>OY796686.1:402500-1032958 GCA_963680715.1 Tetragnatha montana
ATAAATATAATTATACCAAAAAAAATACAATAACAATAAATAAATTATTAAATTAATCTTAGGAAAATATCAGTATAAAATAAATTTTATAACTCTTTGTAAAACGAAAAATGAGGGGCTCATGCATTACGTATTTAATTCGCCGGCTTCTCTTAGTATTCATTCTGTATCCCTTTCATTATGGACAGTTTCAGTAGCTGAGGAATTATCTAATGAATATTAAGCCCCATCTTTTTCGTTTTACAAGGAGTTACAATTTTTTTGACATTTATTTCACATTTTTTGATATTAGTTTTCTTGAGTGAAGTTTAACTATTTGACCTAAACGGACTTACAATGATTTTTTCACGCGGTATCGTTATTTATAATCAAACTAAAAAAATTAATACTGAATAATTTTACCTTTAAAAGTATCACAGCTACATGCTACATGACCCTCTGTATTATATTTAGGATCATGATAGCAACATAGCTATGTATATTTTCGTTAAAATTACTACTTATGCAGATTTTACCTCTCCCGTTAATTCAGATAGGTACAGGTACAGGAATTTTTTTTAAACACTAGCAAAAAATTAATGTTGAGGTAAAATTATGCTGTGGAACATAAAGAATATTAATAGTTTAACAGTAAGTAAAAATTTGTTTCAAATTATGTAAAATCAAATTTTGGTAATTTATATTATATATTCTTATACTATATATAAAATACTTCTTATAAATATTCTTATATTATATATAAAATACTGTATAGACCATGGAAAATTTGAGGCCCTTGTCAGCAGTGTTGATTTTAAAAATTCTTTGGGATGTATTGATGATTATGTGTCTTTTGAAAATTTAGTGCTTGATGTATTTAAAAATTCAACTCATAATATTTCTTATCCTAAAGCAAAAAAGAAGAAAAATGGTTGGATAACAACAGAGATTATAAGTCTGATAAATGAAAAAGAAAAATTGTACCGTAAATTTAGAAAAAATATTTATGATGTAAATATAAAAAATCGTTACAAGGAGGCTCAAAATAAATTAAAAAGACAAATTAAATTAGCTAAAACAAGTTATTATTGTAATGAGTTTTCAAAATGTAGTAAAAACAGGCAAAAGGAATGGAATCTTATAAATAATATTTTTGGCAAAAATAGCAAAAAAAGGATCATTCCTAACACTATAAATTATAAAATTTTGGCAGATAACTTCAATCATTTTTTCGTTAATGTTGCAGACTCCAAACGAGATCATCATGCTCTCTCAATTACTACTACTTATTCAAATGTCAATTCCTTTTATCTTTATGATACAAGTATACAAGAAATAAATAATGTCCTAAATTCAATATGTGAAAATAAAGCTGTTGGTTATGATAAAATCCCAATTAAACTGTATAAAATGATATTTAAGCATAATCCCCATGAGTTTACGAGATTAATAAACAGCTTGTTAAAGGATGGAAATTTCCCAGACAGTTTGAAAATGGCAGTTGTTACTCCCATTTTTAAATCTGGAGATAAAGAAAATTTAACAAACTATAGACCAATATCTGTTTTACCAATTTTTTCAAAAATTATAGAAAAGATTATGAGGGACAAATTAACTTGCTTTTTGGACTCATCTAATTTCATTGCTAAAAATCAATACGGATTTAAAAAGGGATTTAGCACTGAAAATGCTTTGCATAAATTTTTTACCTTAATTTACAATAACATAAATAATAACTTAAAAACTGTTGCAATTTTCATAGATATATCAAAGGCTTTTGACTCAATAAACCATGATCTGTTAATTCAAAAATTATCAAGGGCAGGTATTAGAGGAGAGCAGCTACTGTGGTTTAGATCTTATTTAAAAAATAGAAAACAATGTGTAAAACTAGGGGATAATTTAAGTGATTTCGAATTTATAAAGAAGGGAGTACCTCAGGGATCCATTTTGGGCCCTTTGCTGTTTTTAATTTTCATAAATGATCTATGTGAGTTAAGACTTTTTGGAAAAATTATATCATACGCAGATGATACTGTATTGGTTTACTCTGCTCAAAATTATACTACTTTAGAAAAAAATATAAACACAGATTTAATTAAGCTAAAGGATTGGTTTCAAAAAAATGATATCTCAATAAACAGTAATAAAACAAAGTACATAAATTTTAGTTTAATTCAGAGGACTAGTTTAGATCTTAATATAACATATCATGATTGTTTCAATATCGTTAATTGTAATTGTTTGAATCTTGAACGAGTAAATAGCTTTAAATATTTAGGTTTACACATCGACCAAAACTTAAAATATGCATCTCACATTGAATTTTTGAAAAATAAACTCCGTTATTATTTATTTATATTTTTTCATTTGAAAAATTATGTAGATAGATCCTTTTTAAAAATCCTATACTATTCATGGATACAATCTATTTTACAATATGGAATTATTTTCTGGGGGGGTGATTATTTGTCAAATCTGTTACCTTTAATAAACTTACAAAAAAGATTACTTAAGTATATAAACGATGACCATCTTTTATCTATAAAGAAACTTTTTTACTTCAGAACATTACTTTATATACATAACAACTTTATCTTGTTTGATAGCTCTAATACCTATTATGATCTCAGAAAACCACCTCTTCTAGATACTCCGAAACCCAACAAAGAAATTTTACGTAAAAGTTTTGTCTACCAGGGTCCTTTCTACTACAATAAGCTACCTATGCAATTAACTACAAATTCCAATAAATTTTCTTTTAAAAGGGAATTATTTAATTTTTTATTGAACTCGGATGATTATGTATTTTCTTGATAAATATTCACATTTTGCTCATTTAGTTCTCAGTTTATGATCTTCATCTAACGTCGTTTGTTTTATATCATGTATATTTGTCTTTGTCCATATGGTCTAGTGTGTTCTTATCTTTTATTTAAATTGGGTTGTATTTTTGTATAGAGCCACAAAGTAACTGTAATATTTTTCTGTGCTGTCCATTGCCATGTCTTGTAATTATTTCTATTTTTATATTTATGTACTTAATTTCTTTTTATATATGTTTAAATCGAAAAACTTTTTGTTTCACTTGGAAGGGCCAATTTCGGCCCCTTAGTGAACAATATAATGTCGCTTTTTTTTTTCTCTCTCTCTCTTTCATTGGATGTAAAGGTTGAAAAATTTTTCATAATAAATTATTATTATTATTATTATTATTATTAAACTCATCCTGAATTTGATGAGTAAATTTTTTAACCCCGAATGTTTATGTAACTCTCTTACGAAATTTGCATGAAATATTTACACATTCCATCCAGGAGATTCCCATCCATCTAGAATAAGATAGACATGTATTCTTATTCGAGTACCTATACTACTCTCACACATTTAAAAATCAATTGCAATTAAACTACAAATAAGTGTTTCCGAATTGAATTAAGTGTTATTTATATATTGGACATGATACTACTTGTTAATACTGGTAGCTCTAAAAAAGTGTTATTCCATTTCTAAAATTATCAAAATAATTATCTTTTAAATAGAAATAAATATTTATATTCAAACACACTGCAACAAAAACTGAATGTTTAAAGTATAATTAAAGTTTGAATTCTTTCACAGGTGTTGGATTAACATACTACCTATAATTATAACTCGTAAAAGTGGTACAGATTTACATATTTGTGTCATAATAGACAAGGAAAAAAATTCCATATCAGAAGTTAATATTTCTTTTAAAAAACGAAAAATGGAGAGGGAATAATAAGAAAATAAGAAACTGAAAAAGCCAAAGGATGACGCATAGGCTGGCACTAACACTACATAGCTACCTTCAAAAAGTATAAATAAAAAAACTCTTCCATGTAAAAAAATATAGTCCTATATATACAGCTAAAAATTCAACATTTTTTTTTTATTTTTAAATCAAATTGCTTCTTTTCCTTGAATATAAATCACCATTAATTTAAACAAAATCAAAATTGCATTAAGTCATTAATTAAAGTTATTGGTAACCTAAAATACCACTTACCATCTCTGTAGAAGAATTAATAACGCATCCATGGCGTCTTTTTGGATCAGGTGGTCTTTCACTTAAGCTGTTGTCATTCACAGATGTATTTTTAGAAAAAAAAAATCATTAATTGTTCGTTTGCGATTCATTTTAATAAGAGGGCCATTTTATCTCAAGCTTGAGATAGGATATAATCGGTTCTAATTCCATTCTCTTCTCTCCCTCGTCTCGAAGAGCGTTCTTGTTTATATCACTCAAGATACGAGGGGGCAGAAAACCTAAAAAGTTCCCGCCATTTGTGTGGGTGTCCCTCGAACCCTCAGTTTTTGACAGGTTTATGAGGAGGGTGTTAATGAAAGTCACGCAGCTGGGAGAGAGTACCGCCGCGCCGGTGCAATCCCATTCTTAGATTTAAAAAATATGTATTACAATTATGTTAGGGAAATAAAAAAGCTATTCGAAAATATTTAATTTCACGAAAAAAAAAAATGTTTGGAAAAATTTTGGGGGGTGCAAAAGACCCGTTGCACCCCCCCTGTCTACGCCACTGTCCTGGTACCATTTGAAAACCTGATGGTTTTTAGATGTCCGGTGTACAGGCAAGCCAAAGCAGTTTGATCACTCCTGTCACCAACAAAATGAATTAGTGCTCCAGGACCCTCACTTAAGTACCATGGATGTTCTGGTGCTTTCTTCCAGGAGTTGTTTACAGAGGCCTTGCTTCTTGAGAATATCTCGAGGTACGTTAAAGGATCCCCAGCATCCTGGATCATGGAAGAGCCCTCTTTAGCCAGTTCATCTGCAATATCGTTATATTTTAAATTAACATGAGACGGAATCCATTGCAGATGGAGGACAGCGGAGCAGGAGAGGATCCTGAGTTTCTCCATAATTCTTATTCCTCTTTGTTCCCCAATTTGTTTCCAATTTTGCAGATATTGTATTGCACTTCGGCTGTCCGAAAGTATCCAGATTTCTCCAGATAAATGTCTCTTTGTGACACAATCCAAAGCCATGTCAATGGCGATCAGCTCAGAACTGAAAACGGAGCCGTGATCAGTATTCCTTCCGTCTCGGATTTATTACAAAACTGAAAATCAGCTGACCGACTGGAAGCGATTTGTACTAAATTTCAGTATTTACTTCGCGCATTTTGCACACAAATAAGGCTGTCTGACTGAGATAATGCTTTAACTTAAAATTTAAGGACCTATTTAATTGTTCATATATTTTATAAGTTTTCAATTTAAATAAATTGCTAGACTGGGGAAAAATGATTAAAAAGATAGTTCAAAGTTCCGTCTTGCAATTTTCGAAGAGTGGCACCCATGCGACTCCAGGTCCAAATAAGACTAATCAAAACCAGTGGTGACCCTCTCATCCATATTTAATAAGAGTACCTTTTTAATGCATTTTTATAGGTGTTATTCTCATTTTTCTGAAATTAATGTGATTATTTAAGTGCAAAGTACAGAAAGAGGGGTCTTGGGGTTCTCCCCCAGAAAATTTTTGGAAATTTTATCCTAAATAAAAAAAAACTCATTTGGGGACCCTTAGTCTTGGAGGGATCTTGGATTGGTTTTCCGTTGTTGGTCAATTGCAATTCAAATAAGCCCAACAAATGATATGTTACTGAGGTTTCTTTTATTGTTGGAACCGTCTTTTGATTAGTGTTTGTGGGTTCTTTTCTTTGCAGGCGAGACGCTGCTGGTGATGTGCGGCGTTTCCGGGGGCCTCACTCTCCCCAGACAGTTGGTCCTTCGCCCCCTCTCCCAACGGTGAGCCCTTCCTTTCAATTAGCTTAGTGTTAAATAGTGCCAAAAACTGCAAACCAATACTGGGTTACATGAAGACAATTTTCATTATTTAAGTGGTAAATTTTCAGACTCCTTCAAAACTCCAAACCAATAATAATTTCAATATTGATTTTTATTTTAAGAATTCAGTATGAACCCTGCAGTAGAATAAAACATAATCAATAACAACCATGAAAGTTTGGCGATGACCATTTCCATAGCAGACCTGGAGAACCTTAAAAAAATGTCTTATTTGTGTAAAATTCTCATAATCAGCCTATGAATTTTTTAACCTCATTGAAAATAATTAGTTTCAATTTGATAATCTATTTTCCAAGCTGCATAAGCGCTGGAACAAGATTAGTCTATTACTTTTTAATAAATTTAAAATAAGATTCTCATTTTAATTAAATTAATAAATTCTCTTATAATCATTTTTAACCTCATATTTTTGGGTAGCTATGTATAAATTTGAAGTGATAATATTTGTTTCTCAAATAGTGCCACTGTCCCCAAAAAAGTTAGCCAACAACTTAAAACAACCCCTTTCAAAACTTCACCAAGTGGAAAACCTTAAAAACTACAAATTATCAAACGAGGGGAATTTAAAAAAGTTTAGATAGTAAATGAATTATTCTAGTCTTTAAAAGTGCATTTCCTACCTACAAAATAAAATCGGGAAAATCTGATTTACTGAAATATTTTCAACATTATCCAACATTAGGATCTTAGATCCAACATTAGAATCTACACCTGAAATTGTCAAGGAAATTTGAAATGGGCCTTTCTGGGGCCTTTAATCTTTAATATTATTTATCTACCCAAAGTGCCATCCTTCACTGACTCAGTTGATTCTCATTGGTTCTTTTCAGGCGAGTGGCAGAACCTTGACAAAGACTTCCAGCCGAGTGGACTGTGTCCGTCCTGGTGGACCACTTCTGAAGACTCATCACCGCGGGAATCCACATTGTTTGGTTTGGTTTGGTTTTTTGGTTACATATATTTTCCGGTATGTGTGCTTGATCTCAAGGATCCGCTTATACACCTTCGTCAAGTAAGACAGACACGACAGAATTTTTACTGGCACAAAGAAGGAAAATACACCCAGGGGCGAGGTGAGAATCGAACTCACGACGGGGCAGTGCGCAGACTGCTGGCGTGAAAGGCAGAGGAGCAAACCGAACAGGCCATCCCGTCCCCATCCACATTGTATTTCGTCACCCAGCAAAGGAGCATCATGAAAATGCAGTGACTTTTTCCCCTTTTGATCTCATTGTCACACAAATTTTAGTTAGGGGCTGTTCGGAAATTACGTCATAGGGGGATGGAGAAGGTAGTAGTGTGACATCACTCTTAAACTGTTCTTTAACTGCTTCAAAAACCAAATTATACTTTATTTAAGTAATAAATTTGAATTTTTAATTTAGAAGTGGGACTTAACAATGGGGGGGTGATGCAATTTGTGCATGGTACCCTAAGCATTCATAGCTTTTAGTTTCAATGGAAATCCATTTGTTTCTAGGTTTGTTGCTAGGCGGTTTCTGTAACCCCAAACATGGCTTACTAGACACTGTATAGGCTAGCCGAGTTTTGAATAATGAAAACCATTTGACAACTTTTCCCATCGCCACAAGTCCTACCTATATCACCCAACCAATAGAATAACACACTGACAAATAAGGAAAATAAAGGCGTGTTTTCATGACGTAAACTGCTGATTGTTGGCCATTAGTGGCTGAATTGAATTTTTAGGTCATCAAGTCCTGCCTTCAACTCAATGTATTTGCTTCGCCAGTTTGTCAGCTGTTGCCATCTACATTTTTAATGATTTCCGTATCTCGGCTAGCCTGTATAGTATCTAGTAAGCTGTGTCTCAAACGAGCGAGGCCATTCATTCCGTAGGGTTGGGGAGGTATAGAGAGAGCCAAACTGGTTACTTCTCGCCAACAACTACCCCACCTCCCTTCCAGGGCCGTATCCAAGGGGGGGGGGTTTAGGGGTTCAAACCCCCCCCCCCCGAAATTTTGACATCAATTTTTATACTGCTATTTTTCTTGAAAATTATGTCTCACAAGGAGCGATATCCTCTTCGGGTATAACCCAAAGGGTCTCAAAATGAGTCAAAACCCTACTTTTAAGGGTAAAATTTCCAAAATTTTTTGGGGGGAGGACCCCCAAGCCCCCTCGAAATTTTGAACTCTAAGTATACGGGTTTTCCTTCAAACTTGTGTGATTTACAAGGAGTGGTCCTCTTTAATGTAACCTAAAGTGTCTCAAAATGAGTTAAAATGCCACTTTTAGGGGAAAAATTCAAAACATTTTCTGGAGTAGGAACCTAAAAACCCCCTTAACATTTTGCCATTTATTACAATATACCTTCTTTTTACCTTGAAAATTCGGCCGCTTACAATGAGTGGTGCTCTATGAGTGTAATCTAAAGGGTCTCAGAAATGAGCTAAAACACTCTTTTGAGGGGCAAATTTCCAAAAATTTTCTGGGGGAGGACCCCCAGACCCCCCTTTTACTTCAAATTCATATTGTTTATACAATTTGAAATTTAGTGCATCAAAATTTCAATCCAGTGTTGTCATCTAAAACTTAACATATAAAAGTACCCGTAAGGAGGTACCTCAGAAAATATTTGAGTCAAAACCCCCCCCGAAACAAAAGTCTGGTTACGGCCCTGCTCCCTTCAATCTTCTTGGAAGAAGGTGCTTAAGCTAGCTACTCAAATTTCCTGCACCCCTACTCGAAACTTCCTTCCTGTTTTTTATTTGAATGAATTTTTGTACTCTTACTCTTTTTTTTTAGTGTATTATAGATTTTCTAACCAATTAGTCATTCCTTTTTATGGTGTTTCCCAATTGTAAAATAATTCTGAACAAATAAATTAAACCTGAAGTTTAACCTTGTTGTGTTGACTGACATTTCTTCTTTCTTCCAACCTTTTTTCCCCTTCTTTTTCACTAAGAATTTGACTAACAAGAGGACAGGGCCCTGGAAACTGACGTCAGGTCAGATCTTGGTAAGTTTGTAGTACAGGGGCTATAAGGGGGCCCTGGTCCCCCAAAGTGTGGACTAAGTTGACATCATGTGTCATGGGGAACAATGCCCCCCACTAAATTCCTTTTTTATGAGGAAAATTCCTGTTTCCAAAGCCATCAAGGACAGCTTGGCCCAGGGTCCAACACCTAAATCCGTCCATGTAAGTATACCAAAACATGTTGAAACCCTGTTTTTTGGGTCAAAAAGGTTGGTTAGTGTATCAAAACTGGTTTTAGAGTAAAAACTTCCTGGGGAAGGACTGTCAGACTGCCCTTTGGTATGTGGAACTTTATTACTCACAACTTTTCTTATAGAAAGTTCTCTAAGATGCAAATTCTACCTAAAATGTATTAAATATGCATGGAAGGGTCTAAGGAATAATTTTGGGCCCCTCCCAAATTTCTAAGTATGCCACTGTTGTAGTACTAGCCAGTAGACGTGGGGAAAACTCCCCTTTAAGTTTCATATTTCAACTACAACTTATTTACAACCACAGTAGAACTCCAATTTATCCGAATTCCTAATTATCCTAATCACTTTCAGAATTTAAAAAAAAAAAAAAAAAAAACACGTACACTACACACGTACAAAAGAATTCTCCCATTTTCAACATACGTACAGTTAATTAAAATACACACTTTTTCTGAAAAAAAAAAATATCCAATTGAATTGTATCAGAATTTTATATCCGAATGAAGTCCGGTTCCAATTGGTTCTGATAATTTTGAGTTCTACTGTAAATTCATTTTTTTGCGGAATAGCAAGCTTGGGTAGGGGTCCATCCAGAAGAAAATTTGGACCCTTTTGCTGCCCCTTCTCAAAATTCATAAAAACGACCCTTTCTTAAAATTCAAATTAGCTTTAATCATTATTTGCGAGAAATCATTAACAAAATCTTGTTAGTTTCAAATAAAAAAAAAATATTTTTTTTCGATAATTTGGAAAATTAAAATGTTATTTGACTTCAATTTTTCACAAAAATGGGCCCCAAAAAATAAAACCTGGACCGACCCCTGCTATGTTAATTATCATTTTTCTTTAACCATTCAGGAATTATTTTTAAAAATTGAAATATAAATTACTATATAATTTTTTCTATTTATGTAAACCCTTTCAGCATAAAACTGGTGTTTAAATATTTTACTTTAAAGAAATGGATACTTTTAAGAAGTTAAATATTAATTTAATATCAATTTTGTTTGCTGCGATAGTTTATTAGGGAATATAAAGATATTGGCTTTTTCGTTAAATCGGTTTTTTTTATGTTATGATTGGGTGCCAGGAAAAAATGCCGTTTAACGTAAATAAAAATAAATCCGGAGCCTAAAATGTCGCTTATACATCAGAGAAATAGGGAGAAAAATTCGTAAAAACAGTTATTTAATAAATGAAAAATATATTATTCCTAAAATAATTCCGAATTAATTAATTTAAAATTTTGGAGTCATTAAAAAAAGTTTTCTTAAACCACAACCTTAACACTAAATCTGAAACTTAATAATTGATTGGAGCAGAGTTAGTTTGTGAGCTGTCCGCTAGATGGCAGCATCAAAATTTCTCTGCTTGAGTCTTCAGTAAAATGTAAATGCGTATCGCCATCTATCCGTTAGAAGAAGCAACATTTTCTGAGCGTTAATTTGAATTAATCGTGTTCCTTTGAATTTTATAATATAAAAATATGGTACAATTCCGTTAAGAGTCCCCGCTAAATATCGCCAGTATCCAAATAGCTAAATATATCCAAATATCAACACATTTTTCTGAGTTTTATTAATAAACTGAATAGTTATTGATCTAATTAAAATTTTAATTCAGAAGTTTGAAATTATTTATGAATATTTCTACTTTTTATACTACCATAGCGCCGGGCGATATTTAGCGGGGACTCTTAACGTGGAATTGAACCAAAAATATTATTGCGGAATTAATCCATTTTTAAATATCGCGGAACGAAGTGGCAAATTCAAATAATATAGAAACTCCATTAAAAAAAAAAAAATACTTTTTGAACTCTACATTTGGGATAAAATTATTTTTAATTTGAAAATTAATAAATTTTTTTCTGTATGTATTGGAGTGAAAAAAGCTTTTATTTTCAAAATTTTATCAATTATAGACATGAATCACATGCCTAAAAACTTTTTTTCAAATTTTAAAAATATATTTTGTTTTTTATATTTAATTATTTTTTAGGTTATTTTTTACCGAATATTAAAATATTTTTTCACTTGATTGAAAAATTTTAAGTTTTTCAAATATTCATTTAAATAAATTAACCAGTTAACTAACTGTAACATTTAAATTCCTTTTTAATTAAGGATTAATTAATTTCATCATTAATCAATTTAAATTATTATTTTTTCTTAGTGGCAGGTAATTTTGAACCGTTACAGCTGTAACTTAAGTCCATTAACCCATGTCATGCCGAAGCAGTAGTTACTTTGCGTTACCCAGTGGGCACCTAATTCAATCAACCAAATCAATTTAAATTATTGATGAATTTAAATGGAATTTTCATTTTTAGCGCTGTAAAATAGCCTATAAGCACCTATCGAAAGTCTCAATTACTATTTTTTTTTTTTAAATTTCGACCATTTTTTAAAAACTAAAGAACGCGTAGAAATTTCCCGCTATCCGATTTTTTAGTTTGTGATTATTGGTGTCATTCCCAAGTGAAAGCCGTTGAAAAACTAATAAGTGTCGCAATTTTATGGCTCTGAGTAAAATAAAACAATGATTTGTAATTAAATTCACGTTTAAAAAAGCAGCCCAAGCCCCACCCTCCAAATTACTTCAATCTCCGCCCAACTAACTCAATCTCTTATTGGTTGAGCAGCCTGTCCAATCAAATTCGCCCGCCCTCGGAGGGAGGTTCCAAATTCGCTCTCTCGCATTCCAGATTAAAACGACCGATGGCCTTGAAAAAAACTTTGAGGGCCCAAAAACAGGTGAAGGAGTGGTTCTATCGCAAAAATAAGCAAATTTCTAAGAAAACTCCACTAAAGAAGCTTATGGGGTAGGGTCTACCTCCATACCAAGTTTGGTGACAATCGGACCACTTTTGGGTTTTGGGAGGAATTCCAAGATGGTGCCGACCTGCTTACGCTTGGTTTTCTCTACCTTTGTGGGTGCGGGCGTTAATTTTTTTTATTTTCTGCTTTTTTATGGTCCTTTTAGAGCAGTGGTTCCCAACCGGTGGTCCGTGAGGGTCTTAGAAGTGGTCCGCGAAGGGTCCGCATAAAAATTCCTATATTTGAGCGAACTGAACGAGAAAAGATAGAATTATATCCGCCAAGATGACTTTCGGCTGAGTAATTTGTATGGATAATGGTCAATACTTAATTATTAACAATACTATTCCGTACCATAAATATTTAAAGTGAAATTAAGATCTCTGTAAAAATATTTTCGTTTTTCTCAAAAATGGGCCCCAAAAAATAAAACCTGGATCAATCCCTGCTATGTTAATTATCATTTTTCTTTAACCATTCAGAAATTATTTTTAAACATTAAAATCTAAATTACTGTATAATTTTGTTTTATTTTTATAAACCTTTTCAGCAAATTAATGGTGTTTAAATATTGAATAAAATAGTTCAAATAAGTTAAATATTAATTTAATATCAATTTTGTTTGCTGCGATGGTTTATTCTCGAACATAAAAATATAAAAATATTGGCTTTTTCGTTAAATCTGATTTTTTTTTTTGTTATGATTGGGTGCCAGGAAAAAATGCCGTTTAGCGTAAAAAAAATCCGGTGCCTAAAATGTCGCTTATTCATCAGAGAAAAAGGGAGAAAAAATTCGTAAAAACCGTTATTTAATAAATGAAAAATATATTAAATAAATTATTGCAAAAATAATATCCCGAATTAATTAATTTGAAATTTTGGAGTCGTTAAAAAGTTTTCTTAAACCACAACCTTAATACCAAATCTGAAACTTAATAAAATTGATTGTAGCAGTATTAGTTTCCCAGCTCACCGCTAGATGGCAGCATGACAATTGCTCTGGTTGAGCAAGGCTTGAGTCTTCAGTAAAATTTTAATGCTTTGTACGCTTTCGCCATCTATCCGTTAGAAGAAGCAACATTTCCTGGGCGTTAATTTCAATTAGTCGTTTTTCTATGACTTTTTAACATATAAAAATGTTGTTACAGAATTCATATTTAAATATCGCGGAACGAAATTCAAATGATATGTTGAAGCGTACCGCCATTTTTAAGACGAATAATACAGCAAAGATTTTTTTTAAATTCTACATTTGAAGATGAAATAATTCTAACCCTGCTGAAACGCAAATTCTAAACCCTGTTGCTGTCCCTTCACAGAATTCCACCTGCTAAAAATGGCCCCTTCACAAAATTATGGTTCATAAAAACGACCCTTTTACAAAATTCAAGTTAGCTTTAATCGTTATTTGCAAGAAAACGTTCACTAAATCTTGTTTGTTTAAAATCAAAAATGTTTTTTTTTCTGTAATTTGAAAAATTAAAATATAATCTGACTTGAATTTTGCACAGAAAATTATTTTCTTTTTCACAAAAATGGGCCCCAAAAATAAAACCTGGATTGACCCCTGCTATTGTAGTTATGATTTTTCTTTAACCACTCAAAAATTATTTATAAAAATAAAAATATGGAGTATTTTCAATCACATGACTCGGACCTAACAACGGCCTTAGCAACAGAAATGTTAGTTTTTTGCCCTACAGAGGTTAACAGTTACAGAAAATGACTGGCCCTGGAATTCTTCTATTGGAGCATTTGCAATCACGTGCTCCCATACCTAAAAACCGCCTTAGCAACTGATAAACAACTGCCTTAGCAACAGTTAAAAGCCCTACAGAAGGAACACAGTTAAAAGAAAATAACCGGTTGTGACGTCACCTGAAAACACTCTATAATTTTTTTTATTTATACAAACCTTTTCAGCATAAAATTGGTGTTGAAATATTTTACTTTAAAGAAATTAATAATTTTAAAAAGTTAAATATTAATTTTGTTTGCTGCAATATTTTATTAGTGAACATAAAATATCTATAATTTGGCTTTTTCGTTATATACGGGTTTTTTTTTGTCCGGTGCCGAGAAAAAAATGCCCCAAAAATCCAGAGGCTAAAATGTTTTTACATCAGAGAAATAGGGTGGAAAAATTCGTAAAAACATTACTTAATTTATTAATAATATAATAAATGGTTGAAAAAATATTCCGTAATTAATTTTAAATTTTGAAATAATATTTAGTCGATAAAAAAAATTTCTTTCATAAAAAAAACCACAAGCTTAATAATAAATCCGAAACGTAAATAAATGATTGTTGCAGTATTAGTTTTCTAAACGCCCGATAGATGGCAGCCTGAAAATTCTAATCTAGGAGCTAAAATGTCTTTTTTACATCAAATAATTAGGGTGAAAAATTTGTAAAAGCCGTTATTTAATTTATGAATAATATGTTCAATACAGGGAAGAAAGACTGACACTACATTTTAAAAATCAATAACTCAAAAAAGGTAAAAATACATGGTTTCTTGCAATTTACTCTAAAGAACATAGAATTTTACGACATAATCCCCCGATAGATGGCAGCCCTATTTTCCATTATCTCATAGGGAAGTCGTACTATTCCCTGTCAGGGGATTTGGGAACAACGATTTACGAAAATTTGTGTCATAAAATTCTTTTTTTTTTCAGGGTAGGATGCAAGAAACCACGTATTTTTATCTTTTTTAGTGTTTGAATTATTAAATTTTAAAATGTGTCAGTCTTTCTTGGGACACCCTGTAATAAATGATTGCAAAAATAATCCCTCATTAATTTTAATTAATTTAAAATTTTGGAGTCTTTAAAAAAATTGTTTTCATAAACCTTAATGCGAAAACGTTGCTTTTACATCAGACAAATAGGGTGAAAAATTCGTAAAAACATTACTTAATTTATTAATAATATAATAAATGGTTGAAAAAATATTCCGTAATTAATTTTAAATTTTGAAATAATATCTAGTCGATAAAAAAAAATTTCTTTCATAAAAAAAAACAACAAGCTTAATAATAAATCCGAAACGTAAATAAATGATTGTTGCAGTATTAGTTTTCTAAACGCCCGATAGATGGCAACCTGAAAATTCTAATCTAGGAGCTAAAATGTCTTTTTTACATCAAATAATTAGGGTGAAAAATTTGTAAAAGCCGTTATTTAATTTATGAATAATATGTTCAATACAGGGAAGAAAGACTGACACTACATTTTAAAAATCAATAACTCAAAAAAGGTAAAAATACATGGTTTCTTGCAATTTACTCTAAAGAACATAGAATTTTACGACATAATCCCCCGATAGATGGCAGCCCTATTTTCCATTATCTCATAGGGAAGTCGTATCCTATCCTTTACTATTCCCTGTCAGGGGATTTGGGAACAACGATTTACGAAAATTTGTGTCATAAAATTCTTTTTTTTTTTCAGGGTAGGATGCAAGAAACCACGTATTTTTATCTTTTTTAGTGTTTGAATTATTAAATTTTAAAATGTGTCAGTCTTTCTTGGGACACCCTGTAATAAATGATTGCAAAAATAATCCCTCATTAATTTTAATTAATTTAAAATTTTGGAGTCTTTAAAAAAATTGTTTTCATAAACCTTAATGCGAAAACGTTGCTTTTACATCAGACAAATAGGGTGAAAAATTCGTAAAAACATTACTTAATTTATTAATAATATAATAAATGGTTGAAAATATATTCCGTAATTAATTTTAAATTTTGAAATAATATCTAGTCGATAAAAAAAAATTTCTTTCATAAAAAAAACCCACAAGCTTAATAATAAATCCGAAACGTAAATAAATGATTGTTGCAGTATTAGTTTTCTAAACGCCCGATAGATGGCAGCCTGAAAATTCTAATCTAGGAGCTAAAATGTCTTTTTTACATCAAATAATTAGGGTGAAAAATTTGTAAAAGCCGTTATTTAATTTATGAATAATATGTTCAATACAGGGAAGAAAGACTGACACTACATTTTAAAAATCAATAACTCAAAAAAGGTAAAAATACATGGTTTCTTGCAATTTACTCTAAAGAACATAGAATTTTACGACATAATCCCCCGATAGATGGCAGCCCTATTTTCCATTATCTCATAGGGAAGTCGTACTATTCCCTGTCAGGGGATTTGGGAACAACGATTTACGAAAATTTGTGTCATAAAATTCTTTTTTTTTTCAGGGTAGGATGCAAGAAACCACGTATTTTTATCTTTTTTAGTGTTTGAATTATTAAATTTTAAAATGTGTCAGTCTTTCTTGGGACACCCTGTAATAAATGATTGCAAAAATAATCCCTCATTAATTTTAATTAATTTAAAATTTTGGAGTCTTTAAAAAAATTGTTTTCATAAACCTTAATGCGAAAACGTTGCTTTTACATCAGACAAATAGGGTGAAAAATTCGTAAAAACATTACTTAATTTATTAATAATATAATAAATGGTTGAAAAAATATTCCGTAATTAATTTTAAATTTTGAAATAATATCTAGTCGATAAAAAAAAATTTCTTTCATAAAAAAAAACAACAAGCTTAATAATAAATCCGAAACGTAAATAAATGATTGTTGCAGTATTAGTTTTCTAAACGCCCGATAGATGGCAACCTGAAAATTCTAATCTAGGAGCTAAAATGTCTTTTTTACATCAAATAATTAGGGTGAAAAATTTGTAAAAGCCGTTATTTAATTTATGAATAATATGTTCAATACAGGGAAGAAAGACTGACACTACATTTTAAAAATCAATAACTCAAAAAAGGTAAAAATACATGGTTTCTTGCAATTTACTCTAAAGAACATAGAATTTTACGACATAATCCCCCGATAGATGGCAGCCCTATTTTCCATTATCTCATAGGGAAGTCGTATCCTATCCTTTACTATTCCCTGTCAGGGGATTTGGGAACAACGATTTACGAAAATTTGTGTCATAAAATTCTTTTTTTTTTTCAGGGTAGGATGCAAGAAACCACGTATTTTTATCTTTTTTAGTGTTTGAATTATTAAATTTTAAAATGTGTCAGTCTTTCTTGGGACACCCTGTAATAAATGATTGCAAAAATAATCCCTCATTAATTTTAATTAATTTAAAATTTTGGAGTCTTTAAAAAAATTGTTTTCATAAACCTTAATGCGAAAACGTTGCTTTTACATCAGACAAATAGGGTGAAAAATTCGTAAAAACATTACTTAATTTATTAATAATATAATAAATGGTTGAAAATATATTCCGTAATTAATTTTAAATTTTGAAATAATATCTAGTCGATAAAAAAAAATTTCTTTCATAAAAAAAACCCACAAGCTTAATAATAAATCCGAAACGTAAATAAATGATTGTTGCAGTATTAGTTTTCTAAACGCCCGATAGATGGCAGCCTGAAAATTCTAATCTAGGAGCTAAAATGTCTTTTTTACATCAAATAATTAGGGTGAAAAATTTGTAAAAGCCGTTATTTAATTTATGAATAATATGTTCAATACAGGGAAGAAAGACTGACACTACATTTTAAAAATCAATAACTCAAAAAAGGTAAAAATACATGGTTTCTTGCAATTTACTCTAAAGAACATAGAATTTTACGACATAATCCCCCGATAGATGGCAGCCCTATTTTCCATTATCTCATAGGGAAGTCGTACTATTCCCTGTCAGGGGATTTGGGAACAACGATTTACGAAAATTTGTGTCATAAAATTCTTTTTTTTTTCAGGGTAGGATGCAAGAAACCACGTATTTTTATCTTTTTTAGTGTTTGAATTATTAAATTTTAAAATGTGTCAGTCTTTCTTGGGACACCCTGTAATAAATGATTGCAAAAATAATCCCTCATTAATTTTAATTAATTTAAAATTTTGGAGTCTTTAAAAAAATTGTTTTCATAAACCTTAATGCGAAAACGTTGCTTTTACATCAGACAAATAGGGTGAAAAATTCGTAAAAACCATTACTTGATTTATGAATAATATATTAAGTAATTAATGATTAAAAAAATAATCCCTATTAATTCATTTAAAATTTTGGAGTCGTTAAAAAAAATAGTTTTCAAAAACCACAACCTTAATACTAAATCTGAAATTTAATGGTAACTGATTGTAGTAGTATTAGTTTTTTTAAAAATAGAAATAAAGCCATTTTTCTGGTAAAACAAATTGTTCTAATTTCAAAAATCAGCATTTTATGTACCAACTGACGCCACCTAACTATTTATGACTTAGCAAATGTTTTCTTTTTAAAAGACGAACTTTTAAATTAAATAAAATAATTATTAAACATCTGAATGAAAACATTTTTGCGACAAAAATTCTTTTTCAACCATCTTTATTAAATAAAAAAATAATAAAATGCGGGAATTGTCCATTGTGTTCCTATGAATTTTATCAAAATTTCAATTCTCTCAAAAATGTGCTGTTAACTTTACTTTAACATACTGGGATTCCTTGAAAATTCTGCCGCTTACAATGAGCCGTGTTCTTAATCCAAAAAGGTCTCAAAATAAGCTAAAACGCTATTTTGAGGGAGAAAGCTCCAAAATTTTCCCCCCAAAAAAATCCCAGAACCTTTTAATTATACATTGAAATCACATTTTTATGACTAAGATTTATTATTTTTTTTTTACTATTTTTTAAGATAATTTAAGAAAAAAATATATTATTTAAACATTTCATTCAAAACAATATTTAAAAAATCAATCCATAATCCAGTTTATTAAAATAGTAAATAGCTTACCGGATCATAGTGATATTTTCTATGACAATTTTTTTAAACTTAAAAAGGATTTTCCATCAGTTGATATTTATCTTTAAATTCTGTGTATTTATTGTACCCTACCATGTAAAGGGATTTTTTAATATGTATGATAGAATTTGTTTGTTTACAAAGTTCTGAAATTAAGTTCACCACAAAATTAAAATAAAAAAGACAAGTCATCTAAAACTTGACGCTGAAAAGAAAATATTGTTTGTTCCTCCCGAAACTAAAGTCTAGTTACGCCCCCCCCCAACCAAAAATCTGACATGACCCCCCTGATGAAATTAATAAACCCCTCTTTTTAGTTCATAACATTCTCCCAAAACGCTAACTCTAGCTGTTAAAAATCATAATCAGCATAAAAAAACGGCAGGAAAAATCAACCACAAAAATTATTCATTATTATATGCGAGCTCAACCCTCATAGCTTCATTCGCCGAACTCTCCACCAATCCTCTGCAGAAGCGCTTGACTCCGCCTTTTTTTCGGGGCGTAACTTTAAGGCGATCGGCGAATCAGAGAGCTCAGATTTCGGAAAGCAGCCGTCTATTTCGGAAGTCCTGGATTTCGGTAGGAACGACTTTAAGGTCAATTTTCGACCCGTTATCGAGAAAATTCCAGAAAAAAAACCATCACACCACGTAGAAAAAACCCTTCTAAATCGATTTAAGCCATTCCCGATTAATTTAAACCGATATTTAGGGGAGAAATCGTCGTTTTAGCGAGCGATGTCGCGAAAAAAAGCTTGGCGATTTCGTATTGGCGAGAACTCCCGCTGCGGATTTCATCGAAGCGTGTGTTTGTTCTGGGCGAGAGGGGAAAACGCGAGGCGCCGGAAAGGCGATATTCGCCAGTTCTGGCGGCCTCGCTGGCTGGATTGAGAGCAGATGTTCTTTGTTGCGCTTTCTGCTTAGTTCTGACGGTAGGGTTATATTGTGAGAGATGGGATCTTTTTTAATCAATGCCGTTTTTTCGCTCGTTGAGAAAGGGAAAGCAGATGGCTGTCAGAAACGTAGATAGTGGATCGCGGTTTTTTAATTAGATTCAGGATGAGTTTGGGGATGTTTTATTTACGCAAGAAGTTTAATAAGTAATAGAAGCGTGGGTTATATTTTTCGGTAACTTGATCAGAGTTCGTTCTTTTATCAGGCATGAGATTTTTCAGACTTTTGGAGGATTTTCAGACTTTTTTTTAGAATTATCTTGAAAATTTCAGACTTTTTAAATTTAAAAAAAAAATCAGCTTATGAAGTGAAATTTTTGACGGTGAATTTTGCTTGTTGTGAAGGAAGCAGATGTTTTGCGTTAGCTGTTTAAAACGGAGCTAAATTAGATAGACGCATAGGTGCTGAACTCCGACTCCTTCATACCTTTTGACTCCCTATGGAGAATTTGTGACTCTCCCGGGAGTCAATTCCGAAGTTAAACGAACTAGCGCGAGTGCGGTCGGCTGTTTCCGAAGGTATAACGAATCGCACATTCTTGCCAAGATCACGGCACTAGCCACTAGGCACCAGTGATTTCACAGGAGTGGTTTGTAACTTTTTCGGATTGCTTCGCGATTTCACAGGAGTGGATCGCAACTTTTTGGGATTGCTTCGCGATTTCACAGGAGTGGTCGAAACCTTTTGGGATTGCTTCGCGATTTCATAGTAGTGGTCGAAACTTTTTGGGATTGCTTCGCGATTTCATAGGAGTGGTTCGCAACTTTTTGGGATTGCTTCGCGATTTCACAGGAGTGGTTCGCAACTTTTTGGGATTGCTTCGCGATTTCACAGGAGTGGTTCGCAACTTTTTGGGATTGCTTCGCGATTTCACAGGAGTGGTCGCAACTTTTTGGGATTGCTTCGCGATTTCACAGGAGTGGTTCGCAACTTTTTGGGATTGCTTCGCGATTTCACAGGAGTGGTCGCAACTTTTTGGGATTGCTTCGCGATTTCGCAGGAGTGGTCGAAACTTTTTGGGATTGCTTCGCGATTTCGCAGGAGTGGTCGAAACTTTTTGGGATTGCTTCGCGATTTCGCAGGAGTGGTCGAAACTTTTTGGGATTGCTTCGCGATTTCGCAGGAGTGGATCGCAACTTTTTGGGATTGCTTCGCGATTTCACAGGAGTGGTTCGCAACTTTTTGGGATTGCTTCGCGATTTCACAGGAGTGGTCGCAACTTTTTGGGATTGCTTCGCGATTTCACAGGAGTGGTTCGCAACTTTTTGGGATTGCTTCGCGATTTCACAGGAGTGGTTCGCAACTTTTTGGGATTGCTTCGCGATTTCACAGGAGTGGTTCGCAACTTTTTGGGATTGCTTCGCGATTTCACAGGAGTGGTTCGCAACTTTTTGGGATTGGTTCGCGATTTCACAGGAGTGGTCGAAACTTTTTGGGATTGCTTCGCGATTTCACAGGAGTGGTTCGCAACTTTTTGGGATTGCTTTGCGATTTCACAGGAGTGGTCGAAACCTTTTGGGATTGCTTCGCGATTTCATAGGAGTGGTCGAAACTTTTTGGGATTGCTTTGCGATTTCACAGGAGTGGTTGAAACTTTTTGGGATTGCTTCGCGATTTCACAGGAGTGGATCGAAAGTTTTTGGGATTGCTTCGCGATTTCATAGGAGTGGTTCGCAACTTTTTGGGATTGCTTCGCGATTTCACAGGAGTGGTTCGCAACTTTTTGGGATTGCTTCGCGATTTCACAGGAGTGGTCGCAACTTTCTGGGATTGCTTCGCGATTTCATAGGAGTGGTTCGCAACTTTTTGGGATTGCTTCGCGATTTCACAGGAGTGGTTTGTAACACTTTCAGATTGCTTCGCGATTTCACAGGAGTTAGGAGGAGGTTATAGTGGGCAGAGATAAGGGGCGGTTTAAATATTACACAGGGTGTTTCAAAAGTTCTTTTCACGGCTTTTCTTTGGAAACAACGTCTCCTAGGGTCATGGGAGTAAGGTCTAACCCTAGGTAAGTGACCATGGAGAATCCATTGAGATGACTTACAGCGCTCCTAACGGCGAAATAAGAAAGTTTAAAAAAATAAATTTAAGAAAGTAAAGGAGATAAAGCAAAAACGTCAATGAGAGTACTGTCGGCGATGTTATGAAGAACTCGCTGAGAAAAATTTTAAGAAAATATCGTGAATATTCGAGGAGATATTAGCTTGTATAAAAAGGCCTGGCGAAAAAGTTCGCAAATTTTGCAGGGTTATTTTAAATTATGGGTTTATTTAGTTAAATGAAGACAAAATTTAAACTTTATTTTCTGAGGCCTGGAAAAGTGCTATTTTCACAAGCTGATATCTCATTCACGATATTTTCATGAAATTTTTACACGCCGCTTTTACAATTAGCTTTGAATTAGAGTTAAAAGGGAATTTTTAAGGATTGGGGGCCGTTCAAATATTGCGTAGGCACCTAAGGGGGGAGGGGGTTTGCTCTTAGGGGTTTTTTTTTTACTGACAAGTGGGGAGGGGTATGAGTGATGCTTACGTAAGATGTTACCATTGAGATGACTTACAGCGTCCCTAGCGGGGAAAGAAAAAAAGTTTAATAAAAAAATTAATTGAAAAACTAAAGGAGATACTAGAGCAGGGATGGCCAACCCAAATGATCTTGAGGGCCACTTTGGAAAAACACAATACTCCCGCGGGCCGCATGTAAAATTTTAAGGTATGAGCTGCTCAGAATGACAAGTTGAAAAGTAGAAAATGAGTATTTAGATTAGGGAGTTTAGGAATTAAACAGGTGGCGTTAAAAAAAATATTCTGAATTACTCGAAACTAAGTTAGGTGGATACGCACTGTCATTAAATAATACGTCATTGTATAATAATCTCTCAAATCTGAAGACGAAGTCCCAAAACAAAATTTTCAGTGAAAAATGAAAACAAAATTAATTGATACTTTATTTCTTCGTCTAAATTACTACATTTATGAATGCAAGTATGGTGTGACATAGTGACAGTAATTAAGATATTGAATATGTATGGATGAGATCAGTGGCTTATGTAGAAATTTATTTCGGGTGGGGCCCAAAATTACTCCTCAGCCTCTCATGCATTTTTAATAGATCCAATGTAAATTTTTAATAAATTTTTAAGTAGAATTTGCGTCCTAAACAACTAAATGTTAGAAAAGTTGTGAGTAATAAAGGTACAAGTACCAAAGGGGGGTCTGGGGGTCCTCCCCCAGAAAATTTTTGGAAATTTGACAAAAAAAACAATAATTTTAACTAGTTTTGGTACACCTAGTCCGAATTTTGAAGAAGCATTTGAGGTGGGCGATTTTGGGTCATTTTTGCAACTAAACATTGTTCTTAAAGGAAAATTATAGCTCGAAGGGAGAGTAAAGTTTTTTTTTTTAAACTTACGAAAATTCTCGCGGGCCGCAAAATTATATCAAGCGGGTTGGCCATGCCTGTACTAGAGCAAAATTCCCCGAGTCCGAATGATTACGGAGACTCCTTAATTTAAAAGGTCGATTTGAAAGTTCTGTGCGGGGGGAATTCTTGAAATGCCATCTGAAAGGCGATTAGTCGCCGCTTGATGAGCTGATTTTGATTTACAAACGACTGCTGCGGTGGGGGGCAGATGATGTTTCTTGCGTTCTCTCTGTATCCTATGGTGGGACCAGGTGCATAGAGCTAATTAAAGCAATTTGAGGGTTTCAGTTCCTGTTTCGGATAACAGCTGTTATATTTTGCTCTCTTATTTGTGTTTAGATTATCATAGTCGATGGTACTATTAATTTATTTATTATGCCATTTTAAAAATAGTTTAAAAATATAAAAACATTGAAAGTTTTTGAGAGTTTACACTAGGGACAGGAATTTTTCTGACACACGCCATTTTTAATGCTGTGTACAGATTTTTTTTTATCCATATTAAAGAAAAAAAAATACAATTAAAATAATGAAGTTTTGTGTTCAATTAATTGTCTGAAATATTAAAAACTAAACTTAACCCATCTTGACTTGGCGAATCGGGCTGGTGTCCAATTGCGTTTTACTTTACCAAATTTTTATTCATAATTGCAGAAGCTTAATAATTAATATATTTTCAGCCAATAGTTTACAGAATCGAATGGCAGAATGAAATTTTTAAGATTTATCTTGGGTCTCACGAAACATTGCAACTCTCTCTGACCATGCATGCTCTGGCCCCTAAAATTACCCTAAAATTCCCTAATTAGGGTTTTAGGGTTAGGGTAAATTAATTTTAGGGGGTTCTGAGGATTTCCCCCTAAAAATTTTTAAGATTTAAACAAGCAAAAAAGTGTTTTTCCAGACTTTTAAGGGGTATAGACCAAGGGTCGGCAACTGGCGGACCGCGAGAGGTTATTTCATAGACTGCCAAAGTGTTTTGAAAATCAATAATATGTATTCTTAGATACAAAAAATTTAGTTTAACCTTCTTTTTAAAGGTCAAATTTCTCAAAAATTCCCCCTTTTCGATATAAATAAAAAATAATTTACAAGCGCTTAAGACATAAGTTAATTCAATGGTTTTGAGTCTTGTAATTTAGGAGGAATACCAAAATGTAAAAAGTTTATTTCGTTGTCGTTAATAAAGGAAGGCTTCGGGAATCCTTCTGGGGAGGAATCCCTATAATTCCCTTTAACATTCTCTTACTTACGAAATCCATTATTCGTGATAGCATTATCAATGCTTTTTTAATAGTGTAAGTAAATTTGATTTTTAAATAGTGTTGCTGTAATGTGAAATGGATTTAACAGCAGTTAACAAGAGTTTTGTTTAATTAAACAATTTATTTAAGAAGATAGCTACTCAAATTACAACTATGTAAAAATATGCGTATCTGAAAATAAGAATTTGAAACTAATTGAGTACATTTTTTTCCCCCTGGACCTCGATAAATTTCCGAAATTCTTTTGACCCCATTACTTGCCGACCCCTAGGGGACCGTCCATAAATGACGTCACGCTTAGAGGGGAGGGTTCATCAATCTGTGACAAGGGGGAAATGGGCGGGACTTCAATAATTGTGACATCACAGATTGAAAATCAAAAATGAAACTAAACAACAATTTTTTTCCCTGGAAAATGTAGCTTAAATGACATTATTATAATATACGAGGGTTGGTTTTTTTTCAACTTCCGTTTTGCTCCTGAAAAAAAAGTAGTAGGAATTTCAAAATGATTTTGGTACTGGTAGTTAGGTACATCCTTCAGGATCAATTTACATCTTTACTGCATAAAAATCGGACATTTTTTCAGTTAGTTATCGAATTTACAAGCGCGCTCCTCGAACTTATTTCCCGCTAGTCCATAGAGAATTTCGCTTTCACCTCCTGCAATTTTCACCTGCTCACCCATTGTTTAATGTTAAATGCTGGGCGAACGGAGCGGTCGCGCGAAGAAGAAAGCGAAATTCTCTATGGGTTGGCGGGAAAAAAGTTCGAGGAGCGCGCTTGTAAATTCGATAACTTAACAGAAAAAATGTCCGATTTTTATGCAGTAAAGATGCAAATTGATCCTGAAGGATGTACCTAACTACCAGTACCAAAATTATTTCGAAATTCCAACTACTTTTTTTTCAGGAGCAAAACGGAAGTTGAAAAAAAAACAACCCTCGTACATACCAACGAAATAAAAGTTAACTTTGAACTTAGGGTGCACTTAACTTCAATAAAAACTTCGGGTCCCAAATTCTCACCAACCTTATTCTAAACCTATTATTGGTCGTGACATGTGACAAAGAGGAGAGTATGTTGAAGTGTGACATAGGGGGTCAAAAATGTTGAAAAAAAAGTGTGACATCATTTATGGATGGCCCCTAGACTGTAATGTCACTTTTCGTTTCAGATACTTTGTTTACGTTCTAGGAGACATAAGAATGAAAACTACCAATGTCCAGTCATGCGTCCGAGATGGTCAGCGCGAAAGCGAAATCCCAAAGAGAGCCCGATAATCCGACAGGTAAGATATCAGCTCCAATTAAGCTCCTCCTTAAGCTCCATTTTACTAAATGTAAAATTTTTATTTCAGGAGCCTATAGAAGCCAAAGGGTACAAGTGCAGTTTTTTTAGTACAGTGGAAGCTCTTATAGCGACCTGCTCTTATAAAAATACTCTCTTATAAAGACCCAAAAATTAGTCTCTATAAGAGCACTTTTGTGCTCTTATAAAGACTAATCTTCGAATCGATTCAGCTTATCGAATACTTTTCTGGATCGGTTTGTGTGCGTGACACCAGAATTAGCCAATAAACAAATATCAGAGTATGACAAACAGCACCAAGTAACGATCGCATCTTCTTCTCGCTTGCTTTGCCCGGGGTAACCGGCTACAATCCCAAACGAAACCTTTCGCTACCTAATGCTTGTTGATTTTAGACTAAATTTATTAGCGTATTCATTTATCTTTCTTTATTTCCAATTTAAGACTTAAATTTTTCAAATTGCATGCAGATGTAGGTGAAATTGATGAAATAAATTTTGTAAACTACATCATACATCAACTAAAAATACATCATTGAGGGAATAGAGCTTACCTTCTCGAAAAGCATCAAAATTGATAGTTTAGCTTAACGAGTTTATTGTTTTTAAACGAGTGATATTCTACACTCGAGTGTATCACTCGAAGTTTGCTCTTATAGCGACAAGAAACTCGGTACGGATTAATCACGCAATAAGAGCTTCCACTGTAATATTGGAGTTAAGTGCACTAAGTAGCTGTTATTATACTGTACTTAGTTGTTATGCTACTTAGTGCGCTTAATTCCAATACTAAAAAAGCCACTTGTACCCCTTGGCTTCTATAGGCTCCTCATTTGATCTCGCTGTTAAATTCCCTTTCAGAAAACTTCCGAATCGAAGGTGATATCAAGCCAAGAACAAGAAAAAGAACATCATGCCATCAGGGATTAGGTTTTATACTCAGGGAAATTGGGCTCCGATAATAAGGATTTACTAATAAACCTAATAACTAACATTAACCTCTAACCAACTACAACTTTGATATTTATTTATGTTTGATTATGAACTTTATTTTCTATATCGAATGATGTATGCAATGCTGAAGTATTGAATGTTTTTTCCTCTTATAGAAAAGGATCTAGTAGGAAGAAAAGTGCGAAATATTACTACATCAAGGAAATAACTGAATCTAACGAAGAATCACAACAGGATTTAATAACAAGTATCAATTTTAATTTTTAATCTGCTACTCTTTTCCCATATGGTGTCATATAGTGTTACGCGATTTTTGTTTTTCAGGTGTCAGCTGTAGTGTGGACTTGTGAAGGACGGAGACGACATTGGGACAGAAGAGTCCTTATGAATAAGAATTCCAACATATAAGTATCTGCATACATATAATTTATTTTATTCTTTTTCTATTTTGGTGTCATATAGTGTTACGCGATTTGTTTTTCAGGTGTCAGCTGTAGTGTGGACTTGTGAAGGACGGAGACGGCATTGGGACAGAGGAGTCATCATGAATAAGAATTCCAACATATAAGTATCTGCATACATATAATTTCTTTTATCCTTTTTCTATTTTGGTGTCATATAGTGTTACGCGATTTGTTTTTCAGGTGTCAGCTATAGTGTGGACTTGTGAAAGACGGAGACGGCATTGGGACAGAGGAGTCATCATGAATAAGAATTCCAACATATAAGTATCTGCATACATATAATTTATTTTATTCTTTTTCTATTTTGGTGTCATATAGTGTTACGCGATTTGTTTTTCAGGTGTCAGCTGTAGTGTGGACTTGTGAAAGACGGAGACGGCATTGGGACAGAGGAGTCATCATGAATAAGAATTCCAACATATAAGTATCTGCACACATATAATTTCTTTTATTCTTTTTCTATTTTGGTGTCATATAGTGTTACGCGATTTGTTTTTCAGGTGTCAGCTATAGTGTGGACTTGTGAAAGACGGAGACGGCATTGGGACAGAGGAGTCATCATGAATAAGAATTCCAACATATAAGTATCTGCACACATATAATTTCTTTTATCCTTTTTCTATTTTGGTGTCATATAGTGTTACGCGATTTGTTTTTCAGGTGTCAGCTATAGTGTGGACTTGTGAAAGACGGAGACGGCATTGGGACAGAGGAGTCATCATGAATAAGAATTCCAACATATAAGTATCTGCATACATATAATTTATTTTATTCTTTTTCTATTTTGGTGTCATATAGTGTTACGCGATTTGTTTTTCAGGTGTCAGCTGTAGTGTGGACTTGTGAAGGACGGAGACGGCATTGGGACAGAGGAGTCATCATGAATAAGAATTCCAACATATAAGTATCTGCATACATATAATTTCTTTTATCCTTTTTCTATTTTGGTGTCATATAGTGTTACGCGATTTGTTTTTCAGGTGTCAGCTATAGTGTGGACTTGTGAAAGACGGAGACGGCATTGGGACAGAGGAGTCATCATGAATAAGAATTCCAACATATAAGTATCTGCATACATATAATTTATTTTATTCTTTTTCTATTTTGGTGTCATATAGTGTTACGCGATTTGTTTTTCAGGTGTCAGCTGTAGTGTGGACTTGTGAAAGACGGAGACGGCATTGGGACAGAGGAGTCATCATGAATAAGAATTCCAACATATAAGTATCTGCACACATATAATTTCTTTTATTCTTTTTCTATTTTGGTGTCATATAGTGTTACGCGATTTGTTTTTCAGGTGTCAGCTATAGTGTGGACTTGTGAAAGACGGAGACGGCATTGGGACAGAGGAGTCATCATGAATAAGAATTCCAACATATAAGTATCTGCATACATATAATTTCTTTTATCCTTTTTCTATTTTGGTGTCATATAGTGTTACGCAATTTGTTTTTCAGGTGTCAGCTATAGTGTGGACTTGTGAAAGACGGAGACGGCATTGGGACAGAGGAGTCATCATGAATAAGAATTCCAACATATAAGTATCTGCATACATATAATTTCTTTTATCCTTTTTCTATTTTGGTGTCATATAGTGTTACGCAATTTGTTTTTCAGGTGTTAGCTATAGTGTGGACTTGTGAAAGACGGAGACGGCATTGGGACAGAGGAGTCACCATGAATAAGAATTCCAACATATAAGTATCTGCATACATATAATTTATTTTATTCTTTTTCTATTTTGGTGTCATATAGTGTTACGCGATTTGTTTTTCAGGTGTCAGCTGTAGTGTGGACTTGTGAAGGACGGAGACGGCATTGGGACAGAGGAGTCATCATGAATAAGAATTCCAACATATAAGTATCTGCACACATATAATTTCTTTTATCCTTTTTCTATTTTGGTGTCATATAGTGTTACGCGATTTGTTTTTCAGGTGTCAGCTATAGTGTGGACTTGTGAAAGACGGAGACGGCATTGGGACAGAGGAGTCATCATGAATAAGAATTCCAACATATAAGTATCTGCATACATATAATTTATTTTATTCTTTTTCTATTTTGGTGTCATATAGTGTTACGCGATTTGTTTTTCAGGTGTCAGCTGTAGTGTGGACTTGTGAAGGACGGAGACGGCATTGGGACAGAGGAGTCATCATGAATAAGAATTCCAACATATAAGTATCTGCATACATATAATTTCTTTTATCCTTTTTCTATTTTGGTGTCATATAGTGTTACGCGATTTGTTTTTCAGGTGTCAGCTATAGTGTGGACTTGTGAAAGACGGAGACGGCATTGGGACAGAGGAGTCATCATGAATAAGAATTCCAACATATAAGTATCTGCATACATATAATTTATTTTATTCTTTTTCTATTTTGGTGTCATATAGTGTTACGCGATTTGTTTTTCAGGTGTCAGCTGTAGTGTGGACTTGTGAAAGACGGAGACGGCATTGGGACAGAGGAGTCATCATGAATAAGAATTCCAACATATAAGTATCTGCACACATATAATTTCTTTTATTCTTTTTCTATTTTGGTGTCATATAGTGTTACGCGATTTGTTTTTCAGGTGTCAGCTATAGTGTGGACTTGTGAAAGACGGAGACGGCATTGGGACAGAGGAGTCATCATGAATAAGAATTCCAACATATAAGTATCTGCATACATATAATTTCTTTTATCCTTTTTCTATTTTGGTGTCATATAGTGTTACGCAATTTGTTTTTCAGGTGTCAGCTATAGTGTGGACTTGTGAAAGACGGAGACGGCATTGGGACAGAGGAGTCATCATGAATAAGAATTCCAACATATAAGTATCTGCATACATATAATTTCTTTTATCCTTTTTCTATTTTGGTGTCATATAGTGTTACGCAATTTGTTTTTCAGGTGTTAGCTATAGTGTGGACTTGTGAAAGACGGAGACGGCATTGGGACAGAGGAGTCACCATGAATAAGAATTCCAACATATAAGTATCTGCATACATATAATTTATTTTATTCTTTTTCTATTTTGGTGTCATATAGTGTTACGCGATTTGTTTTTCAGGTGTCAGCTGTAGTGTGGACTTGTGAAGGACGGAGACGGCATTGGGACAGAGGAGTCATCATGAATAAGAATTCCAACATATAAGTATCTGCATACATATAATTTCTTTTATCCTTTTTCTATTTTGGTGTCATATAGTGTTACGCGATTTGTTTTTCAGGTGTCAGCTATAGTGTGGACTTGTGAAAGACGGAGACGGCATTGGGACAGAGGAGTCATCATGAATAAGAATTCCAACATATAAGTATCTGCACACATATAATTTCTTTTATTCTTTTTCTATTTTGGTGTCATATAGTGTTACGCGATTTGTTTTTCAGGTGTCAGCTATAGTGTGGACTTGTGAAAGACGGAGACGGCATTGGGACAGAGGAGTCATCATGAATAAGAATTCCAACATATAAGTATCTGCATACATATAATTTCTTTTATCCTTTTTCTATTTTGGTGTCATATAGTGTTACGCAATTTGTTTTTCAGGTGTCAGCTATAGTGTGGACTTGTGAAAGACGGAGACGGCATTGGGACAGAGGAGTCATCATGAATAAGAATTCCAACATATAAGTATCTGCATACATATAATTTCTTTTATCCTTTTTCTATTTTGGTGTCATATAGTGTTACGCGATTTGTTTTTCAGGTGTCAGCTATAGTGTGGACTTGTGAAAGACGGAGACGGCATTGGGTCAGAGGAGTCATCATGAATAAGAATTCCAACATATAAGTATCTGCACACATATAATTTCTTTTATTCTTTTTCTATTTTGGTGTCATATAGTGTTACGCGATTTGTTTTTCAGGTGTCAGCTGTAGTGTGGACTTGTGAAAGACGGAGACGGCATTGGGACAGAGGAGTCATCATGAATAAGAATTCCAACATATAAGTATCTGCACACATATAATTTCTTTTATTCTTTTTCTATTTTGGTGTCATATAGTGTTACGCGATTTGTTTTTCAGGTGTCAGCTATAGTGTGGACTTGTGAAAGACGGAGACGGCATTGGGACAGAGGAGTCATCATGAATAAGAATTCCAACATATAAGTATCTGCACACATATAATTTCTTTTATTCTTTTTCTATTTTGGTGTCATATAGTGTTACGCGATTTGTTTTTCAGGTGTCAGCTATAGTGTGGACTTGTGAAAGACGGAGACGGCATTGGGACAGAGGAGTAATCATGAATAAGAATTCCAACATATAAGTATCTGCATACATATAATTTCTTTTATCCTTTTTCTATTTTGGTGTCATATAGTGTTACGCGATTTGTTTTTCAGGTGTCAGCTATAGTGTGGACTTGTGAAAGACGGAGACGGCATTGGGACAGAGGAGTCATCATGAATAAGAATTCCAACATATAAGTATCTGCACACATATAATTTCTTTTATCCTTTTTCTATTTTGGTGTCATATAGTGTTACGCGATTTGTTTTTCAGGTGTCAGCTATAGTGTGGACTTGTGAAAGACGGAGACGGCATTGGGACAGAGGAGTCATCATGAATAAGAATTCCAACATATAAGTATCTGCACACATATAATTTCTTTTATCCTTTTTCTATTTTGGTGTCATATAGTGTTACGCGATTTGTTTTTCAGGTGTCAGCTATAGTGTGGACTTGTGAAAGACGGAGACGGCATTGGGACAGAGGAGTCATCATGAATAAGAATTCCAACATATAAGTATCTGCACACATATAATTTCTTTTATCCTTTTTCTATTTTGGTGTCATATAGTGTTACGCGATTTGTTTTTCAGGTGTCAGCTATAGTGTGGACTTGTGAAAGACGGAGACGGCATTGGGACAGAGGAGTCATCATGAATAAGAATTCCAACATATAAGTATCTGCACACATATAATTTCTTTTATTCTTTTTCTATTTTGGTGTCATATAGTGTTACGCGATTTGTTTTTCAGGTGTCAGCTATAGTGTGGACTTGTGAAAGACGGAGACGGCATTGGGACAGAGGAGTCATCATGAATAAGAATTCCAACATATAAGTATCTGCACACATATAATTTCTTTTATTCTTTTTCTATTTTGGTGTCATATAGTGTTACGCGATTTGTTTTTCAGGTGTCAGCTATAGTGTGGACTTGTGAAAGACGGAGACGGCATTGGGACAGAGGAGTCATCATGAATAAGAATTCCAACATATAAGTATCTGCATACATATAATTTCTTTTATCCTTTTTCTATTTTGGTGTCATATAGTGTTACGCGATTTGTTTTTCAGGTGTCAGCTATAGTGTGGACTTGTGAAAGACGGAGACGGCATTGGGACAGAGGAGTCATCATGAATAAGAATTCCAACATATAAGTATCTGCACACATATAATTTCTTTTATCCTTTTTCTATTTTGGTGTCATATAGTGTTACCCGATTTGTTTTTCAGGTGTCAGCTATAGTGTGGACTTGTGAAAGACGGAGACGGCATTGGGACAGAGGAGTCATCATGAATAAGAATTCCAACATATAAGTATCTGCACACATATAATTTCTTTTATCCTTTTTCTATTTTGGTGTCATATAGTGTTACGCGATTTGTTTTTCAGGTGTCAGCTATAGTGTGGACTTGTGAAAGACGGAGACGGCATTGGGACAGAGGAGTCATCATGAATAAGAATTCCAACATATAAGTATCTGCACACATATAATTTCTTTTATCCTTTTTCTATTTTGGTGTCATATAGTGTTACGCGATTTGTTTTTCAGGTGTCAGCTATAGTGTGGACTTGTGAAAGACGGAGACGGCATTGGGACAGAGGAGTCATCATGAATAAGAATTCCAACATATAAGTATCTGCATACATATAATTTCTTTTATCCTTTTTCTATTTTGGTGTCATATAGTGTTACGCAATTTGTTTTTCAGGTGTCAGCTATAGTGTGGACTTGTGAAAGACGGAGACGGCATTGGGACAGAGGAGTCATCATGAATAAGAATTCCAACATATAAGTATCTGCATACATATAATTTCTTTTATCCTTTTTCTATTTTGGTGTCATATAGTGTTACGCGATTTGTTTTTCAGGTGTCAGCTATAGTGTGGACTTGTGAAAGACGGAGACGGCATTGGGACAGAGGAGTCATCATGAATAAGAATTCCAACATATAAGTATCTGCACACATATAATTTCTTTTATTCTTTTTCTATTTTGGTGTCATATAGTGTTACGCGATTTGTTTTTCAGGTGTCAGCTGTAGTGTGGACTTGTGAAAGACGGAGACGGCATTGGGACAGAGGAGTCATCATGAATAAGAATTCCAACATATAAGTATCTGCACACATATAATTTCTTTTATTCTTTTTCTATTTTGGTGTCATATAGTGTTACGCGATTTGTTTTTCAGGTGTCAGCTATAGTGTGGACTTGTGAAAGACGGAGACGGCATTGGGACAGAGGAGTCATCATGAATAAGAATTCCAACATATAAGTATCTGCATACATATAATTTCTTTTATCCTTTTTCTATTTTGGTGTCATATAGTGTTACGCAATTTGTTTTTCAGGTGTCAGCTATAGTGTGGACTTGTGAAAGACGGAGACGGCATTGGGACAGAGGAGTCATCATGAATAAGAATTCCAACATATAAGTATCTGCATACATATAATTTCTTTTATCCTTTTTCTATTTTGGTGTCATATAGTGTTACGCAATTTGTTTTTCAGGTGTTAGCTATAGTGTGGACTTGTGAAAGACGGAGACGGCATTGGGACAGAGGAGTCACCATGAATAAGAATTCCAACATATAAGTATCTGCATACATATAATTTATTTTATTCTTTTTCTATTTTGGTGTCATATAGTGTTACGCGATTTGTTTTTCAGGTGTCAGCTGTAGTGTGGACTTGTGAAGGACGGAGACGGCATTGGGACAGAGGAGTCATCATGAATAAGAATTCCAACATATAAGTATCTGCATACATATAATTTCTTTTATCCTTTTTCTATTTTGGTGTCATATAGTGTTACGCGATTTGTTTTTCAGGTGTCAGCTATAGTGTGGACTTGTGAAAGACGGAGACGGCATTGGGACAGAGGAGTCATCATGAATAAGAATTCCAACATATAAGTATCTGCACACATATAATTTCTTTTATTCTTTTTCTATTTTGGTGTCATATAGTGTTACGCGATTTGTTTTTCAGGTGTCAGCTATAGTGTGGACTTGTGAAAGACGGAGACGGCATTGGGACAGAGGAGTCATCATGAATAAGAATTCCAACATATAAGTATCTGCATACATATAATTTCTTTTATCCTTTTTCTATTTTGGTGTCATATAGTGTTACGCAATTTGTTTTTCAGGTGTCAGCTATAGTGTGGACTTGTGAAAGACGGAGACGGCATTGGGACAGAGGAGTCATCATGAATAAGAATTCCAACATATAAGTATCTGCATACATATAATTTCTTTTATCCTTTTTCTATTTTGGTGTCATATAGTGTTACGCGATTTGTTTTTCAGGTGTCAGCTATAGTGTGGACTTGTGAAAGACGGAGACGGCATTGGGACAGAGGAGTCATCATGAATAAGAATTCCAACATATAAGTATCTGCACACATATAATTTCTTTTATTCTTTTTCTATTTTGGTGTCATATAGTGTTACGCGATTTGTTTTTCAGGTGTCAGCTGTAGTGTGGACTTGTGAAGGACGGAGACGACATTGGGACAGAGGAGTCCTCATGAATAAGATTTCCAACATATAAGTATCTGTATACATATAATTTCTTTTATTCTTTTTCTATTTGGTGTCATATTGTCACGCGATTTGTGTTTTTCAGGTGTCAGCTGTAGCGGACTTGTGAAGGATGGAGTCGGCATGGAAGTTAACTTAATTACCTTAATTGTATAACTTTCATTTTCAGCGGGTTTGTTTTTAGATTTGAAACCCGGAGCACTTATTTAATAATTACCTTCATTTTCTATAAGTTTCATTTCCGTTTTGTATAGTGTGATTATCGTTTTGTGTAGTGTATTTACTAAGGTATCCTTTATTAGGAACATATGTTTTAACCTTAGGTATCAAAAATACTTTTTATTTGTTAAAAGTGTCATAACAATGGTTGTATTATTTTAGACCCTTTTTGCAATTTCAATTTTAAAAGTATTTTTAAAACATTTGTTTTACGGGTCTCCCGAGATATTTTTAACTCCTCTGAGAGAGTATTTCACTCCTTGAAAATGGGAAATACTCTTTAAAAAATTAGCCAGGAGTATTTTCACTCTTTGAACTTCACAAAGGTTTAGCCTAAAAATGCACCACGTGGCCCCACCGAAATCAACAAATAACATTTTTCTACTCAAAACACCAACTTATCTCAGCGGAGACAATTCCTCCCGACTTCTGGCCAAAGCCAAAAGCACCCTAATTATCATACTTTTTAATTGTGTTTTTATGCAGCCATAGTAATTTTTTTAAATTTATTGTTCTGATGCTTAGGGAGTTCGAATGTGGTTTTCATGTCTCTGTATACGTAGTTCATGATTTTCGTATTTCCCTCCTCATAATTCAATTTCACTCCTCATAATTCAATTTCACTCCTCATAATTCAATTTCACTCCTCATAATTCAATTTCACTCCTCATAATTCAATTTCACTCCTCATAATTCAATTTCACTCCTCATAATTCAATTTCACTCCTCATAATTTCATTCCTCCTAAAAATGCCAGGGAGTATTTTTACTCCTCCAAAAAAATCCTTGGAATAACACTGCGGGTCTTAATAGACAGTTTTACGAGTTTTCTTATGAATTTTCAACCTAAGATTTAGCTCAGTTTGACTGTCGGTTCCTAATATTCTTACGTCTGATCATGTGATTTTCTTATTTAAAAATTGTGTTTAATTCACCGTATGCGTGCTCCGTTCCATCTGTTCTATTCGATGCATTTTCTTTCCCCCCACATCCAGAATTTCTAATCTATTGTAATGTGTGAGTGGCGGATCCAGGAGGGGGGTATTCTGGACAGTGTCCCCCCCTTGGACTCATAATTCAATTTCACTCCTCATAATTTCATTCCTCCTAAAAATGCCAGGGAGTATTTTTACTCCTCCAAAAAAATCCTTGGAATAACACTGCGGGTCTTATTAGACAGTTTTACGAGTTTTCTTATAAATTTTCAACCTAAGATTTAGCTCGGTTTGACTGTCGGTTCCTAATATTCTTACGTCTGATCATGTGATTTTCTTATTTAAAAATTGTGTTTAATTCACCGTATGCGTGCTCCGTTCCATCTGTTCTATTTGATGCATTTTCTTTTCCCCCACATCCAGAATTTCTAATCTATTGTAATGTGTGAGTGGCGGATCCAGGAGGGGGGTATTCTGGACAGTGCCCCCCCCCTTGGACTCATAATTCAATTTCACTCCTCATAATTTCATTCCTCCTAAAAATGCCAGGGAGTATTTTTACTCCTCCAAAAAAAATCCTTGGAATAACACTGCGGGTCTTAATAGACAGTTTTACGAGTTTTCTTATAAATTTTCAACCTAAGATTTAGCTCGGTTTGACTGTCGGTTCCTAATATTCTTACGTCTGATCATGTGATTTTCTTATTTAAAAATTGTGTTTAATTCACCGTATGCGTGCTCCGTTCCATCTGTTCTATTTGATGCATTTTCTTTTCCCCCACATCCAGAATTTCTAATCTATTGTAATGTGTGAGTGGCGGATCCAAGAGGGGGGTATTCTGGACAGTGCCCCCCCCCTTGGACTCATAATTCAATTTCACTCCTCATAATTTCATTCCTCCTAAAAATGCCAGGGAGTATTTTTACTCCTCCAAAAAAAATCCTTGGAATAACACTGCGGGTCTTAATAGACAGTTTTACGAGTTTTCTTATAAATTTTCACCCTAAGATTTAGCTCGGTTTGACTGTCGGTTCCTAATATTCTTACGTCTGATCATGTGATTTTCTTATTTAAAAATTGTGTTTAATTCACCGTATGCGTGCTCCGTTCCATCTGTTCTATTTGATGCATTTTCTTTTCCCCCACATCCAGAATTTCTAATCTATTGTAATGTGTGAGTGGCGGATCCAGGAGGGGGGTATTCTGGACAGTGCCCCCCCCTTGGACTCATAATTCAATTTCACTCCTCATAATTTCATTCCTCCTAAAAATGCCAGGGAGTATTTTTACTCCTCCAAAAAAAATCCTTGGAATAACACTGCGGGTCTTAATAGACAGTTTTACGAGTTTTCTTATAAATTTTCAACCTAAGATTTAGCTCGGTTTGACTGTCGGTTCCTAATATTCTTACGTCTGATCATGTGATTTTCTTATTTAAAAATTGTGTTTAATTCACCGTATGCGTGCTCCGTTCCATCTGTTCTATTTGATGCATTTTCTTTTCCCCCACATCCAGAATTTCTAATCTATTGTAATGTGTGAGTGGCGGATCCAGGAGGGGGGTATTCTGGACAGTGCCCCCCCCCTTGGACTCATAATTCAATTTCACTCCTCATAATTTCATTCCTCCTAAAAATGCCAGGGAGTATTTTTACTCCTCCAAAAAAAATCCTTGGAATAACACTGCGGGTCTTAATAGACAGTTTTACGAGTTTTCTTATAAATTTTCAACCTAAGATTTAGCTCGGTTTGACTGTCGGTTCCTAATATTCTTACGTCTGATCATGTGATTTTCTTATTTAAAAATTGTGTTTAATTCACCGTATGCGTGCTCCGTTCCATCTGTTCTATTTGATGCATTTTCTTTTCCCCCACATCCAGAATTTCTAATCTATTGTAATGTGTGAGTGGCAGATCCAGGAGGGGGGTATTCTGGACAGTGCCCCCCCCCTTGGACTCATAATTCAATTTCACTCCTCATAATTTCATTCCTCCTAAAAATGCCAGGGAGTATTTTTACTCCTCCAAAAAAAATCCTTGGAATAACACTGCGGGTCTTAATAGACAGTTTTACGAGTTTTCTTATAAATTTTCAACCTAAGATTTAGCTCGGTTTGACTGTCGGTTCCTAATATTCTTACGTCTGATCATGTGATTTTCTTATTTAAAAATTGTGTTTAATTCACCGTATGCGTGCTCCGTTCCATCTGTTCTATTTGATGCATTTTCTTTTTCCCCCACATCCAGAATTGGTATGTAGCATTTCTAATCTATTGTAATGTGTGAGTGGCGGATCCAGGAGGGGGGTATTCTGGACAGTGCCCCCCCCCTTGGACTCATAATTAAATCACTCATAAGTACGAAGAAAGTCCCCAAAATGAGTTAAAACCCTACTTTTACATCCCTGGAATCCTTGGAATAACACTGCGGGTCTTATTAGACAGTTTTACGAGTTTTCTTATGAATTTTCAACCTAAGATTTAGCTCAGTTTGACTGTCGGTTCCTAATATTCTTACGTCTGATCATGTGATTTTCTTATTTAAAAATTGTGTTTAATTCACCGTATGCGTGCTCCGTTCCATCTGTTCTATTTGATGCATTTTCTTTCCCCCCACATCCAGAATTGGTATGTAGCATTTCTAATCTATTGTAATGTGTGAGTGGCGGATCCAGGAGGGGGGTATTCTGGACAGTGCCCCCCCCCTTGGACTCATAATTCAATTTCACTCCTCATAATTTCATTCCTCCTAAAAATGCCAGGGAGTATTTTTACTCCTCCAAAAAAATCCTTGGAATAACACTGCGGGTCTTAATAGAAAGTTTTACGAGTTTTCTTATGAATTTTCAACCTAAGATTTAGCTCAGTTTGACTGTCGGTTCCTAATATTCTTACGTCTGATCATGTGATTTTCTTATTTAAAAATTGTGTTTAATTCACCGTATGCGTGCTCCGTTCCATCTGTTCTATTTGATGCATTTTCTTTTTCCCCCACATCCAGAATTGGTATGTAGCATTTCTAATCTATTGTAATGTGTGAGTGGCGGATCCAGGAGGGGGGTATTCTGGACAGTGCCCCCCCCCTTGGACTCATAATTCAATTTCACTCCTCATAATTTCATTCCTCCTAAAAATGCCAGGGGGTATTTTTACTCCTCCAAAAAAATCCTTGGAATAACACTGCGGGTCTTAATAGACAGTTTTACGAGTTTTCTTATGAATTTTCAACCTAAGATTTAGCTCAGTTTGACTGTCGGTTCCTAATATTCTTACGTCTGATCATGTGATTTTCTTATTTAAAAATTGTGTTTAATTCACCGTATGCGTGCTCCGTTCCATCTGTTCTATTTGATGCATTTTCTTTTCCCCCACATCCAGAATTTCTAATCTATTGTAATGTGTGAGTGGCGGATCCAGGAGGGGGGTATTCTGGACAGTGCCCCCCCCCCTTGGACTCATAATTCAATTTCACTCCTCATAATTTCATTCCTCCTAAAAATGCCAGGGAGTATTTTTACTCCTCCAAAAAAATCCTTCGAATAACACTGCGGGTCTTAATAGACAGTTTTACGAGTTTTCTTATAAATTTTCAACCTAAGATTTAGCTCAGTTTGACTGTCGGTTCCTTATATTCTTACGTCTGATTATGTGATTTTCTTATTTAAAAATTGTGATTAATTCACCGTATGCGTGCTCCGTTCCATCTGTTCTATTTGATGCATTTTCTTTTCCTCCACATCCAGAATTGGTATGTAGCATTTCTAATCTATTGTAATGTGTGAGTGGCGGATCCAGGAGGGGGGTATTCTGGACAGTGCCCCCCCCTTGGACTCATAATTCAATTTCACTCCTCATAATTCAATTTCACTCCTCATAATTCAATTTCACTCCTCATAATTTCATTCCTCCTAAAAATGCCAGGGAGTATTTTTACTCCTCCAAAAAAATCCTTGGAATAACACTGCGGGTCTTAATAGACAGTTTTACGAGTTTTTTTATGAATTTTCAACCTAAGATTTAGCTCAGTTTGACTGTCGGTTCCTAATATTCTTACGTCTGATCATGTGATTTTCTTATTTAAAAATTGTGTTTAATTCACCGTATGCGTGCTCCGTTCCATCTGTTCTATTTGATGCATTTTCTTTCCCCCCACATCCAGAATTGGTATGTAGCATTTCTAATCTATTGTAATGTGTGAGTGGCGGATCCAGGAGGGGGGTATTCTGGACAGTGCCCCCCTCCCTTGGACTCATAATTAAATCACTCATAAGTGTAATATCCCCAAACCTTGCCAAACGCGCCAAGTTGGCGAACTTGTAATTGTATATAAACCTGTGTTGAATTTCATTAAACTAGTTCTTGTTCCCCAGACTCGGCTAGGTTGTTTCATGTGGCGACGGGGATAGTCGCTTGGATTTTCGAAGATTGTCGGATCGGTCGGATGATTTTCTGAAGTTTTGCAAAGGTCGTAAGTTTGATCCTTCTTCATTTGAAAGTGAAAATGAATCTGTCGAAGATAGCAGATTTTGATCCGGATGTCGACGACGTGGATACGTATTTATTGAGGGTGAAGCATTTCTTAAAAGCGAATAAAGTGACGGAAGAGTTGAAAGTTTCTACTTTAATCACTATTTTAGGGACCAAGGCGGTATCAACGTTGATCGACTTATTTTCTCCGGCGGAGTTAGATTCTAAAACTTATATTGAGATAATCGAAAAGTTTAAAAGTCACTATAAGCCAGAGAAGATAACGGTAGGAGAGCGAAGTAAGTTTTTTACTCGCATTCAACAACCTAACGAAACAATTGCCGAGTATATTGTTGTGATTAAACATCTCGCGAGCAGCTGTAATTTTGGAATGTTTCTGACAGATGCTTTAAGAGATAGATTAATCAGCGGGGTAGCAGATCAGGAACTGAGACAAAGGCTTATTTCCGAAGAATTAACTTTTCAGCAAGCGTGTGAAAAAGCAAAGAAATTTGAAGAGGCGGAAAAACAAAGGTTTTCGTTTGGTCAAATGTCCGCAGCGGTTCCGAATGTAAACGCGATGCATAAGACTAAATTTACGAAAAAGCCCGTACAGCGATCATCTCAAAAAGTAGTTAAATATTCTTGCACAAGGTGCAACAGTAACACCCACGGGTCCGGGAACTGTAGGTTTAAAACCTATGTTTGCAGAAAATGCAATATAACAGGTCATTTAGCCCGAGCATGCAGAACGCGTAACCCAAAAAGACGCGTACAAGAGATCGAACATTGGAATTCTTTCGAAACCACCGATCGTGGTGAGAACTTTGAAGTTTTGGGTATCCGCGATATTCAAACAGAGAAGAAAGGGTGGTTTTCAACTGTGAATATTGAAGGGGTGGATTTGAAGATGCAAATCGATACAGGGGCATGTGTCTCAATTTTGCCTGAATATCTTTACAGGAACATCCCTGAGCTAAGGAGGAAGTCTCTGATCAAAGACAAGGTTTCACTAACTACCTACCAAGGAGAGCCACTGGATGTTCTGGGTAAGATTGAAGTGAAAATTCAAGATCAAGGTAACATGTTTCTACTACCTCTTGTGATCGTAAAAAGCGCTAAAAATTCAGCATCTGCATTAATTGGAAGGAACTGGTTAGAAGTTCTAAAGTTAAATTGGAATCAAATTTTCGAAATTGATGCAGTGACGGGTAATAAACCCGAAAGCGAAGATATCGATGTTCAGAAGCTCAAAACGAAGTACGCAAGAGTGTTTAGTCCGGAAATCGGTGAAATTAAAGGTAAAGAAGTAAATTTGCATCTAAAACCAGATACTGTGCCTAAATTTTGTAAAGCACGACCCCTTCCCTACGCAATAAAACCTTTAGTGGATAAAGAACTGGATAAGTTGGAAAAGGCTGGGATTATTTCGAGAGTCCCCTATTCTGAGTGGGCGACTCCAATAGTCGTAGTTCGGAAAACCTCGAACTCGATTCGAATGTGCGCGGATTACAAAGTAACTCTCAATCCGGTTCTTGAAACGGAACATTACAAGCTCCCCACCACGGAAGAACTGTTTAGTCATCTCGCGAAAGGTAAAATTTTCTCGCATTTAGATTTAGCCAGCGCTTATCAACAACTTGCAGTGAGTGAAAAATCGCAAAAGCTTCTAACGATTAACACGCATAGAGGTCTTTACGTCTACCATAGATTACCCTTTGGAATTTCCACGGCCCCCTCCCTCTTCCAAGAAGTCATGGATCAAATATTAGAAGGGATCCCCGGAGTAATATGTTTCCTCGACGATGTTTTGTTAATCAGTAAAACTAGAGAAGAAGCCTTAAAACTGCTAAATCAAGTTTTGGATAGATTCGAAAAAACGGGAATCACTGTTAATTTTCCCAAGTGTAAATTTTTGTGCACCGAAACAAGTTACCTAGGATATCAAATCCATCGGGATGGTATCTCGCCAACAAACGAGTTGTTGAACGCCATCAAACAAGCGCCTGAACCTAAAAATGTGGATGAACTAAGAGCCTATCTAGGATTATTGAATTTTTACGGAAAATTCATTCCGAATATGTCTACCAAGCTACAATTATTCTATAGCTTGTTAAAAGACGTTCCTTGGATATGGTCGAAAGAACACGAAAAATTGTTCGCGAAAAGTAAGGCTTGGCTAACATCAAATTCAGTCTTGGCGCATTTCGATTCTAGCAAACCCATCATAGTCACGTGTGATGCTTCTCAGTACGGGATTGCAGGAGTGTTGTCGCACGTCATGGAAAACGGTGACATCAAACCTGTCATGTTTGCGTCACGAACTCTAAACTCGTCCGAAAAGAATTATAGTCAAATCGAGCGAGAAGCACTCGCGATTATTTTTTCAGTTAAGAAATTTCATAAGTTTCTCATGGGTCACAAGTTTGTGTTGCAAACCGACCACAAACCTCTCACAGCCATATTTGGCGAAAAACGTGGCATTCCACCCATCGCCGCTGCCAGGTTGCAACGATGGGCTATAATATTGGCTGCCTATCAGTACGAAATTCATTTCGTGAAAGGAAGCAGCATTTCGCATGCCGATGCACTGTCTCGGATCCCACTGCCAGAAACCATTCCCGAGGAGGTTTCTGAATTTTCTATGTGTAATGAACTTGACAATTTTGTTTACTTTTTTTCTTCAGATTCTGTGGAAAGCGCACCACTAACAGCAAAGGAAATTGCTCTAGCGACTCAAGAGGATCCAGTTTTGAGACAAGTTTTGCATTTCACGCTAAACGGGTGGCCGGAAGTAAGTTGTAAAAATCCTGCATTGAGGCCCTATGAGGTAAGAAAGCTTGAAATTTCATTGGATGGTAATTGTTTAACATGGGGAAGTAGAGTTATTATTCCCGAAAAATATCAATCTCAAATGTTAGAAGTTTTGCACGAAAGTCATGCAGGAATAACTCGTACAAAAATGTTAGCTAGAAATTATATGTGGTGGCCTAACCTGGATAGTGATATTGAAGGTAAAATTAAAAACTGTTTAAGCTGTCAAAGTATGTTAAACTCTAATGTCAAAGTGGAAACAAAACCTTGGCCTGAATCTAAGCGAAAGTGGCAACGCATCCATATTGACTATGCTAAAGATACTAGTAACTGTTTGTTAACTACGAGTGCAGGACATTACCTACTATGTGTGATCGATAGTTATTCTAAATGGGTTGAAGTCTTTTTAATGAACAAGACTACAGCGGAACATACTATTACTAAACTAAGGACCTTATTTTCAAGTTACGGATTACCTGAACTGGTTGTTTCGGATAACGGGCCCCAATTTGCTTGTGAAGAATTCTCTAATTTTTTGAAACGAAATGGAATTCGTCAAGCGTTAATTCCCCCCTATCATCCTGCCTCAAATGGTGCGGCCGAAAAGACCGTTCAAACGGTTAAAACTTCCCTTATGAAGCAAGTTCTAGATGATCTGAAAGACAAAAATAAACGTAGCATCCAACATAAAATTGATAACTTTTTATTGTCTTATAGAAATACGCCGCATACAGTCACCAAGAAATCGCCAGCAGAGATGTTTCTGGGCAGGAGGCTTCGCACCCGTTTATCTCTGATTCTTCCGAACATGCCAGAGAACGTAGACCTTCAGCAGCGTCGTTCTTTCGCTCCAGGAGAAAGCGTCTATGTAAGAAGTGTCCGTGGAGAAAGGATCAAGTGGTTCCCTGGAGAAATCGTCAATCGCCGTAGTGAGGTAACCTATGATGTAGAAGTCTGTGGCCAGCGAAGGTTCTGTCACGCTGATCATCTACGGAAAAATCCTTCGACAGAAGAGCCATGGATAGCACCAGCACTGTGGGATCAGCCGATTATGCAACCGGAGGCCAACCAGTCGCTTCCGAATCTTCCGCCGTCACCAGCAACGCCTGTCTCACCACCACCACCACCACCACAGGCCCCGCCAGATCCTCCAGAATTCTCTCAGACGTCCCCTCCTCTGAATGAACCAAACCTGGAGGAGCGTCAGGTGACATCGAATCCATCACAGATTCCCAGTTCGAAGGTTACACAGAGTCCGCTACTGATTCCGAGTCCGAGGAAAGCACCGAAGTCACCCCCGAGGACTCCTAGACGTTCAACTCGCGTCAGGCGCCCACCTGAGCGCTTGGAGTACAAGCACAAGTGAACTTTGATAAAATTATTGAAGTGTGACTTTATTTAATTTAAATTTGGTAAACTTATTTATGTTTAATTTAAAGGAGGGAAAAGTGTAATATCCCCAAACCTTGCCAAACGCGCCAAGTTGGCGAACTTGTAATTGTATATAAACCTGTGTTGAATTTCATTAAACTAGTTCTTGTTCCCCAGACTCGGCTAGGTTGTTTCAATAAGTACGAAGAAAGTCCCCAAAATGAGTTAAAACCCTACTTTTACATCCCTGGAATCCTTGGAATAACACTGCGGGTCTTAATAGACAGTTTTACGAGTTTTCTTATGAATTTTCAACCTAAGATTTAGCTCAGTTTGACTGTCGGTTCCTAATATTCTTACGTCTGATCATGTGATTTTCTTATTTAAAAATTGTGTTTAATTCACCGTATGCGTGCTCCGTTCCATCTGTTCTATTTGATGCATTTTCTTTTCCTCCACATCCAGAATTGGTATGTAGCATTTCTAATCTATTGTAATGTGTGAGTGGCGGATCCAGGAGGGGGGTATTCTGGACAGTGCCCCCCCTTGGACTCATAATTCAATTTCACTCCTCATAATTCAATTTCACTCCTCATAATTTCATTCCTCCTAAAAATGCCAGGGAGTATTTTTACTCCTCCAAAAAAATCCTTGGAATAACACTGCGGGTCTTAATAGACAGTTTTACGAGTTTTTTTTATGAATTTTCAACCTAAGATTTAGCTCAATTTGACTGTCGGTTCCTAATATTCTTACGTCTGATCATGTGATTTTCTTATTTAAAAATTGTGTTTAATTCACCGTATGCGTGCTCCGTTCCATCTGTTCTATTTGATGCATTTTCTTTCCCCCCACATCCAGAATTGGTATGTAGCATTTCTAATCTATTGTAATGTGTGAGTGGCGGATCCAGGAGGGGGGTATTTTGGACAGTGCCCCCCTCCCTTGGACTCATAATTAAATCACTCATAAGTACGAAGAAAGTCCCCAAAATGAGTTAAAACCCTACTTTTACATCCCTGGAATCCTTGGAATAACACTGCGGGTCTTAATAGACAGTTTTACGAGTTTTCTTATGAATTTTCAACCTAAGATTTAGCTCAGTTTGACTGTCGGTTCCTAATATTCTTACGTCTGATCATGTGATTTTCTTATTTAAAAATTGTGTTTAATTCACCGTATGCGTGCTCCGTTCCATCTGTTCTATTTGATGCATTTTCTTTTCCTCCACATCCAGAATTGGTATGTAGCATTTCTAATCTATTGTAATGTGTGAGTGGCGGATCCAGGAGGGGGGTATTCTGGACAGTGCCCCCCCTTGGACTCATAATTCAATTTCACTCCTCATAATTCAATTTCACTCCTCATAATTCAATTTCACTCCTCATAATTTCATTCCTCCTAAAAATGCCAGGGAGTATTTTTACTCCTCCAAAAAAATCCTTGGAATAACACTGCGGGTCTTAATAGACAGTTTTACGAGTTTTTTTATGAATTTTCAACCTAAGATTTAGCTCAATTTGACTGTCGGTTCCTAATATTCTTACGTCTGATCATGTGATTTTCTTATTTAAAAATTGTGTTTAATTCACCGTATGCGTGCTCCGTTCCATCTGTTCTATTTGATGCATTTTCTTTCCCCCCACATCCAGAATTGGTATGTAGCATTTCTAATCTATTGTAATGTGTGAGTGGCGGATCCAGGAGGGGGGTATTCTGGACAGTGCCCCCCTCCCTTGGACTCATAATTAAATCACTCATAAGTACGAAGAAAGTCCCCAAAATGAGTTAAAACCCTACTTTTACATCCCTGGAATCCTTGGAATAACACTGCGGGTCTTAATAGACAGTTTTACGAGTTTTCTTATGAATTTTCAACCTAAGATTTAGCTCAGTTTGACTGTCGGTTCCTAATATTCTTACGTCTGATCATGTGATTTTCTTATTTAAAAATTGTGTTTAATTCACCGTATGCGTGCTCCGTTCCATCTGTTCTATTTGATGCATTTTCTTTCCCCCCACATCCAGAATTGGTATGTAGCATTTCTAATCTATTGTAATGTGTGAGTGGCGGATCCAGGAGGGGGGTATTCTGGACAGTGCCCCCCTCCCTTGGACTCATAATTAAATCACTCATAAGTACGAAGAAAGTCCCCAAAATGAGTTAAAACCCTACTTTTACATCCCTGGAATCCTTGGAATAACACTGCGGGTCTTAATAGACAGTTTTACGAGTTTTCTTATGAATTTTCAACCTAAGATTTAGCTCAGTTTGACTGTCGGTTCCTAATATTCTTACGTCTGATCATGTGATTTTCTTATTTAAAAATTGTGTTTAATTCACCGTATGCGTGCTCCGTTCCATCTGTTCTACTTGATGCATTTTCTTTCCCCCCACATCCAGAATTGGTATGTAGCATTTCTAATCTATTGTAATGTGTGAGTGGCGGATCCAGGAGGGGGGTATTCTGGACAGTGCCCCCCCCTTGGACTCATAATTCAATTTCACTCCTCATAATTTCATTCCTCCTAAAAATGCCAGGGAGTATTTTTACTCCTCCAAAAAAATCCTTGGAATAACACTGCGGGTCTTAATAGACAGTTTTACGAGTTTTCTTATGAATTTTCAACCTAAGATTTAGCTCAGTTTGACTGTCGGTTCCTAATATTCTTACGTCTGATCATGTGATTTTCTTATTTAAAAATTGTGTTTAATTCACCGTATGCGTGCTCCGTTCCATCTGTTCTATTTGATGCATTTTCTTTTCCTCCACATCCAGAATTGGTATGTAGCATTTCTAATCTATTGTAATGTGTGAGTGGCGGATCCAGGAGGGGGGTATTCTGGAAAGTGCCCCCCCCTTGGACTCATAATTCAATTTCACTCCTCATAATTCAATTTCACTCCTCATAATTCAATTTCACTCCTCATAATTTCATTCCTCCTAAAAATGCCAGGGAGTATTTTTACTCCTCCAAAAAAATCCTTGGAATAACACTGCGGGTCTTAATAGACAGTTTTACGAGTTTTTTTATGAATTTTCAACCTAAGATTTAGCTCAATTTGACTGTCGGTTCCTAATATTCTTACGTCTGATCATGTGATTTTCTTATTTAAAAATTGTGTTTAATTCACCGTATGCGTGCTCCGTTCCATCTGTTCTATTTGATGCATTTTCTTTCCCCCCACATCCAGAATTGGTATGTAGCATTTCTAATCTATTGTAATGTGTGAGTGGCGGATCCAGGAGGGGGGTATTCTGGACAGTGCCCCCCTCCCTTGGACTCATAATTAAATCACTCATAAGTACGAAGAAAGTCCCCAAAATGAGTTAAAACCCTACTTTTACATCCCTGGAATCCTTGGAATAACACTGCGGGTCTTAATAGACAGTTTTACGAGTTTTCTTATGAATTTTCAACCTAAGATTTAGCTCAGTTTGACTGTCGGTTCCTAATATTCTTACGTCTGATCATGTGATTTTCTTATTTAAAAATTGTGTTTAATTCACCGTATGCGTGCTCCGTTCCATCTGTTCTATTTGATGCATTTTCTTTCCCCCCACATCCAGAATTGGTATGTAGCATTTCTAATCTATTGTAATGTGTGAGTGGCGGATCCAGGAGGGGGGTATTCTGGACAGTGCCCCCCCCCTTGGACTCATAATTAAATCACTCATAAGTACGAAGAAAGTCCCCAAAATGAGTTAAAACCCTACTTTTACATCCCTGGAATCCTTGGAATAACACTGCGGGTCTTAATAGACAGTTTTACGAGTTTTCTTATGAATTTTCAACCTGAGATTTAGCTCAGTTTGACTGTCGGTTCCTAATATTCTTACGTCTGATCATGTGATTTTCTTATTTAAAAATTGTGTTTAATTCACCGTATGCGTGCTCCGTTCCATCTGTTCTATTTGATGCATTTTCTTTTCCCCCACATCCAGAATTTCTAATCTATTGTAATGTGGGAGTGGCGGATCCAGGAGGGGGGTATTCTGGACAGTGCCCCCCCTTGGACTCATAATTCAATTTCACTCCTCATAATTTCATTCCTCCTAAAAATTCCAGGGAGTATTTTTACTCCTCCAAAAAAATCCTTGGAATTACACTGCGGGTCTTAATAGACAGTTTTACGAGTTTTCTTATGAATTTTCAACCTAAGATTTAGCTCAGTTTGACTGTCGGTTCCTAATATTCTTACGTCTGATCATGTGATTTTCTTATTTAAAAATTGTGTTTAATTCACCGTATGCGTGCTCCGTTCCATCTGTTCTATTTGATGCATTTTCTTTTCCCCCACATCCAGAATTTCTAATCTATTGTAATGTGTGAGTGGCGGATCCAGGAGGGGGGTATTCTGGACAGTGCCCCCCCCCCTTGGACTCATAATTCAGTTTCACTCCTCATAATTTCATTCCTCCTAAAAATGCCAGGGAGTATTTTTACTCCTCCAAAAAAATCCTTGGAATAACACTGCGGGTCTTAATAGACAGTTTTACGAGTTTTCTTATGAATTTTCAACCTAAGATTTAGCTCAGTTTGACTGTCGGTTCCTAATATTCTTACGTCTGATCATGTGATTTTCTTATTAAAAAATTGTGTTTAATTCACCGTATGCGTGCTCCGTTCCATCTGTTCTATTTGATGCATTTTCTTTTCCCCCACATCCAGAATTTCTAATCTATTGTAATGTGTGAGTGGCGGATCCAGGAGGGGGGTATTCTGGACAGTGCCCCCCCCCTTGGACTCATAATTCAATTTCACTCCTCATAATTTCATTCCTCCTAAAAATGCCAGGGAGTATTTTTACTCCTCCAAAAAAATCCTTGGAATAACACTGCGGGTCTTAATAGACAGTTTTACGAGTTTTCTTATGAATTTTCAACCTAAGATTTAGCTCAGTTTGACTGTCGGTTCCTAATATTCTTACGTCTGATCATGTGATTTTCTTATTTAAAAATTGTGTTTAATTCACCGTATGCGTGCTCCGTTCCATCTGTTCTATTTGATGCATTTTCTTTTCCCCCACATCCAGAATTTCTAATCTATTGTAATGTGTGAGTGGCGGATCCAGGAGGGGGGTATTCTGGACAGTGCCCCCCCCCTTGGACTCATAATTCAATTTCACTCCTCATAATTTCATTCCTCCTAAAAATGCCAGGGAGTATTTTTACTCCTCCAAAAAAATCCTTGGAATAACACTGCGGGTCTTAATAGACAGTTTTACGAGTTTTCTTATGAATTTTCAACCTAAGATTTAGCTCAGTTTGACTGTCGGTTCCTAATATTCTTACGTCTGATCATGTGATTTTCTTATTTAAAAATTGTGTTTAATTCACCGTATGCGTGCTCCGTTCCATCTGTTCTATTTGATGCATTTTCTTTTCCCCCACATCCAGAATTTCTAATCTATTGTAATGTGTGAGTGGCGGATCCAGGAGGGGGGTATTCTGGACAGTGCCCCCCCCCTTGGACTCATAATTCAATTTCACTCCTCATAATTTCATTCCTCCTAAAAATGCCAGGGAGTATTTTTACTCCTCCAAAAAAATCCTTGGAATAACACTGCGGGTCTTAATAGACAGTTTTACGAGTTTTCTTATGAATTTTCAACCTAAGATTTAGCTCAGTTTGACTGTCGGTTCCTAATATTCTTACGTCTGATCATGTGATTTTCTTATTTAAAAATTGTGTTTAATTCACCGTATGCGTGCTCCGTTCCATCTGTTCTATTTGATGCATTTTCTTTTCCCCCACATCCAGAATTTCTAATCTATTGTAATGTGTGAGTGGCGGATCCAGGAGGGGGGTATTCTGGACAGTGCCCCCCCCCTTGGACTCATAATTAAATCACTCATAAGCAGTGGCGGCTCGTCCATAGGAGCACAGGAGCACGTGAACACTACCACAGAAAAAGTAGAAAAAAAAATCGAATATAAAGATAAATAAATATCAATGGAAATATATTCTGAATTTCTTTTTTATACTTAGAATTATGTTTATCCCCCCATCTCTAGTCAATAAGAAAAATTTACTACCGGAAATGCGAAAGACATCGAAAAAAAAAAAAAGAATGAACTCTTATTTTTCTTTCCTTTTTCGCACGTGTGAGCGTAAAAAATATGAGATTCCGAAGAAACCTCCACTGTTCGCCGGTAGAATATTGAGCTTACGTCCTCTTATTTTAGATTCCCGTACGCACAGATTTAGTGTGCCGAGGCCTTCACTTTTGAGGCACAGCTTTCTTTTTTGACGTCTGTTTGAACTGATTTTTTCGGCTAATTGAAAAGTAAGAGTAAGAGCACTTTTTAAATATAATTAAAATCTTTTCATTAAAATATTTTAATATTTTTGTAATTAATTAGGATGCTTTTTAAGTAACGGCGTTAAGTAAAATTTCCGTGTTTGAGATAAAGCATCTTTATTTTTCACAATTGCCGCTGGAAAAAAAAAAGTTCAAATAAAGAACTTGAGACCAACACCTCATCTATCCATTGTCCAAATTACAAAAGGAAAAGATAGTGACTTTAAAGTAGAATTTAAAGATGACATTTATGACAAATATAAATGCATATTTTTTTTTATAAATAAAAGTGCATGCAGTGAATAACTGAATAATTTAGGTTTTTAAAATTATTTCCAAGAAAGAGATGTTTCTACTAAAAGAAGTTAGATTTATGATTTATGTATATTGATCCCCCATCCCTTCTCTTTCTAGATATTTTGTAAATTTAATTTTTATATAATAGGTGTGAACACCCTATTAATTAACTCACGAGCCGCCACTGCTCATAAGTACGAAGAAAGTCCCCAAAATGAGTTAAAACCCTACTTTTACAGGTCAAATTTCAAAATTTAATCTGATGGGGGAGGATACCCATACCCCCCCAGCGGTACCAAAAGAGGATCTTGAGTGATACTTTTTAGAAAATCCCCAACTTTTTGACATTTTTCTCAAAAGTCAAAGGTGACGGTCTGTGTGTGGAAAAGTGCCCTTAGAGCCGTGCTTGATCCGCGTCTGAAATGTGTGGTTATTTAATTCGATTTAAAGTCATTGTCCCTTTTCCATTTCTGCATTTCCAAATTTTAATCCATTTTCATGCTTTGTCCTTGCTATAAAATTTCAATAATGCCTGGGAATTGTTCCATACATTCACGCAGGTGTTGGTTTAAGGGTTTATTATCTTTTTCGGAGGTTTGCAGCTCTAAAAACGAAAACACACCCAGCCATCTGGAATTCATTTCCGGTACTTTCGGTGTTATAGCTGCAGATGATTTCTGATGAAAATAATTGTCTTTTATCTCCATGTCTTTTATGTGCATGTGATTTCGAAATTTTCTCTTTGCCACACTGTTTCGTTTTATTTGGTTCTTTTTATCAGCCATCCTTTTGATTACGATGAAAGTTTTGGCCAATTATATTTCCTATTCAGCGTTTTTTTTTAAAGGTGTTTATATGACAAGAGGATCCATCTGCCTAAATTTGCGCACTTTAATGTTTTTTTTTCTTGTGATACTCCAATTCATATCGTCTAAAAATGAATCACTTAGATTGTAGAATTATTGTTGATTAGTTCATTATTTATTCAGTTCATTTTGTATATTTACGGATTGATTCTTTTGCTCCTATTCTTTTTAATGTTTTTTCATCTTGGTTACTGGGTCATTGAGACCACAGGGAGTTTATTTTTATCTTGGCTTGCATTTCACTTGTGTTTATCCAGGTGGTTATCGTCTCCAAAATTTGCTTGAATGTAATATCTTTTTTGTTGTGTTTCTATTAATTTTTTTTTCATTAACAGTGGACTGTGTGGGATGTTTTCTTTGTTCCATTTTTATATTTTTAGTCTATTTTCATAGTTTTTTTCAGTGAATTTTTTTTTCCATATTCTCAAAATACAGTTTGGTGGTTTCGCTTCAAGTAATAATGGTTTAATTTTATTTTTTCTTTGTTGGTTATGATGCTCTTATGGGGAGTTTATTTAAACAAAAATTGGGGCCTACCATTTTTAAATCCAGGTTTTTATATGACAGGAATGCAAGTCATTATTTTTGTCTTCATACATAGATTTCATTTGAATTTTATATTTTTGTTTGTCATGTTGTACTTATTAAACTTATCTTACTATGAAATGCATTTCTATGCTTTTCCTTCGATTCCATTTTTGTACGAGTTGTATTTTGCTACACGTATACATTTTTTAGGTTCGATATCTATAGTTACTTTGTAAAACTTTTTTCCACATTCTTTTTCTTAAAATATGGTTAAGAAATGTGATTAGATGGTTATTTGGTTATTTATTCCTTTTCATGGTTTTATTCATCTTGGTTACAGTTACGGAGGTTATTTCTTGTGTTATTTGTGTCTTTTTACAGTGTTTTTCTGTCAATGGAATATTTTGTGATGGTTTTGATTTCTTTTCTTATTCTTTTTTTTTTTGTATTTGTTTTTAGTGTATATGGAAATGCCCACTTTTCCAGGTAAGAGGATGAAATAGTTCAACAAATTTATCCTTGTTTTTTTTTTGAAATATGGATTGATAAATTTGTTTCATTTTCTTTTATCTTGATAATTTTCAAAGAAAGCTTCATTTTTCTAGGTATGGGGAAGGTATTCTAGGTATTGTTCAATAAAACTTTTCCCTATACTTATCTTGAATAAGGAATTATGTTTTTCTTCTTCATCTTGATTATAAAAGGAAGTTTTGGTAATCTTAAATTTTATTGCATGTTTATATTCTGGGTTTTTTTTTTATCTTCATTCTTTTCTTTTTCCAGTTTATGTGTGAATGATATACTTATTTTTTGTTTTGTGTTTTTTGTTAATAGGGTTTTTTGGTTTATAGTTTCAATGGAATATTTTGTGTTGAATATTTTCTTTTTTGTATTTCTTTGTTTTCAGTACAGTTGGGAAACCTTATCTAGGTAAGAGCCAGGTATTCTTCAATAAAGCTTTTTTCCCATACTTAACTAGAAATGTGGATTGATAATTTTGTTTCATTTTCTTTTATCTTGATAATCTTCAAAGAAAGCTTCATTTTTCTAGGTATGGGGAAGGTATTCTAGGTATTGTTCAATAAAACTTTTCCCTATACTTATCTTGAATAAGGAATTATGTTTTTCTTCTTCATCTTGATTATAAAAGGAAGTTTTGGTAATCTTAAATTTTATTGCATGTTTATATTCTGGGTTTTTTTTTTATCTTCATTCTTTTCTTTTTCCAGTTTATGTGTGAATGATATACTTATTTTTTGTTTTGTGTTTTTTGTTAATAGGGTTTTTTGGTTTATAGTTTCAATGGAATATTTTGTGTTGAATATTTTCTTTTTTGTATTTCTTTGTTTTCAGTACAGTTGGGAAACCTTATCTAGGTAAGAGCCAGGTATTCTTCAATAAAGCTTTTTTCCCATACTTAACTAGAAATGTGGATTGATAATTTTGTTTCATTTTCTTTTATCTTGATAATCTTCAAAGAAAGCTTCATTTTTCTAGGTATGGGGAAGGTATTCTAGGTATTGTTCAATAAAACCTTTTCCCTATACTTATCTTGAATAAGGAATTATGTTTTTCTTCTTCATCTTGATTATAAAAGGAAGTTTTGGTAATCTTAAATTTTATTGCATGTTTATATTCTGGGTTTTTTTTATCTTCATTCTTTTCTTTTTCCAGTTTATGTGTGAATGATATACTTATTTTTTGTTTTGTGTTTTTTGTTAATAGGGTTTTTTGGTTTATAGTTTCAATGGAATATTTTGTGATGGTTTTGATTTCTTTTCTTGTTCTTTTTTTTTGTATTGGTTTTTAGTGTATATGGAAATGCCCACTTTTCCAGGTACGAGGATGAAATAGTTCAACAAATTTTTCCTTGTTTTTTTTTAAATATGGATTGATAATTTTGTTTCATTTTCTTTTATCTTGATAATTTTCAAAGAAAGCTTCATTTTTCTAGGTATGGGGAAGGTATTCTAGGTATTGTTCAATAAACCCTATACTTATCTTGAATAAGGAATTATGTTTTTCTTCTTCATCTTGATTATAAAAGGAAGTTTTGGTAATCTTAAATTTTATTGCATGTTTATATTCTGGTTTTTTTTTATCTTCATTCTTTTCTTTTTCCAGTTTATGTGTGAATGATATACTTATTTTTTGTTTTGTGTTTTTTGTTAATAGGGTTTTTTGGTTTATAGTTTCAATGGAATATTTTGTGATGGTTTTGATTTCTTTTCTTATTCTTTTTTTTTGTATTTGTTTTTAGTGTATATGGAAATGCCCACTTTTCCAGGTACGAGGATGAAATAGTTCAACAAATTTTTCCTTGTTTTTTTTTGAAATATGGATTGATAATTTTGTTTCATTTTCTTTTATCTTGATAATCTTCAAAGAAAGCTTCATTTTTCTAGGTATGGGGAAGGTATTCTAGGTATTGTTCAATAAAACCTTTTCCCTATACTTATCTTGAACTAGCTGTTACGACCCGGCAAAGCCGGGTCTTACAGCTAGGCTAGCCTTTTATGCGAGCTTCGCTCGTTACTACTTCAAGTTCCTATTAATTATACATTAAATAAGAAGTTTAACTTTAATAATTTATTATTGTTGAATTAGAAACCAACTTCCCTAAAAGTAACTTTTTAACCTTTATTAAGTAAACCAACTTTCTTGAAAGATATTTATTTAAAAGCTATTATATTATTTTAAAATTTTAATTACTTTTATTTATTTATTTTTCTGATTATTGCGAGATGGCATCGAGTCAGTGAGTGACGTGGGCTTTTATATTTTTCTGATGATTATGATTATTATTGCGAGATGGCATCATAGTGTGCGAGCGTTCCAGAATCAGTGAGTCAGTGAGTCAGTGAGTGACGTGGGCTTTTATATGAGAGATAAGGAATTATGTTTTTCTTCTTCATCTTGATTATAAAAGGAAGTTTTGGTAATCTTAAATTTTATTGCATGTTTATATTCTGGGTTTTTTTTATCTTCATTCTTTTCTTTTTCCAGTTTATGTGTGAATGATATACTTATTTTTTGTTTTGTGTTTTTTGTTAATAGGGTTTTTTGGTTTATAGTTTCAATGGAATATTTTGTGATGGTTTTGATTTCTTTTCTTGTTCTTTTTTTTTGTATTGGTTTTTAGTGTATATGGAAATGCCCACTTTTCCAGGTACGAGGATGAAATAGTTCAACAAATTTTTCCTTGTTTTTTTTTAAATATGGATTGATAATTTTGTTTCATTTTCTTTTATCTTGATAATTTTCAAAGAAAGCTTCATTTTTCTAGGTATGGGGAAGGTATTCTAGGTATTGTTCAATAAACCCTATACTTATCTTGAATAAGGAATTATGTTTTTCTTCTTCATCTTGATTATAAAAGGAAGTTTTGGTAATCTTAAATTTTATTGCATGTTTATATTCTGGTTTTTTTTTATCTTCATTCTTTTCTTTTTCCAGTTTATGTGTGAATGATATACTTATTTTTTGTTTTGTGTTTTTTGTTAATAGGGTTTTTTGGTTTATAGTTTCAATGGAATATTTTGTGATGGTTTTGATTTCTTTTCTTATTCTTTTTTTTTGTATTTGTTTTTAGTGTATATGGAAATGCCCACTTTTCCAGGTACGAGGATGAAATAGTTCAACAAATTTTTCCTTGTTTTTTTTTGAAATATGGATTGATAATTTTGTTTCATTTTCTTTTATCTTGATAATCTTCAAAGAAAGCTTCATTTTTCTAGGTATGGGGAAGGTATTCTAGGTATTGTTCAATAAAACCTTTTCCCTATACTTATCTTGAACTAGCTGTTACGACCCGGCAAAGCCGGGTCTTACAGCTAGGCTAGCCTTTTATGCGAGCTTCGCTCGTTACTACTTCAAGTTCCTATTAATTATACATTAAATAAGAAGTTTAACTTTAATAATTTATTATTGTTGAATTAGAAACCAACTTCCCTAAAAGTAACTTTTTAACCTTTATTAAGTAAACCAACTTTCTTGAAAGATATTTATTTAAAAGCTATTATATTATTTTAAAATTTTAATTACTTTTATTTATTTATTTTTCTGATTATTGCGAGATGGCATCGAGTCAGTGAGTGACGTGGGCTTTTATATTTTTCTGATGATTATGATTATTATTGCGAGATGGCATCATAGTGTGCGAGCGTTCCAGAATCAGTGAGTCAGTGAGTCAGTGAGTGACGTGGGCTTTTATATGAGAGATAAGGAATTATGTTTTTCTTCTTCATCTTGATTATAAAAGGAAGTTTTGGTAATCTTAAATTTTATTGCATGTTTATATTCTGGGTTTTTTTTATCTTCATTCTTTTCTTTTTCCAGTTTATGTGTGAATGATATACTTATTTTTTGTTTTGTGTTTTTTGTTAATAGGGTTTTTTGGTTTATAGTTTCAATGGAATATTTTGTGATGGTTTTGATTTCTTTTCTTGTTCTTTTTTTTTGTATTGGTTTTTAGTGTATATGGAAATGCCCACTTTTCCAGGTACGAGGATGAAATAGTTCAACAAATTTTTCCTTGTTTTTTTTTAAATATGGATTGATAATTTTGTTTCATTTTCTTTTATCTTGATAATTTTCAAAGAAAGCTTCATTTTTCTAGGTATGGGGAAGGTATTCTAGGTATTGTTCAATAAACCCTATACTTATCTTGAATAAGGAATTATGTTTTTCTTCTTCATCTTGATTATAAAAGGAAGTTTTGGTAATCTTAAATTTTATTGCATGTTTATATTCTGGTTTTTTTTTATCTTCATTCTTTTCTTTTTCCAGTTTATGTGTGAATGATATACTTATTTTTTGTTTTGTGTTTTTTGTTAATAGGGTTTTTTGGTTTATAGTTTCAATGGAATATTTTGTGATGGTTTTGATTTCTTTTCTTATTCTTTTTTTTTGTATTTGTTTTTAGTGTATATGGAAATGCCCACTTTTCCAGGTACGAGGATGAAATAGTTCAACAAATTTTTCCTTGTTTTTTTTTGAAATATGGATTGATAATTTTGTTTCATTTTCTTTTATCTTGATAATTTTCAAAGAAAGCTTCATTTTTCTAGGTATGGGGAAGGTATTCTAGGTATTGTTCAATAAAACCTTTTCCCTATACTTATCTTGAATAAGGAATTATGTTTTTCTTCTTCATCTTGATTATAAAAGGAAGTTTTGGTAATCTTAAATTTTATTGCATGTTTATATTCTGGGTTTTTTTTATCTTCATTCTTTTCTTTTTCCAGTTTATGTGTGAATGATATACTTATTTTTTGTTTTGTGTTTTTTGTTAATAGGGTTTTTTGGTTTATAGTTTCAATGGAATATTTTGTGATGGTTTTGATTTCTTTTCTTATTCTTTTTTTTTTGTATTTGTTTTTAGTGTATATGGAAATGCCCACTTTTCCAGGTACGAGGATGAAATAGTTCAACAAATTTTTCCTTGTTTTTTTTTAAATATGGATTGATAATTTTGTTTCATTTTCTTTTATCTTGATAATTTTCAAAGAAAGCTTCATTTTTCTAGGTATGGGGAAGGTATTCTAGGTATTGTTCAATAAACCCTATACTTATCTTGAATAAGGAATTATGTTTTTCTTCTTCATCTTGATTATAAAAGGAAGTTTTGGTAATCTTAAATTTTATTGCATGTTTATATTCTGGGTTTTTTTTATCTTCATTCTTTTCTTTTTCCAGTTTATGTGTGAATGATATACTTATTTTTTGTTTTGTGTTTTTTGTTAATAGGGTTTTTTGGTTTATAGTTTCAATGGAATATTTTGTGATGGTTTTGATTTCTTTTCTTATTCTTTTTTTTTTGTATTTGTTTTTAGTGTATATGGAAATGCCCACTTTTCCAGGTACGAGGATGAAATAGTTCAACAAATTTTTCCTTGTTTTTTTTTAAATATGGATTGATAATTTTGTTTCATTTTCTTTTATCTTGATAATTTTCAAAGAAAGCTTCATTTTTCTAGGTATGGGGAAGGTATTCTAGGTATTGTTCAATAAAACTTTTCCCTATACTTATCTTGAATAAGGAATTATGTTTTTCTTCTTCATCTTGATTATAAAAGGAAGTTTTGGTAATCTTAAATTTTATTGCATGTTTATATTCTGGGTTTTTTTTATCTTCATTCTTTTCTTTTTCCAGTTTATGTGTGAATGATATACTAATTTTTTATTTTGTGTTTTTTGTTAATTGGGTTTTTTGGTTTATAGTTTCAATGGAATATTTTGTGATGGTTTTGATTTCTTTTCTTATTCTTTTTTTTTGTATTTGTTTTTAGTGTATATGGAAATGCCCACTTTTCCAGGTACGAGGATGAAATAGTTCAACAAATTTTTCCTTGTTTTTTTTTGAAATATGGATTGATAATTTTGTTTCATTTTCTTTTATCTTGATAATCTTCAAAGAAAGCTTCATTTTTCTAGGTATGGGGAAGGTATTCTAGGTATTGTTCAATAAACCCTATACTTATCTTGAATAAGGAATTATGTTTTTCTTCTTCATCTTGATTATAAAAGGAAGTTTTGGTAATCTTAAATTTTATTGCATGTTTATATTCTGGGTTTTTTTTATCTTCATTCTTTTCTTTTTCCAGTTTATGTGTGAATGATATACTAATTTTTTATTTTGTGTTTTTTGTTAATTGGGTTTTTTGGTTTATAGTTTCAATGGAATATTTTGTGATGGTTTTGATTTCTTTTCTTATTCTTTTTTTTTGTATTTGTTTTTAGTGTATATGGAAATGCCCACTTTTCCAGGTACGAGGATGAAATAGTTCAACAAATTTTTCCTTGTTTTTTTTTGAAATATGGATTGATAATTTTGTTTCATTTTCTTTTATCTTGATAATCTTCAAAGAAAGCTTCATTTTTCTAGGTATGGGGAAGGTATTCTAGGTATTGTTCAATAAACCCTATACTTATCTTGAATAAGGAATTATGTTTTTCTTCTTCATCTTGATTATAAAAGGAAGTTTTGGTAATCTTAAATTTTATTGCATGTTTATATTCTGGGTTTTTTTTATCTTCATTCTTTTCTTTTTCCAGTTTATGTGTGAATGATATACTTATTTTTTGTTTTGTGTTTTTTGTTAATAGGGTTTTTTGGTTTATAGTTTCAATGGAATATTTTGTGATGGTTTTGATTTCTTTTCTTATTCTTTTTTTTTGTATTTGTTTTTAGTGTATATGGAAATGCCCACTTTTCCAGGTACGAGGATGAAATAGTTCAACAAATTTTTCCTTGTTTTTTTTTGAAATATGGATTGATAATTTTGTTTCATTTTCTTTTATCTTGATAATTTTCAAAGAAAGCTTCATTTTTCTAGGTATGGGGAAGGTATTCTAGGTATTGTTCAATAAAACCTTTTCCCTATACTTATCTTGAATAAGGAATTATGTTTTTCTTCTTCATCTTGATTATAAAAGGAAGTTTTGGTAATCTTAAATTTTATTGCATGTTTATATTCTGGGTTTTTTTTATCTTCATTCTTTTCTTTTTCCAGTTTATGTGTGAATGATATACTTATTTTTTGTTTTGTGTTTTTTGTTAATAGGGTTTTTTGGTTTATAGTTTCAATGGAATATTTTGTGATGGTTTTGATTTCTTTTCTTATTCTTTTTTTTTGTATTTGTTTTTAGTGTATATGGAAATGCCCACTTTTCCAGGTACGAGGATGAAATAGTTCAACAAATTTTTCCTTGTTTTTTTTTTGAAATATGGATTGATAATTTTGTTTCATTTTCTTTTATCTTGATAATCTTCGAAGAAAGCTTCATTTTTCTAGGTATGGGGAAGGTATTCTAGGTATTGTTCAATAAAACTTTTCCCTATACTTATCTTGAATAAGGAATTATGTTTTTCTTCTTCATCTTGATTATAAAAGGAAGTTTTGGTAATCTTAAATTTTATTGCATGTTTATATTCTGGGTTTTTTTATCTTCATTCTTTTCTTTTTCCAGTTTATGTGTGAATGATATACTTATTTTTTGTTTTGTGTTTTTTGTTAATTGGGTTTTTTGGTTTATAGTTTCAATGGAATATTTTGTGATGGTTTTGATTTCTTTTCTTATTCTTTTTTTTTGTATTTGTTTTTAGTGTATATGGAAATGCCCACTTTTCCAGGTACGAGGATGAAATAGTTCAACAAATTTTTCCTTGTTTTTTTTTGAAATATGGATTGATAATTTTGTTTCATTTTCTTTTATCTTGATAATCTTCAAAGAAAGCTTCATTTTTCTAGGTATGGGGAAGGTATTCTAGGTATTGTTCAATAAACCCTATACTTATCTTGAATAAGGAATTATGTTTTTCTTCTTCATCTTGATTATAAAAGGAAGTTTTGGTAATCTTAAATTTTATTGCATGTTTATATTCTGGGTTTTTTTTATCTTCATTCTTTTCTTTTTCCAGTTTATGTGTGAATGATATACTTATTTTTTGTTTTGTGTTTTTTGTTAATAGGGTTTTTTGGTTTATAGTTTCAATGGAATATTTTGTGATGGTTTTGATTTCTTTTCTTATTCTTTTTTTTTGTATTTGTTTTTAGTGTATATGGAAATGCCCACTTTTCCAGGTACGAGGATGAAATAGTTCAACAAATTTTTCCTTGTTTTTTTTTTGAAATATGGATTGATAATTTTGTTTCATTTTCTTTTATCTTGATAATCTTCGAAGAAAGCTTCATTTTTCTAGGTATGGGGAAGGTATTCTAGGTATTGTTCAATAAAACTTTTCCCTATACTTATCTTGAATAAGGAATTATGTTTTTCTTCTTCATCTTGATTATAAAAGGAAGTTTTGGTAATCTTAAATTTTATTGCATGTTTATATTCTGGGTTTTTTTATCTTCATTCTTTTCTTTTTCCAGTTTATGTGTGAATGATATACTTATTTTTTGTTTTGTGTTTTTTGTTAATTGGGTTTTTTGGTTTATAGTTTCAATGGAATATTTTGTGATGGTTTTGATTTCTTTTCTTATTCTTTTTTTTTGTATTTGTTTTTAGTGTATATGGAAATGCCCACTTTTCCAGGTACGAGGATGAAATAGTTCAACAAATTTTTCCTTGTTTTTTTTTGAAATATGGATTGATAATTTTGTTTCATTTTCTTTTATCTTGATAATCTTCAAAGAAAGCTTCATTTTTCTAGGTATGGGGAAGGTATTCTAGGTATTGTTCAATAAACCCTATACTTATCTTGAATAAGGAATTATGTTTTTCTTCTTCATCTTGATTATAAAAGGAAGTTTTGGTAATCTTAAATTTTATTGCATGTTTATATTCTGGGTTTTTTTTATCTTCATTCTTTTCTTTTTCCAGTTTATGTGTGAATGATATACTTATTTTTTGTTTTGTGTTTTTTGTTAATAGGGTTTTTTGGTTTATAGTTTCAATGGAATATTTTGTGATGGTTTTGATTTCTTTTCTTATTCTTTTTTTTTGTATTTGTTTTTAGTGTATATGGAAATGCCCACTTTTCCAGGTACGAGGATGAAATAGTTCAACAAATTTTTCCTTGTTTTTTTTTTGAAATATGGATTGATAATTTTGTTTCATTTTCTTTTATCTTGATAATCTTCGAAGAAAGCTTCATTTTTCTAGGTATGGGGAAGGTATTCTAGGTATTGTTCAATAAAACTTTTCCCTATACTTATCTTGAATAAGGAATTATGTTTTTCTTCTTCATCTTGATTATAAAAGGAAGTTTTGGTAATCTTAAATTTTATTGCATGTTTATATTCTGGGTTTTTTTATCTTCATTCTTTTCTTTTTCCAGTTTATGTGTGAATGATATACTTATTTTTTGTTTTGTGTTTTTTGTTAATAATAGGGTTTTTTGGTTTATAGTTTCAATGGGGAATATTTTGTGGTGAATATTTTCTTTTTTGCATTTCTTTGTTTTCAGTACAGTTGGGAAACCTTATCTAGGTAAGAGCCAGGTATTCTTCAATAAAGCTTTTCTCCCATACTTATCTAGAAATATGGATTGAAAATTTTGTTTCATTTTCTTTTATCTTGATAATCTTCAAAGAAAGCTTCATTTTTCTAGGTATGGGGAAGGTATTCTAGGTATTGTTCAATAAAACCTTTCCCTATACTTATCTTGAATAAGGAATTATGGTTTTCTTCTTCATCTTGATTATAAAAGGAAGTTTTGGTAATCTTAAATTTTATTGCATGTTTATATTCTGGGTTTTTTTTATCTTCATTCTTTTCTTTTTCCAGTTTATGTGTGAATGATATACTTATTTTTTGTTTTGTGTTTTTTGTTAATAGGGTTTTTTGGTTTATAGTTTCAATGGGGAATATTTTCTTTTTTGTATTTCTTTGTTTTCAGTACAGTTGGGAAACCTTATCTAGGTAAGAGCCAGGTATTCTTCAATAAAGCTTTTCTCCCATACTTATCTAGAAATATGGATTGATAATTTTGTTTCATTTTCTTTTATCTTGATAATCTTCAAAGAAAGCTTCATTTTTCTAGGTATGGGGAAGGTATTCTAGGTATTGTTCAATAAAACCTTTTCCCTATACTTATCTTGAATAAGGAATTATGTTTTTCTTCTTCATCTTGATTATAAAAGGAAGTTTTGGTAATCTTAAATTTTATTGCATGTTTATATTCTGGGTTTTTTTTATCTTCATTCTTTTCTTTTTCCAGTTTATGTGTGAATGATATACTTATTTTTTGTTTTGTGTTTTTTGTTAATAGGGTTTTTTGGTTTATAGTTACAATGGAATATTTTGTGTTGAATATTTTCTTTTTTGTATTTCTTTGTTTTCAGTACAGTTGGGAAACCTTATCTAGGTAAGAGCCAGGTATTCTTCAATAAAGCTTTTCTCCCATACTTAACTAGAAATATGGATTGATAATTTTGTTTCATTTTCTTTTATCTTGATAATCTTCAAAGAAAGCTTCATTTTTCTAGGTATGGGGAAGGTATTCTAGGTATTGTTCAATAAAACCTTTTCCCTATACTTATCTTGAATAAGGAATTATGTTTTTCTTCTTCATCTTGATTATAAAAGGAAGTTTTGGTAATCTTAAATTTTATTGCATGTTTATATTCTGGGTTTTTTTTATCTTCATTCTTTTCTTTTTCCAGTTTATGTGTGAATGATATACTTATTTTTTGTTTTGTGTTTTTTGTTAATAGGGTTTTTTGGTTTATAGTTACAATGGAATATTTTGTGTTGAATATTTTCTTTTTTGTATTTCTTTGTTTTCAGTACAGTTGGGAAACCTTATCTAGGTAAGAGCCAGGTATTCTTCAATAAAGCTTTTCTCCCATACTTAACTAGAAATATGGATTGATAATTTTGTTTCATTTTCTTTTATCTTGATAATCTTCAAAGAAAGCTTCATTTTTCTAGGTATGGGGAAGGTATTCTAGGTATTGTTCAATAAAACCTTTTCCCTATACTTATCTTGAATAAGGAATTATGTTTTTCTTCTTCATCTTGATTATAAAAGGAAGTTTTGGTAATCTTAAATTTTATTGCATGTTTATATTCTGGGTTTTTTTTATCTTCATTCTTTTCTTTTTCCAGTTTATGTGTGAATGATATACTTATTTTTTGTTTTGTGTTTTTTGTTAATAGGGTTTTTTGGTTTATAGTTACAATGGAATATTTTGTGTTGAATATTTTCTTTTTTGTATTTCTTTGTTTTCAGTACAGTTGGGAAACCTTATCTAGGTAAGAGCCAGGTATTCTTCAATAAAGCTTTTCTCCCATACTTAACTAGAAATATGGATTGATAATTTTGTTTCATTTTCTTTTATCTTGATAATCTTCAAAGAAAGCTTCATTTTTCTAGGTATGGGGAAGGTATTCTAGGTATTGTTCAATAAAACCTTTTCCCTATACTTATCTTGAATAAGGAATTATGTTTTTCTTCTTCATCTTGATTATAAAAGGAAGTTTTGGTAATCTTAAATTTTATTGCATGTTTATATTCTGGGTTTTTTTTATCTTCATTCTTTTCTTTTTCCAGTTTATGTGTGAATGATATACTTATTTTTTGTTTTGTGTTTTTTGTTAATAGGGTTTTTTGGTTTATAGTTTCAATGGGGAATATTTTCTTTTTTGTATTTCTTTGTTTTCAGTACAGTTGGGAAACCTTATCTAGGTAAGAGCCAGGTATTCTTCAATAAAGCTTTTCTCCCATACTTAACTAGAAATATGGATTGATAATTTTGTTTCATTTTCTTTTATCTTGATAATCTTCAAAGAAAGCTTCATTTTTCTAGGTATTGTTCAATAAAACCTTTTCCCTATACTTATCTTGAATAAGGAATTATGTTTTTCTTCTTCATCTTGATTATAAAAGGAAGTTTTGGTAATCTTAAATTTTATTGCATGTTTATATTCTGGGTTTTTTTTATCTTCATTCTTTTCTTTTTCCAGTTTATGTGTGAATGATATACTTATTTTTTGTTTTGTGTTTTTTGTTAATAGGGTTTTTTGGTTTATAGTTACAATGGAATATTTTGTGTTGAATATTTTCTTTTTTGTATTTCTTTGTTTTCAGTACAGTTGGGAAACCTTATCTAGGTAAGAGCCAGGTATTCTTCAATAAAGCTTTTCTCCCATACTTAACTAGAAATATGGATTGATAATTTTGTTTCATTTTCTTTTATCTTGATAATCTTCAAAGAAAGCTTCATTTTTCTAGGTATGGGGAAGGTATTCTAGGTATTGTTCAATAAAACCTTTTCCCTATACTTATCTTGAATAAGGAATTATGTTTTTCTTCTTCATCTTGATTATAAAAGGAAGTTTTGGTAATCTTAAATTTTATTGCATGTTTATATTCTGGGTTTTTTTTATCTTCATTCTTTTCTTTTTCCAGTTTATGTGTGAATGATATACTTATTTTTTGTTTTGTGTTTTTTGTTAATAGGGTTTTTTGGTTTATAGTTACAATGGAATATTTTGTGTTGAATATTTTCTTTTTTGTATTTCTTTGTTTTCAGTACAGTTGGGAAACCTTATCTAGGTAAGAGCCAGGTATTCTTCAATAAAGCTTTTCTCCCATACTTAACTAGAAATATGGATTGATAATTTTGTTTCATTTTCTTTTATCTTGATAATCTTCAAAGAAAGCTTCATTTTTCTAGGTATGGGGAAGGTATTCTAGGTATTGTTCAATAAAACCTTTTCCCTATACTTATCTTGAATAAGGAATTATGTTTTTCTTCTTCATCTTGATTATAAAAGGAAGTTTTGGTAATCTTAAATTTTATTGCATGTTTATATTCTGGGTTTTTTTTATCTTCATTCTTTTCTTTTTCCAGTTTATGTGTGAATGATATACTTATTTTTTGTTTTGTGTTTTTTGTTAATAGGGTTTTTTGGTTTATAGTTACAATGGAATATTTTGTGTTGAATATTTTCTTTTTTGTATTTCTTTGTTTTCAGTACAGTTGGGAAACCTTATCTAGGTAAGAGCCAGGTATTCTTCAATAAAGCTTTTCTCCCATACTTAACTAGAAATATGGATTGATAATTTTGTTTCATTTTCTTTTATCTTGATAATCTTCAAAGAAAGCTTCATTTTTCTAGGTATGGGGAAGGTATTCTAGGTATTGTTCAATAAAACCTTTTCCCTATACTTATCTTGAATAAGGAATTATGTTTTTCTTCTTCATCTTGATTATAAAAGGAAGTTTTGGTAATCTTAAATTTTATTGCATGTTTATATTCTGGGTTTTTTTTATCTTCATTCTTTTCTTTTTCCAGTTTATGTGTGAATGATATACTTATTTTTTGTTTTGTGTTTTTTGTTAATAGGGTTTTTTGGTTTATAGTTTCAATGGGGAATATTTTCTTTTTTGTATTTCTTTGTTTTCAGTACAGTTGGGAAACCTTATCTAGGTAAGAGCCAGGTATTCTTCAATAAAGCTTTTCTCCCATACTTAACTAGAAATATGGATTGATAATTTTGTTTCATTTTCTTTTATCTTGATAATCTTCAAAGAAAGCTTCATTTTTCTAGGTATTGTTCAATAAAACCTTTTCCCTATACTTATCTTGAATAAGGAATTATGTTTTTCTTCTTCATCTTGATTATAAAAGGAAGTTTTGGTAATCTTAAATTTTATTGCATGTTTATATTCTGGGTTTTTTTTATCTTCATTCTTTTCTTTTTCCAGTTTATGTGTGAATGATATACTTATTTTTTGTTTTGTGTTTTTTGTTAATAGGGTTTTTTGGTTTATAGTTACAATGGAATATTTTGTGTTGAATATTTTCTTTTTTGTATTTCTTTGTTTTCAGTACAGTTGGGAAACCTTATCTAGGTAAGAGCCAGGTATTCTTCAATAAAGCTTTTCTCCCATACTTAACTAGAAATATGGATTGATAATTTTGTTTCATTTTCTTTTATCTTGATAATCTTCAAAGAAAGCTTCATTTTTCTAGGTATGGGGAAGGTATTCTAGGTATTGTTCAATAAAACCTTTTCCCTATACTTATCTTGAATAAGGAATTATGTTTTTCTTCTTCATCTTGATTATAAAAGGAAGTTTTGGTAATCTTAAATTTTATTGCATGTTTATATTCTGGGTTTTTTTTATCTTCATTCTTTTCTTTTTCCAGTTTATGTGTGAATGATATACTTATTTTTTGTTTTGTGTTTTTTGTTAATAGGGTTTTTTGGTTTATAGTTACAATGGAATATTTTGTGTTGAATATTTTCTTTTTTGTATTTCTTTGTTTTCAGTACAGTTGGGAAACCTTATCTAGGTAAGAGCCAGGTATTCTTCAATAAAGCTTTTCTCCCATACTTAACTAGAAATATGGATTGATAATTTTGTTTCATTTTCTTTTATCTTGATAATCTTCAAAGAAAGCTTCATTTTTCTAGGTATGGGGAAGGTATTCTAGGTATTGTTCAATAAACCCTATACTTATCTTGAATAAGGAATTATGTTTTTCTTCTTCATCTTGATTATAAAAGGAAGTTTTGGTAATCTTAAATTTTATTGCATGTTTATATTCTGGGTTTTTTTTATCTTCATTCTTTTCTTTTTCCAGTTTATGTGTGAATGATATACTTATTTTTTGTTTTGTGTTTTTTGTTAATAATAGGGTTTTTTGGTTTATAGTTTCAATGGGGAATATTTTGTGGTGAATATTTTCTTTTTTGTATTTCTTTGTTTTCAGTACAGTTGGGAAACCTTATCTAGGTAAGAGCCAGGTATTCTTCAATAAAGCTTTTCTCCCATACTTATCTAGAAATATGGATTGAAAATTTTGTTTCTTTTTCTTCATGTTGCTTATTAAGTAAGCTTAGGTAATGGTAATTTTTTTTACAAGATCTTTCGGTCATTGTTTATGCTATTTTCATTCGTTTCTATTTCCAGTTTCTGTTTGAATGTAATAATAATTCTGTTTCGTATTTTATATTCTGTGCAAGGTTGGGGATTAATGCTTTCCAAATCAATGCTTTTTTGTATGTTGGTATATTAGTTTAAATTAGTTTATAAGTTTAGAATTAGAATCATACCATATGGTCTGTGTATAGCTATATTTGTAAAATATTGAAGTGGATTTAACGCTACATTTTTTTAATGCAGTGAACATTAAATTTTCATTCTATATATAGACTATGTAAATGAGCTTAAGTAAAACAGTTTAATTATTTTGAACAATAGTTACTGTTTATTATGCTTTGCTAACAAATTGTGAAATAAAAATATATTTGTGAATGAAATTTATATACTTTGTTTCTATTTGTACATCTTTTGTACTAGTGTTAAATTAATATTGAATTAATAGAGCATTTTCAATCACATGACTACGACCTAACAACGGTCTTAGCAACAGAAAGGTTACAGTATTTTTGCCCTACAGAGGTTAACAGTTGCAGAAAATGAGAGACTAGCAATGGAATTTTTCTATTGAAGCATTTGCAATCACGTGACCCCATACCTAAAAACAGCCTTAGCAACAGATAAACAACGGCCATAGGAACAGTGAAAAGCCCTACAGAAGGTACATAGTTAAAAGAAAATAACCGGTTGTGACGTCACCTGAAAACTATTAATAATGTAAAAACCAAGTAAAATTTTATAAAATACCAAAACTTTTAACTGCAAAATTAGTTTACTTAAAAAACATGCTATGAAAAAATATTAACTTATGGAGTATATATTAAATGAACCTATAAGAATTGTTTTGTGCTTAAAATATTTGAGATTGAATGTTGAATAAATCTTATTCCTGTGTTGTGTTTTATTTATAAGGCAAGAAAGAATTAAATGGATTTAAAGATAACTATAAGATTTAAATCATAAATAATTTTAAGTTTTCTTTTATTGTCATCCTTTTAAAAAGGCATGGTAATATAAATATATTATTAAGAAATAAAAGTAAAAGGTTAAAATTAAATGTAAAAATTATATATTTTTTAAATTGGTTCCCAATTATTAAACATTTTTCAAGCAATATAGAAGAGAATGATTTGAGCTGTGGATTTTAGGTAAAATATCTTTCCATAATTATATTTTAAACCTGATGAATATTAAAAATATTGGTTTTAATTACATTTAAGAGGTTAAACAGCTAAATTACTTTATTAAGAGGTTAGGTACTTTTGGGATGTTTAAATAGGAGTATGTCCACAAAAATCATTTAGATATGCTGTTAATTTTTAAACAAATGTTTCTATATAATAAAATAATAAGTATAATCTATATCTATAAAAGCCAAATACCACTGACTGACTGACTGACTCACTGGTAAGTGACAAACACTCAACACGGAATCTCCGAAACTACTGGACCCAGAGGCTTGAAATTTGACAGAAACGTTCCTCTCAGCTATGCGACGCGCACTAAGAAACGATTTTAAAATCCAACGACTCCTTCCCTGTTTTTCGGCGCTTTTTCGACTCCGTTTTTCCCATTGAAATAGCATTGTGCATTGTTGAAATGCATAAATTGCAGTAGGTTTATTTCTCTCTTGAGGTTTCGTATGGCCTCATTTAATCAAATATAATTTCAAAAATTTCATAATTTATAACAAATTAAGACGAAAAACCGTGTAAATTTCAATTTAAAAATTATAACTATTTTCAGGAAACATATAAATTCAAATAATTAATTTTAAAACAACATTTTCCTTTATTTGTAATTTTAATTTTTTCTAAAATAAATATATTTGTGCAAAAGCTAAAATAAAGGGTTTCCATAGAAACATAGCTGAAATTCTTTCATTGTTTCATGGGGCATGGTTGACTAGACTTACATTCACTAAATTTTTATTGTTAAGTACTAGAAAACAGTTTTTACTAAAAAGTTGGGCTATCTTGATAAAAAGAAAATGAGATTTATCAAGCATTTTATTATTTTGATAAAAATCTTTTTATTTTTGGAGATGTAGGATCATGCAAATAAAAATGGATTCTTTATCATTTTTGAATATAAAATAAATTAGGTATAGTTAAATATTTTGCTTTGGCGGCGGGAGTTGTTGACTGAATTACACATAGGGATTATTTTTTGATTAAATTAATATCATTTTTGGAAAGCGATAGAAACTTCATATACGGTTTGTAACATCCTGTAGGAAATTATTCCCAAGGGGCTCAAAGAGGGTTGTGATTTTTACTTCCTAAGTTTTTATCAAGGGATTTATAAAAACCGAAGCGTAATATTTGAAAAGGACATCGGGAATACTTCATAGAAATTTTGTTTAAGATTTTGAACTATAAATTTCAAAAGACTGATGATTTCAATTGGATTGTTCTTTTACAGCCACAGTAAAATGCGGGACGGGATACGTTAGGGTATATTTTCACAATAAAAAACCGGGATGAAAAAGACGACGGGATGATAAGTGATTGCTAACCAGGAAAAGAAAAACCATATAACTCAATAAACCTGGATGATTTAAATTGGATTGTTCTTTAACAGCCAAAGTTAAAAGCGGGGCGTTATGAGTTAGGGTAAATTTTCAAAGTAAGGAACCGGGAAGAAAAACACGACGGGGGTGACGGGATGATAAGTGACTGCTAATCCAGAAAAAGAAAAGACATATAACTTTATAAACCTGATGATTTATTTCAATTTGATTGTTCTTTACAGCGAAGGTAACAGCCAAATTTAAAAGCGGGACGGGATGAGTTAGGGTATATTTTTACAGTTAAGAACTGGGATGAAAAAGACGACGGGGACGACGGGATGATGAGTTCCAGAAAAAGAAAAGACATAACTTGAAAAACTTTTTAAAATATTTATGAATTAACTCAACCCGTGCAAGGCCGGGTAAGTCAGCTAGTACATCATATATCTGTAGAATTAAGAGAAAATAAGTTTATTCAACAAGCAATTAATATTTGAACATATTTTAAAATTTAATTTTTGTAAAAATTCAAATTGCTCCTCCGAGTGTTAGAAAATATTTAATTATGAGCTGATGCTGAATATATTTTCTTGAAGTTAGGAAAGAACACTTAAAACAAGCGGCTCTTATTTTTACAACAGTTAAACTAGTAAACAGGAAGGGAGGCTGAAGGCTGACTCTCTAAGGTTCGATTCCGAGTAGAAAAAAAAAATTAAAATGTTCGATTCCGAGTAGAAAAAAAAATCTCTAAGATTCGATTTCGAGTAGAATTTTTTTTAAAGTTCCCACCCTAAAATATTTAGATTTTTCACATTAATTTTTTTACCGAGAAAGGTCAGTATTTTTTTTAATCCAATGATTTAAACTTTAAGCTACTTTCAAAACTCAGACAGCAAGTGAACCAGTAGCTCAGTTGGTATATCGTTCACCACGTTCGAGCTGTGGTCGAAATTCCTATGCCAGTTCGAACCCAGCTTCTGAATTAAATGGACTTATTTTATTTTAATAGAAATTTCTGAAAAAGGGTACAATAAATACTCCTGAGGCTGTCGGACCAGGCGGCTCAGTTGGTTGAGTCGCTCAAACAGCTGAACCGTCTGGTCAGCGCGCTGGGGTGGGCTTCAGTTCGAGCCCATCCCCCAGGTCCAAATTCTCTGGGGGCCAGTGGTCCGTTATTCGGCCAATAAAGCCGCGAAGGGTTAGCTAGAGGGTGTGAGGGTAGGAGTCGGACCACTGGCAATCGCGTTCGGGGGTGTCCGTGACCAATCCAGATTAAGGTTAGCCGTTAGGAGGCGGACAACCCCAGAGATTGGTTAGGGCCAAGTTCCTTCCTCCTCAACACCCGAGTGTCACTGGTCATCGCCGGGGTCGGTCGGCTGGCTCTGCCGGCGTTTCTTCTCTTGGCCGGCGGAGCCCCCTGCCGGCCGGCTTCGGCGTCTCGACCAGTGGCACTCGGTGAGAGGAGGAACGAACTTAGCCCAAATTTTTTCAAAAGTCAGATTCATATAATAGAACTAAGTCTCCGGAGTGCAAGCCCCGATAGTTCAGTTGGTAGAACACGGGTTCTGTGTGAGGTTCCTGAAGGTGGCCTCGAGCTGACCCAGGTTCTATCCCCAGTGGATATTAAACGGATATTGTAAATAAATCAGTTAATAAATGCCAGGAGGTCTTGGGAAATAGACAGTGCCTTGTGTTGGAAAACGACTTAACGGAGTCTAAATATATTGAAGCCTTCTGAGGTAAGTTAAAATAGAGTAAGTGTATAAATCTGTGCAGCTGTCTATCCCGATGGCCCAGTCGGTTAAGCCTCTGGTCGTTGAGGTCCAGATGGTGGACGAGGCAATCTGTAGGTTCGAGTCCAGGTGAGAATAAGAAACTTAAAATAATTTGTGAAATAGGATGCTTATATGTGTTAGATGGACTTCGTGAGGGATTGGTAAAATCCCAAACTTGTCTTCAGGGGGGGGGGTAAAAGCGGATTGACTTTTTGTTTGAACAGGTGCTAAAGTGAGATGGAGTAAGACAAAGAAATGCCGGATCACCCACCCTCAGTGGCTCAGTTGGCAGAGCACGGGATTCTCCAGAGTCTGGGACAGTACACAAGTATGTGGTGGGTTCGAGTCCAGCTGTGGACTTGGATAAGAAATATTCTTCAGCATATAACCGAGGTAAGTTAAAATAGAGTAAGTGTATATATCTCTGTAGCTGTCTATCCCGATGGCCCAGTCGGTTAAGCCTCTAGTCGTTGAGGTCCAGATGGGTGGCAGAGACAGGCTGCAGGTTCGAGCCCCGGAAAAGAAGAAAGCAGATGTGCTAAAAGTGGCTACAAAGTCCTCTTGGAAGGTGACGGAATTTTCATATGGCGCCATTACGAGGTCAGTCACAATGGAATAGGCATAAATGCTTCTGGAGGTGTGAGTCCCGGTAGCCTGGTTGGCAGAGCGTCTGATCGGTGAGGTCTAGGTTGGTGGCAGATTCCAGATGCTGGTTCGAAACTTGATGAGGAACCATCTTGGAGCATTGGGTGTGTGATGTTCACAGAGGTAAGTAAAATGGTATTACTCATTATGTAAGTTATATGATGACAAGTCTAATCGCATTGTCTTCCAACAGCTCCAGTGTCTGATGGAAAGTGGCAGAGTGCTGGTTCGAGTCCAGGTGAGAGGAAGAAGTAAGGTAGAGGAAGTTCCCCGGCAGGAGCGACAGAAAGCAGAATCGAGACAAGGGGATAGAGAAAGAACTCCAAGGGGAAGAAAGTTCTCTTGAGGAGTCAAAGGGGAACTGAGTGAGAGGTTCTCTACACCTGTGGAAGGAGTGGAAGAGGACAACTTCTCTTGGGGCTTCTCCCTCGGCACTTCTCCTACCCTCTACCTCTCTTGCAACTTCTCTTCTTCTCCCTCTATTTACCCCCCTTCGTCACTTCTCTTTTTCTCTTCAGCTTCTCTCTCTTCTCTTGCTCGATCTCTTCTTTCTCGATCTCTTCTTTCTCTAGAGCAAGAAGAGAAACCTCTAGAGCAAGAAGAGAGGCAGCAAGAGAAGAGAGAGAAGCTGAAGAGAAAAAGAGAAGTGACGAAGGGGGGTAAATAGAGGGAGAAGAAGAGAAGTGGTGTAAGGGAAAATAGAGGGAGAAAAAGAGAAGTTGCAAGAGAGGTAGAGGGTAAGAGAAGTGCCGAGGGAGAAGCCCCAAGAGAAGTTGTCCTCTTCCACTCCTTCCACAGGTGTAGAGAACCTCTCACTCAGGTCCCCTTTGACCCCTCAAGAGAACTTTCTTCCCCTTGGAGTTCTTTCTCTATCCCCTTGTATCGATACTGCACTCTGTCGCTCCTGCCGGGGAACTTCCTCTCTTCTTCCTCTCACCTGGACTCGAACCAGCACTCTGCCACCTTCCATCAGAGACTGGACCTGTAGGAAGACAATGCGATTAGACTTGTCATCATATAACTTACTTAATGAGTAATACCATTTTACTTACCTCTGTGAACATCATACACCTAATGCTCCAAGATGGTACCTCATCAAGCTTCGAACCGGCATCTGGAATCTGACACCCACCTAGACCTTACCGACCAGACGCTCTGCCAACCAGGCTACCGGGACTCACACCTCCAGAGGCATTTATACCTACTCCATTGTGACTGACCTCGTAATGGCGCCATATGGAAATTCCGTCACCTTCCAAGAGGACTTCGTAGCCACTTTTAGGACATCTGCTTTCTTCTTTTCCGGGGCTCGAACCTGCAGCCTGTCTCTGCCACCCATCTGGACCTCAACGACCAGAGGCTTAACCGACTGGGCCATCGGGATAGACAACTACAGAGATTTATACACTTACTCTATTTTAACTTACCTCGGTTACATGATGTAGAATATTTCTCCTCCAAGTCTACAGCTGGACTCGAACCCACCACATACTTGTGTACTGTCCCAGACTCTGGAGAAGCTCGTGCTCTGCCAACTGAGCCACTGAGGGTGGGTGACCCGGCATTTCTTTGTCTTAATCCTTCTTACCTTAGCACCTGTTCAAACAAAAAGTCAATCCGCTTTTTCCCTTCAAGATAAGCTTGGGTTGGGATTTTACCAATCACTCACGGAGTCCATCTTGCACATATAAACATCCTATTTCACATATTATTTTAAATTTCTTACTCTCACCTGGACTCGAACCTACAGATTGCCTCGTCCACCCATCTGAACCTCAACGACCAGAGGCTTAACCGACTGGGCCATCGGGATAGACAGCTGCACAGATTTATACACTTACTCTATTTTAACTTACCTCATAAGGCTTCAATATATTTAGACTCCGTTAAGTCGTTTTCCAACACAAGGCACTGTCTATTTCCTAAGACCTCCTGGCATTTATTAACTGATTTATTTACAATATCCGCTTAATATCCACTGGGGATAGAACCTGGGTCAGCTCGAGGCCACCTTCAGGAACCTCACACAGAACCCGTGTTCTACCAACTGAACTATCGGGGCTTGCACTCCGGAGACTTAGTTCTATTATATGAATCTGAGTTTTGAAAAAATTTGGGCTAAGTTCATTCCTCCTCTCACCGAGTGCCACTGGTCGAGACGCCGAAGCCGGCCGGCAGGGGGCTCCGCCGGCCAAGAGAAGAAACGCCGGCAGAGCCAGCCGACCGACCCCGGCGATCACCAGTGACACTCGGGTGTTGAGGAGGAAGGAACTTGGCCCTAACCAATCTCTGGGGTTGTCCGCCTCCTAACGGCTAACCTTAATCTGGATTGGTCACGGACACCCCCGAACGCGATTGCCAGTGGTCCAACTCCTACCCTCACACCCTCTAGCTAACCCTTCGCGGCTTTATTGGCCGAATAACGGACCACTGGCCCCCAGGGAATTTTGACCTGGGGGATGGGCTCGAACTGAAGCCCACCCCAGCGCGCTGACCAGACGGTTCAGCTGTTTGGGCGACCCAACCAACTGAGCCGCCTGGTCCGACAGCCCAGGCACCAAATACCATAGTTAACATTCAATTATTACGACTTTTAAAATAAAATTATTCCACTTTATTCCTAACCCGGATTCGAGCTCGCATTCACTGTGTGCCCACAGCTAGACTCAGAAGGCTGCTTACTCTACCATCTGAGCCACTCGGCCCGACAACCTGATGAGTATTTCCTGTACTGCATATTACGAATTTTTTAATTCTTTTAAAATAAAGTTCACAACCTGGGATCGAACTCGCATCTTAGCTTTCTACCACAGCTTGAACGTGCACACATACTGAACGATTTACCGACTGAGCTACTGGTTCAATGGCTATCTCAGTTTTGAAACTCATATTTAAAGTTAATTTTAATTCTTTTAAATTAATGAAGGAGTATTTATTAGGAGTATTTATTTTACTGGTTTTCAGGAATTTAAACTCTTAAAATTAAATAATTCCGCTTAATTCTAAACCGAGGCTCGAACCCACGTCTGAACCTAGAACCACTGCTTGCATCTGAAGCCTGGTGCTCTACCAACTGAGCTACTCGTACCATTTGATTCAGAGTTCTTAAACTTGTATTTAAAGTTAAAATTTTTAAGTTAAAAAAATAATGACCCTTCTTGATACTGAAATTTAAGGGAAAACTTACTTTTTTTTAACTGTGGGGGATATTATATTTAGATACAGATGCGTACATCACAGGTACGATATTTTTGGATATCGGAATCTAACCAGTATGGTTTAGAATTTTTCCTACCTTTTGATAACTATTTGATTACCGAAATTTTGCTTATGCCTTTATTATACAGTCAATATAATAATAATATATTATTAAATCATTAAATAATATTTTATTGAACCATTTCAATGTGAAACTTCGTAATAGAACCTTTTAGTTTCAGCATAACCGCTACCCCACACTAAAGGCTTAATTATTTATGGGTCCATTTTTATACAAATAACGTGTTATTCGAATATTTAAGTCATTAATTTACCTTTAGATATACCTTTCTTTATTACTATCTTTCAAATTTCGCCACTGGAGGTGCTGCTGTTGTTTGAATTAGGTCGCTTTACTGCACGGCACTGTCTATTTGGCCGGCAAATATGCAACTAAACTCTACTCTTATTTACACGGCAACGGGTTCTGATTGGAGATCACATAAAGCGCCGGGACTGCCACGAGACCTACGGCGCATGGGCCAACTGCCGTCCAAATAGACACATGCTTCATGACAAATGATAAATTAGAATATTTAAGTCATTAAATTTACCTCATATACCTTTCTTTTCTGTGAGGTCTTATAATAGAGCAAAAACAATGAGAAAATTGTGGTCACTAACTCTTCGTTTTTTTATTTGTAACGGCTATCTTCCTATTCTCGCCACTGGAGGTGCTGCTGTTGTTTGAATTAGGTCGGGCGTAGACGCCTTACTGCACCCTATACAAGACAGCAACGTTAGTTGACCCTATGACGTCACTAACAAAGTTATCACTAACAATTTTGAGTTATCGTCCATTTAAAAATATGATTATCTTGTTAAGCCCATGTATTTATAGTGCTTTTCAATCACGATTTGCGTACAAAAACTCCTCCTAGCAACCCAACAGGCTTTGTGTTTACCGATTTCTCCTTCCGCCATTTTGGACGTACTGGGTTCAAGAAACTTTGCTGTCGACTATAGCTCAATTCGTTCCCAGGTATTTTCAGGTTAAAGGAACTTTCCAATGAACCCTGTATTCTAAACTGTTGGGTGAAATACCTACAGTTCATACAACTGCCTTTTCACTAGTGTTCGGCACTAGTTAACTAGAACTAGTTGCAACTAGTAGTTAACTACCAATCAACTACTAGTTAACTAGTAGTTTAACTACTTTTAGTTTAAAGTAGTTCAACTATTAGTTTAACTACTTTTTTAATTAACTACTAGTTAAAACTACTTTCAAATTTTCAACTACTTCAAAAAAAAATTTATTTAAAATTTAAAATGATATTTAAAATTTTTTATCACAGGTAGAGTATTCAAATACCATAACCAGAAATAAAGACCATTTTTGCGCGAAATATAGACGTTTTTTGTGACATAGATAAGAAAGATGTATTAGAATTTTGCCAGAAAGTAGGTTATGAAATTAAACAGACTAGTTAACTAGTAGTTAACTACTTTGGGAAATAGTTAACTACTAGTTGCAACTAGATTTTCCCAGACTAGTTAGTAGTTTTTAGTTAACTATTTTTTGACCACTAGTTGCCGAACACTACTTTTCACTATACTCGACAGCAACGTTTCTTGAACCTAGTACGTCACAAATGCGGAAGGAGAAATCGGTAAACACGAAGCCTGTTGGGTTGCTAGGAGGAGTACGCAAATCGTGATTGAAAAGCACTATATAAACAAGGGTTCAACAAAATAATCATAGTTTTAAATTGACGTTCTTCATTTCACTCAAAATTCGGAAACTGTGATGGGAACTACTTTGTTTGGTAGTGACGTCATAGGGTCAACTTAAGTTGCTGTCGAATATAGCTCAATTTGTTCCCAAGTATTTTCAGGTTACAGGAACTTTCCAATGAACCCTGTTATACTAAAACTGTTGGGTGAAATACCTGTAATTTATGCAACTGCATTTTCACAACGTGACTATATTGAACTTAAGATTGCTGCAATTTCAACCTGAATAAAAAAAAAACCCATACGCAGAGATATTTTTATAACTCCTCAGAGGGAGTATTTCACTCCTTGAAAATAGGAAATACTCCTTCAAAAATTAGGGAGGAGTATTTTCACTCCTTGAATTTTCCCAAAGGTTTAGCTTAAGAAATGCACCTTGCCCCACCAAAATCAACAAATCCGAACAAGAGAACTTCCGAAGAAAGAAAGAAGGGTTCGTGACGTCATCCTTATCCCTTAATGTAAAATAAATTGTTTCATTTATAATGTTTAATATTTTCTATTAATACTTAATTATGCTATGATTGTTAAAACCGAAATTTCATTTTATTCATCAAAAAGTAAGCGTTTTTAATAGAAAATTTGTCTAATGTATATGTAGTTTATGCTATTTCCGTATCTCACTCCTCATAATTGAATTTCACTCCTCCTAAAAAAGGCAAGTATTTTTACTCCTTAAAAAAAAATCCTAAAAATAACACTGCCCATACGTGTTTTCACTTGTACAGCTGAGGAAAAAAAAACGTTACAGTAGACTTTGCGGGCGAACGGGTGGGGTTAGAAAGATGCTGTTGGTGTCATTTTTCAGGATTTAGTGTATGCTTGAAAAAACTAACTGACTATTTTTCTCTCAGAGGTCGTCTTCTGGCGCAACGCAATAAAAAGTGCAACTTTTTTCATGGCGACCCCCAATTTTTATTCGATTTTATGAAAGATCATCCTAATTTAACCCTAAAAACCGAGTTTAATTTAATTTGGTCATGAAACATAGCCCTGACAGACCGTCAAAAAATGAAAAATTCATATACAAAGCCTTAAATTAGTCGCCAACATCCGACCGCCAAGTAAGAATTTCTGTCAACCTACCAGTACTAGTGAACCGATTTTCATTAATATTTCAGTTTTAATTATCGAAACATGAGATAAGATTTTTTGTTTTAAGTTTTAATAAGCATGTAAATAATGGTTAATTATTTTAATTTTTTTATTTATATTAGTTTATTAGTAATTTAATTATTTTTACGTGTGAATAAATACACGCTTTGACGGAGGGAGTAAATTGAGCTAATTTTCGTGTTGAAAACGTGTAAAGAAAAATAAAAACGCAAGAAGCGCCAAATCATCGATAAATCGCCGAGCCTAAAAAATAACTGTAACGTTTTTTTTTCCTCAGCTGTACGAGATGCATACTTAATTCCCTGCTTCGATATAATGCTGCTGTTAACTTTGTTCTCGTTAGGCCAGCTGGCAGTCATTCATTTCCTCTGCCGAATTTCACGGGAGCGCCAGCTGTCACTTTTTTATTTACGATGCTCGGGAAAATATCGCTAATCCATTGAATTATAGAAAGCGAAAGCGTTCTTGTTCTAGTTTGATAATAATCAGTGATAATACTTATTAACCCGTAACATGAAATCTTTTTCCGAAATCGGATGAGGCGTACCAAAACAAAATGAAAAGTGTTTTTTTTTACTTAAATTTCCAAAAAAATTTAGGAAAAAGGTTTAGATTTTCTTCATTAAAAGACTTTATGAGGGCTCTTCTTCGAATTTGAACTGAGAACACTTGTACTGCAAAAAGCTCTTTCAGATTCCCTAACACTACAGGAAGTACACAGGGCCATAAATTGGGGGCGAAAGGGTCCTTAAGTTATGTGTAATTCGACCATGGTTTCACTGATTTTTGGAGAGTTTTTTCAAACTTCGCTCATTACAAAGTATGTATCCTCAGAAATTTACCTTTTACACTTTGGGGACAAACTTTCATAACTGCAGGGGCAAAAAGACCACTGCGGGGGCATTTGTCCCCAAACTTTTAACTTAAAAAATGGCCTGACAAGTTCATTTTAAGCAAAAATAATCAAAAGTGGCAGGCAGGATTCGAACCTGGGACCTTTGGAATACTAGCCATCGGTACTGATGCCAGGGTTGCTCAATATAATAGACGACATTAGTCATAACGTCACTTGCTTGTTTGGAAACATTGATTCCATCCGTGATTGGTTCCGTACGGATTTACTTCCAATCACGGATAGAATCAACGTTTCCAAACAAGCAAGTGACGTCACACTAATGTCGTCTATTGAATTTTAATGTTTACAATACGTAATAGGCCTTCAATACATAAATAAACAATGCAATCCGACGATCGTCCAGACACTACCTTTTTTTGGCCGTTGTATATCCGGATAGATATCCAGTTTCTAACTAACTAGTTAGTTCTAATCTAAACTAGTTTAATTTTTTTTCCCAAGAATTTTTCACAATGATAAGTATTTCTCTATGATCAGGATCGGTTTTGGGAAAAACAACATTAAAGTAACTATTATCAAAATATATCCCACTAATTTTTTTACTTTAAAAGGTTGCAATTTGCTAAGTTCGACTAAACTGTACTTTTCTGACAATACTTCCTATACAAATGTTTATTTTATTCACTATTATTATTTATACATACTCAATATTTTATTTCCATTAAACTAAACATTTTTGGCATTTCTTGGGTAGACTTCACTATTTCAGTTAATTTGATAAATGAAAATTATCTTCTAATTGAAACTTTGTAATTTTTTTTTATGTTAAATAAATGGAAACCAACACAAGGAAAAGTTTTATTGATACAAGTTACCTGAAACGTAAACAAAGAATTAACTTAAAATTTCAAAACTCAAGGTGCCTGCCCTCTCTTAAGGATTTGATGAAGAACAAAGTATATTCATGGACATGGGTGATAATGGAAATAAAAAAACCATGGCGTATGCTTTGTGACTTTGGCAGTATTTTATTTGGGCCCAAATTTATTCCTCAGCCCTCCAATGCATAATGAGGGAATTGCACGATTTTTTTTTAAATTTATTATGATAGAGGATGAAAATCCATGAAAAATGACGTAAAAATTATTGAAATCGGAAAACTATTCCCCAAGATATTAATTTTTAAAATGTCGTTTCCAGTATTGGCGGGAAAAACAGTAATTTCGTTATGGCTGCTGTGTGACGTCACAGCGCTTGGACCCGCTATGTTATTGTATGCTTAGCTTCCTTCATTCTGCTGTTCTTCACAAAGTTTTAACTAAAAAAACTATGATATTTTAAAGATATATACAAATATTTTTTATAAAAAGATTGGCATTTTGTTTTTCAAAAAATATTAATTAGTTTTGGAATTATTAGGATTTTAATTTTTTTTCTGGCCGTTCACTAGAGAAACAGACGAGTTTTATGCGTGTTTTGGTTTTATGATAAGTCTGATTTCTTTTATTTTCAACAATTCACAAGTTTCGACGGCGCTGTGACGTCAAATCCCGTTTTTTGATCACATGACTTTACTAGTGTTTTGGCAAAAATAAAATCTAATTTTAAGGTATTTAAAACATATTTTTGAACTTTAAAATCTGATATTTGATAGTTTTAATCTATAACGTATCAAAAAAGTGTAAAATTAGGCAAATCCCTCACCTATGCTAATAGGTCCAATGCAGCTTTTAAACACATTTTTTAGGTTGAATTTGCGTTTTAAATAACTTAATTTAAGCAAAGTTGTGAGTAATTACGTTCCAAGCTTCCTTGCACCGGAAAAGTTACGTAAAATCTTCCTTCGACTAAAAAATCGTTTTTATAAAACTTTTTTCAATTTTAAACTGAATTAATATTTTTATTATGAATGTAAGCAATTATCTCTGAAGAGGTAGGCAAGCACCTTAATTTTTCCTATTTCAAATGATTAAAAATTTAATTTCAAACAAGTTTTAAAAATTTTCTCATACCTAATCATTTCGTTTAAATATCTCTTAATTACTTATAATAAATTTTACTATTAGAATTTGGATAAATTTTCTTACTCATGTTTATAATAGTTATTCAAACTGAAATAAAGACATATATAACAGCAAACTTTTTAATTTGCATACAATACCAATTTTATTTTTACAAATTTACATAAAAAAAAGAAGTCAATAAAACTATTATCTAAAAAAACTTTACATCATTGACATGAGGTATACTTCAAATAACATTACCCATATCTTAACAATAAATCTAATAAACTAATAACGCAATGTACTAAAGGGGCCCACAGACGAGCAACTTGGTCGTCAACCCGGTTGTCAACCAGGTTGATGCTTTTCCCACAGACGGCCAACCTGGTCGTCAACCAGAATGTAAACAATGAAGAAAAAATTAATCAGATTGTAACAAATTAATATATTTTAGTACTTTAAATGCAAAATTTTACTTCATTTAATTATTCTCTCGTGCTAGAATTATATTATTTTAATTTTTAATGCTTAGTTTTTTGTATTTTCTTAATAACATGTTCCGATTAAGCTCCGCCCACCAAGTTGACGACCAAATCATCAATTTGAAATTTCAACCATCAACTTCCCTACAGACGGCCAACTTGGTTGCAAACATCGCAAATTGACAACCCGGTTGACTACCAAGTTGCTCGTCTGTGGGCCCCTTAATTATAGGATAATAAAGTAAATATTATAGTATTGAATAACGTATGGTAAAAATAATTATACTAGTTCTGAATCTTTTACTTATGATAAATCGTCAAAAGGAGACAAAAACAATAAGTGATGGACAATTTGAAAGTATCCGTTACAGAAAAAAAATTGACAAACCGATAAAAATGTGAACCAAAATCAAGAGCTCAAAACATGACAATGTTGAAATCGAAGAAAATCAAAATGAACATTGGAACGGATTTGAAAGCGAACGCAACAAAAACCCAAAAAAACCCTAAAATATTGGACAATTGAAACACACAAGGACCTATAACAGAAACAATTTCCGAGTTATCAAAACAAGAGAAAAAAGATCCATTCCAAAAAACTGTATAAAAACCTTTTACAAAAGAAATCGAAGAAAACCAAAAGAGAACAATCAAGAAAACAATTGAGGAACCGATAAAAACGTCAACCATAATCAAAAGCTCAAAACATGAAGTTGTTTATATCGAAGAAAATCAAAATGAACATTGGAACAAACGAACGCAACAAAAAATGACCCCCCCCCAAAAAAAAAAAAAAAAAATTGGACAATTGAAACACATAAGGATCTACAACAGAAACAATATCCGAGCTAACAAAACAAGAGAAAAAAAGATCCATTCCAAAAAAACTGTATAAAAACCTTTTACGAAAGAAATCGAAGAAAATCAAAAGGAACATATTTATTTTCGAATGGATTGGAAAACGAACGCAAACACTAAAAAAATATTGAAGAATATGGAACCACATTGTTTCACTCTAGAAAACCTAAAACAGAAGTTAAGAACCGAGTTAACAAAACAAGAGAAAAAACTGTATAACCATTCTCAAAAAAAAAAACAAACCATGAAACCCATGAAAATAATGAATATGCAAATAAGAAATCCAGAACTGAAAGATAAAAATATAGAAAAATCAAGTTATCAATCCAACAGAAAAAAAACAATCAAAAGAAAACCATTTGTAATAAATGTAAATCTGAGATGTAAGGACCACATATTAAAGAAACCAATTTCAAAAACTAGAATATATGAAGCAGAGGTCAACATAAAATTAAAGTGAAAACTTTACCTTACTACGAGTAGTGTTCGGCAACTAGTGGTAAAAAAATAGTTAACTACCAACTACTAACTAGTCTGGGAAAATCTAGTTGCAACTAGTAGTTAACTATTTTTTCCTGGGACTAGTTGCAACTAGTAGTTAACTATTTCCCACTGCAACGAGTGGAGGGGGGCACAGGACTCCTGTGGAGCTACATGGCAGACGCAAAGCGCTGATCGCCTGGAAAAGATTGAAAACACACCCAAAATTAACATTTAAATAGTGCGGTTACCAAATGGAACTTCTGCCCACATGATCCACGTCCTTCCATTCATCCTCACTCCCTTTGCACCCCATGGAATCACCGCGATCGTTGCAGTGGAGGGGGGCACAGCACTCCAGAGGAGCTACATAGCAGACGCAAAGCGCTGATCGCCTGGAAAAGATTGAAAACACACCCAAAATTAACATTTAAATAGTGCGGTTACCAAATGGAACTTCTGCCCACATGATCCACGTCCTTCCATTCATCCTCACTCCCTTTGCACCCCATGGAATCACCGCGATCGTTGCAGTGGAGGGGGGCACAGCACTCCTGAGGAGCTACATGGCAGACGCAAAGCGCTGATCGCCTGGAAAAGATTGAAAACACACACAAAATTAACATGTAAATAGTGCGGTTACCAAATGGAACTTCTGCCCACATGATCCACGTCCTTCCATTCATCCTCACTCCCTTTGCACCCAATGGAATCACCCGCGATCGTTGCAGAGGAGCTACATGGCAGACGCAAAGCGCTGATCGCCTGGAAAAGATTGAAAACACACACAAAATTAACATGTAAATAGTGCGGTTACCAAATGGAACTTCTGCCCACATGATCCACGTCCTTCCATTCATCCTCACTCCCTTTGCACCCAATGGAATCACCCGCGATCGTTGCAGTGGAGCTACATGGCAGACGCAAAGCGCTGATCGCCTGGAAAAGATTGAAAACACACACAAAATTAACATGTAAATAGTGCGGTTACCAAATGGAACTTCTGCCCACATGATCCACGTCCTTCCATTCATCCTCACTCCCTTTGCACTCCATGGAATCACCCGCGATCGTTGCAGTGGAGGGGGGCACAGCACTCCTGAGGAGCTACATGGCAGACGCAAAGTGCTGATCGCCTGGAAAAGATTGAAAACACACACAAAATTAACATGTATATAGTGCGGTTACCAAATGGAACTTCTGCCCACATGATCCACGTCCTTCCATTCATCCTCACTCCCTTTGCACCCAATGGAATCACCCGCGATCGTTGCAGTGGAGCTACATGGCAGACGCAAAGCGCTGATCGCCTGGAAAAGATTGAAAACACACACAAAATTAACATGTAAATAGTGCGGTTACCAAATGGAACTTCTGCCCACATGATCCACGTCCTTCCATTCATCCTCACTCCCTTTGCACTCCATGGAATCACCCGCGATCGTTGCAGTGGAGGGGGGCACAGCACTCCTGAGGAGCTACATGGCAGACGCAAAGTGCTGATCGCCTGGAAAAGATTGAAAACACACACAAAATTAACATGTATATAGTGCGGTTACCAAATGGAACTTCTGCCCACATGATCCACGTCCTTCCATTCATCCTCACTACCTTTGCACCCCATGGAATCACCCGCGATCGTTGCAGTGGAGGGGGGCACAGCACTCCTGAGGAGCTACATGGCAGATTCAAAGCGCTGATCGCCTGGAAAAGATTGAAAACACACACACAATTAACATGTAAATAGTGCGGTTACCAAATGGAACTTCTGCCCACATGATCCACGTCCTTCCATTCTTCCTCACTCCCTTTGCACCCAATGGAATCACCGGCGATCGTTGCAGTGGAGGGGGGCACAGCACTCCTGAGGAGCTACATGGCAGACGCAAAGCGCTGATCGCCTGGAAAAGATTGAAAACACACACAAAATTAACATGTAAATAGTGCGGTTACCAAATGGAACTTCTGCCCACATGATCCACGTCCTTCCATTCTTCTTCACTCCCTTTGCACCCCATGGAATCACCGCGATCGTTGCAGTGGAGGGGGGCACAGCACTCCAGAGGAGCTACATAGCAGACGCAAAGCGCTGATCGCCTGGAAAAGATTGAAAACACACACAAAATTAACATGTAAATAGTGCGGTTACCAAATGGAACTTCTGCCCACATGATCCACGTCCTTCCATTCATCCTCACTCCCTTTGCACCCCATGGAATCACCCGCGATCGTTGCAGTGGAGGGGAGCACAGCACTCCTGAGGAGCTACATGGCAGACGCAAAGCGCTGATCGCCTGGAAAAGATTGAAAACACACACAAAATTAACATGTTAATAGTGCGGTTACCAAAAGGAACTTCTGCCCACATGATCCACCTCCTTGCAATCATCCTCACTCCCTTTGCACCCAATGGAATCACCCGCGATCGTTGCAGTGGAGGGGGGCACAGCACTCCTGAGGAGCTACATGGCAGACGCAAAGCGCTGATCGCCTGGAAAAGATTGAAAACACACACAAAATTAACATGTAAATAGTGCGGTTACCAAAAGGAACTTCTGCCCACATGATCCACGTCCTTCCATTCTTCCTCACTCCCTTTGCACCCCATGGAATCGCCCGCGATCGTTGCAGTGGAGGGGGGCACAGCACTCCTGAGGAGCTACATGGCAGACGCAAAGCGCTAATCGCCTGGAAAAGATTGAAAACACACACAAAATTAACATGTAAATAGTGCGGTTACCAAATGGAACTTCTGCCCACATGATCCACGTCCTTGCAATCATCCTCACTCCCTTTGCACCCAATGGAATCACCCGCGATCGTTGCAGTGGAGGGGGGCACAGCACTCCTGAGGAGCTACATTGCAGACGCAAAGCGCTAATCGCCTGGAAAAGATTGAAAACACACACAAAATTAACATGTAAATAGTGCGGTTACCAAATGGAACTTCTGCCCACATGATCCACGTCCTTCCATTCATCCTCACTCCCTTTGCACCCCATGGAATCACCCGCGATCTTTGCTGTGGAGCTACATGGCAGACGCAAAGCGCTGATCGCCTGGAAAAGATTGAAAACACACACAAAATTAACATGTAAATAGTGCGGTTACCAAATGGAACTTCTGCCCACATGATCCACGTCCTTCCATTCATCCTCACTCCCTTTGCACCCCATGGAATCACCGCGATCGTTGCAGTCGAGGGGGGCACAACACTCCTGAGGAGCTACATGGCAGACGCAAAGCGCTGATCGCCTGGAAAAGATTGAAAACACACACAAAATTAACATGTAAATAGTGCGGTTACCAAATGGAACTTCTGCCCACATGATCCACGTCCTTCCATTCATCCTCACTCCCTTTGCACCCCATGGAATCACCCGCGATCGTTGCAGTGGAGGGGAGCACAGCACTCCTGAGGAGCTACATGGCAGACGCAAAGCGCTGATCGCCTGGAAAAGATTGAAAACACACACAAAATTAACATGTAAATAGTGCGGTTACCAAAAGGAACTTCTGCCCACATGATCCACGTCCTTCCATTCTTCCTCACTCCCTTTGCACCCCATGGAATCGCCCGCGATCGTTGCAGTGGAGGGGGGCACAGCACTCCTGAGGAGCTACATGGCAGACGCAAAGCGCTAATCGCCTGGAAAAGATTGAAAACACACACAAAATTTTATTTATTTAAAAAGTATACACACAACAGGTCAGCGACCCAATTACAGTGTGGAGAGAGATAAGAGAAAAAAAAAAAAAAAAGGAACACACAATACAAAGTAAAAAATAATTAACAATTTAAAAGAACAGAACATTCCTTCTTAAAAATGACAAGAGACATATTAAAAATATCCAAGTTAAAACCAATACAATTGTAGATTTTATAAAATTTAAATAGACAGAAATTATCAATATAATTACGTTTAGTAAGAGTATTTTTAAATAAACAGTGATTCCTTAGAACTCTATTGGGCACAGAAAAATGTATGCTGCTAAGTATTTCATTACAATCGATCAGATTATTACAAACTTTGTAGAAAAATAAAATACATGATAATTCTCGTCTAGACTGTAAACAAGGAATATCAAAAATATTGCGCAAATGCGAAGAAGACAAATCCAGAGAACTAATATGAAAAGACCTGTAGAATAAGTGACGTGTAAATTTCGTTTGGACCTGTTCAATAATTTTAATTTTATTGTTATAGTAAGGATCCCAGATAGGACTGCAGTATTCTAAATTAGATCGAACAAGACTGAAATACAAAGATTTTAAAGCAATTTGATTGGAAAAGTCTGTAGTCTTGCGTCTAAGGAAACCAAGAATTTTATATGCTTTTGAAACAATATTGTCAATATGTAGAGAAAAATCAAGGGAAGTATTGAATGTAACACCTAAATCCTTTATTACCACACTGCGCAATAAACTGCTATTATTGATCAAGTAAAGATAGTTTAATGGCTGAGACCTACGTGAGTAACTAACTACACTGCATTTAGAAATATTTAGGAAAAGCCTATTTTCAGTGCACCAACTATACAAATGATTGAGATCCCTTTGCAAAAGTTCAGCATCATCTACAGTCTGAATCCTTTTAAATAGTTTTAAATCATCAGCAAACAATAGATAGTCACAAAATTTCAATTTTTCAGAAAGATCATTTATAAATAGAATGAAAAGAAGGGGACCTAAATTCGATCCCTGGGGAACACCGGAACTATTAGTGAATACATTAGAGACAGCACTATTGAAGAAAATATAGAGCAACCGGTCACTTAAATAAGAGGCAAACCAATCTATTAAGTTGGTATTAAAGCCAATATTTTGAAATTTTCTTAGAAGGATGCCAAAGTCAATTGTGTCAAATGCCTTAGAAAAATCGGTATAGATAACATCCACCTGCTCCCCACTTTCAAATGCAGAAATGATATTATTTGTCAAACAATATAAATTAGAAAGTGTCGACCTTTTTGGCATAAACCCATGTTGAGCAGGCGTAATTAGATCCTTAACTTGAAAAAAAAGTTTTTTGTACATAATGATTTCGAAAACCTTCGAAAATGGACTCAAAATTGCAATGGGTCGATAGTTCGTGCAATCCTCAGGATCACCTTTTTTAAATACAGGAATAACTTTCGTCCTTTTCCACATTTCAGGAAAGGTGTTAGTTCTCAATGACAGATTGAATAAAATAAGAAGAGGGTACATCAAATATTCAGCGCATCCTTTAACAATAAATGACGGTACATTATCAACTCCAATTGTTGAGGATGATTTTAGTTTTTTTATAGCTTCTGAAACCTCCTCATGAGTAACACACTCGATCCCAACCATATTACACAAGTAGTCAGAGTTGCTAGATCCCCTTACGTAGCTAGTGCTAGATTTGTACACAGTACTAAAATAATCAGCAAACACATTAGCAATATCATTATCACTTTCATAGTAACTATCGTTATAGAATATTTTATTAGGTAAGGACTTGCTTTTATTGAAGAAAGACCAAAATCTCTTAGGTTCATCAATAAGATTAAGTTCTGTATTTTTTATATAGATAGAGTAGTCCTTAGCAATGTTTTTCTTAAGAGACGATCTTAATGACCTAAATTCATCAAGAAGGGACTGATCGCCGCTACGAATTCCAAGTTTACGGATCCTATTTTTTTCTCTTATTAATTCAACAGTCCTGCCGGAGTACCAAAAGGGAAATTTTTTTTTAGATTTAGATTTCAAAGGTATTGTTTGGTCAAAAATCATAGTTAAATAACTATAAAAATTTAAAACAGCACAATCAATATTATCAAATGAATTCAAAAAATTCCAATCAGTCACAGAAAACAAATACCACAGACCCAAATAATCAGCATTTTTAAAGTCAAGTTTGCTGACACTTTCGGTGCACCTAGTGTTACGATCCGTCAAAAAGCTAACAGCAATACGCAGTGCTGGGTGATGGTTATCCTCGACAACCAACGGATTATCAGAATGTTCAGTTGAGATATCACAGGATTGGATATTAGATAAAATCAAATCCAAGTATTTATTATTAAAATTAGGAACAGTATTATACTGAACTAAATTATATAAAGACATAAAATTGTATAATTCTTTGGTTTTATGATCAGGACAGTTATTGATATTAAAATCCTCACCTACACTTAAATTAAAATCCCCACAGACAAAGATGTTCTCATAAGAAGAAAACATGAAAAAATAGTTAAAAAACCTATTATAAACATCGTGACTAGAAGCAGGAGGAAAGTAAACAACACAAAGAAGCAATTTTTTGCGATACCTTAAATTAATTGACAAGAAAATACATTCCAGATTTAGAGCGTCCGTGTTGACCTGAACAGCCGAAATGTTCCTCCTAATTGCGACCAGTACACCTCCACCCCGCTTGGAAACACTAGTTGTGGAATCTCGATCTTTCCTATAAATATTGTATCTGTCGTCAAATAAGTCTGTAGACACGAAATCATCACAGAGCCAAGTTTCAGTAAGCAGAATTACATCCAAATCGTCTGAAGCCACAGAGCAAAATAAATCAGTTGTTTTGGTTCTAAGACCGCGAACATTTTGGTAACAAATAGATAGTCAATTGTTAGAAGACTCTTTAGAACCAGAACCTTCACTGGTTATGGCACTAGCTGATATCTCATCTCGGGAAGGGGGAACACAAGAATTGACATCAAGAATTTGATCTTGTTTTAATCTGCCGAGGAACTTAGTGACTATACAGCCTTCGGGCCAGAGGCTATCCTTCAAAAGTAAGTGCTGTTCACTATCGAGAGTCTCAATATGAAACGAGGCATAGCTATCATACCTCGTTTTCATTTGAGTGCACTGTTGATGTTTTAAATTCAGGGGACCCAAAAAATCAATGACATCGTTCACCTGGGTCGATCGGTTTAACCTAGAAACAAAGATCGCAGCTTTTCTAGGATACCTTACAGCTGACTTCAGCCTAGTGTTGGTATTTTTCCCAGAGATAATTTCTTTTTGCTTCCGCGTATTAGACTCGGAAGCCCTTAGAGCTTGAGTGTGATTTGGAGGGCGATCACTGTGAAGTTCTTTATGATCATCGTTTAGACGTGGAGGATTTCTTATGTTGATGGACTTCGATTCACCAAGACTTAACAAATTCTCTCTGGCTACTTGTACGTAAGATCTCCGTTCAGATTGGACTTGGTCGTCAGTCTCAGTACCCTTAATTTCCAAGGCAAATGTTGGTTCAACACTCGAGGTGGCATCTATTCGCAATTTGTTTTCAATAATGTTGAGGCGTTCACTAGTAGTTGATTGAAAATCCGCCGTTCTTGCAGCTAGTATTCTTATTTCCTCCAGTATAATAGAATTCATATCTAAGTCGGCCATATCCGAATCATGTACTCCTTTATCTGCCGAATTTTCCAAATCTGTATTATCTGGCCTGGTAATAAATGACTCGAAACTGTTCAATATACTGTTCTTAGTCTTTTCGAATTCAGATTTGTCAGATATTGAGCTTGACTTTTTATCACAGACCCTGCAAAATACCTCGGATAAAACATCAAGAGCTGATTGAAGAAATTTCATATCGAAAACATCTGACGACATGTCGGAGAGCCGGAGTGTTCTTTGTTCTTTTAAGAAAAAGAACAACTACCAACAAGATGGTTCATGAGTTCAAGATGGTTCATGAACTTTTCTTCCCTTAAGGTATGACGAAAAGGTATTACGGTATTAAGGTATTACGAAATTAACATGTAAATAGTGCGGTTACCAAATGGAACTTCTGCCCACATGATCCACGTCCTTGCAATCATCCTCACTCCCTTTGCACCCAATGGAATCACCCGCGATCGTTGCAGTGGAGGGGGGCACAGCACTCCTGAGGAGCTACATTGCAGACGCAAAGCGCTAATCGCCTGGAAAAGATTGAAAACACACACAAAATTAACATGTAAATAGTGCGGTTACCAAATGGAACTTCTGCCCACATGATCCACGTCCTTCCATTCATCCTCACTCCCTTTGCACCCCATGGAATCACCCGTGATCTTTGCTGTGGAGCTACATGGCAGACGCAAAGCGCTGATCGCCTGGAAAAGATTGAAAACACACACAAAATTAACATGTAAATAGTGCGGTTACCAAATGGAACTTCTGCCCACATGATCCACGTCCTTCCATTCATCCTCACTCCCTTTGCACCCCATGGAATCACCCGCGATCTTTGCTGTGGAGCTACATGGCAGACGCAAAGCGCTGATCGCCTGGAAAAGATTGAAAACACACACAAAATTAACATGTAAATAGTGCGGTTACCAAATGGAACTTCTGCCCACATGATCCACGTCCTTCCATTCATCATCACTCCCTTTGCACCCAATGGAATCACCCGCGATCGTTGCAGTGGAGCTACATGGCAGACGCAGATCGCCTGGAAAAGATTGAAAACACACACAAAATTAACATGTAAATAGTGCGGTTACCAAATGGAACTTCTGCCCACATGATCCACGTCCTTCCATTCATCCTCACTCCCTTTGCACCCCATGGAATCACCCGCGATCGTTGCAGTGGAGGGGGGCACAGCACTCCTGAGGAGCTACATGGCAGACGCAAAGCGCTGATCGCCTGGAAAAGATTGAAAACACACACAAAATTAACATGTAAATAGTGCGGTTACCAAATGGAACTTCTGCCCACATGATCCACGTCCTTCCATTCATCCTCACTCCCTTTGCACCCCATGGAATCACCGCGATCGTTGCAGTCGAGGGGGGCACAACACTCCTGAGGAGCTACATGGCAGACGCAAAGCGCTGATCGCCTGGAAAAGATTGAAAACACACACAAAATTAACATGTAAATAGTGCGGTTACCAAATGGAACTTCTGCCCACATGATCCACGTCCTTCCATTCATCCTCACTCCCTTTGCACCCCATGGAATCACCCGCGATCGTTGCAGTGGAGGGGGGCACAGCACGCCTGAGGAGCTAGATGGCAGACGCAAAGCGCTGATCGCCTGGAAAAGATTGAAAACACACACACAAACGCGAGGAGTGGTTCTGGATACTGCCTCCTTCCTTCCCTCAAGTCAACCAGAACTGATTAATGGGGTTCAGGAATCTAATCTCCTCCTCCTTATGTCCTCCGGCAATAATCACCTGAAAAGAAAAAAAAGCACTAAAATATGTCACCAACAGAAAAATGAATAGTAGGAATTAAAATTTATACTTATTATTAAATCCTTCTTCGATTCTTCGCCTGATTCTATCATACTATTTCTTGATGTCGTAATATTTCGCAGTATGCCTTCTAGATTCTTTCCTATAAGATGAACAAAATACCTTAGTATCGCAGCATTGCATAGAATCGATAGAAAATAAAGTTCAGATTTTCAAACATTCAAAACATAACTGAAATATAAATATTATGAGCGTAGTTGGTTAGTGGTTAATGTTAGTTATTAGGTTTAGTTAATCCGTAATATTTTGGGGCCCCATATCCCTTAATATAAAAAGTCACATTGTGCCCCAATGCCCTGTCCTTTTCTTGGTCTTGGCTTGCTCTATTCTTCTATGTCCAGAAGTTTTCTAAAAGGGAACTCATTAGTTTTATGAAATAAAATACAAACAAAATAAAAACAGTATTCATCACAGTTTCCGAACCGATACCTTACCTGTTCGTGCCGACAATCACGGACACATGACTGGACCGTTTTCATTCCGATGCTTCTTAGAACGCTTGGGAATGGTAAACAAAAAGTGTCTGAAACGAAAAATGACATTACAGTCTGCACAAGACTAGCGAGCGTTCTAAGTCACATGAAAGTAGCTTTTATGAATCAAACATGCTAGCAAGGAAACTTTCTCTAGGATGAACTCATAGAATTGGACGAAAATTTTACAGGGGTTAGTATATGACTCAAAACACCTTCTGTAAAAAAATTAGCTGCTAAATTACAGTAGAAAAGCTGTAAAAAATTATTAAAAATTATCATATTTAACGCCAAATGTAACCCTACTAGGCGAGGATGCTTCCTTTAGCTTTATGCCAAATGCTAGAATAAACTGGCCGAATAAAAAAAAAAAGGTTCAACAAATGCAAAAAAGGATTAAAAATGAATTAAAGGAGGAAAATTAAAAAAAGGAAAGTTTATTAATTAAAAAACTGTTGTTTTAATGGATATTCTGAAGTACTTTTAACAAAATATCTCAATTTCACGTTAAATACATATTTAATAATTCCATCTGAAGGAAAATTCGCCAAGTCGCCAAGTGGTGATAACTGAATGTGGTTGGCATCTCAGAACCCAATTTTCAAAGTTAATTTACTCCTTTCCTAATGAAATTTAGCAGCTAATTTTTTCACAGTAAGTTTTTTTAGCCATCTTCTTATGCCTGTAAAATTTTCATCCAATTCTGTGAGTTCACCCTGAGAACGTTTCCTTGTAGGATTACAAAACAAAACTAGATACAGTTAACGTTACAAGATTTAAGTTAAAGATTAAAGGTGGCTCGGATTGTGACTCACACTACACAGTCTACCCTTGGTTGCGATGTTTCTTGACTCTATCAGTCAGCACGCAGAAGGAAAAACTGCATAAACGGAAAGACTGTTGAGGGTTCCTAGGAGGAGTTTCGGTACGCAAATCGTGAGAAAAAGAAGCTAAAATTTTATGAGAAAGTAAAGAATAAATTTTTTACATTAAAAAAAAACAAAATTTTTAAGGACAATTTTAAAAATCTCTCTTGCGACATAATTTTTCAAATTTCTTTTTGATTGAATTAAATAAGTGCTCAAAAGTACATAAAGAACAAAAATTGGTATTATTTAGTTATTTTGCTAGAAAATATTTTGTATACTTATACTCAAAATTTATAAAAATTTCACTTTTTCTGGTACTAAAGCCAGAATTTGAAAAACTTAATGTTGATCAATTACTTAAACAATACGAATTTTATTTCAACTAATTGTTAGGAAGCTATGTTGAAAGTTTGGTTTGATTTTCTTAAAAACTCTCTCGCAAGGAACGTTTTAAAGACGCGGAACATTCCAAAAACACGTGTGCAAGAACGGCCGTTCGAAGGTGTTTCGGTACGTGTTAAAACACGTGGTAACTAAACTTCAAACTGGTATAACTTTTTTTTTATTCGCTTTTTTCAATTTCGTTTTCAGATACTTATTTAGATTAGTTTTGAGTATTATAAAATCAAAAAATATTTTTTTTCAGAAACTTGTTTGATTTTGCCTATTTGAAGGTCCACTATCCCCCTAAGCAATCTGAAAATGTTACAAACCACTCCTGTGAAATCGCGAAGCAATCCCAAAAAGTTGCGAACCACTCCTGTGAAATCGCGAAGCAATCCGAAAAAGTTGCGAGCCACTCCTATGAAATCGCGAAGCAATCCCAAAAAGTTCCGAACCACTCCTATAAAATCGCGAAGCAATCCCAAAAAGTTGCGAACCACTCCTGTGAAATCGCGAAGCAATCCCAAAAAGTTGCGAACCACTCCTATGAAATCGCGAAGCAATCCCAAAAAGTTGCGATCCACTCCTGTGAAATCGCGAAGCAATCCCAAAAAGTTGCAATCCACTCCTGTGAAATCGCGAAGCAATCCCAAAAAGTTGCGAACCACTCCTATGAAACCGCGAAGCAATCCCAAAAAGTTCCGAACCACTCCTATGAAATCGCGAAGCAATCCCAAAAAGTTCCGAACCACTCCTATGAAATCGCGAAGCAATCCCAAAAAGTTCCGAACCACTCCTATGAAATCGCGAAGCAATCCCAAAAAGTTGCGAACCACTCCTATGAAATCGCGAAGCAATCCCAAAAAGTTGCGATCCACTCCTGTGAAATCGCGAAGCTATCCCAAAAAGTTGCGAACCACTCCTATGAAACCGCGAAGCAATCCCAAAAAGTTCCGAACCACTCCTATGAAATCGCGAAGCAATCCCAAAAAGTTCCGAACCACTCCTATGAAATCGCGAAGCAATCCCAAAAAGTTCCGAACCACCCCTATGAAATCGCGAAGCAATCTTAAAATGTTACAAACCACTCCTGTGAAATCGCGAAGCAATCCGAAAATGTTACAAACCACTCCTGTGAAATCGCGAAGCAATCCGAAAATGTTGCGAACCACTCCTGTGAAATCGCGAAGCAATCCCAAAAAGTTGCGACCCACTCCTGTGAAATCGTGCAGCAATCCCAAAAAGTTGCGAACCACTCCTATGAAATCGCGAAGCAATCCCAAAAAAATTCGACCACTTGTGAAATCGCAAAGCAATCCCAAAAATTTGCGAACCACTCCTGTGAAATCGCGAAGCAATCCCAAAAAGTTGCGAACCACTCCTATGAAATCGCGAAGCAATCCAAAAAAGTTTCGACCACTCCTGTGAAATCGCGAAGCAATCCGAAAAAGTTGCGAACCACTCCTGTGAAATCGCGAAGCAATCCGAAAAAGTTGCGAACCACTCCTGTGAAATCGCGAAGCAATCCCAAAAAGTTGCGATCCACTCCTGTGAAATCGCGAAGCAATCCCAAAAAGTTGCGAACCACTCCTATGAAATCGCGAAGCAATCCCAAAATGTTCCGAACCACTCCTATGAAATCGCGAAGCAATCCCAAAAGGTTTCGACCACTCCTATGAAATCGCGAAGCAATCCCAAAAGGTTTCGACCACTCCTATGAAATCGCGAAGCAATCCCAAAAAGTTCCGAACCACTCCTATGAAATCGCGAAGCAATCCCAAAAAGTTCCGAACCACTCCTATGAAATCGCGAAGCAATCTTAAAATGTTACAAACCACTCCTGTGAAATCGCGAAGCAATCCGAAAATGTTACAAACCACTCCTGTGAAATCGCGAAGCAATCCGAAAGTGTTGCAAACCACTCCTGTGAAATCGCGAAGCAATCCCAAAAAGTTGCGAACCACTCCTATGAAATCGCGAAGCAATCCAAAAAAGTTTCGACCACTCCTGTGAAATCGCGAAGCAATCCGAAAAAGTTGCAAACCACTCTTGTGAAATCGCGAAGCAATCCGAAAAAGTTGCGAACCACTCCTGTGAAATCGCGAAGCAATCCCAAAAAGTTGCGATCCACTCCTGTGAAATCGCGAAGCAATCCCAAAAAGTTGCGAACCACTCCTATGAAATCGCGAAGCAATCCCAAAAGGTTTCGACCACTCCTGTGAAATCGCGAAGCAATCCCAAAAAGTTGCGAACCACTCCTGTGAAATCGTGCAGCAATCCCAAAAAGTTTCGACCACTTGTGAAATCGCGAAGCAATCCCAAAAAGTTGCGAACCACTCCTATGAAATCGCGAAGCAATCCCAAAAAGTTTCGACCACTTGTGAAATCGCGAAGCAATCCCAAAAATTTGCGAACCACTCCTGTGAAATCGCGAAGCAATCCCAAAAAGTTGCGAACCACTCCTATGAAATCGCGAAGCAATCCAAAAAAGTTTCGACCACTCCTGTGAAATCGCGAAGCAATCCCAAAAAGTTGCGAACCACTCCTATGAAATCGCGAAGCAATCCCAAAATGTTCCGAACCACTCCTATGAAATCGCGAAGCAATCCCAAAAGGTTTCGACCACTCCTATGAAATCGCGAAGCAATCCCAAAAGGTTTCGACCACTCCTATGAAATCGCGAAGCAATCCCAAAAAGTTCCGAACCACTCCTATGAAATCGCGAAGCAATCCCAAAAAGTTCCGAACCACTCCTATGAAATCGCGAAGCAATCTTAAAATGTTACAAACCACTCCTGTGAAATCGCGAAGCAATCCGAAAATGTTACAAACCACTCCTGTGAAATCGCGAAGCAATCCGAAAGTGTTGCAAACCACTCCTGTGAAATCGCGAAGCAATCCCAAAAAGTTGCGAACCACTCCTATGAAATCGCGAAGCAATCCAAAAAAGTTTCGACCACTCCTGTGAAATCGCGAAGCAATTAGAAAAAGTTGCAAACCACTCTTGTGAAATCGCGAAGCAATCCGAAAAAGTTGCGACCCACTCCTGTGAAATCGCGAAGCAATCCCAAAAAGTTGCGATCCACTCCTGTGAAATCGCGAAGCAATCCCAAAAAGTTGCGAACCACTCCTATGAAATCGCGAAGCAATCCCAAAATGTTCCGAACCACTCCTATGAAATCGCGAAGCAATCCCAAAAGGTTTCGACCACTCCTATGAAATCGCGAAGCAATCCCAAAAAGTTGCGAACCACTCCTGTGAAATCGTGCAGCAATCCCAAAAAGTTGCGAACCACTCCTATGAAATCGCGAAGCAATCCCAAAAAGTTTCGACCACTTGTGAAATCGCGAAGCAATCCCAAAAATTTGCGAACCACTCCTGTGAAATCGCGAAGCAATCCCAAAAAGTTGCGAACCACTCCTATGAAATCGCGAAGCAATCCAAAAAAGTTTCGACCACTCCTGTGAAATCGCGAAGCAATCCGAAAAAGTTGCGAACCACTCCTGTGAAATCGCGAAGCAATCCGAAAAAGTTGCGAACCACTCCTGTGAAATTGCGAAGCAATCCCAAAAAGTTGCGATCCACTCCTGTGAAATCGCGAAGCAATCCCAAAAAGTTGCGAACCACTACTATGAAATCGCGAAGCAATCCCAAAATGTTCCGAACCACTCCTATGAAATCGCGAAGCAATCCCAAAAGGTTTCGACCACTCCTATGAAATCGCGAAGCAATCCCAAAAGGTTTCGACCACTCCTATGAAATCGCGAAGCAATCCCAAAAAGTTCCGAACCACTCCTATGAAATCGCGAAGCAATCCCAAAAAGTTCCGAACCACTCCTATGAAATCGCGAAGCAATCTTAAAATGTTACAAACCACTCCTGTGAAATCGCGAAGCAATCCGAAAATGTTACAAACCACTCCTGTGAAATCGCGAAGCAATCCAAAAGTGTTGCAAACCACTCCTGTGAAATCGCGAAGCAATCCCAAAAAGTTGCGAACCACTCCTATGAAATCGCGAAGCAATCCAAAAAAGTTTCGACCACTCCTGTGAAATCGCGAAGCAATCCGAAAAAGTAGCAAACCACTCTTGTGAAATCGCGAAGCAATCCGAAAAAGTTGCGAACCACTCCTGTGAAATCGCGAAGCAATCCCAAAAAGTTGCGATCCACTCCTGTGAAATCGCGAAGCAATCCCAAAAAGTTTCGAACCACTCCTATGAAATCGCGAAGCAATCCCAAAATGTTCCGAACCACTCCTATGAAATCGCGAAGCAATCCCAAAAGGTTTCGACCACTCCTATGAAATCGCGAAGCAATCCCAAAAAGCTCCGAACCACTCCTGTGAAATCGCGAAGCAATCCCAAAAAGTTGCGAACCACTCCTGTGAAATCGCGAAGCAATCCCAAAAAGTTCCGAACCACTCCTGTGAAATCGCGAAGCAATCCCAAAAAGTTGCGACCACTCCTGTGAAATCGCGAAGCAATCCCAAAAAGTTGCGAACCACTCCTGTGAAATCGCGAAGCAATCCCAAAAAGTTGCGAACCACTCCTATGAAATCGCGAAGCAATCCCAAAAAGTTGCGATCCACTCCTGTGAAATCGCGAAGCAATCCCAAAAAGTTGCGAACCACTCCTGTGAAATCGCGAAGCAATCCCAAAAAGTTCCGAACCACTCCTGTGAAATCGCGAAGCAATCCCAAAAAGTTGCGACCACTCCTGTGAAATCGCGAAGCAATCCCAAAAAGTTGCGACCACTCCTGTGAAATCGCGAAGCAATCCCAAAAAGTTGCGAACCACTCCTGTGAAATCGCGAAGCAATCCCAAAAAGTTGCGAACCACTCCTATGAAATCGCGAAGCAATCCCAAAAAGTTGCGATCCACTCCTGTGAAATCGCGAAGCAATCCCAAAAAGTTGCGATCCACTCCTGTGAAATCGCGAAGCAATCCCAAAAAGTTGCGATCCACTCCTATGAAACCGCGAAGCAATCCCAAAAAGTTCCGAACCACTCCTATGAAACCGCGAAGCAATCCCAAAAAGTTCCGAACCACTCCTATGAAATCGCGAAGCAATCCCAAAAAGTTGCGATCCACTCCTGTGAAATCGCGAAGCAATCCCAAAAAGTTGCGAACCACTCCTGTGAAATCGCGAAGCAATCCCAAAAAGTTGCGAACCACTCCTATGAAATCGCGAAGCAATCCCAAAAAGTTGCGATCCACTCCTGTGAAATCGCGAAGCAATCCCAAAAAGTTGCGATCCACTCCTGTGAAATCGCGAAGCAATCCCAAAAAGTTGCGATCCACTCCTATGAAACCGCGAAGCAATCCCAAAAAGTTCCGAACCACTCCTATGAAACCGCGAAGCAATCCCAAAAAGTTCCGAACCACTCCTATGAAATCGCGAAGCAATCCCAAAAAGTTGCGATCCACTCCTGTGAAATCGCGAAGCAATCCCAAAAAGTTGCGAACCACTCCTGTGAAATCGCGAAGCAATCCGAAAAAGTTACAAACCACTCCTGTGAAATCACTGGTGCCTAGTGGCTAGTGCCGTGATCTTGGCAAGAATGTGCGATTCGTTAAACCTTCGGAAACAGCCGACCTCACTCGCGCTAGTTCGTTTAACTTCGGAATTGACTCCCGGGAGAGTCACAAATTCTCCATAGGGAGTCAAAAGGTATGAAGGAGTCGGAGTTCAGCACCTATGCTGTATACAATCACTAGCGCTTATTATGTCCACAGTCCGACTTATTGCGCATGGCTAAAGAAGGAACAAGGAGGAAAAAGTTTATCATTTCATGAATCCGGCTGGAGCAACGGTTAGGCCTAGTAAAAAAAAAAAAAAATAAGTCAGGATAAACCCAGTCACATGCCTCTTTGGAATGTTCCAAAAATCTTTTAAATCCAATAAAGAGACTCTCGGCAAACTTCATCACCCAATATTTCACCGATGGAGCTTGAAGGAAATTTCGTTGATTAATCCTCATGCCCAAAACAGTGCCCCACTCACTCAAGTGAGTCGGTCAGCGACTCACTTTGACTCAGTGAGTCCTAACTCACTCAAATGAGTGAGTCGGTCTGTCGAAGAGTGTCACAGACCCGCGTCGACTCATCAGTGAGTGAGTCGTGACTCACTCACTCTTCGACTCACTCAAATGAGTGAGTCGGTCTGTCGAAGAGTGTCACAGACCCGCGTCGTTACTCACTCAAATGAGTGAGTCGGTCTATCGTCGACTCACCTCAGTGAGTCGTGACTCACTCACTCTTCGACTCACTCAAATGAGTGAGTCGGTATGTCGAAGAGTGTCACAGACCCGCGTCGTTCCTCACTCAAATGAGTGAGTCGGTCTGTTGTCGACTCACCTCAGTGAGTCGTGACTCACTCCAATTAGTGAGTCGACCTGTCGGTGAGCATCTCACTCACGTTTTGACTCACCTAAACTGAGTGAGTCAATCCGTGACTCACCAATTCCCCCCATCTCTTGGCTAAATCTTACTCTCACCCAACCCTTTCTCAATACTTTACCTCCCTCTTCCAGTTCAACTCACCTAGCTGTTACTTAGTCACCTTTTCTTCCTGCTCTAAGTTTTCCTACAAGAAGTCAGTGGCTAGAAGGGAAAATAGTGTGCCGTTTTCTTTTCACTAATTAATACTCTTATTAAATTATTTATTAAAATTTTTCTGTAATTCGGACTGTTAACTAAAATTTAAAATTATTTACATCTCTTTGAGGGGGAACAGGTAAGGTTTATAAATTCTCTAGTCTACATTGCAATATGGTCTGACTTATTGATTGGAATTACTTATTTTTTTACAACAGGGGAGGTCGGGCACCAAGGTAAACTATAATTTTTAAACAATTTATATTATTCACACAAAGCCAATTTTCTCTACGTCGGAATTTGTTGTTTTTTTAACTCTCCTTATTTCATTACTTTTTATCATGAAATGAAAAGTGTGCGAAAGAATTTTACCGATATCTTAATATTAAGCTGTTGAAAATTGAATTCCTTACCGCACTATAGTAACTGTGGGAATAGCTTGTCCCCCTTGTCTTCACATAAATTGTGATATTAATAATGATTTAAAACAATTATTTTAACTAACGTAATTTAAACAATTTTGCTTTATGCTTCAAAAAAAATGGTGTCTAAAGATTATTATTGGCTTACAATTATTCAATATCAATTTAAATTTATAGTATGTCTTCTTAACCAGTTTTAAACGATCTAATTTTAATAACAAAAATCTGACTTAAATAAAAAAAAAATAAGCAACTGTTTTTAAATTAGTAAAAACCGGTTTCAAGTACTGCAATTTAAGTCACAATTAAATGAATAATAAACTTTGAAATCGATTTATATTCTCTTTAAAAGAACCTATATTATCATTTTCGTAAAATAAATATTTTGATTTAACAACAGAGAGAACATATTTGTTTTAAAAGAGTATAAAATATTAAATCAAACGGAATTTTTTTAAATTATTGTATGTAAAATTGTAGATATTGATTTGTGTCATGCTATGTGAATTAATTTTATTATAGATGTTTTTGCAATTTATTTTGTTTGCAATTTGTTTAAAAAAACCAAAATGTTGTCTTTTTTATTAAATTTACCAGTTCTTATCTACTAATAATATTATTAAGTATTTTCATAATTATTAATTAAATCGTTTGTCATTCTGAGGTTTAGGAAATGAAAGAATGAGCTATTATTCCCAGAGTAAGCCAATAGTTACTATGGCGCGGTATAGCAATCTAACTTCAACCGCCGTGCCGCACAAGTTAAATTAAAAATATCATATCACACTTTTTTTTCATGGTAAGAGAAAAAAAATTAAAATTACTTATTAAAAAATTATTCCAAATTAAAAAAAATCCTTTTAAGTAACATCTTAATTCCCTACCGAGCGCCAACTGAAGAAATCAGTTTTATTTCGCGGCACACTTTCCCCTTCTTTACCCAAAGTGTTAGAAGTTAGTGACATCCTATAGCACAGTGTGGTCCAACCCGCGGCCCTCGAAGAGATTTTCATGGCACACAAAATGTAATTCTAAATGAAAGGTAATTAGCTTTTCAGTTTTTATAAAAAAAAACAAAATCAGGGGAGAACCCCTTTTGAACTGTTTTTGACTTTAAATAACCCTTTTGAATTTTAAGTAAAGTGCATCAATAGTCAGAGCAATGGTCAAATCAAATCAGTAGAAGCTTTGAGTTGTAATTGTGGAATATTTAATTCACAAGTGTAATTTCAGAAATTTCACTACAAGGTTGTCTTTGCATTTAGAACTCAATTTTGATAGTTATAAGTTCCTAACCTTTTGAGAAAAAATCCAAATTCTTTGGATATTCTTATTATTAAAGTATTTCTGACTAATGCAATGTTAACTGTCTCTGGCACTCGCATCCCTATACGAAAGTTTAAGTGGCACTCGGGTAGCTAAAGGTTGGACCACACTGCTATAGCATACTTTCTAGTAACATAACAGTCAGGAAGCCGGTGGAGATATAATCAGATCTGCACAACATTAATAATAGCGATGCATGCCAAACTGAATTAGTATCTTAACTTTCCAAGAGGGTAATAATATTTCCTATCAAAGTTCACATAAATTTTCCTTTAAGTTTGCATTTAATTTTGAAAATAAAAATAATTTAATTGAACATGAGAAATTTGATGCAGAATTTGATTTTAGCCTAATTAGCCTAAAAATAAACTCAATTATTTTTAAGATGAGTTGGAGAATTTATACCTTGTGCAGACCTGATCCAAGTGTGTTTGTTTGTGTTGTATGACAAAACATCTTTTTCTTTGCATCTTCTGTATTTATTTAGGAAATCAGCATCACTTGACAATGTTTATCCCTAAGCTTATCCATGTCACCTTCTGAATACGCATCTCATTTACAGTACCTATATGGATGCCATGCAAGTCTTATCTAACCTTAAAGTTAAACCATGCCAGCCAGACTTAAAAATCCTAAAATACAAAATATCCCTAAAAGGAAAGATCTCAGTGATAAGGCATAGGCAGGTACTAATATTAAAGATGACGTGGTGAATTGAATCTTAAGTTTGTAGGTGGATCCAATCTTGTTCTTGACTAAGCTAAAGTGTTAAAAAGTAGTATGTTGTAAACACACTTAAACAATGTGTATCATGAACCACCGGCTCCGCATCATACAGAAGAAATGTTAATAAATGTTAATTGTATACTAACAAAAAGCTTACTATAAGCCCAGCAGAAGAAATTTATACTCATCAGTTGGACAGGAACTGGCAAAAAAAAATATGAATTAGATTAAACTCCCCTATAACACATGTATTAAAATTTAATCCCAGAGAATTCCCTAATATCCGAATAATATAGAATGCAATGCAGCATGGAAAAATACAACATTTCAGCTTCGGTTCTAGCGACTCGCATATTCCTGATACTGTACTCTATGTATTTAACACAATACAGCAATGTATTTAAATCTATTCAATTTCAGTTAAAATTTATGTCCTATTTAAATTTATGAGAATTTTAATTTCTCAAAATATTTTTAAAATTCTTTCAATTTTGATAGTAGTTTAGGGGGTTTTCATGATTTTGACTACTATCCAAAGAGGCTTGGAAGTAGCGAGATACATTCACGTCAGGGAAAGATAGTGAATTTCTAAGAAAACTAGTTTATGTGCACTTTCGGACGGCAGTATAAATGCCACCTTGGCACTTACAGCCATAATTTCATACGTATTAAAATTATAACAAGTGGATTGGATAATGAACATTTTATATCGCATATAAATATCTTATGATTCACCCTGTAGGGAAGAGTGGGGATACTTGAGCCACTTTACGCAGTTAAATTTTTTTAGAGTAAAAGAATTATTGTGTTTGAAAGTTTGATATTTTTTCTCTAAAATTAAGAGGCAATTATTTTTATTCGGACCATTTTCTATGCATAAAAACTATTAACATTTTCAGGGTGGCCACAGAAACATACACATGTTTAAGTTCTTGATTCATTGATATTGTCTCAATATTACTAATAGCAAAAATTATCCACAGATGATTAAGATTTAATTTAAAATGCTTTTTAAGAAGAAATACTTTGATTCAGACTAAAATACACTTTTAAATTCGAATATAAGTATAACTACTACAATAAACAAATTGCACTCGAAAATACAAGTCGAAAATCGAAAAATCGTCTCCAGTACAAGCAGAAAAAAGGCAAAGACAGGCTAACTCACAAAATATTTTCTTTTAATTATTATTTATAAATTTCTTGTATATTTAAAAGTAATCGAGTTGACAATAATTATATACAATCATAACATTTTATTTAAAACTCCCTTAAACTATACTTGGTTGCAATGTTTCTCGACCCTTTGACGTCACTACTCGGAAATAAAAAAACTGGGTAAACAGAAAGCTTGTTGGGTTGCTAGGAGTTTCGATAAAAAAATCGCGATAAAAAGACGCTATAATATATACGTGGGTTTAACGAACTGATAATATTTATAAACTAAAGTTCACTCAAAATTCAGACACCGCGATGGGAGCTACTTTCATTTGTAAGCTCTCAGCTTGTTTCTCCAAGGTAAAGTAACGTTGTAGTTCTAACTAAAGTAGCCGCAAATCTTATTCATCTGCAAAGTTACGATATCAACCCATGGAATTTATGAACAGGACAAAGGAAAATAGATAAATTCGTTTGTTTAGCAAATTAGCAAACTATTATTGACAAATTCATCAGTCCAAAACATGGAATGCAACTGACGATAATTAGAAAACGGATCCCATGAACAAAATAATTGTATTTTTTTTTTATCTTAGCTACGTCCCTGTCTGCACAGAACACAAACTCAACGGTCTAATCGACCATCACAAATAATCTCAGCAATCTAGAAATGCAAAATAACAATAATAATAATCAAGGTATCTGCCTGCCTGGGTTCCTGTCTGGGTTTGTACGGATCAGATTTGGCTTAATTTCTCCCAAACTACCCGATCGATTTGAACCAAACTTGGTACACAGACGTATGGGGAAGGGGGAAAGGTAATGGCACCAGTTTCAAAGTTCTAAAACCACCCCTTCACCCCCTTTTATCAAAAATATCCTTACTTCTCCGTTAAAGAAGACCTGTTTAACTCGCATTGTTGCAAATAATTCAACAAAAGCAATTTTAAGCATAAAACAAAGTTTTTAAAGATAAAACCGGACTAAAATTGTTTTAAAAAGCTTATTAATAATTTAAAAAATTGAAATCTATCCTGATAAAAAACTTTTTGACAGTATTTTCTTATTAAAAACTTCATTTTCCATGAAACTTTAAGTTGAAATTGAAAGTTTAGTTTAGGCTATTAAAATTAATCTTTATAGAAACAAAACGTGAATTATTTAAGTGTAGTTTTTTTAAGAAAGTTGGTAATAAAAACTAGATCGATTTTCATTCTCCATTATTATTTTTCCATGATAGCTTAACAAGATTTTTTTCAATTTAACAGCAGGAATGTTAAATACCTTTTCTTTATGTGGCTGTTTTTATTGTTTTTATTTATTTACCGGGAAATTCGTCAAAATAGCCGAATGGGAGCATTATCAATTTTTTTTTGAAGTTGTTGACTAAATTCCTCTGCGGGATTTTTTCCTGATAATGAAGTAATATTATGCCGATGAAAAATGTACCGGGAACACAGGGATATAAAAGGTAACGAGAACACCGGGATGGAAAAGGTACCGGGAACACCGGGATATAAAAGGTAACGAGAACGCCGGGATGGAAAAGGTACCGGGAACACCGGGATATAAAAGGTAACGAGAACGCCGGGATGGAAAAGGTACCGGGAACACCGGGATATAAAAGGTAACGAGAACACCGGGATGGAAAAGGTACCGGGAACACCGGGATATAAAAGGTAACGAGAACGCCGGGATGGAAAAGGTACCGGGAACACCGGGATATAAAAGGTAACGAGAACGCCGGGATGGAAAAGGTACCGGGAACGCCGGGATGAAAAAGGTACCGGGAACTCCGGAATGAAAAGTACTGGGAACACTGGGTGGAAAAAGGCGCCGGGTACACCGGGATAAATTGGTAATTCCTGATTTTTGGAAAACGATAGAAACTTCATATACGGTTTGTAACATCCTGTAGGAAATTATTTCCAAAGGGCTCAAAGAGGGTTGTGATTTTTACTTCCTAAGTTTTTATCAAGTGATTTATAAAAACGGAAGCGTAATTTTTGAAAAGGACATCGGAAATACTTCATAGAAATTTTGTTTAAGATTTTAAACTATAAGTTTCATAAGACTGATGATTTCAATTGGATTGTTCTTTTACAGCCAAAGTAAAATACCGGACGGGATACGTTAGGGTATATTTTCACAGTAAGAAACCGGGATGAAAAAGACGACGGGATGATAAGTGATTGCTAACCAGGAAAAGAAACACCATATAGCTCAATAAACCTGATGATTTAAATTGGATTGTTCTTTAACAGCCAAGGTAACAGCCAAAGTTAAAAGCGGGGCGGGAACCGGGAAGAAAAAGACGACGGGGGTGACGGGATGATAAGTGACTGCTAATCCAGAAAAAGAAAGGACATACAACTTGATAAACCTGATGATTTCAATTTGATTGTTCTTTACAGCGAAGGTAACAGCCAAATTTAAAAGCGGGACGGGATGAGTTAGGGTATATTTTTACAGTTAAGAACTGGGATGAAAAAGACGACGGGGACGACGGGATGATAAGTTCCAGAAAAAGAAAAGACATAACTTGAAAATTTTTTTAAAATATTTATGAATTAACTCAAACCGTGCAAGGCCGGGTAAGTCAGCTAGTTTAATTAATAAAAACCCATTTTTATAGCAATTTATTTTTAGAAATGTTAAATGAAACTATTCATTAATACATTCTAGTGGTGTAATAATAATAGTTTTATGGGTTTAACTTAGTTTAATTTTTTATCTATTTTATTTTTTTGTTGATATTTTTAGAAATTATTATTTTTTCTTATTTTACATACGTTTTACTATAAAATTTATGTACATCTACAACTTTGATTATATTAGTGAAAGATGAAGAAATTACCCAAAAATTTTCTTATAGTCCAACACAACTTTTTTAAACGTAAAACCGAATTAATTAGGAGTTAGACTAGAAGGATTTTAAGGAATCAAGCATAACCTATAACTTTAAACTATCCAAAATTTCTATTTCAACCGTTTGCGGTATAATTTGATCCATAACAATTTAAGTATAGTACAAATTCAAAGGTGGTAATAAAATAATGACCCTACTTTAAAATTCTCTACTGACAAAACTATTGGTAGTAAAAAAAATCTGAAATTTTAAAGGGATGGGATTTTTTTATACAAAACAATGTTTATTATCCGTTCATAGATGGCACTTTACCTAAATTTTTGCCTTAAGAAAGTACCCAATTTTGTTGTGTAAAGGAAGAGTTATAATTTCTTTTCTTTTTCCTTATAAAAAATACTTTCAGTTATAGCTTTTTTCAATTTAAGTTTAAATTATTTTAAGAAATGTGAAATTAGATCCTATCAAAATTAATCAAAATGTTTGCACTTTACTTTGCGATTTTTTTTTATAAATTTTGAATATTTTCCTTCTGAAAATATCCTTATAATTTAATTCAATTACATTTCTTATAAAGAAATAAAATATTATTTAAAAAAAAAAACAACTGAAATTTAAGATCTTTAATTTAACCATTTCCTTCATGGCTCCATTTCTTCGTTACTTTTTTAATAAATTACCTAGCGAAGTTTTCAAACTGAATCAAATATCCATCCGTCGCTTCTGAAAACTTTGCGTTTATTTTTTTTTAATCTCAAAAATATTCCAATCAGTTGGATGATTTATTTTCGTTTTCGGTGCGATTCGTTTCCAATTCTTTTTAATATATTCCTTTTCTTTTGTGGCGAAAGTTTGTTTCTTTATGTATGAACAATGTTGCAGATTTTTTGTTTATTTAAATCAAAAAGCGCGGAAGTCAAAAAGGCGAAAAAAAAAACAGACGAAAGAAAAAAAACCAGACGGCCAAAATGCCAGCTGCGTAGCTAGATCAGAACCAACGCGCTGGCGTGGATAGGGATTGGAAACACGCGAGCGGCGTGATAAGCGGGGTTGAAAACATAGAGCTAATACAAATAGAGACAGCTTTCCCCGCTCCGTACGGCAACCATGCATGTCAAAAACAGTCGAACCTGTTTGAGTGGCAAAAAGAAATCTTTAACATTGGAAGTCCCATAGGCGGGTGAATTTTGAGGTATAAAAATTGCTCTTTCTCCCAGAAAAATGATAGAAAAAAGATGCCGACAATTTATTACACGAGAGAAAACAACGACGAATCAATTCCGTGAAGAAAAAAAGTACCTTTCTCGATTAGTTTTTTTTCTGTGAATTTTTTAAACTCCGCGGTTTTGGAAGAAAACGACTTTAAACTGCATTTTCGAAATGTTGTGGGGGAAATTTTTTTTAAAAAAGCTTCACATTATATAATATGAACCCTCCTGATTCGATCTGAGTCATTTCCGATTAGTTTAATCTAGTATTTAAGGGAGAAAATTGTGGATTTAGTGGTCGAGGTAGAAAATGGAAGTTGGCATAGCTTGGCGGTCTGACCTTGGCGTGCGTTTTTGTCGTAGTTTCTTTACGTGGTTCTTCGAAATAACTAAATAACTTGTTTTTTTTTAACATTTAAAATTGCCAAATCATCTGTAAGGCAGATATATTATGCTTCTGCTTCTCGACGCAAAAATATTAAATTTCCTATAATTGTGTTAACTTTCAATTTAAGTATTTAATTCTTACCACTGATTTAGGTTTTTATTTTTAATAGGGGGAAGTTTTCAGTAAAACAATCTTTGTTAATCTTTTCTTACCATGTAACAAGCCATATTTTAAAAAAATCTATGAACACTATCGGATCTTCTTTTTTAACTTTAAAGTTAAACTAATAAAAAAAAATCTTGTACGTAAATTAAAATCTTGTACGTTTTGTATGTTATAATTATTGTTTTTTATTTGTGTGTGTTTTTTTCTTGTTTTGTTATCCCCTTGTCAATTTTATCATCAATATCAGAAAAAATTTTTTTGGTCATCTAAATGGGTTTTAACCCCCAGATGGCTCATATGTTTTGTTCTTTTCAAATTTTTCACATAAAAAAAAACATATAAAGAGGAATTAAGTGTAGAACATTTGCGTCCAGCGTTTGGTTAATTTAAAACACGTATTATTAAAGAAACTTAAAGAAAGAAAGAAATAATTTACGACATAGTATATATTCCTTGAAATTATTTCTATGGATTTTCCCGCCAATCTAAGGTACTAAGAAGATGGGACAGCTGTAATTCTCTCCTAACGCCAGGTGGTGGTTTGAGACATCTGACCACATGACCAATCATCTGTATTTAAGATAAGAATCTTTGATATTTGTTTAAATGTATCACACTTTTCTCTCATATGAAATAGAAACATGATTAAAGCTGCGCCATCAATTGCTGTGAAAGAGCAACTAAAAACTCCACCGTTTCGTTTCATAGGTAAAATCTTATTTTTACCTTACTAATTTTACTAAATAATTAAATTTTAAATTAAATGATGTTAAAAAAATTTATATGTGTGTGTATCAAGATAATAAATGGTTTAAGTATAAAAATTTAAATAAGAAACTTAAGTTTAATATAATGAATACATGCACTTAATATTAAGTGTTTTTTATGAATAAAACTAATTAATTTGATAGTGATACCTTTAATGATGAAGGGCATTTTATAATGATTTAAATAAAAGTGGATTTTGGAATGGTATTAGTCACTAGAATATTTTAAGCAATTGTGTTGTAAGTGGCATTTTGAAGTATTAAAATATCTGTAATTATTAGCTGTCTGAATTAAAATTAAAAATACAATATTTCTTTAAGTGGACTCTTCAAACACCACTTAATACTTGAAACACCTGTTTTTGCGGGGGAAGGAAGTAGATTTCCTAAAGAAGAAAATCGGAGAAAAATTTGGAGATAAGCATTGTTAATTGCTATGGTGAAACATCAACTAAAAATGAGATTTAGAACAAACGAGATTTTATTCTTAAAGCTACAGAAGATAAAACTTCCTTAAGAAGAAAAAAAGATAAGTTTAAAAAAGTCCTCGCGAGTCATCCACTGGTATAAAGTGATCGTAAAAGGCTGCACGCGAGAAAACCAAACACGCCAATAGTCCGATTTTGTCGCCAATCTGACAACCCAGCCCACCCCAGTTTGAGTGGAAAAATCGAGGGAACATCGACATACGAAGAAGAATGGAGCAGGTGTTCAAAGCTGTCTCCATATGTATTAGCTCCATGGTTGAAAACGGAGGGGAGCAACTATGCACAACCATCACGAAGAACAACTATCTCAAAAATATTCATTATGGTAAAAAAAAACGACGGTTGAACCTATGGGTTGAACAAACATAAATCCAGATGGTTCTATCCCTTCAACTAATCAAAATTAACATGATGCAAAAACATCCTTTTGAAATCATGAAGTAAAAAAAAACATGGCTTCAACTGAAAAGATGAAGTAAAAAAAAGCAGCTGATATTGGAAGAAAGGTGTGATTCATTTGAAACGAAAACATCAGTAACGATCACCCTGTAAAAACAACTGCCTTACAATGCAAATAAAGAATTGGATAAGTTTAGCTATCGATGCAGGTGGTCAGAATTTGATATTTTAGGGTTGCTGTGATAAGCAGAGTAAACTAGGTACAGCGATTTATCGCCCAACTTTCACCTGGCTCAGATTGTTAAAGTTAACCGTTCATTTCAATCAAATTACTAAACAAAATAAATTAGGAAAAAATAAGATGATCAATTTTTTTTTTTCAATTTTTAGTTTGTGTTATGTTCAGATTGTTAAAATACAGATCTAGCCAATAGAGCCAAGTTTTAAGCTTCAAATAAAATATAGATCTAATGTTTCACAACTAGCACTAATTTTTGAGGGAAATGTGCGACAAAAAAACAGTGTTTTAAAACCTAGGCTGAAAAGTGCTCCAACTAAATCCATAAGATAATACATGTTGATAATGTAACCATCTCCTACCACCTTAAATAAAAAAAAAGGTTTGTAAGTGCACAATTTGTTTGAATATTTAGTTTTTTTGATGTTCCTGATGAAAAATTAGGAAAAAGTGACTTAACTGGTTTTGAAACTAGACGACTCAAATATAATAGTACCAGGGTTGGCAAATATATTTTATAATTTATATTATTAATTATTAATTTTTTATAATTATTTTATAAGCAAATATAGATATTTATATAAATATCAAAATATCGGATATTTTTGATACATATCGGATATATATCAAGATTTCGATATATATCCGATATTTTCAGATTTAAAGTAGAAAAATACTGTTCTTTAGAAGTAAATACCGGTCTGAACCAAAATATTACTACCAATGAATATTTTTAATTAAATCTTAATTACCCAGAGTATAATTGCTGATAATTACAAGAAAATATCAATGTAACAAGAATTATATGCATGTATAATTCCATTTCTGCTTAAAATTTTAAATAATTTTTAATAATGAAATAAATAATTAATATAAATTGGAACAATTTATTCATTCATGATTTAAAACTGCTTTTAAAATGCATTACTTCCTACGCTAACTTGTATAGTATGTTGCTAAGATCTGATCGGGTTTCATGAAATAAGATAGTTTCACTTAGTGGTTTTAAAATTTTTTAGGTTTTTTATTATAATTACAATGTTAAAATTTTTTCACAACTTAATTAACCTGTTAACAAAGTACTCAAAAATTAATTTTGGGAGATTTTAGCTTGAAAATTGTTGATTTTGTTATAGACTGATACAGACTTGCCAACCTCTGAAAGTCAAAAATCGGGAGATTTTCCATAGAAATCAGGAGAAATTTTTATCGATGTATAGCCCATCGCAAACCAATTATAAAAAGATAATATGTGCTCAAAATAAAAATTTAACCGTTTTAAAACCACACAACCATACGTTTTCGCAATCGCATTGTCCGAGAACATTTTTCTGAAGAGAGCTCCGGAATGGTCCGCCACACTGATCGGTAAATTATGCTCCAATAAGAATGCTGTAAAAAGGCATTCAGCATTAATTACCGTCTGATCATTCTGTACTACAGAAATCTTTTGGTTATTTTCCACACATTTCGCATTTTCCTTATGCACAATTCGAAAAAACCAGGAATTCCGATAAAAAGCGGGAGAAAACCGAGAAAGCGGAAGATTTTCGGGGAAAATCCGGAGGGCGGGAGGAGAGAGCGAAAATCCGGAGTCTCCCGCCAAAATCCGGAGAGTTGGCAAGTATGCTGATATATATCAAGTGATATATATCGGCCAACCCTGAATAGTACAGTTCAAAAATAAAATAACCAGTTACTATGAATATTTTTTTTTTATCAAAACCAGGGATGAGATTGGCAAAAAGTCTGAAAACTGCGCGAACGACATTTGATCTCCTAAATTGAGAACAAATCGGAGAAACTAATAACATTTAATTGGCTAAATATGAAAATTTACCACATAGAAGAGCCTCAAGAACATCAACTTGAATTAAAAAAATAAAATTTCCAGTCAAAAATTTCAGTTCATAAGCTGATTTTTTTAAAAGTAAAAAGTCTGAAATTTTCATTATAATTTCAAAAAAGTCAGAAAATCCTACAAAAGTCTGATAAATCACATCGCTGCAAAACGATGGATTATGTCTAATTTATCCTTCAACAAGCTGATATCTGATCCTCTACCGTTCCCTCCATTAGACTACCCTAATTAATTCAAACCAAAATCAAAACATTTTCCCAGGTGCATATGCCATCTGTGGCACCCATCACAATCATGGTCCCCCCCAACCCTCCTCTTTAAATGTGTACTGAGCATCAAATCTTTCTTTGTTCCACTTAAAGCAGAGAAGGCGCAACTACTGACCTCCAACTGACTTTCAGAAAGAGACAAAATGCGTCAGTTGGGGGCAGATGTTTTCTTTTAATAAAAATTGACCTTCAAAAGTTGGAAATTCGAAAACGGACGTTTTTTTATGAATTTCAATAACAAGAGAAATCACATAAATAGATGCTATTTACATTAAATTAAACATTCAAAAGAAAACGGAAGTTTTTTAAAGAGAGAATTAAAACAAATTTCGATAACATTACTAAGCGAAATGCTGATCATCATAAAACGATGAGCTATTAACATTAAATTAAATATGAGTGATCGGGCAATTTTGATATTATCCGATTGATCATATTTCTTAAGCGCAGTCGACTGTATTTTTTTAATCAGATAATGTATAAATTTAATTGATTATAATTATATCCTATGTATTCACATTTAAACAAGAAAAATACTGTTTTCTAGAAGTGAGTACTAGTCTGAACCAAAGTATTACTATTGATTAACATTTCTAAATTTATCTTTAGTATCAAGAGTATTTGCTAATTAAAAATTATGAGAAAATATTGCCATCAATATTTTAAAACATAAAAATTCTACGTCTGCTTTAAAGAAAAATATTTTTTCCTATAAAAGTTTATCAACTCTGAATTATATATCAAATGGAATTTTAGGTAAATAAGATTAATTACTACTCAAAACTTAAAATTGGATTGTAGTCTAAAAAGAATGCGTTCTCTTAAAGAATAAGAAGTTAGAATCCTCAAACATATAAAACAAAACCCTTTTATACTACCTCATATCTAAAATGATCTACTTCGATTAGTTTCTCCAGAAGAGAAGAAAAATAAAATTTTAGATTTTATTCACATTTCCAAAGCAAAAAAAAATACTCTAATTTAAATATTTTAAAACTTTTATAACTTGGAAAATACGAATCGAAACCTAAAACTTAAGATTTTCTTTTCTTTTCTGAAGAAACTAAGCGAAACAAGAGAAAACTTAAGGATTCGAGATACAGAATTTATTTAACACTTCTCTCAGTTTTACTTTTCATTAAAGAACTCTTAATTGGGAAAGTTCTTTAAGTAGTAAAACATCACAGAGACTACATGCATCATATAATACATCTTTCGGATTCCACGATCTAAACTTAATACATCTCAAATACAGATAAATCTAACTGCATTAAGAAGTTTCTTTCAGATTCATAAATTTTTAGTTGTCACAATCGTGAATAATATTATGCATATTTTAGTACAAGCAACAATATATTAACAGATAAATTGTGACAAATTAATGAATAATTTAGAATGTATAAACCATAACTAGGTGAACGGAACCATAACGGAACCTTCACGGACCACCATTAGTAGGTAAAAATCCTTATCCACATAAAATTGCAAGATGAAAAATTATTTTACACCTACTTAAGCATGGAAATTTATACAATGATCAGAAATACAACTATATAGGTACTATAAGAAACATTTAATTACAGCTCACGAAAATTAGTATATTTTTTGTTGTGAGATAAGTAAATATTCGAGACCCACAAAAATTGTGCTTTTCGGAACTTCTAATGTCACTTTAACTATTTATTCCTAAAAGAAAGTATTCAGGGACCAATCCAGGATTTTAAACTTAACCCCCATTTTTGTGAAAAATGTCCATAGAATTTCAATTTGTGTGAAATTTTTTATAATTATATAGTGTTCGGCACTAGTTAACTAGAAGTAGTTGCAACTAGTAGTTAACTACCGATCAACTAGTAGTTAACTAGTAGTTCAACTACTTTTTGTTTAAACTAGTTCAACTAGTAGTTGAACTACTTTTTTTAACAACTAGTAGTTAAAACTACTTTTCAAATTTTCAACTACTTCAAAAAAATGTTTAAAATTTTCATTAAAATATTTTTAAAAAAGTTGTGCTGTCATCTTTATAACATAGTTATTTTATGAGATAAATTCTCAAATTTGGCACCTCCGACATTTTCTTCCCAACACACCTGCTCTGCAACCCTAAAGTTTTGGTTTCATTTATGTCAGTGGTCCGATCCAAATCAATTCTATGGCGGGAGGGAATTTCAAATTCACACCTGCGGGGGTCCTTGAAGCTGTTTTTTTTATTTGACGTCATAGGAGCGATTCTTCGGATTCTTCCAACATTTCAAATTCTTTAACGTCCCTTTCCCAGTGAGAGCTTTTTCGATAACTCAATGGTGTGAATCTGCTGGTCGTTAATTATCGTAAGTCCTGTAATATATATATTTTTGATTGTTTGAGTGTTTATAAAAATGGATTTTATTAGTAAGGAAGATGTGAATTTCTTAAAACTTTTGAGTATGATGGTTTGGGTGTTGATAATCTGATTGTTTTCATTGTATCTTCAGATAAATGTTATGAGCAAATTGAATTTAAAAGTTCAGTTTTATCTTGTTTATTCTGGAGAAAAGTTTTTTTGGGGATACAAAATTCCCAGGAGGTTTTGATAGATTTGATAGAGGCATTGGAAATTCTCGATTTAATGTGTTTTTTAGTCAAATGACAAGTATTTTTTAATATAAAAATTTTAGTGTTTAAAATAACTTAATTTGTTTGCATTTGCATTTATTAGTACTTAAGAACGAGAAAGTACGATAGTGTGGGTCAAGCAGTAATTATAGTGTTAGTTTTTCAGTTAGTTTTTAGTAATAAATGGCTAGTAAAATCGTTTCATTCCTGTTTTTCTGTGAATCTGGTCTCAAACAGTTAAAGCAATGGTTGGCAAGGTCACTTCCTAAACCACCAAAAAATCTTAATTTTTAGTAAATAGTTATTTAATATTTACATATTATTGCTTTTGAACTATAGTCCTATTAATGTTTTTTATATTTTGCAAGTAAATGTGCAAAGGATTTTTTATAGTGATGCATAGATGCGCTATGATGTGAAACCATTTTAATGGTGAATAACAGCTTCGTTAAAATTAAGCAAAATTTAATTAAGATGGTAGAGAACTCAAATTACATAATCTGTTGTTCTGCGCCGACATTCAATAGCAAACCTCAAAAACTGACTCATGCAGTGTATTTTTCAACAAAAAACTTCCTTTTCTATATATCACACAGTGTGCGTGCATTTTAAATTTGTAAAGGAGTGTGTAATGGTGGAGGGTGGTGGTAGAGCCATAGCCATTATCCCTTATGCAACCTTAGCTCATTTTTTGTGACTGGTTTTGTTAGTAACTTAAATCCTAAGCGAACAATTAGACTTAATTTTGTACTTAAGTTCTTAATTATTTTCTTATTACAGTCGTTATGGATAGCAGCATTATAAAAGCCTGTTATAAAAATGCTTCTGTCATTGAAAAATCGAAAAATTTTAAAGCAGAGTGTTTATTTTGTATCGGAAAAATAATTAGAGGAAACATTGGATCATCTACAAATTTTCATTTGCACATTCGAGTAAGTATAAAATATTTGGTTCATACATAATCGCTGCCGTTCTACCTATTATTTCTTTATCTTCTGATTACTTAAAGTGGTGTTCAACCTATTTCATAAAAAAAAATGTATTATTCTTCCAAAAGTTCTGGTTTTCTATTTTTATCGTAGTTGCGGAAAGACAACTTAGCTGTAATACCGAGCTCAGGAAAAATAGTTTTTTTTTTTAACAGATCTTATTTTGCTGTTAGTTTTGAAAACTTTTTCCTTATATATGGTGCAATTTTTACTTCTGGGGTTTATGATTTTAAAATTGAGGTGTTTGCTTCAACAATGAGTTAACTCCACTAGAATGAATATTTGTAAAAAGTCGTTACTTTTCTAATCTTATACTTTGTTTTGGGGTTAAAAATGGTGGCTATAGTCACTAACCCAGTTGTACATTGCCGTAAAATAGCACTAACTTTGGCGACTAACGCTCTGCCGCCAAGGTGGCACCTTTTGATGTGGATTCTAATTGTGGAGTTAACTCCTTGTTGCAGCAAACACCTCAATTGCTATTAATCATATTTACAAAACAAGGGGCACTCGTTTCTTTAATTACTCCTGTTATTTTTTTTATCTTTACATAAGTGTATCTATAATAATAAAAGAGCTTTACCACTCACTTACCAACGCACAGCAAAATCTACCGGGGCTAAGGACTCGAAACTTGGTATGGTCAAAGACCTTACGGTGTATACGCGCACTAAGAAGGGATTTTTCGAAATATCTTTTTTCTGACCCACAGGGGGTTTTGGAGCGTTTTTGAGCCCAGCGGCGTCCCAAATGACCCCAGATCTTTGTTATTTCGCAGGAAGGTACCTAGCAACAATTTCTAGAAAGGCATTTTTCAGATTTTGGATATTCGAATTTTAAGAGGTCTGAATATTCCAAAAACCCGTTTTTGCTGAGCATAAACCAAGTTTTATATTTTCGAAGAAAACAATACCGAGAAATCGATATTACGAATTGAACTGTTGGTAATACCTTCTTGAGAGAATTTCAAAGTAATTTCTGGATTTTTCGATATTCCATTCTGGAGGGAGTGCACGGGGGTTTGAATATTCACTCCCGTTTTTAGTTTTTGGATCCTAGCACCCACATTATTAATGTGATTGTTATGAAATTTTAGCATGTTGTTCCTCACACAACCAGGAAGGTTTGCGAAAAAGAATTTTCTGAATCAAAGCATTCCAAGGAGCCTTTTTTGTCCCTTTTTTAAATTCTTATGCTTAGCCTTCAATGTTAAATTTATTGCGGTTATTGCTCTTTCCAGGACACGCAAAACCTCTATTGTTGGAAATATTTATATTGAAATGTTTTATAACAGGTAAATTTTTAAAAAATATGATAAAGAAACCATTTTTAATGATTAAATAATTTTTTTATAATAACTAAAAACCGTTCCACTGAAAAATTTTATTCTTTTTTCTATTTAATCAAATTTAAGTATTTCCAGCAAAGTTCAAATTGAACAATATTTTATCACAGGCATTTTCAGTGTCGATTCAAATGATGTTTACTTTTATTTCATGTTTTAAATTTCTTTCAATGAATGAGTTGTTGATAAATCAACAAAGGGGGGTTCAGGGGGTCTCCCCGTGATTTTAAAAAAATTATCATTATTAAAAAATGGTTATAAACACTAATTCTAATCCGTTTTTTAAGATTTTGTTTAACATCTTAAAAAAGTATAAAAGTAAAATTTAGCGGGATGAGGGGGAAATAAGTTTTATCTATATACATTGCTGTTCAATAATATATCTTTATTGTGAAGCGAAGGCGGAGAAATTTGCCTCAAATATACATTTAAACCAATTTCAGAAATGGATGGAGAGAGAAAATAATGGGACAAAAAATAATGGGGTTCAGAAGGTCCCCTGACTTTTTTTCTATTTTGAAAAATTACTCTTTAAAAACGGGGATGGGGATTTCACACATTAAATCTAAACAGGTGGTATTTTTAAAGGTTTTTTTTACATCTTAACGAAGTGGTATGGCATCAAAAAAGAATCCTAGCGGGAAGACTGTTGACTCTATTGCATCTAAACACTAATTCTTATTTATTTTAACACACAGTTTGATAAGCCTTTTATCCCCCGAGCAACGGCGGGCATATCAGCTAGTACTAAAATAAACTTGGAAGTTTTAAAGCTTTTAACTGATACCTACAAACTTCGCCTCGATTATTTGTTGATAGGAGGTGTAACAGCTAGTATATAGCAGTCTTTTACTTCATTAATTTACCTCTATTAAATTATAGACACAACATCCCGATGAGTACAGTAAATACCAACAAACTTTGAATGAAAGCTGTTCCAAAAAAAGAAAAGAAAACGATCCTGACAAAAATGACAATCCAAGTCATGAATTTAAGAAACCAAAATATAGTCAGATACAACTTGATTTCAAATCTCGAATAACTCAGAAAGACTTTGAATGTGCTATCACTGACCTTGTGGTGAAAGACATGATGCCAATTAGAACAGTCGAACGTCCAGGATTCATCTCCTTCTGCAAAAAAGTTGCCCCTGAAAGAACTATCCCCAGTGCAAGAACTATCGGACGGCAAATTAATGAAAAACATTCTTTTGAAAAAGAGAGGATAGTTTCTGAACTGGAAAAAGCCTCTGCAGTTTCAACAACCGCTGATTTATGGAGCAGTCACAAAAAATCCTACCTAGGAGTGACGGCACACACAATCGACCCAATATCACTGGTACGACGCTCTTATGCTATTACTTGCCGTAGGTTTGTTGGCTCTCATAATTTTCTCAGCATTGGCAGAATGCTTTCATCAATCTACCAAGAATTTCGGATAGCTGATTCTGTGAAAGACTGCATAACGGACAATGCATCCAACTTTTCTAAGGCCTTCAGAATTTTTGGGAAAATCCAAGATGAAGGTGATGAAAATGAAGATGATGACGAGGTTTCAGTTATTCCAATTGAGCCTTCTCCTGAAACTCAAGGATGCCCATCAGATGATGAGGACTTCGAAGCATTTACACTTCCTCCTCAAAAAAGATGTGCTAACCACACTCTTAATCTTTTAGCTACAGTTGACGCATTAAATGCAAGAAATAGCTGCAAACATTACAAAAGGATGTATAATAAGGCGATGGGAAAGGTTCAGGCACTGTCTAATGCAGTGCACCGCAGCTCAAAAAATAATGATGCCATAGAAAAAATTACGGGTTCTACCTTCATTAATCCTACTCAAACTAGATGGTTGTCAGACTACTATGCCATAAAACGTGTAGTAGATATAGGTCTGATTAAGGTGAAGGAATGCCAAGAGTTTTTGAAACAAGAAGTCATGACAGAAGGTGAAATGTCTTTTCTAACTTCATATCTGAGGGTAATGAAGCCTATTCATGATGCCATGAACCTTTTAGAGAAAGATGAAGATTGCTACCTTGGAGATCTTATTCCAATGATTATAGGAATAAGAAAAAGTTTAGAAAGAAAGATATCACAAAACCAAGACACAATTGCCCTACCACTAATCAAAGTCTTACTGTCTTCACTAGAAAATAGGTTCCAAGATCCTTTAACATCCAAAGAGTATCGTATTGCTACCCTATTAATACCTAAATATAAACACTTTGTTTTTCCGGAAGTTGACATATCGTCTATAAAGCATGAGCTCTACGCAGCCATCAGAAAATTTGCTGATAATCCACCTGTTACGGAAACAAAAGATGTTTCAGAAGAACAAGTACAAGATGATTCCTTGTTCAGTTACTTATCAGTGGCCAGAAACAACTCGCCAGTTGTGACTCTTCATGTAAATAACATTTCGGATGAGATAGATGGATATTTACGATGTGAAGAGACAAATCTTCAAATGTTACAAAAGTTTCCCATTATTAAAAAAGCATTTGCGTTCTACAATTGTTCACTGCCAAGTAGTGCTGCAGTTGAAAGGTTATTTTCCACTGCTGGACAAATTCTTGTGCCACGAAGATCCAGGCTTAGTGACAAGAAATTTGAACAATTATTATTTTTAAGAAGCATTCATGAAAAGTAAAAATTGGTTAGGCCTACCAACTTAGCTTTGGGCACACGGTTGTATTGAAATTTTATTTTGGGTCGCAACTTGATGTAAACAATTCTTAAATGCTTTTCCCGTTTAATTTCAGTCACATGTTTTTTTATGGATATTTGTATTCAAGATCCGGTGATACTACTCCAGTTTGTAATTCTAATCTAGGTAAAAAAAACTAGATCCCTATTTTAATTTTTCCTTTATAAATTAAATATATAATTAGTTTATAAAGGAAAAATTAAAATAGGGATCTAGTTTTTTTTTTACCTAGATTAGAATTACAAACTGAAGTAGTATCACCGGAATAGAATTTCAATACAACCGTGTGCTGTTCAACAACGAAAAAATTTCTTTGATGAAAATAGTCATTTCTTATAGATTTTGGGTCGCTGAACACGAAAATCACCATCAAAATTGTCAATGAGCTCGGGTTTTCGGGGAACGGCCCCTCCCCCATTTCACGTTTATTGATGACTTAATGACTTTGAATTCGATTTTCAGGGTCAAAAAGCATTACTTAAGTTTTTAAATTACTCCCAAAGGGACAAGGAAGGTTGACATTTCTAAAATATGAAATTTTGTAGCAAATGGTAGTAATGTAGTAAATTTTGTAGCAAATGTAGGTTTAAGGGGTTATTACCCCCTAAAAAGGCAAAAAAAATAGCTAAAAATTATAGAAGTTTTTATACGATATTTTTTCCTCTTATTTTTTACTCAATTCACCTTTGAAGGGTCCTAACCCTTCCCCAAGGACCCAAATTTGATGACTATATGCAGCAATAATTTTTACTAAAAGCGGTTGAGGTGTTAGAGCCCCAGAAGCCCCCGCGGAAGAGTCCGAAAGACTCTCTCAATCGCGTTGTCACTCGCGCGCACTGGAATTAACATTTAGGCTTAGAGAAGATTAAAATAGACATGAGGACATATAAATGCATGGTATATTGAACCTTTTAACACTTGACCACTAAATCAGTCAAACAGGGTGTTGGGATTATGCGGGCGGAATAGAACTTCATGAATTTAAGAATTTTAATTCATGAATTCATAGAATTTTAACTTCAAATTTTTTAGGGATGAAAATAGTCATTTCTTACAGATTTTGGGTCGCTAAAGACAAAAATCACCCTTAGAATGCTTAATTAACTCTGCTTCTTGGGTAATTCAATTTTATTATATTAATAGACGACATTAGTGTGACGTCACTTGATTGTTTGGAAACGTTGATTCTATCCGTGATTGGTTCCGTGATTGGAAGTAAATCCGTACGGAACCAATCACGGATGGAATCAACGTTTCCAAACAAGCAAGTGACGTAATGACTAATGTCGTCTATATTTATCTACCCGCTACGTGAACTTTGTTTATCGTAACTATAACGCCCCCATAGCGTAATAAAAAAAAAAAAATTGAATTACCCAAGAAGCAGAGTTAATTAAGAATTTTAAGGGTGATTTTTGTCTTTAGCGACCCAAAATATGTTATTACTATTTTCATCTCTAAAAAATTTGAAGTTAAAATTTCATATGCAGTGTAACTCTACACCAGTTCTATTCCGCCCGCGTAATCCCAACACCCTGTTTGACTGATTTAGTGGCCAAGTGTTAAAAGGCTCAATATACCATGCATTTATATGACCTCGTGTCTATTTTAATTTTCTCAAAGCATAAATGTTAATTCCAGAGCGCGCGAGTGACAACGCGATTGAGTCTTTCGGACTCTTCCGCGGGGGCTTCTGGGGCTTTAACACCTCAACCGCTTTTAGTAAAAATTATTGCTGCATGTCATCAAATTTGAGTCCTTGGGGAAGGGTTAGGACCCTTCAAAGGTGAATTGAGTAAAAAATCAGAGGAAAAAATATCGTATAAAAACTTCTATAATTTTTAGCTATTTTTTTGCCTTTTTAGGGGGGTAATAACCCCTTAAACCTATCCATTTGCTACAAAATTTCATATTTTAGAAATGTCAACCTTCCTTGTCCCTTTGGGAGTAATTTAAAAACTTAAGTAATGCTTTTTGACCCTGAAAATCGAATTCAAAGTCATTAAGTCATCAATAAACGTAAAATGGGGGAGGGGCCGTTCCCCGAAAAACCCGAGCTCATTGAGAATTTTGATGGTGGTTTTCGTGTTCAGCGTCCCAAAATCTTTAAGAAATGACTGTTTTCATCAAGGAAAAAATTTTGAAGGTCCAATTTGTCGAACAGTGTTATATGATTGGTTTAAGGCGATAGGAGTACCCTAAGAGTTTATTTTTTTTTAATTTTAATATTATTTTGATTTTGATTGCATATTTGGTGGGCTCATATGGTAACCACCTAAAAAAAAGTTTGATTTTGATAATCAGAATTTAAAAAATTCAAAATTTTTAAAAATAGGTTTTTTTAATCTTGAAGGCTTTTTTAATTATCATATTTTTATAAATATATTTTTTTCATTTTTTGATTCGCTATATCATACTACGTAAAATTGTGCATGGGTTTCTTTCTCTTATTATTACTTTATTTTATAGAAATTTTTATGTACTATAAACCAAAAGAAACCTGAAAAACTCAACATTTTTTACTTTAATATTTAAAAAAAATCTAACCTTGTTAGAGCTAAACCCATGCTCAGTTCAATAATTCAAATATATTAATTTTCAGACTTATATTTCATTTATATAAAAAGCCTTAGGGAATTCAAAGAATTGTAAATGCACAAAAATACAATATGGAGAAAATTCAACTCAAAAAGGACCTTCTGTTTACACTCCGGACTTGCAACAGAAAAAAAGAGATAACTCCATAAATTATTAAGATAGAGCTCTGAAATTTTGCAGACACATTTAGAAAGATCCATGGTATGGATTAAGCCAATATTTTTTTCCCCAATATTTGAAGGATTTTTAGGGTACCGTATCGCCTTAAAAGAATATTATGTTATTCAGAATCTGAAGAATCTTCATTCAGAATCTTCATGATCTGTGTTTTAATTTTATTCAAAAGTTAATAGGAGTATTAAGTTCTTAGAATTTTAAACATCCTAATTGATAGGATTGCTAAACAATGTTTCAATGATAGGTTTAATACAAGCTTTCATTTCTCTTAATTACCTGTTTATTCATAGTAAAAATACTGTCCACATCATAGGTTATTGAAATATCAAATAATTAAGTAAATAACAGTGAAAAATTATGTTATAAAATAAAAACGTAGAAAATCTTGGATATCCAAATACTAGTAATTTAGTTGAAAGGTCTGACCTATACCTAATCATATTGAAAAGTAATGAGGTGTATTGAAAAAAATTTAGAAATCGGCTATATGGCTGACGGCTAGTGCTGTGAGTATGAGGTTTCATCTGCCAGATGTCTTCAGACTGCTGATTTAAGTCAAACTGTAGGAATTTTGGATAAAGTTAAAAAAATTATGAATTTTTCCGGAAGCATTTTTGAAAAAAAAAACATTTATAAAATTCCTAAAATTTGAAGTAAATCCGAAGGGTGTGTGTGTGAAGACGTCTGGCAGGTGAAACATTTTTCCTGAAAAAGCTGTTTTGTAAATCAATAAACTAGTATTTACAATTCACATTAAGCCTTTAACTCTTTGCCACTTAGTACCCCTTGGCTTGAGCGTCGAGTTTATAAAGTACATTTTAAAATATTTTGCTGCTTATATGTGTATATTGACATTCTGTGTTTTAATAAGAACTTAAAGTTTATACTTTTAAAAAATAAAATTTTAAATTTTTTCTACATACAAAATTATGAAGCTTTTTTTACTGCTTTAAATGCTTTGTAGATATGTTCCTAAAAATTTTATAATAAAAATATGTTATGGTCTTTTCAATCAAGCTGTAAGTTTTATTTTTTGAAACTTCTAATTTGAAATATTGTGATAATTTTTTACATTGTGATGAAGTATTTAATTCTAAATATAGTTTGGAGGAAAATGGATACCACCCCTTAAGTTATTACTGATTACATTGTGTAGGTTTTATGAAAAAATACTCAAAATTAAAATGCCTAGCATTAAAAAAATTATAATAAAAACTTTGTAACAAAGAAAATTAAATGTTTTCTTTAACGTTTTTAGTTAAAAATGCTCTCTACATCCCTTAGAAATTGATTATAACAATAAGGGCTCTATTTTAAAAATTTTACAGAAAGGTACCTTGTCCCCCTAATGGAGAAAAATGTTTTGTCTAATTACAAAAAAAAAATCCATTCCTTTCAATAAAACTATCAGTTTCTACTTTGGGGAGAGTGTGGTAATAAGTAGCAAATGGGGTAGTAGGAAGCATGCCAAATTTTACAGGATTTCTCCTTACGTTTATGAAGCTGATTTTTTACAGAATGTTTATAACATTTTCAACTTTCTTTGAAAAAATAATATGTCTGCTAAGTAAAAGTAGAAGGGTATTATTTACTTGTATCTAATTATTCTAAGCAACTGTATCCTGTTACCCCAGGAGGGGTAATAAGAAACAGGCCAGTTATTTTACTAATATAAAACAATTAAAAATCAAATGAAAGTATTATAATATCTAAAGTGTATTTTATAACTCTAGTAATTTCAGAAATTTTCATTGAAAATCTTTAGAGATATGCTCAGTTAAAAATCAGGCTAAAAAAGTTACAAGCTGAAAGTTTTACACTACTAAGTCTTTAAGAAAATATTTATAAAAATTTTGGGCAAAAATTAGGTTATGAAATTAAATAAACTAGTTAAGAAGTAGTTAACTACTTTGGGAAATAGTTAACTACTAGTTGCAACTAGTCCTAGGAAAAAATAGTTAACTACTAGTTGCAACTAGATTTTCCCAGACTAGTTAGTAGTTGGTAGTTAACTACTTTTTGACCACTAGTTGCCGAACACTATAATTATATAATTAATATTTTAATGGAAACTATAAAATTAATGAAAGCAGCTTTAAATTACGTTTTTCTTCAGTTTTATAGCAACTTAAATACTCAATTAAATATAAGCAATTCATATAATTTAATAATGATTTTTGTGAAGGTACCTTTTTTGTTATTATATTTTTTGTGAAGGTACCAAAATTGACCTGTATCTGGTATTGAAAACAATTTAGTGGTGACTGTTACCCCTCTTCACGATAAATTGCGCCTAAATGAGGGGCAACAAAACTAACGCATGACTCAGTTCCCCCCCATGTTAAATTCATTATCAACACAATTAAATACACATACATGTGATTACACTGACAATAAATTGGCTGAAATTTTTTTTTAAATTTTCATTAGTAATCATTCATTTTTAATCATTCAATATAGTAGGGGAGCCCATGATGCTAAATGTGGATTTACTCGAGCGCGTCAGATAAACATAGGGGGATACCTTGCATGCTTTTGAGTAACTCCACCAAATATAAGCTCTCTATGTTGGTGGGTTTGTTTAGAACAGCCCGTCAAAATTTGAAAAAAAAAAAAACTAGTTACATGGACATACTTGAGCGCGTCAGATTGGCTACAGAGACAGTTAACAACTAGTTGATACTAGTTTTCTGGCTACAAGTCCATAAACATTTCGTTTCGTACATTTTACTCAAAAAGAGCGACAGCGTCTTACCGGTCTTGGCTTTACTTTGCAACCCTCCCGCTCCCTTACCCACCGCTCAAATCGGCAGATTTTAGGAAATGTACACTTTTTTGCTGGTAACTAACTACCTTATCTTTATCTGACGCGCTCGAGTATGTCCATTTAACTAATTTTTTTTTACAAATCTGACGGGCTGTTCTAGACAAACCCCCTACATAGAGAGCTTATATTTGGTGGAGTTACTCAAAAGCATGCAAGGTATCCCCCTATGATTATCTGACGCGCTCGAGTTACTACCCAAAAACACTCTGGGCTCCCCTACTAATAGGCATCATTCAAATTCTCCCTATGTTCAAAAATTAAGGAAATCGAATATCTCTAACCTGTTGCGCGGTGCTCCGCAATCTCGTCGTATCCTCATGGGGTGGAGACATCTTTCCGCGACCTGCTTTGTCTTGCAGGGAGAGGACTTATACACTCTCTTTTTCCTTCGCACTTGAAGATCCACACAACGCGAAATCCAGCCGGGAGTAACAACGGCAACTTTCGACGCCGTAAAAAACACACACGCGGCCACTTCCAATTGTTCCACCAAACTGTAATCGAATTGTTAGTAATCCAGGTGATGGGATCGTTGGAGCTCATTTCATTGGTTTTCATCTCAACGATGTCAGCGCTCACGAACCAATCAAATGAGCTCCGACGATCCGATCGCCGAAAGAATAGACTAGTGTTTGATTGTTCATTAGGGTAAGAAAAATAAAAGCGCCAGTTGCAGGAGGGCAGATGTTTTAATTGCTTTAAAAATTGACCTTCAAAAAGGAAATTCGAAAACAGACGTTTTTTTAAGAGGGAATATGGGCACATTTTAATGGCGGATCACAATAAACCATGCAATTTACATTAAATTAAATAGGAGTGATAGGGGCCGGGCAATTTTGATATTATATAAATATTTATTAAGCTGAGTCGACAGTATATCTAGATTGACGATTGTATTTTTTATGTACCGGATTATATAAAATTTAATATTATTTACCCTATACATTCCCATTTTACCCGAAAAATACTTTTTTTTAAAGTGTGAGTACTAGTCTGATCCAAAGTAACCTGATTAATGACAAATGATAAAACAAGGGGACACAGAGGGACTAGATTTCAATAGAACGAGGGGTCAAAGATTTAAATTGAACAAGGCAAATTTTAATCGGGATTGTACGAAGTATTTTTTTTTAACAGAGTAGTGGATAGATGGAATGGGTTTCCGGAAACGATCACAGAGTACTAGAACAGAGAGTCCACGGCCATAGGCCATAATGGAAATCGAAAATCATGACATCTTGTTACAGGTTGGGAGAATTGTGGCGCTGGGATCGCACTAAACTCACTAGCGTCTGGATCCAGTCTGAATTGTTCGCCGGCTGCCTATGGGAGATCAAAAACACGTTGCAGACTCTAGTGTGGCGCCCTCACATCAGTAACGCATTTGAAAATAGCCTCGTGGACCCTCTGTTAGGATATTTCTCTGTGGAAACGATTATCAACTCAAGTGGGTAAACGAATTCAAGAATAAAATTGACAGATACGTAATATTTGAACGGCCCCTAAGATGGTTTGAAATATTTTGGTAACATATTTTCCGGTCTGTGTCACTGAGCTATAAACAAACTGGAGTGACAACCTCTGATGATATAACATGCGACCGAACGTGCCGGCGCGGATGGTCACAATTGCCCGGTTCGCTTGAGCGAACCGGGCAAAACAAACGAATTTCTCCATTGACTAACATTGTGTGAGTTGAACTATTTCTAGAAAACCCCCTTTTTTAAAAATATTTTGAGCAACATTTAGAAAGGTCCGATCATGCTGTGCATACAATTGTGCCAACAGATGGGGAAAACTAAAAGAAGATGGAAATCTTTTCCGCGTAGACACAAACTTCGATAAGGTGTGATGCGATTTCGGCACGCTCAGTTGTCACTCCAGTTTGTTTATAGCTCAGTGGTCTGTGTGACAAAACATAATTTTTACTGACACAGAGGGGAAGTACAAAGGCCGGAATCAAACCGAAAGCTGATACAGACTGCTAGCGTGATTGGCAGCACGTAAACTAAGCCACCCAGCCCCCATTGAATATTTTTGAGCAACTTAATGTGAGGAGAAAAAACACCAGTAACCCCAACCAACCGTGTGTGAAGATTTTAATGTTTAAGGACCCTAATTTTGGTAGATTTTATGTTAATGATAATTAAAACCCCGAGTTCTTTTTTCTATTTTAAATCCTCATTCTGTAAAAGTTCCGGATTTTGGATCATTCCGGATAAAAGGTTCCCCACTCTAACAAGTTTCCTGGATTTTGAGTTGAAGTCAGTAGCACCCCCTGACAGCTCTAATTAAAATACTTCAAACGATTTGACTCATTTAAGCTAATTTATCAAAGCAATGGGATCGAGATTATTTACTTTTTAAGCCCTGTTTCTCTCAAGCTCCATTCAATTCTTTCTAATTCAATAGTGTTGAATTGAATTTTTTCTAATCTAATCAAGTTCAATCTAAATTTGGGTTAAAAAGCTCTAAACCATAGTTTTCCAACGTTTTTCTAGGGGGGGGCAATTTGAAAGTTTTCAACCAAATTGGACCACCAGGTTTTATTTACTTTCCAATAAGGATTTTCGAAAGAAAATTGGCGCATGTTTAGAATTGCGGATGTGACAAGATGAAATTTTAGCGATAAATAAATGCATGTTCACATTAAATGCAAAATTTGGGCTTGGACAAAATATCGCCACATATCCGCAATTCTGAACTTGCGCTATTTCATTAATTGTGGCCCCAAAGAAAACCTTCATAAAACCATTCTGATTGGCTTAGAGCAGGGGTTCCCAATAAAATTTTGTCGAGGACCCCCTTTACAATTAATTTACTGACGAAGACCCCTTGAACTTAAAGGCTTAAATTTTTTTTAAAAAAATGTAGATTATCAACAACAGTAGGTATCAACAATCGATTTCAAAACCTGAACTCGATGTATTCAAAACCGAAACTATCTTATTTTAGTCAATAAAAAAATTACAAAAAAACAAACAAAACATGGATTATCTTTGGTGGTAAAAAGAGGCTGAGCCACCTACATTAATCTATTTGTACTACAGTGACAATTAACTAACTAATGAAACGCTGAGTAGGATAATGGTTACTTCAAATTAAGGAAAATAAAAAAATGCTTAATTTCTCGGACCCCTTGGACACAGCCCGCGGACCACCTATTGGTAACCCCTGGCTTAGAGACACTATAAAAATTTAGGTGTAATCTTACATGGGGGCTTTGGTGGGGCCAAAAAAGGTTGTGCTCTAAACCTAATAACACGAAGCTGAAACATCTGCAAAGCGCTGCTGGGACTTGAAATCCCTTTATCACTTCACTAACAGCTCCCCCCCCTTACCATTCTCTTTCTAATCAGAGAATCCGAGACCATAGAGATAGAGACAGCTTTCCGTACGGCAATAGAACAATGGTGAAAGAACATCTGCAAATCAACTGGAAATAAGCGGACACCTGCATCCAAGCCTCTTGCTGATGGGGAGGAAAGAACCATGAAAGAACAGTTGCTCTCGATTTGTGGTGAAAAAGTCAAAGGTGAAAAGGCAGGAATCGTTCGTAAAAAGCCGCTAATAGGGAAAAGTGATTTTGATTTTTCCTTCCTTATTTAGAAACAACGTCTCACCTAGGGAAGTAAGGTCTACCCAAGGGAGACGGCTTACAGCGTGATCTCTAGCTGCGAAGCAATTATTAAGGGCCGTATTCAGAATTTTTACACGATTATGAAACGAGTCGATAACAATTCGAGACCGAGAACGACATCGAAATGATATCGAAACGATCATTTTCAAACGAGTACTTCAGCTCTCTCGTTTCCTCAAAAACGAGTAATATAGCGGACTCTGATTGGTTGAAAAGAAATTCGCGAGGTGGTTTGCAAACCTCCCAGCGATGACGCGAATTTCTTTTCAACCAATCAGAGTCCGCTATATTACTCATTTTTGAGGAAACGAGAGAGCTGAAGTACTCGTTTGAAAATGATCGTTTCGATGTCGTTCTCGGTCTCGAATTGTTATCGACTCGTTTCATAATCGTGTAAAAGTTTCTGAATACGGCCCTAAAATTTATCTATACACTCGACAACGTTTCCTGACCGAAACTGCGTACACAGAAAGCCTGCTGGGTTGCTAGGAGGAGAAACATTCATTAATTACGGATTTGAGGTAGGAACAAGAAGTCTGACACAAGAGGGTTGTCCACAGTGGCGTATATAAGGGGGCCCCCCCCCGAAATTCGGACTAGGTGTACCAAAACAAGTTAAAACCCTGTATTTTAGGGTCAAATTTCATAAAATTTTCTGGGGGAGGACCCCCAAACCCCCCTTTTGTACTTGGAATTTTATTATCAACAACTTTATTTAAATAAGTTCATCAAAATCCTAATCCTACCAAAAAAATATATGTTCAAAATTAGGACTAAGTGTACCAAAAACAAGATAAAACCCTGTTTTTAGGGGTGAAGTTCAAAAAATTTTCTTAGGAAGGACCCTAGATCTCCTTTTGTACTTGGAACTCTATTTTAATAACTTTTTAAATATTAAGTTCATAAAAATGTACTACATCCAAAATTCGGACTTAGTGTACTAAAACTAGTTAAAAGCCTGTTTTTTTAGTCAAACTTCCAAAATTTTTTCCAAAAAAATTCCCAGACCCCCTTTGGTACTTGTAATTTTATTACTAACAACTTTTCCCATATTAAGTTTTTAGGACCTATATTATCACCTAAAAAGCTAATTAGACCTATTAAATATGTGGGGGAGGGGCTGGGGAGTAATTTTGGGCCCCTCCCGAAATAAATTTCTATATACGCCACTGGTTGTCCATCACAAAGGAGAGGTCCAAGTCAGGAGGAGGGCAGCCGGAATGAAATCTGAACCAGGACTTGAGGAGGGGGTTCACTTACTTTCAGCCGGAAACGATGGATGGGTCCCCCAGGAATGAAATCTTCGCCACGGGACTTGAGGGCCTAACATCCGATCACTTATTCAGTCACGCCGCAGTCTACCACTCTGCTAGACACATGGCGAAATTGTGGAGGTGCGATGGACTACTAGTTATAGCCTTTGATTATTCTGATGACAACCGCCCCCCCTTCAGATATGCATAAACAGCCGACCAATATCGCTAGAAAAAGGTTCTAGCACACGAGTTGAGTTGCCTGCAGAAGAAGATCGTTTCAATTGCAGCTGTCTGATGAAATCGAGCATTTCACTTTTGCGTCAACCCAACATTCGCACTTCACGTCATTCTTTCAACTGCTGGAGGAGTCACGTGATTGCTCCATAAAGTTACACAATAAGCCCGGCTGGTTCCTGGGTTACTTTATTTAAGAAAAACTCATGAAGAAATTTCAATCAGAGCGGCCGCGAGTAGACTCTTGTTGATCAGGGCCGTATCCAAGGGGGGGGGTTAGGGGTTCAACCCCCCCCCCCCGAAATTTTGACATTAATTTTTATACTGCTATTTTTCTTGAAAATGATGTCTCACGAGGAGCGATCCTCTTCGGGTATAACCCAAAGGGTTTCAAAATGAGTCAAAACCCTACTTTTAAGGGTAAAATTTCCAAAATTTTTCTGGGGGAGGACCCCCAAACCCCCTCGAAATTTTGAAATCTATACAGTATACGGTTTTTCCTTCAAATTTGTGAGATTTACAAGGAGTGGTCCTCTTTCATGTAACCTAAAGTGCCTCAAAATGAGTTAAAATGCCACTCTTAGAGGCAAAATTCAAAAAATTTTCTGGAATAGGAACCCAAAAACCCCCTCAACATTTTGCCATTTATTACAATATATCTTCTTTTTACCTTGAAAATTCGGCCGCTTACAATGAGTGGTGCTCTTTGGGCGTAATCGAAAGGGTCTCAAAATGAGCTAAAACACTCTTTTGAGGTGCAAATTTCAGAAATTTTTCTGGGGGAGATCCCCCCCAGACCCCCCTTTTACTTGGAATTCGTATTGTTTATACAATTTTGAAATGTAGTGCATCAAAATTTCAATCCAGTGTTGTCATCTAAAACTTAACGTATAAAAGTACCCGGAAGGAGGTACCTCAGAAAATATTTGAGTCAAAACCCCCTCCCGAAACAAAAGTCTGGTTACGGCCCTGTTGTTGATTGATAGTTTGGCTAACAGCATGCCAGTATCAACCTGATCACCCTCCCAAAAAGTTCTTTCCAGAATTTTTTTAGACGATTGAAAAGAGTTAATTTTCCTTGTGTAAGAATACATATATTAATGATTTTCAAAATGTTTTGGCGGTCCACCAGTTGCCGACGCTTTTACATGACTTCACGAACATCGGTAGAATAATGTTCAGGCAAGCAGGAAAGAAATTCACGTAGAAAAATATTTTTATGGTAATTTTTCATAGAAATAAAGAAAAATTGAATTTAAAAAAAAAACTTTTTCATTAAAAGAGCACCAAAAAGTTCAACTCTTACTTCCCTTGTATTTTATCCACCGCAGGCAGGCCTCTGATGTTTTTACTTTAATCGTCATTAGTTTCCGTACCCTCCCTGTTCCGAGCCTCCAGCCTCGCACAGTCGTGCTGCCATCTATAGGAATGCAGAAAAACCTTTAGTTTAATCTTTCTGTCTTCGTAAGGAGAATTAACAGCCTTACACAAATTCATAAGTATTACCAAACAAAGATTTAAATTTTTACTTTTCATTAATATAACAGAAAAACTCGTTAATTTTGAAATAGTTTCACCTTCCTTTGATTAAATGAAGTTGTTAAATCCCTCTAAAATCCCCCTAAATAAGAGGCGGTGCCATTTATCTACGGTGGTGCTGCCATCTAGAAAATGCTAGTAAAAGCTTTAACTCCAAGCTGAATGAATTATTTTTTTTAAACAAGGTTTTTTTATACTATGGGTATCAAAATAAGACGCAGACGAATATTATTAAACTAAAAATGCCCGCTATTTTAAGGATCTTGATTTTCGTGTAGTAGGTGCTTTCTCTTCATAAACCAGAAATTTCTTGATCTTCATAAAAATTTAACTGTCATTATTTAGTTGGTGCTCATAGCAACTACTTGTATACATTGCTTTTTATTCATTACTTTAACATAAATTTTTCAATTCCGAAAATTCATTTTCCGAAGAAACACCGACTGACGACGAGTTTCACCAGACTTCCTGTGATTTTAGCTCTTTCTATAGGACGGTGGTGCTGCCATCTACGAAAGGCTAGATAAAGCTTTAACTCCAAGTCGAATGAATTACTTTGTTAAACAAATAATTTTGGATTAAAAAACATAGGAGAAAGAACAATAACTTCAATATTTGAGGAAATGTTAGAATGTGAAAATAGCATTTTTTTAGGCCTCAAAAAAGGAAATAATTCGTAAATTTGCCAATTAATCAGTATTTTAGTTAAATAAAGACAAATGTAACTAAAAAAATCAAAGAAACTTGCAAATTCGTGAACTATTCCTTTTTTGATAAGCTATTCTTGAGTGCTATTTTCACAAGTTAAGAGGGGACAAAGACACCTTTGCTCTTGATGTTGCGAATACTAGTGACTAGGGGTTGGTTGACTCAACATTATTTCCCAGGTACCCCAAGGCGAGTACGCTTACACGTTATATTTCAGAGTGCTTATTTGAAAGATTTGAACTTTTGCACTCTTAACGTAAAAATTTGCTCTAAGTAGAAATGGGAGTCCTCCCCCCAGAAAATTTGCCCCCCAAAGTAGTGTTTTAGCTCATTTTGAGACTCTTTGGCCCGAACAGAACCGCTTCTAATGACTAAAAGTATTCATCGAGTTCACAAACTAACTTCTATTTTATGCTACTGTGTGAAAACACCAAGCTTTAGGAAAATACACTATTGCTTTAATTAATAATTTAGAAGAGAATAAAGAGCTATTTTGGAAAGGGGTTCTCCCTCAGAATTGTTCTTCTAAATTTGACCCTCAAAAATAGCGTTTTAAATCATGTTTCTTATGCCACATGAAATATCCAAGCTCCATCCGCAAAGCATACAGGATTTAAGGCAAAGGGCTCCTGGGGCCAATGAAATGGCAGGAGTCAAGCCTCGGATGATAGATGTCGCCACCTCAACAATTTTACCATGTCTCTGAAGGGAGGGGAATAGTAAGGGTAAGGGTCCTTGTAAGTTATGAATTTTCAAGGAGAAAAATAGATGCATAAAAATAGATGTCAACATTTCGGGGGAGGTTTGAACCCCTAACCCCCTGCTAACAATTAAGTATTTTGGAAAGACAAACACCCACATTGAGAAATTTATTTTTTTCCATTACATTTTTCTAGTTTGATGGAACCTAGGGCCGCATTCAGAAATTTAACACTTAGAAGAAACGATACGGAAACAAACAATTTGGAAATGGTAGGTCTCTCACCTGTCGGAAAACCTTACAAGTAATTGTACACAGATAATACAAATTTAAACAAACACTAGATAACAATTACTTTCGTAATGTATTAATGTCTGAGGACTTGTTTTGGTAATTAGTAGCTGTTCTAGATTTTTTTATGGAACTATTTAACGGACAACAAAAAGTGTAAAAGCAATTGGAATACAGTTCGAATCTCGAAACGGCAGACGAGAGCAGCGAAGTTTGAAATCTCTCGTGTCGAGACCTTTTTCACTTCACCATTTCCGTACAGTTCTCGCTTCATTTACGTGTTTCAGAATACGGCCCTAAAGCGGGACACTCGGTCAGCAGAGGCGAGTCATAAAATTTCGTTTTCTAGCCGAAAGGAATCACAGGGGGAAAAGCCAATTTTTTCACAGTGAAGTTTATTATCACAAGTCGAATAAAATTACAATCCATATATTTGGCACAACAACAGCTTTGACACACGGATGGAATGATGCCAAAACAAACCGGTTCGAATGAAAAAACAAAACTCCAGCCAATCCATTCGACATACACATAAGGAACAATCAATAAATTAAATATCCACGACGAAAAAAAATTGTCACAACTATTTACAGGTGCAGCACTTAGATGTAATACAGGTCTCTTATCCGGGTCAAGAAAATACACTGATGAAACTCTGGAACGAAAAAATGCATTCCGGATTTCAGACGCAAGGTCTGTTCCTTGATAAAAGGTCCGTTCAGGATTTTCTGGACAAAAAGCCTGTTCCTGGTTTTCTTGATAAAAGCCTTCAAAAAAGGATCGGATGCCCTCCACACACACACACATATGTACCTACAAACATCGATGAATCGTTTTAACACACTGATCTGTAACACAGTGGAAGAATACTGAAGAAAAAAAATCGCTTGCGATGAACTTTGACGATGGAACTATCAGACACTATTAGGGACCACAACCAAATTCTCTCCTTCTGTTTTGTCTATTGTGCTTTTCTGTGCATTCCCCTTTGAAAGCCCCTGTGCAACATTTGGGAATCAGTGCCCCAGAACCACCTGATAGTTTCATCGTGCCTTTGAACCACAAAGCGAGACAACATTTTGCATCAAAAACATCGCTCTTGAACGTGCAACAAATTGTACAGCTTAACTGTGCCTTTCATCAAAGTAACCATATATTAAGCCTTAACGTAACAACTCTTCCTGAATACTAAATAGACACCATTCTAAAAGTGGAACTGATTATTCACTTTAAAAAGAATTTCAGGACGAAGATTTTCTCGCGTCTTTGACATCATATTTGGAAATGTCATCTATTTCACACAAATGAAAAATCACTTTAACGGTAGAAATCCAATTTAACAAAGCGGTGCCCGGGGATTTTTCGTTTTCAAACCAGAAAAAAGTGTTGAAATAGTTTCGGGTGAATAGTATAGCTGGTCTTCTGTCGCTAGGCAGTGAAAACCAGTTTTCGCTGCCTTTGATACATAATGCTACAGAACAGACAAACTTTATAGAGCAGCGTTTGAAATTGGCGGTGGTACAAGACCACTGGAAAAACAGCTCTGACCACTACGCTCAGAAAATCTCTTTCTGGCAGACCGGTGGGGGGAAAAATTCCCTACTCTCCAGTTCTAGCCGTGATTTTTTGCAGCAAAACTAATCAGAAGTTTATGTCAATTATAGTGAAGTATTTACATTAAATCAAGAAAAGTACTACTAAGTAAATAAGATATTTTCAGACATATTTGTTTAGTAAGTTAGTTTTTTAAAAATTACTTTTAAGTGCAGTAGCTACTTTAAAAAAATTGAAACCTGTCCTTTTTAATTTGGCGGACCAGTAAGATTGGCAAAGGACTTGTCCGCAGGACCAGAAGTTATTTTTTTTCAATTTCTAATGCTGGTATAAATATTTTAGAATCTTGATTACCAAATTTTTGAGTATATGACTGGTTGTCAGAAATGAGCCCCTTGTTAACAGGGAGTTTGCCTTCCTAGTACACAAATTAATTTTCAAAATATTCAAAGAACAACAATCCCAAATTATTCAATCAAAAGTTCCCCAGGCTCCCCCTCGGAAATATGTGACAATAGCCCAGGTGCAATTCTACTTATAAAACACAAAACATTTTCACTGCTTATTGAGAAAATCGCGAATCAAGTTGCACCAAGATTCATAAATTTTTTGAGCATATTAAACAGCATTACTTAAAAACATTATTCATTTTTTCCAACACATTAAATCTTTTCACAATGGGAGAAACAGAGAAAAATTGCAAAGTTGTGTGGAAAGCACAAAATATCATATCATATTTATCATCATCATTTATCATATATAAATTGTGTGTAGACTTCTCATAATGCACACGAACATATCCCACATCATTAGAGGACCTAGCAACCAGTGCCTTGGCAACGATTTTTCTATTTACAGCAACTTAAATCTATAAGTATGGCAAATTTCATGTAAAAATATTTTAACTTTCTTCTCATTGAGAAAAGGAGTATTTTTCACCATAACCACTGGTTCGGGAAAGGTTTGGAAACTCCAACTCTCAAGCGTCACCTCCAGCCATGGACCGGTTTCGTCCTTGTTAGGACTCATCAGCACGGCATAGGAAGGTAACGCAAGAGAGTGGAGGAAGGCTTCTAGTCAAGCCGACTATAATGGAAAAAGTGGTGACCATGATTAGTCTACCACTATCTGCCGGAATGAACTGCGCATTCCCTGGACAGATTTAATTTCCATATTGGCAAGTGTGAGAAAAGGAGTAATTTTCCACCATAACCACTGGTTCGGGAAAGGTTTGGAAACTCCAACTCTCAAGCGTCACCTCCAGCCATGGACCGGTTTCGTCCTTGTTAGGACTCATCAGCACGGCATAGGAAGGTAACGCAAGAGAGTGGAGGAAGGCTTCTAGTCAAGCCGACTATAATGGAAAAAGTGGTGACCGTGATTAGTCTACCTCATTCTTCTACCTACCTACCGTCATACCTAGTTTCTTCTCATTCTTTGTACAAAGGCTCTTTTCCAACTCATTCTCTTTTCTTCATTTTAATAATAGTTCGTTGGTATAATACACAAACAAGCCTCCTCAAGTTGCCATGGTCTCTTAACAGTGTCGGGAATGTTCACGTGCCACAAAACGTGTCGATAAAAATTAAATGCGCAACAAATCATTTGAGCACCAACTTAGCACAGTGGTAATTAGAAATCTGAAAGATGACGTAACAATGAATTAAAACAACAGAGATGCAAATTCGAGTCGAAAATAACTTGGAATGTCGGGAGGTTCCAGTTTGGAGGAGAAACTTTCTGAACGACGAACAATATTCTTTACGAAGTTGAGCAACAGATCAGAAAAAAATGTCACTGATCGATTCGAAATATTTAGGGGAACAGATGAAAACCAATCTTTGATTTAACTGTACTTTCAGGGTGGCTACAGAAACTAAGAAAAAGAATATTCCCCGACTTTTCTCAGATTTCCCCAAATAAGCTTACAGCATTTCCCCGATTTACGGAAACTAATTTTATTAATTCTCTGTAATTAGAACCATTATGTGTGTCCAAGATATATTTTTAAAAATCACTACTTGTTATTTAAAATTAAAAAATACACATTTGAATCCCTATTGAGATTAGAAAAGTAAAAACATATTTGTATGGTTTCAAAAGAAAACGAGTAGCACAAAATACTCTCATCAGGAAATTTCCCCGATCAAGACATATTTTTAAGAATTTCCCAGATTTCCAAGTTCACCCTGACTTATTGAAGGAGCTTTTTTTTCTGATCAGAAATCAAATAGCCAATCAAAGTGGCATCTGCTGATAAATCTTGTCTCAATGTCTTGTGTCCTTCACTTGTGGTGGAAGTTGGGATGAGGCCTGGGGACAAGAAAAGATGAGACACAGAAGAGGTGTGATTGAAGAAGACATTGGTTAATCATGGGTGCTTATCAAATGTTACTTATTTAAAACACCTTTCACACTTCCTTCTTTGAACACCACATATACCCCTCAAATCTATCTAATTAAATTTTACATTCAGGGTTCCCACACTCAATTTCAGAAATAAAATTCCCAGACTTTTACGGCATTTTTCAGATATTTCTTGCTCTTATGAACATATATTTTCAATAAATGGTCTATTTTTTCCCCACTCTTTCTAAAGCCAAAATTGACACCCTAACATTAAAAATTGTTCATTTTCCAGGTTTTTGGCCAAAATGAGCAATTTTCCCTGACTTTTTAGGCAAAATTATAATTCCCTGACTTTTCAGGTATTCCCTGACCAGTGGGAACCCTGCTTTTTCTATGAAGCTGTTGATCAATTTTAAGAACTTTTTGAATGGAATTTAAAACTTTAATAAGGCCCGTGGACAAGAAAAGATGAGGATGAGATACAGAAGACGTGTGAATAAGGGGCCATTCATTAATTACATAAGGATGATTTTGGCCCCCCTACCCCCATGTAAGGGTACGTAAGATTCTACAAACCCCTCCCACCTATTCTTACGCAAGATTCCATTTCGTTTTTAAAAATAATAAAATGTTAGAAAAGGATCAGTTACACTAAAATTCTCAGTTTGACGTAAATCAAAGATTTGTGTTTTTCAACAGATAAGTAATATTCTTGCTGGTCAACTACATATTTTTAAGTTTTCCTGGGGTTATTCAATAGTAATTTGATTAGAATAACTGGAATTTGTTTACATTAACTTGGAAAATCTTATGTAAGAATGGGTTTGACCCCCCACCCCCAAGTAAGGGTATGTAGAGATTTTTCCAACCCCCCTACCCCTAGGGACCCATGAATGGTCCCCTAAGACAAATTGTAAGAAATAATCATGGCTCTTCAAAAATTGCAAGACTGAACTGTGAACCATCTTTTTAATCGTGTTCAGCAATTTCATACTTTCACTTAATGACAAAAAGAAAGCTAAAAACAACGAAAACTCATATAAGCCAGCCAAGTGAGCAAAACGTGGGGTGTGGAAGCAAATTTCTAAAAAAACTGCCAATTTTTGAAATGAACTAAAAATGGGCCACATAAAAAAAGGGGAAGCAGAGCAAATTTTTCTAATGACTAAAAAAAAACCTTAAATTAAATTTTAAGATTAAAAATTTCATTTGAACACAAAAAATAAAATAGCCCAAATAATTAACTGTGAAGAAAAAAAATCCTTTTGCAAAGTGCCGTTGAATTATTTCATTTCAACTAGATGGCAGCACATATACAGAGTCAAAATGACACAGCCATATAGTCTGGATTTCTACAGAAACAGAAACTATACAGTTAAAGATAAGTACAAAACTAATCTTACAGTATTTATGTTACAATAGATTATTATTAATTAATACTGATATGAATACATTATAATAAGTTATTTTACTCAGAATACCATAGTTTGTTATAATAAATTAACATTATTATTAATAATTAAATTAAAGAATTTCACTTACAGCTTTAATGACATTTGGCAACCTTTCTTCGACTAAGTCCAGACTCTTTTCAATGTCGTGAATTCTGACCTAAAGAGAAAGTGTAAAAATATGAGAAAATTTAGACTAAAAGCATTGTTGCTTTAAAATTTAACAACTCCATCTAGATATTTTTAAAGGAACCTATTTTTTTTTAAATTTAAGTGTAAAATCAACATAACAATGATTCACATAAATTTTTTAACATTAAAATCAAAAGAAAATTTGTATTTCATACAATAAAATTAAATAAATTGAAGTAAAGCCATTTTAAATCACTGAAATTAAAGAGGTATTTTTTGATGGATTTGGGGTGAATAAAAGTAACTAAATAGTAGGTGAGATATATGTAGGGACAGGGAGTGCATTTTGCAAATCAAAAGCTAAATTAAATTACAGTTAATGTATTTTTGGAAAGCAAAAACATGTTTTTTGGCATATAAAATGTTCAAATTACAATAATTAAGGTTAATTTTACAGTTAGTTGGATAAATAATTTTTTTGTTTATTCTCATGTTACAGTATCATTCCGATCACTTTTGCTGTACTTAATGAGGTAGAAAATGTTTTTGAGGCACAGTTTTCTACATTACATTTACTATGGGAAACAAACAAGGGGGCATTCATGCCAAGTGTCCCTTTTTAGGGGCATTTTTCAATTTTGGTATGAAAACTAAAACTTTAACCTGGATTTTTTTTTCACTATTTTTCCAGTTGTTTTGGGGCTATTTACTATGTTTGTACTAAATATTTAAGAAAAATAAGAATTCAGCCATCAATGTGTTAAAATATGAGTTATAAACTCTCAAATTTGAACTGCTGTAAAACTCTCCTCTTTAGCTAAACTTTATTAGTCAAAAACATAGATGAGATTAAACAAGAAGGTGATTTTGAGTGAAAATCGCCAATCCTCTCACAGGTTTTCACCTGATTTCCGGTGAATTTGTAGAGTATAGTGTCACCATCCAAAATATTTGTTTGCTACTAACCAGTAACGGATTTCTAAATAGGCTAGCTAGGCTGAAGCCTACGGCGGCAAATTTTCGTAGGCGGCGAATTTTTTCCTGCCTTGTTTTTCAAATCTTTTTCTGCAAAAAAGAGAAAGGAAACACAAACATTGGATTGACGGATAACGCTCTTTTCAGATAACAACAGTCCCAACCCCCCACCCACAAGTTTTGAGTAGTTTAAGTCTATTATTCAATGTTTTAGACCACATATGGGCAACCTCCAGCCCGCCTCTCCATTTGTTTCGGCCTGCGGAACACTTAAAAAAATTGTGATGGAGAAAAGTCAAAAGGACTTAAAACACTATTTTGAGGATCAAATTTCAAAATTTTTCTGAGGGAGAACCCCCAACCCCCCCCCACAATTTGGAAGTCTGTTATATAGTGTTTTTGCTTTGAAAATTCTGCGGCTTACAAGAAACGGTTTCCTTTGCGTGTTCCCCAAAATGGTTTCAAATGAGATAAAAACACTAGTTTAAAGGGGAAAATTTTAAAAATTTTCCTGGAGGAGGACCCCCAGCCCCCTCGAAATTTTGACGTTTCTTCCCTTGAACCGTTCTCTTCAAATGTTACCCAAAGGGTCTCAAAATGAACTAAATCACTATTTATAGGCCAATTTGAAAAAAAAAATTCTGGAGCTGATCCAGAGACCCCCATTTTTACTTTCAGCTAACATTGTAAAATTTTGACATTATGTGCACACTGTAAAAAAAAATCCCGTAAAATTTACAGTTTTAAACTGGCAGCTGGGTTGGTTGTGGAAAACTGTAAAAATTACGAAGAAAATCCGTACAAACAACGGTGTTTTACCTTGTAAAACAAAAAAACATGGATTAAAATGGTAACACGCCGTTGTTTTTACGGATTTCCTCAAAAGTGTGTTACATAAAGAAATTTATTTATGTAAAAGTGATAAGAAAATCTGAATTCGAGGGGATCCATCAAAATCTCACCATGGGGAGGGAGGGGTTGGAAAAAAACCCTACTAACAGTAAAAACTGAATACTAAGTTTCCCGATTTTTATGTGTGTATTTTTCTGAGGGAGGACCCCATAGACCCCTCGGAATTGTAACATCTACTTATAATTTCCCCCTTGAAAAATTGGTAGCTTAAAAGGAGCCGCTATGGAAAGAACCAAAGGGTCCAAAATGGAGCTATTACACTATTTTTAGAGGCAAACTTTATAAATTCTTCTAGGGAAGGACCCCCATATTTACTAGGAGTTCACATGGCTAAATTTGTAATTTAAGACATCTTAAACTTAACATATAAATTAACTCGATTGGGGTTACCTTAGAAATAAAGTATTGAGTCGAAACAAAAGTCTAGTTAATACCCTGGTGCTCTGTGAAGCCAAGTAACCAGTAACGTTCCAGTTTTCTTACGGAGAGGGGGGGGGGTTTGCTTATTTTTGCTGACAAGGGGGGGACCCAAAACTTGCTTACGCAATATTTGAAAGGCCCCAAAACATGAAACAAAAGTGTCAAGAACATATCAAGAAATTTATTTATCTAAAAGTTACTGAGAAAACCTCAAGTGAGAATTTGAGGGAGGGGGTGCAAATTTGTTGGGTACTTCCTGGAGTGACTGTATGCACATATGCTGTCCCATATCTTGCCCATGTGTATTACCTTTCATAAAACAACTATTTCTAACATATTACTAGTATATACTCGTGTTATAGGACAGTGGTTCCCCAACTATGCTCTGCAGAGCACTTAGGGGCCGTCCATAAATGTAGTGTCCTGGCCGAGTGATTTTCAATAAAACAGGCCTTTTATTCAGCACAACACTTTATTTTCTCCAAAAACAAAAATCATCCACGCCGACGCACGGCACACAACTAGCCTCTCAATTAAAATAGTGTTGGGTAAATGAGGTGTGAGGTACCTCACTTGAGTACCTCACCTCCTCGTTTTGTCATGACACCTCAGAACCAAACATTGTACCACCTCAAACCACTCACACACCTCAAGATACTCACACACTTCTTTTGGAGTAGTGTGACAAACTGAGGTGAAGGCGCCCTGTGTGACAAAACATCCCATGGGACTGCGCACTGTCCCATGCGCAGTGCACTGAATACAATACCCTCCATGCCATTACTTCATCGGCCCGGAGTAGGCTAGGGTCATGTGATCTCCTTTCTATTCGTCTCTCCCTCCTCTGGCCGACCAACAGGGGGGCATTCGGAATTTATTTTACGTTTCAGCAATCTTAATTAATCGTCGAAACTTGTAATGTGAGTTGTAACTTTTTTAGGCATAATTGAAAATAAAGGCTGTAAGAACATAAGTACAGTATGATTTTTAAAGTGGATTAAGAATTTTAATCAAATAATCCAACAGCAAATACATTGCTTATAATAGTAGTACTAGAAGACTGGCGTTTCGATCCTCAAAACAGTTGAACAGATACTTTTTAAATCCAAATCAATCGCTTCATTGATTATGCAAAACACTGATTAACCATTAAAATATAAAGCTTAACAACATAAATTTTGCTTTAAATCAAGTATTTCATATTATCAACCAATATGTAATAATATAAAGCCCCCTCAAATTACGTAACTTTCGATCCTGGCTACTCGTTAAACGAAATTCTCAATATTGCAATCTTTTTTAATCGTCGAAATATTAATTAGAATTTCTGAATAATTTAGGTTTACTTGAAGCTTAGGATCCTAAGAATATAAAATCCCTATAATTTTTTAAGTATGTACAGTGGGGGAAAAAAAAAAATGGGACACCTCTCATTGTGGGCGAACCGCTCGTGGTAAAGGGACAACCAAGGTGCCGTTCTTCAAGGTTTAACGAATTCTATTTAAGGGAATATACAAAATTTTCTTAGGGGGTCATCTACATATTAAATTCAATACCAAGTTCAGATTTTTCTATGGACACCCCCAAATTTTATTCGCTTTTTGGAGAGGGCATACCTCATTTGCCCTAAATACCAAGTTTTTTGTCAATATCTCCCCAATTAGCGGAACAGGGGTGGTCGGAATATCGAGAATTTCGATGTAAAAATGGGGTTTAAACTTTTCTATCCTACTCTAAAACTACCTTTCGTATCAACACGAAATTTGGAGGATATATCAATGAAATGTTTCCAAAGACAAATAAAATTATTTTATTAAGATATTCCATGTCTAATTATAAAATAATTAGCAATTAATTAAGGGATGAAAAATTAATTTTTATTAATTTTAAAATCGTTTATGCCATTCAATTAAGAATAATTATTTAAACGGAAAACCAGAATTTAGTGAAATTCTAATGTATAGTTATGGAGAAAATTAAATATTTATAAATTTAATTACTTTAAGGGACCGTATATTACTGCAGAAATTTCACCCTTTTATTTTCATTTAATCTGTTGCATTGTTGTATGAAATGGTTACAACAATGTGCTTATTTCTTTATTTGATAGCATGTGAGTGTATTAAAATAATATGAATAAATATTAAAGGTTTATCCTGCTTTAAGGAATAAAAGAATAACTGCATTCCATCACTTTAAAAATTATAATTTATACGATAAAGATGTGAGTTCAAAATGTTTTTTCAGGATCCGCATTTGATGTGCTTTTTTATTTTACTTTGTCCCCTTTCTTTTCATTTAATTGAAGAATTCCGAAGAATTGAAAACAAACCGGAACATAAAGTCGAATTCTTAAATTAAAATATTGTAATTTATAAAAAATCCTATTAAAAATTAATTAGAATATAAAATCGCTGAAAAACTTTATCGAGTAGAGCGCGACATATTCTTGTAGGATATAATCCCACATTATATCCTTTTTTTTAATCTAAATACGATTTTTAGAATAGTGCATTGTAATTTAAAAATAAGTAGCATTCATAATTTTTAATTTTATCACATAAAAAGCTTAAAGGAAATCCGATTACCGATACCGGCTTAGAACAATTGGGTTGTATGATGATCTTTCTCATCGTTGCTACAGTCGTTTCGTCAACTCTGAAATTTCCTACCCCCACTGGTTGGCCTTACACAATACAAATAGCTAAAGCGATGATTAAACAGAAGCCAGAGGGTCAGAGTTGGTGAAACGTCAGAGACACCTTCTCATCCATGCTCTTTTTTTTATCTTCCTGGGTTTTTTTGTACTGTAAATTTTTTTAAACTTTTTTTATAAAACTATTTTACTACTAAAAAATAAAGAATTAAAACTTTTAAGTAATCTATTTTAATTTATCTTTCTGAACTTTATATTGTAAATATTTTCAAACCTTTTTTATAGTATAAATAACTAATGAATTTTATACAAAATTGTATGTAACTTTTATTTATTTATTTGAAATTCATAAATTTAAATTAAAAATTTAGGAAAGAATTTTTTTTTAAAGATTTAGGAAAAGGAAGATAGGATTTTTTAATAATAAATTAAATTTTATTCTTGAGATAGAAATGGTAAACCATTTTCTGTGATTTTCTGAGAAGGAATCTTAATTGTTTTAAAAATAAAGAATAATGATGCTTTCAAAGTGAATACCAATGTGAGGTATACCTTCTTCTGAACATCTTGGCATCGTTGGAAGCAGTGAATTTAAGGGTTAATTCAAGGACAACTTATGTAATTAATACATTGACGTCTAAGAGTACGCGCATACAAGATAATTGAAATTTAAGTAGCAAAAATCATATAATTCAGTATACTCTTTAGCACATGAGAGTTATATGTGCTACAATTTATTAATAAATGCTTAAACATTTGAAAACTTACAACCCCTTTAAAGCTGATAACTAGCTCATCTTGGAAAATTAACATTATGATTCTTGGAAAAGTAACATTGTGTTTTTTTTCACGGATTTTTCAAAACTATTTAAGCCTGTTAAGATCATATACCGAAAGAGACGTGACATGAGGGAGAAATCTTCCAATTAAGAACGTTGTGGGACATTTTTCTTTTTTTGGCAATTTCTACCAACTTTTCAATGCGCGTACTTTTACCCTAACGTCTGCGTACTTTTAGCCGGCACGTCGGATAAAAGTACGCATTCAAAATATTATTTTCTTCGTGATTTTTAACAAACTTTCATTTTTTGAAGGTTGATTTGTGTCAAGCTTTTGAAGCTCTAGCTTTTAAATTCTCGAATTTATAGCCCAAAATCATTTTAGTGCGTTCTCTTACCCTTCTTTCCCCTCCCTAGAAAAAATATTAAATTGCTTAAACCCTTTTATTTTTTAATTCCTGTAGAAAAAAAACAATTGATTTTTAAACATGATATTCAAAACCAACTGTCAAGTCGACCAAAAAGAAGAACTTTTTACTTTAAGAGAGTGAAAAGTTCAAAATATTATCAATATAAGTTAATTAATTTTTTTAAATGCCATAGCAAAGATCCTTTGTGTGAAATTTCGAGGAATTTTAAGAATTTTTGACTGTGGCAGGCCCTGAAACCGGTATACCGTTTAAGCCCCCCCCCCCTGAGAAAACACTAAAATACATTTTATCCCAACTTGAAGCATCTAGTTCATTGGGAAGTTTAAAACTGATTTCGAAATCCCACCGTAATAATCAAGAAAGAAAGCCATTTAAAAAAATGTGGTAATAATAAAGTTGTGACTTTAAGTTAACTGTAACCCAGAAAAAAAAGTTCCAAAATCCTACAGCAAGAATAATCGAGATATAAAGGTTTTTAACTTTCTGGGGTCCTACACTAATTAAAGATAAAAATTATTCTTAAATTACAACGGTATAAAAAGTATATCCACAGTAACCACAGTTTTAAAATATTTTTCATTTTATTGATGGTCCCTGAGAGAATTTAAGTACAAAGTCAAAAAAATTAGAGTGGAGCTTTTTGCTCCAAAATCTCGAAATTCAAGGTTATATTATTCTGCTAATTCTTTTCGTTGATCGTCGTTCATGATTCTAGTCGTTGGGAAGGTTTTCCCATTCGACTTTAAAAATGATGAATATCTCTTTACTAGTATGATTGATAGGACCAAAATCATATGAAAATTTAACTTTCGTACTTTTTATGTGCGTCTGTTTTGAACAAAAAACCTTCGAACATGATCATTTACTTCAATTTACAAATTTTGGTTATTATATAGATGCATCTATAACACATTTTAGAAGTTAGCTATTGGTTCACTTTAAGAGTAGATAGTAGATACCCTGTATAAAAAAAAAGACCAACAACAAAAGTTTCTAAGAATGTGAAATGGATAAAAAAGCAGATAAAGCAAACTACTAAAAAAGGGGGAGAAATAAAAAAAAAATGGCTTTAGCTTTAACATCATTTCGAAAAAAACTTTGTAAATTTATCAAGATTTAAACTGAAATCATTTACTACAATCAAAAATCAAAGACTACAAAGTATAATTTCCAAATTATATTTTTCCACGTCTCTCTTCATCCCCCCAATCACAGATACTTTCCCTTAACTCAAAATTTCACGTCCTTTTTTATTTTTATTAGAGTAAAGTAAAATTATTAACACCATTCACTAGTCCTTGCAGTTAAAAAGCACATATAATAATGGAAAAGCTGCAACAATACGATTTACAACAATGTCCTGAAAATAAAATTATATATCTTGGAGACGGCCCCCTAATGCTTAATTGCTTGCCATCCTTCTAATTGGGGAGATATTGACAAAAAACTTGGTATTTAGGGCAAATGAGGTATGCCCTCTCCAAAAAGCGAATAAAATTTGGGGGTGTCCATAGAAAAATCTGAACTTGGTATTGAATTTAATATGTAGATGACCCCCTAAGAAAATTTTGTATATTCCCTTAAATAGAATTCGTTAAACCTTGAAGAACGGTACCTTGGTTGTCCCTTTACCACGAGCGGTTCGCCCACAATGAGAGGTGTCCCATTTTTTTTTTCCCCCACTGTACACTACATTTTATCAGTCATCAATCATAAAAGTAATAATATAATGCCCCCTCAAATTACGTACTTTCTATCCAGGCATCTCGTTTAACGAAATTCTCATTATTGAAATTCTCATTATTAATTTTTCTGTTCAATGCTTTTTAGTTTGAATGTTTTTTTACTTAATCTTTGATAAATCGATACGGTGCTCATTATGTAATTTCAAAAGTATGTCGTGGGTTGGAAAATATGGTAAGAAGCCTAGAAAGTGTATTTGTGTGTAGTGAGACTGGAGATTGGTTGTTTGTATAGATTGGAAGGCAATTAAGTGGTTATGCTAAATAGGAGTTCTCTTTGAAGAATAGAGTGTGTAAGCGAAAGGGTAACTCACACCAGGAAGGCCACCATGACAGAACTTGTGGAGGGTCCTCCAGCAGTTGGCTTTTGGCCGCCGCAAAAAAGGATGATCAGGAACGTTCATCTTGGCCAGCTGCCGAGAAAAAGAGTCAGTCAAGTATATATCACAGAATATAAAAACATACCAATAAATCAGAGCAGGAGGTAAAGAGTCAGTCAGTAATTCCCCACTAACCACTGAGCTGTATGATAACCTGAACTGCAAACTCAGCGGATTATAGACTAAGAAATATACGTCAGGCATCTTTGAGATGTGGCTCCCGACTGGGGGTTGCTACATTTCCCCAGGGGGGTGAAGACCTTTGGCTGTATTTGTGTATTTGTGTGTAGTGAGACTGGAGATTGGTTGTTTGTATAGATTGGAAGGCAATTAAGTGGTTATGCTAAATAGGAGTTCTCTTTGAAGAATAGAGTGTGTAAGCGAAAGGGTAACTCACACCAGGAAGGCCACCATGACAGAACTTGTGGAGGGTCCTCCAGCAGTTGGCTTTTGGCCTTGCTCCGCCGCAAAAAAGGATGATCAGGAACGTTCATCTTGGCCAGCTGCCGAGAAAAAGAGTCAGTCAAGTATATATCACAGAATATAAAAACATACCAATAAATCAGAGCAGGAGGTAAAGAGTCAGTCAGTAATTCCCCACTAACCACTGAGCTGTATGATAACCTGAACTGCAAACTCAGCATCATACGTCAGGCATCTTTGAGATTTGGCTCCCGACTGGGGGTTGCTACATTTCCCCAGGGGGGTGAAGACCTTTGGCTGTATTTGTGTATTTGTGTGTAGTGAGACTGGAGATTGGTTGTTTGTATAGATTGGAAGGCAATTAAGTGGTTATGCTAAATAGGAGTTCTCTTTGAAGAATAGAGTGTGTAAGCGAAAGGGTAACTCACACCAGGAAGGCCACCATGACAGAACTTGTGGAGGGTCCTCCAGCAGTTGGCTTTTGGCCTTGCTCCGCCGCAAAAAAGGATGATCAGGAACGTTCATCTTGGCCAGCTGCCGAGAAAAAGAGTCAGTCAAGTATATATCACAGAATATAAAAACATACCAATAAATCAGAGCAGGAGGTAAAGAGTCAGTCAGTAATTCCCCACTAACCACTGAGCTGTATGATAACCTGAACTGCAAACTCAGCATCATACGTCAGGCATCTTTGAGATTTGGCTCCCGACTGGGGGTTGCTACATTTCCCCAGGGGGGTGAAGACCTTTGGCTGTATTTGTGTATTTGTGTGTAGTGAGACTGGAGATTGGTTGTTTGTATAGATTGGAAGGCAATTAAGTGGTTATGCTAAATAGGAGTTCTCTTTGAAGAATAGAGTGTGTAAGCGAAAGGGTAACTCACACCAGGAAGGCCACCATGACAGAACTTGTGGAGGGTCCTCCAGCAGTTGGCTTTTGGCCTTGCTCCGCCGCAAAAAAGGATGATCAGGAACGTTCATCTTGGCCAGCTGCCGAGAAAAAGAGTCAGTCAAGTATATATCACAGAATATAAAAACATACCAATAAATCAGAGCAGGAGGTAAAGAGTCAGTCAGTAATTCCCCACTAACCACTGAGCTGTATGATAACCTGAACTGCAAACTCAGCGGATTATAGACTAAGAAATATACGTCAGGCATCTTTGAGATGTGGCTCCCGACTGGGGGTTGCTACATTTCCCCAGGGGGGTGAAGACCTTTGGCTGTATTTGTGTATTTGTGTGTAGTGAGACTGGAGATTGGTTGTTTGTATAGATTGGAAGGCAATTAAGTGGTTATGCTAAATAGGAGTTCTCTTTGAAGAATAGAGTGTGTAAGCGAAAGGGTAACTCACACCAGGAAGGCCACCATGACAGAACTTGTGGAGGGTCCTCCAGCAGTTGGCTTTTGGCCGCCGCAAAAAAGGATGATCAGGAACGTTCATCTTGGCCAGCTGCCGAGAAAAAGAGTCAGTCAAGTATATATCACAGAATATAAAAACATACCAATAAATCAGAGCAGGAGGTAAAGAGTCAGTCAGTAATTCCCCACTAACCACTGAGCTGTATGATAACCTGAACTGCAAACTCAGCGGATTATAGACTAAGAAATATACGTCAGGCATCTTTGAGATGTGGCTCCCGACTGGGGGTTGCTACATTTCCCCAGGGGGGTGAAGACCTTTGGCTGTATTTGTGTATTTGTGTGTAGTGAGACTGGAGATTGGTTGTTTGTATAGATTGGAAGGCAATTAAGTGGTTATGCTAAATAGGAGTTCTCTTTGAAGAATAGAGTGTGTAAGCGAAAGGGTAACTCACACCAGGAAGGCCACCATGACAGAACTTGTGGAGGGTCCTCCAGCAGTTGGCTTTTGGCCTTGCTCCGCCGCAAAAAAGGATGATCAGGAACGTTCATCTTGGCCAGCTGCCGAGAAAAAGAGTCAGTCAAGTATATATCACAGAATATAAAAACATACCAATAAATCAGAGCAGGAGGTAAAGAGTCAGTCAGTAATTCCCCACTAACCACTGAGCTGTATGATAACCTGAACTGCAAACTCAGCATCATACGTCAGGCATCTTTGAGATTTGGCTCCCGACTGGGGGTTGCTACATTTCCCCAGGGGGGTGAAGACCTTTGGCTGTATTTGTGTGTAGTGAGACTGGAGATTGGTTGTTTGTATAGATTGGAAGGCAATTAAGTGGTTATGCTAAATAGGAGTTCTCTTTGAAGAATAGAGTGTGTAAGCGAAAGGGTAACTCACACCAGGAAGGCCACCATGACAGAACTTGTGGAGGGTCCTCCAGCAGTTGGCTTTTGGCCTTGCTCCGCCGCAAAAAAGGATGATCAGGAACGTTCATCTTGGCCAGCTGCCGAGAAAAAGAGTCAGTCAAGTATATATCACAGAATATAAAAACATACCAATAAATCAGAGCAGGAGGTAAAGAGTCAGTCAGTAATTCCCCACTAACCACTGAGCTGTATGATAACCTGAACTGCAAACTCAGCATCATACGTCAGGCATCTTTGAGATTTGGCTCCCGACTGGGGGTTGCTACATTTCCCCAGGGGGGTGAAGACCTTTGGCTGTATTTGTGTATTTGTGTGTAGTGAGACTGGAGATTGGTTGTTTGTATAGATTGGAAGGCAATTAAGTGGTTATGCTAAATAGGAGTTCTCTTTGAAGAATAGAGTGTGTAAGCGAAAGGGTAACTCACACCAGGAAGGCCACCATGACAGAACTTGTGGAGGGTCCTCCAGCAGTTGGCTTTTGGCCTTGCTCCGCCGCAAAAAAGGATGATCAGGAACGTTCATCTTGGCCAGCTGCCGAGAAAAAGAGTCAGTCAAGTATATATCACAGAATATAAAAACATACCAATAAATCAGAGCAGGAGGTAAAGAGTCAGTCAGTAATTCCCCACTAACCACTGAGCTGTATGATAACCTGAACTGCAAACTCAGCATCATACGTCAGGCATCTTTGAGATTTGGCTCCCGACTGGGGGTTGCTACATTTCCCCAGGGGGGTGAAGACCTTTGGCTGTATTTGTGTATTTGTGTGTAGTGAGACTGGAGATTGGTTGTTTGTATAGATTGGAAGGCAATTAAGTGGTTATGCTAAATAGGAGTTCTCTTTGAAGAATAGAGTGTGTAAGCGAAAGGGTAACTCACACCAGGAAGGCCACCATGACAGAACTTGTGGAGGGTCCTCCAGCAGTTGGCTTTTGGCCTTGCTCCGCCGCAAAAAAGGATGATCAGGAACGTTCATCTTGGCCAGCTGCCGAGAAAAAGAGTCAGTCAAGTATATATCACAGAATATAAAAACATACCAATAAATCAGAGCAGGAGGTAAAGAGTCAGTCAGTAATTCCCCACTAACCACTGAGCTGTATGATAACCTGAACTGCAAACTCAGCATCATACGTCAGGCATCTTTGAGATTTGGCTCCCGACTGGGGGTTGCTACATTTCCCCAGGGGGGTGAAGACCTTTGGCTGTATTTGTGTATTTGTGTGTAGTGAGACTGGAGATTGGTTGTTTGTATAGATTGGAAGGCAATTAAGTGGTTATGCTAAATAGGAGTTCTCTTTGAAGAATAGAGTGTGTAAGCGAAAGGGTAACTCACACCAGGAAGGCCACCATGACAGAACTTGTGGAGGGTCCTCCAGCAGTTGGCTTTTGGCCTTGCTCCGCCGCAAAAAAGGATGATCAGGAACGTTCATCTTGGCCAGCTGCCGAGAAAAAGAGTCAGTCAAGTATATATCACAGAATATAAAAACATACCAATAAATCAGAGCAGGAGGTAAAGAGTCAGTCAGTAATTCCCCACTAACCACTGAGCTGTATGATAACCTGAACTGCAAACTCAGCATCATACGTCAGGCATCTTTGAGATTTGGCTCCCGACTGGGGGTTGCTACATTTCCCCAGGGGGGTGAAGACCTTTGGCTGTATTTGTGTATTTGTGTGTAGTGAGACTGGAGATTGGTTGTTTGTATAGATTGGAAGGCAATTAAGTGGTTATGCTAAATAGGAGTTCTCTTTGAAGAATAGAGTGTGTAAGCGAAAGGGTAACTCACACCAGGAAGGCCACCATGACAGAACTTGTGGAGGGTCCTCCAGCAGTTGGCTTTTGGCCTTGCTCCGCCGCAAAAAAGGATGATCAGGAACGTTCATCTTGGCCAGCTGCCGAGAAAAAGAGTCAGTCAAGTATATATCACAGAATATAAAAACATACCAATAAATCAGAGCAGGAGGTAAAGAGTCAGTCAGTAATTCCCCACTAACCACTGAGCTGTATGATAACCTGAACTGCAAACTCAGCATCATACGTCAGGCATCTTTGAGATTTGGCTCCCGACTGGGGGTTGCTACATTTCCCCAGGGGGGTGAAGACCTTTGGCTGTATTTGTGTATTTGTGTGTAGTGAGACTGGAGATTGGTTGTTTGTATAGATTGGAAGGCAATTAAGTGGTTATGCTAAATAGGAGTTCTCTTTGAAGAATAGAGTGTGTAAGCGAAAGGGTAACTCACACCAGGAAGGCCACCATGACAGAACTTGTGGAGGGTCCTCCAGCAGTTGGCTTTTGGCCTTGCTCCGCCGCAAAAAAGGATGATCAGGAACGTTCATCTTGGCCAGCTGCCGAGAAAAAGAGTCAGTCAAGTATATATCACAGAATATAAAAACATACCAATAAATCAGAGCAGGAGGTAAAGAGTCAGTCAGTAATTCCCCACTAACCACTGAGCTGTATGATAACCTGAACTGCAAACTCAGCATCATACGTCAGGCATCTTTGAGATTTGGCTCCCGACTGGGGGTTGCTACATTTCCCCAGGGGGGTGAAGACCTTTGGCTGTGGTAACTCGCCCTAGCAAGGCACTGGGGGGCTGCCTTAGACACTTGTTTGATGGGCAGAGAGTCTCTACTAGGGTTGATGCTCATTAGCAAGGAGAGAAACGAATAGTACGAGATTTTATTTTTACCCTCTTCGATTTCAGCCTCTTTTTGAAGAATAAATTTCCTATATATGTAATAAAATCTGGTATTACCTACTCATGGAGAAAGAAGTATTTCCACCTGTCGTGAATCCGCCCTTCAGCTCCCCAAACATCGCTTTCCCTTCTGGAATAAACAATGACGAATGCTTGCGAGCGGTTTGATCTCTTGGCATTCTTTTTTTCGTGGAGAAGTTTTGCTCGTGGCATAATTTATGACCGATCAAGTGGCTCTTTCTCACTGCACAGATTCATTCCATTATTATACAAACATCTGAACTCCCTGCTCCGGCCTCAATCGAACCCTTTCTGAACGCGGGAGCTATAAAAAAAATTTACTTTCTTCTGTAATCAATGGAGTTCAGATTGCTAGATGAGGGTTCAGTTACTGTTTTAAAATTTACTTTTTAAATTGTTTATAACGGTGATAACAATTGCTAAACATTAAATATTGGGAGGTTGAATAAGTTCCTGTGCTGTTCTATACTCACTAGCGTATCCAGGGGGGGGGGCTAGGGGGAAAGTGTTTTTTTTACTTAGATTTTCAGAAATTTTCTAGAGGAGGACCCCCCCTTAGTACTTGTAACTCTATTATTACAACTTTGTTTTATATTAAGTTTTTCAAAACACAAAATTTCTACCATGAAATCTATATCCGAAATTGGACCAGGCGTACCAAAACAAAATGAAAAGTGGGGGTTTTTCGACTTAAATTTTCAAAAAATTTCTGGGGGAGGACCCCCAGACTCCCACTTTTAGTGGTTGGAGCAAGATAATTCACTACCTTTTGCATATTAAGATAATCAAGAAGATACAATTGCATTATGAAAATTTTTAGCTCCCCCAAAACTAAATCCTGGATCCGCCACTGTCTATACTTGATTGAAGCATTAATCACAAGGCCCTAATTATACGGACCTAGATTATGATGTTCCTTTTCAGAAGACTGAAACAAGCTAAAAATTCGGTATTAGTCATTTTATAAGGGGTAAACTACTTTTTAATGAATTAATGTAATTTAATTTAATTAAGGGTAAGCAGCAGAAAATTATTCAACCTCCCAATATATATTTTCAATAGCACTAAGCTCAATTAACCATTGTTTACTTTTAAATTCATAGCTAATTAAGCCTTATCCTCAGAATATTTTAATTAAAATGTATTCCGTCAAACCTTTGAAATTTTTTTAATGTAAAATTTTAATTCATTCTAACTTTTGAGTTTAAATTATCAAAAAACTCAACTTAGCTGTCCTGGAATGTTATAAAATTATTTATTTGTGTTAAATTTTTTAAATTTCTAATTTTCACAAATTATTTCTAAATTTTCACAATAAATTTGTTAGGAAAATTTATATTCTCCCACTTCTTGAGGGAATCGAACCCTTGCGTTCGATGTTTGGTTTTTTAGTTGTTTTTTGTTGGCAACTAGTTTTAGGCTGTATTTATGCTAATTACAGTGTCAAGGCTAAACTGAATCTGTTAACTGTGTTATATCAGGCTTGGTCACTTCCCAAAAGATCAAAGAAGCCGACGTTACTGGAAGTTTTCAGATCTTACCGCTTGAGAGCGCTGGCCACGTCTACGGAAATTTGGTTGATTGATTGGGTTCTTGGTGCTTTTTGCCTCGGCTCTTTGGCCGGCCTCGCATGGAGGAGGGAGAGTTGAGAATCCCGGAGATAAAATCTTGGGAGAGAAGGAATCTTTTGGTGAAAGAGAGGGGAAACAAATTTGATTTGTCAGCTCTGTTTGATCGCTAATTTTTTGTAGGTTTCTAATGATCTATAGTCTGTGTAAATAAAATTGGAGGTTCACTACTAGTCACAATGCACTGCCACATCGTTGGTCATGCGCGAGTCTCAATTCAAGCATGTCGAGTCGGCAATTTTATTATTTATGCCATGAATGACAGATAGATGGCTCTGGCCACGTACGGCTCACTAGAGACATAATCTGTAACATCGTTTTCCACTCATTGTCCAAGCCTGATATAACACAGTTAACACATCCAGTTTAGCCTTGACAGTGTAAATCAGGTATGGGCAACCTTTTTGTACCTGCGGGCCAAATTCAAAGATTCTAATGACGTGGAGGGCCAGGGGTTCAGTTTTTGGTTGGGGGACAAACTGCAATCAGACTTTTATTTTGGGGTATTGACTCGACGTCATTTCACTAGTACATTTTACGTTAAGTTTTGGATCACTTAAAAGTAGTATTTGAACTATGTTGCACAGAAAGTGTCAAAATTTTACAATGTTAGCATACAAGTAAAAATGGGGGTCCGTGAGTCACCCCCAGTAAAATTTGCCTATAAAAGTAGTGATTTTGCTCATTTTGAGACCCTGTGGGTAACATCTGAACAGAACCGCTCCTTATAAACCACATAATTATCAAGGGAAAAAATTATAAATAGACTTCAGAATTTCGAGGGGGCTGTGGGTCCACCCCCTGGAAATTTTTTAAAATTTTCCCCTTTAACTAGTGGGGGCTTTAACCACTTTGGGGAACACTCAAAGGGGACCGTTTCTTGTAAGCGGCAGAATTTTCAAAGAAAAAACACTGTACAACAGACTTCCATATGGTAGAGGGGGGGTTTGGGGTTCTACCCAAGAAAAATTTTGAAATTTGATCCTCAAAAGTAGTGTTTTAAGTCCTTTGGAAACTTTTTAAAGTCTTTTTTTTACTTTTCTCCATGACAATATTTAAAATGTTCCGCGGGCCGGACCAAATGACGTGGCGGGCCGGAGGTTGACCACCGTTGGTGTAGAGCATAAATATGGCCTACCACGAACTTTCTAACTACTGTCTCTTCTTAGTTCTGCTGTTCAATGCTGCCCGATCTATAAGTATTAATGTTTTGTAATTGTCTGTATATAATTTTTGCTAAATTAAACGTTAGTTAAAAAAGTACAGCTGTATTTGTTAAAGCAGTTAAGTCACAAGAGTAACTAGAGAAAGCAAGATGAATAAAAGGTGTTTGAAAATGAGATTCAAAAATAAATAGTGCATGAAAAGAACTGCTGAACTACGATAATACTCAAAAGTTATTAATCATACATTTAATAATGGAAAAAAACAATAAATGCACTAACCTGGGCTTCACCCAAGCCAAGTTCTATGGAGTTATTTTAAGACTTCCAAGCCCTCTATGACAGTTTTGGTTGCTGTCATCTCAGTCATTAGGGTCATCTTGAGGATGTTTTTCAATTTCTTTCTGAAAAACGAAGCAGACACACGCAAAAAGTTTTGCAACTTTAGTTTTGCTTTAGGATTGTTGTTGATGAAATTTGAAATTGGTGTTGCCATGTTTTAAAGATGCATGTTTTTCAAATTAGAAACCTAACAGAAGGGGTAACTTTGTTTCATCACGAGTAGCAGCGTCACCTAAGTAAAAAAGTCGAACTAAACAACTGTTTTTTTTTTTAATTTTGAAATAAGTAAAGAAGAATGAATTTCTTTAATCTAACAAGTAGTGTATTCATTTTTAAGTAAATAAATGCGTTTGGAAAACGTTTTGTTAATCGTCCAACAGTTTTCAAATTAGAAACCTAACAGAAGGGGTGACTTTGTTTCAACACGAGTAGCAGCGCCACCTAAACACCCTTTCGTTCTCTCTTTCTTATTCTCTCTCTCTCGTTCTCTCCCTTTTGTTCTCTCTTTTTCTCTCTTTCTCATTCTCTCTCTTTACCTCCCTTTCGTTCTCTCTCTCTCGTTCTCTCTTTCACTCTCTCTCTATCTCTCTCTTTATTTCTCTCCCTTTCGTTCTCTCTCGCTCTCTCTCTTTTATTTTCCCTTTCGTTCTCTCTCCCTTTCGTTCCCTTGTTCTCTCTATTTCACTTTCTCTCTCTCTTTCGTTCTCTCTCGCTCTCTCCTCCGTTCTCTCTCTCATTCCCTCTCTCTCGCTCTCTCTATCTCTCTTATTTCTTTATCTCTTTATCTTTTTTTCTTTATCTTTTTATTTCTCTCCCTTTCGTTCTCTCTCCCTTTCGTTCTCTCTCTTTATCTCTCTTGTTCTCTCTTTCTTATTCTCTCTCTCTGGTTCTCTCCCTTTTGTTCTCTCTTTCTCATTCTCTCTCTTTCTCTCCCTTTCGTTCTCTCTATTTCACTTTCTCTTTCTCTCTTTCACTCTCTCTCTTTCTCGCTCTCTCTATCTCTCTCTTTATTTCTCTCCCTTTCGTTCTCTCTCCCTTGTTCTCTCTCGTTATCTCTCTCTTGCTCTCTCTCTTTTTCTCTCTCTCATTCTCTCTCTCTTATTCTCTCCCTTTCGTTCTCTCTCGCTCTCTCTCTTTTGTTATTTCTCCCTTGTTCTCTCTATTTCACTTTCTCTCTCTCTTTCGTTCTCTCTCGCTCTCTCCTCCTTTCTCGCTCTCTCTATCTCTCTCTTTCTCGCTCTCTCTATCTCTCTCTTTCTCGCTCTCTCTATCTCTCTCTTTCTCGCTCTCTCTATCTCTCTTATTTCTTTATCTCTTTATCTTTTTTTCTTTATCTTCTTTATTTCGCTCCCTTTCGTTCTCTCTATTGTTCTCTCTCTTTCTCTCTCTTGTTCTCTCTTTTTTATTCTCTCTCTCTCGTTCTCTCCCTCTTGTTCTATCTTTTTCTCTCTTTCTCATTCTCTCTCTATCTCTCTCTCTTTCTTTATCTTTTTTCTTTATCTTCTTTATTTCTCTCTTTTTCGTTCTCTCTCCCTTGTTCTCTGTCTTTATCTCTCTCTTGTTCTCTCTTTCTTATTCTCTCTCTCTGGTTCTCTCCCTTTTGTTCTCTCTTTCTCTCTTACTCATTCTCTCTCTTTCTCTCCCTTTCGTTCTCTCTCTCTCGTTCTCTCTATTTCACTTTCTCTTACTCTCTTTCACTCTCTCTTTCTCGCTCTCTCTATCTCTCTCTTTATTTCTCTCCCTTTCATTCTCTCTCTCTTTCTCTCTATTTAACTTTCTCTTACTCTCTTTTACTCTCTTTCACTCTCTCTTTCTCGCCCTCTCTATCTCTCTCTTTATTTCTCTCCCTTTCGTTCTCTCTCCCTTGTTCTCTCTCTTTATCTCTCTCTTGTTCTCCTTCTGTATCTCTCTCTTGTTCTCCTTCTTTATCTCTCTCTTGTTCTCCTTCTTTATCTCTCTCTTGTTCTCTCTTTCTTATTCTCTCTCTCTTTCCCTCCCTTTCGTTCTCTGTCTCTCTCGTTCCCTCTATTTCACTTTCTCTTACTCTCTTTCACTCTCTCTCTTTATTTCTCTCTCTCTGGTTCTCTCTCTCGTTTTCTCCCTTTTGTTCTCTCTTTTTCTCTCTTTCTCATTCTCTCTCTTTCTCTCCCTTTCGTTCTCTCTCCCTTGTTCTCACTATTTCACTTTCTCTCTCTCTTTTGTTCTCTCTTGCTCTCTCCTCCTTTCTGTCTCTCTCTCTCGCTCTCTCTCTTTCTTTATCTCTTTATCTTTAGCTTCTTTATTTCTCTCCCTTTCGTTCTCTCTCCCTTGTTCTCTCTCTTTATCTCTCTTGTTCCTCTTTCTTATTCTCTCTCTCGTTCTCTCTCTTTTTCTCTCGTCCTCATTCTCTCTCTCTTTCGTTCTCTCTCTCTCGTTCTCTCTATTTCACTTTCCCTTACTCTCTTTCACTCTCTCTCTATCTCTCTCTTTATTTCTCTCCCTATTTCGTTTTCTCTCGTTCTCTCTCTTGTTATCTCTTTCTTATTCTCTCTCTCGTTCTCTCTCTTTTTCTTTGTTTCTCATTCTCTCTCTCTTTCGTTCTCTCTCTCGTTCTCTCTATTTCACTTTCCCTTACTCTCTTTCTCGCTCTCTCTATCTCTCTCTTTATTTCTCTCCCTTTCGTTTTCTCTCGTTCTTTCTCTTATCTCTCTCGTTCTCTCCCTTTTGTTCTCTCTTTTTCTCTCTTTCTCGTTCTCTCCCATTCCCTCCCTTTCGTTCTCTCTCTCTCTCGTTCTCTCTATTTCACTTTCTCTTACTCTCTTTCACTCTCTCTCTATCTCTCTCTTTATTTCTCTCCCTTTCGTTCTCTCTCTTGTTATCTCTTTCTTATTCTCTCTCTCGTTCTCTCCCTTTTGTTCTCTCTTTTTCTCTCTCTCATTCTCTCTCATTCCCTCCCTTTCGTTCTCTCTCTCGTTCTCTCTATTTCACTTTCTCTTACTCTCTTTCACTCTCTCTCTTTCTCGCTCTATCTATCTCTCTCTTTATTTCTCTCCCTTTCGTTTTCTCTCGTTCTCTCTCTTATTATCTCTTTCTTATTCTCTCTCTCGTTCTCTCCCTTTTGTTCTCTTTTTCTCTCTTTCTCATTCTCTCTCATTCCCTCCCTTTCGTTCTCTCTCTCTCTCTCGTTCTCTCTATTTCACTTTCTCTTACTCTCTTTCACTTTCTCTCTTTCTCGCTCTCTCTATCTCTCTCTTTATTTCTCTCCCTTTCGTTTTCTCTCGTTCTCTCTCTTGTTATCTCTTTCTTATTCTCTCTCTCGTTCTCTCCCTTTTGTTCTCTCTTTTTCTCTCTTTCTCATTCTCTCTCATTCCCTCCCTTTCGTTCTCTCTATTTCACTTTCTCTTACTCTCTTTCACTCTCTCTCTCTCGCTCTCTCTATCTCTCTCTTTATTTCTCTCCCTTTCGTTTTCTCTCGTTCTCTCTCTTGTTATCTCTTTCTTATTCTCTCTCTCGTTCTCTCCCTTTTGTTCTCTCTTTTTCTCTCTTTTTCATTCTCTCTCTCTTTTGTTCTCCCTTTCGTTCTCTCTCCCTTGTTCTCTCTATTTCACTTTCTCTCTCTCTCTCGTTCTCTCTATTTCACTTTCCCTTACTCTCTTTCTCGCTCTCTCTATCTCTCTCTTTATTTCTCTCCCTTTCGTTTTCTCTCGTTCTCTCTCTTGTTATCTCTTTCATATTCTCTCTCTCGTTCTCTCCCTTTTGTTCTCTCTTTTTCATTCTCTCTCTCTCTGTCGTTCTCTCTCTCTGTCGTTCTCTCTCTCTGTCGTTCTCTCTCTCTTTTGTTCTCCCTTTCGTTCTCTCTCCCTTGTTCTCTCTATTTCACTTTCTCTCTCTCGTTCTCTCTATTTCACTTTCCCTTACTCTCTTTCTCGCTCTCTCTATCTCTCTCTTTATTTCTCTCATTTTCGTTCTCTCTCTTGTTATCTCTTTCTTATTCTCTCTCTCGTTCTCTCTCTTTTTCTCTGTTTCTCATTCTCTCTCTCTTTCGTTCTCTCTCTCGTTCTCTCTATTTCACTTTCTCTTACTCTCTTTCTCACTCTCTCTATCTCTCTCTTTATTTCTCTCCCTTTCGTTTTCTCTCGTTCTCTCTCTTGTTATCTCTCTCTCGTTCTCTCCCTTTTGTTCTCTCTTTTTCTCTCTTTTTCGTTCTCTCTCATTCCCTCCCTTTCGTTCTCTCTCTCTCTCTCTCTCGTTCTCTCTATTTCACTTTCTCTTACTCTCTTTCACTCTCTCTTTATCTCTCTCTTTATTTCTCTCCCTTTCGTTCTCTCTCTTGTTATCTCTTTCTTATTCTCTCTCTCGTTCTCTCCCTTTTGTTCTCTCTCTTTCTCGCTCTATCTATCTCTCTCTTTATTTCTCTCCCTTTCGTTTTCTCTCGTTCTCTCTCTTATTATCTCTTTCTTATTCTCTCTCTCGTTGTCTCCCTTTTGTTCTCTTTTTCTCTCTTTCTCATTCTCTCTCATTCCCTCCCTTTCGTTCTCTCTCTCTCGTTTTCTCTATTTCACTTTCTCTTACTCTCTTTCACTTTCTCTCTTTCTCGCTCTCTCTATCTCTCTCTTTATTTCTCTCCCTTTCGTTTTCTCTCGTTCTCTCTCTTGTTATCTCTTTCTTATTCTCTCTCTCGTTGTCTCCCTTTTGTTCTCTCTTTCTCATTCTCTCTCATTCCCTCCCTTTCGTTCTCTCTCTCTCGTTCTCTCTATTTCACTTTCTCTTACTCTCTTTCACTTTCTCTCTTTCTCGCTCTCTCTATCTCTCTCTTTATTTCTCTCCCTTTCGTTTTCTCTCGTTCTCTCTCTTGTTATCTCTTTCTTATTCTCTCTCTCGTTCTCTCCATTTTGTTCTCTCTTTTTCTCTCTTTCTCATTCTCTCTCATTCCCTCCCTTTCGTTCTCTCTGTCTCGTTCTCTCTATTTCACTTTCTCTCTTTCTCGCTCTCTCTATCTCTCTCTTTATTTCTCTCCCTTTCGTTTTCTCTCGTTCTCTCTCTTGTTATCTCTTTCTTATTCTCTCTCTCGTTCTCTCCCTTTTGTTCTCTCTTTTTCTCTCTTTTTCATTCTCTCTCTCTGTCGTTCTCTCTCTCTTTTGTTCTCCCTTTCGTTCTCTCTCCCTTGTTCTCTCTATTTCACTTTCTCTCTCTCTCGTTCTCTCTATTTCACTTTCCCTTACTCTCTTTCTCGCTCTCTCTATCTCTTTCTTTATTTCTCTCCCTTTCCTTTTCTGTCGTTCTCTCTCTTGTTATCTCTTTCTTATTCTCTCTCTCGTTCTCTCTTTTTCATTCTCTCTCTCTGTCGTTCTCTCTCTCTTTTGTTCTCCCTTTCGTTCTCTCTCCCTTGTTCTCTCTATTTCACTTTCTCTCTCTCTCGTTCTCTCTATTTCACTTTCCCTTACTCTCTTTCTCGCTCTCTCTATCTCTCTCTTTATTTCTCTCCCTTTCGTTTTCTCTCGTTCTCTGTCTTGTTATCTCTCTCTCGTTCTCTCCCCTTTGTTCTCTCTTTTTCTCTCTTTCTCTTTCTCTCTCATTCTCTCCCTTTCGTTCTCTCTCTCTCTCGTTCTCTCTATTTCACTTTCTCTTACTCTCTTTCACTCTCTCTCTTTCTCGCTCTCTCTATCTCTCTCTTTATTTCTCTCCCTTTCGTTCTCTCTCTCTTGCTCTCTCTGTTTTTCTCTCTTTTTCATTCTCTCTCTCTCGTTCTCTCTCTTTTGTTCTCCCTTTCGTTCTCTCTCCCTTGTTCTCTCTATTTCACTTTCTCTCTCTTTCGCTCTCTCTCGTTCTCTCTCTTTCGCTCTCTATCTTTCATGTTCTCTGTCTCTCGTTCTCTTTCACTCTCTCTCTATCGTTCTCTCTCTCACTCGTTCTCTCTCGCTCTCTCTGTCTCATAATCACCATTAACAACAACAGAAATTATTAATAATTATAAAAATTTAAATTGCTTTTAATTATATGCAAGCACAACCTCCTACGCTTCATTCGCCCGAGAACGCCATTCGTCGAACTCTCCACTAATCAACATCGGCAAAGTTTAGACTCCGCCTTTTTTTATGGGCGTGTTCTCAGTGACTGACAACTGCGCTCGGCGAATCGGAGGGCTCAGATTTGATGGAGAAGCCTTCGATCTGGAAGGACCTGGATTTCGGAAGGAACGACTTTAGAGCCAATTTTCGACCCGTTATCGCAAAAATTTCCGAGAAAAAAACATCACACTATGTAGAAAAAACCCTTCTGAATCTTTTGGGACCATTCCCGATTAATTTAAACCGATATTTAGGTGAGAAATCGACGTTTTAGTGAGCGATGTCGCGAAAAAAAGCTTGGCGGTTTCGTCTTGGCGAGACCTCCCGCTGCTGATTTCATCAAAGCGTGTGGATGTGCTAGGCGAGAGGGGAAAACGCGAGGCGCCGGAAAGGCGATTTTCGCCAGTTCTGGCGGAAAACGGCCGCGCTGGCAAACAATGGGAGCAGATGTAGTGCTTTCTGCAGCTTTTACGGTAGGGTTATTGTAAGAGGGGATCTTTTTAATTGAACTGTTCTCTGCGGTTTATTCATTGTGAAGGATAGCAGATGTTTTACGGCAGCTATTAGAAACGGAGCTAATTAGATTGATTCAGGATGAGTTGGTTGTTTTTTACGCGAGAAATTTAAGTAATAGAGGAATATTTTTCGGTAACTTCTGCGGTAGCTGTTAAAAAAGGAGTTAGTGGATCGCGGTTTGAATTAGATGCAGGATGTATTTATTGTTGGATGTTTTTATTTTACGCAAGGAATTTAAGTATAATAGAATGGACAATTGCAGTCGTTTTTTTTTTCATCTTAATGTATTCAGAATGACTTAAAATCTTCTGAAAACATTTTAATGCGCTAATAGAGCATTTTCAATCACATGACTCGGACCTAACAACGGCCTTAGCAACGTTGTTATTCGTCCAAGTGACGTCATGTGCGAATGCTTCTATTGGATGCTTGTTTTCACAGAGAGTGTTTCCATGGAAATGGTGATCCTAATTTGGCTGTTTACTCTTTATGAAGGAAAGCAGATGTTTTGCGTTAGCTCTTTAAAACGGAGCTAATTAGATTTAGGATGTGCTGGTTGTTTTTTTTACGCAAGAAAGTTAAGTAATAAAAGTGTGCGCTCTATTTTTTCGGAAATGGGCCGTCCATAAATGACGTCACGCTCAGAGGGGGGAGGGGGTTAATCAATTTGTGACAAGGGGGAGGGTTTCAAAGTTGTGACATCACATCCTCCCCAAAACTGAAAATCAACCAAAAATAACAAAAATAGAATTTTTTCCCTAAGATTTTTAATCCAAAAGAAAAGTAATTTTAGTTGCTTCTAGGAGAGAGAATATTCTACAAAAAATTATTACCGAGAATTTTACAACTCTATGTATTAGACATATTGATTGATTGAAAGCGTGACATGTGACATAGGGGGGGAGGGGGCAAAAATGGGCAAAAAAAAGTGTGACATCATTTATGGACGGCCCAACTTGAGGGGTTTACTCTTTGATCACATTTCATGACAAGGAATGAGTGGTGCTTACGGAAGATGCATTTTCGAAAATCTCTTGTTTCTTGTATACCTAAATAATTTCAAAATTCAACCAAAAAATAAATTTCACAAAAAAAAAGGTGGTCGGGTAGTTTTCTTACGTAGGGGAGATCAGGCTAATACGACATACCACTTTTTCAAAGCAACCGTAAAAGACTAATTAAATAGATTTCCTGTAGTTTTCAAAGCCAATGAAATGTTTATTTAATGCTCTAACACCCCCTAATTGGGTATATCATAATCTTTCTTTTTTCTTTTTCAAAAACTTACTTTTCTAAAAAAGCAGAAAATATGTCATTTTACCCGATATAAGGATAAAATGACATAGTAAATATTTATTAGGAAAAAAAGTAGTTTCTTTGCAAAAGCAATTTTATTTGATCCCAAATAATAACTATATTAATAGTTAAGCACTTTGGCATAATCTATAATTACTTTTTTGGGGAAGATAACCAGCTAATTTTAAAAAACAACTGTAATGTGCTTATCAAAACAAAATTTTATTTTTTTTTCTTTCATGGAGGCGTTAAAGTTAACAGAGTATGCATTTTTTCTGAAGTTAACGTCGCTTAAGATTATGTTCTGTGGAACATGAGGGATAGGACCTGTTTCAGCAACTGTGCGGATTGTCTATACTTTATACTTGTTATTAGAATGATGTCAGAAGCTTCTTCTGAAACATGTTCATTGAGCTTCAGTACTTTTGCTGGAGCAACAAGATGAACTGAGAACACATTGGGTTGGCCGGAGAAAGGCCAGTGTTTAGGAATCCACTCTTCGCATTAACCATGGTAGCAACCTTTCCATTTCTTTTTTTTTAAAGCTCTGATATAAAAGGGTTTTTTCCTTAGTTGCCTTTTAACCAAGTCGAAACTTCTGGTCGTAGAATGTTCTTAGTGGCCCATAAAAGGTCTTATAAACTAATAATATAAATAAGTATTTTAAATATCGACAGTATATGTATGAAAATATTGTGTTGGTAAAATGACATACTATGTCATTTTATACCAATGAGTTCTATGTCATTTTACCCATAAAGGTCTATTTTTATTTATTTTCAATTTCTCGTAAAACAAAAAGTCTAAGCAACTACCTATCGCATGAAATATACTCTTAATTGAACATACATTCACACAAGAATGTTAGTTTAAGTAAATGAAAGAATTTGTATAAGAGATATCTCATTATAAAAACACAAAAAAAATATTTTGACACTCACGTTTTTTATTTTTGTTCACCACGAGGTAAGAAATGTTTTTCAAACATTGGCGTCCGTGGTCTGTTTGTATCGTTTTGGAAGCAATAAAAGAAGAAAAAAAGCGCCTGACACTTGCTGTCATTCTGCTAAATTTCAAGAAAATCGAAAAAGTCATTTTACCCGAGTATGTCGTATTAGCCTGATTTCCCCTAATTATGAAGAGGGGGGTTGCTTGCTGACAAGGGGTGTCAAAAATTACCAAAAACATGCTTACGTAATATTTGAACGGCTCCATAAAATTAACACAGTTGATAAAATTTAAATACAATATTTAAAAAGTATAGCGCCACTATTGGTTGGTTATTAGGCCACTAAAATATCGCATTTTCTACAATGAATAAAAAAATTAATTAATATTAAATATTGAATGATCAAAATTAACCAGTAAATAATTGACTAATTTCAAATTTTGGAATAATATCTAGTCGTTGAAAGTCGAAAAAAACCTGTGTTTTCATAAACCTTAATACTAAATCTGAAACGTAAATAATTGGGTTTAGCAGTATTAGTTTCCCAGCCAGCCACCCACTAGATGGCAGCATGAAAAATTACTCCGCTTTTGAGTGAAATTATTGTGTTCCTATGAATTTTAAAATTTTATCATATAAAAATATTATTGCAGAATTAATCAATTTTTAAGTATTAAATATCGACACACTATGTGGTAAATACTGAAGGGTAGTGCATTTTTTTTTTAAACAAATACAATTTACATTTTTAAATTCTACATTTGGGCTAAAATAGTTGTGAATATATTTTTATAAATACCTGAAATTTAAGAAATAAATTTTCAAATTTGCTGAATCTAGATTTAAGTAAATGTTTAAAAAGTATGTTTTTCGAATATTTCAATTCTTTATCTTGAACGGTTCTTAACATATCAATTTAAAGTTGAAAAACAGTTAAAAATGCATTAACATTAAAAAACATTTTCGAATGTAAGAAAGGATTGTATCTGGTTCTATTTAGGATAGAAACATCATTTTAAGCAGAAGAAACTGGGTTACAGTAAAGCATAAAAACTTTTAGTGAAAGTCTGGAGATTTTTGTGTCCCAGACCGAGAGGGCCGTATCCAAGGTGAGGGTTTTTTAAGGGTTCAAACCCCTCCCGAAATTATGACAGACATTTTTATTCTGTTTTTTCCTGTAAGATTAAACTTTTCAGGGTAAAAATTCCAAAAAATTTCTGGGAAAATTTCCAAACCCCTTGAAATTTTAATACACTGTTTTTCATTGAAAATTGTTTGACTCACATGGAGTGGTCCTTTTTAAATGTATCCTAAGGCTGGGCGCGCACGAGTGACTAAAGTCACGGCGACCAGGATTACTAGTATCAAAAATATCACTAGAAAACAATAGAGCATTTTCAATCACATGACTTTACCTAACAACGGCCTTAGCAACGTTGTTTTGATCCTCCAGTGATGTCATGTGCAAATGCTTCTATTGGATGCTTCCATGTCCCGCCCCTAACAACAGCCTTAGCAACGTTGTTTTTGTCTTTGTCACCGTGACAAAAGTCGCCCGTGCGCGCTCGCCCTAAAAAGTCTCAAAATGAGTTAAAACACTACTTTTAAGGGTAAAAATTCCTAAATTTTTCTGGAGTTCAATTGAAAAGAGTGGAAATTTTCAAACACCCCTCGAAATTTTGCTCTAGCTCGAAATGTTGAGTCAACCCCCTTGAACACACATCCAGCAAATTTTCGGTCTCGCTCAAAAACTAAAAATAAAGTTTTTAAAACAATATTCCTAATTATTGCTTCAGAAATGTGTATTGAATTATTGAAGAATCTATATTCTGAAAAGAAGATCACTTTTATTATGTACACAGGGTAAGTGGTTACAAGAAGAGAGGTGACATGTGTGATGAAAGAGGACAGCAGGAGTGAAAATTACATTAAAAATCCAATTATTGAAAAGACAGATTTGAGAGACTTCCTTATTCTTTGAAGTAATATGAATACAAACATGATTTTAACTATACTCGGCAGCAACGTTTCTTGAACCGAGTACGTCACTACGCGGAAGGAGAAAACGGGTAAGCCTGTTGGGTTGCTAGGAGGAGTTTCGGTACGTGATAAAAAAAGACGCTATATACATGGGTTTAACGAACTAATCATATTTTTAAATTGACGTTCACTCAAAATTTCGCGTCATAGTCATAGGGTCAACTTCAGTTGCTGTCTATACTAGACAGCAACTTAAGTTGACCCTACGACGTCACCAACAAACAAAGTAGTTCCCATCGCGGTGTTTCAATTTTGAGTGAACGTCAATTTAATAATGTGATTATTTTGTTTACCCTATGTGTATATATAAGTGCTTTTCCATCACGATTTGCGTACCGCCTCCTAGCAACCCAACAGGCTTTCTGCTTACGCAGTTTCTCCTTCCACGTAGTGACGTACTGGGTTCAAGAAACGTTGCTGTCTATACTCGACAGCAACTTTTCTTGAACCTAGTACGTCACAAATGCGGAAGGAGAAATCGGTAAACACGAAGCCTGTTGGGTTGCAAGGAGGAGTTTCGGTACGCAAATCGCGATTGAAAAGCACTATGTATACATGGGTTTCACAAAATAATCATATTCCTAAATTGAAATTCTTCATTTCCCTCAAAATTCAGACACCGCGATGGGAACTACTTTGTTTGTTAGTGACGTCATAGGGTCAGGAAACGTTGCTGTGGAGCATAAACCTCTTTTCTCTGCTGTATTATTGAAGTGAAGAAGTGTTGAACTAGTGGGTGGGGAGTGCCCAGACGACGGCGGTCTTGTCTGCGGATGCGGATGCGAAGGCGAAGTGCTCGGGGTGCCAGCGCCCTTGCACCACTTGGTCCGAATGGGAGGCCACGCGCACGCACGCGGGCGCCTGCGTCAGGTCCCCTGCAACAAAACGCACATTGTCAACTCTGCTGATTGGCTTAAAACTTTTTTATTTAGAGTTAATCGATTGTAAACTAACTTCCCGATGAGCTGGCCGAGTGAGAAACGACTTCTCTGAGGTGATCATTATTGTTGATCGTTATCGTATCGTTTCATCTTCGTGTTAAAATTTCTGAATGCGGACCTTAGATCATATTGAGACATTTTCTCCCCAAAGTAGGATCCCTTGTAAGAGTAAGGGAGTAAGTTGTAAGAGTAAGGGAGTAAGAGAGTAAGAGTAAGGGAGTAAGCGTAAGGAAGTAACAGTAAGGGGGTAAGACTAAGAGGGAAAGAGTAAGGGAGTAAAAGAGTAAGGGGTGAAGAGAGTAAGAGTAAGGGAGTAAGAGTAAGGGGGGAAGAGAAAGAGAGTAAGGGAGTAAGAGTAAGAGAGTAAGAATAAGGGAGTAAGAGTAAGAGAGTAAGAATAAGGGAGTAAGACTAAGGGAGGAAGAGTAAGGGAGTAAGAGTAAGGGGGAAGAGAGTAACAGTAAGGGAGTAAGAGTAAGAGAGTAAGAGACAAGCCACACCAGCCGCCACCAGTGGCAGGAGCAATAAAAAGCCATAAAGATGGTTATCTAAGACAGGGTATCTAATAGAAGTGAGATAACCATCTTTATCGCTTTTTATTGCTCCTGCCACTGGTGGCGGCTGGTGTGGCTTGTCTCTAAGGGAGTACCTTGTAGGTCCGTGATGGCTAGGGCATTTTGAGACATTTTCTCCCCAAAGTAGGATTTCTCGTAAGAGTAAGGGGGGAAGAGTAAGGGAGTAAGAGAGTCTGTTACCTTGTAGGTCCGTGATGGCGAGGGACCCGTCTGCGCCGCCCGTCAGCAGATAGAGCGCTTTGGGGGAGAGGGCGGCCGTTCGCACCTCTCGCCCCCCGTGAGGAGTGAGAGAGGCGAGGGGGCGGCGGGCGCGCATGTCGTACAGACGACACCCCCCGTCCTCGTGGCCGCTCACCAGAAGACGGCCGCTCGGGTCCGCCGCCAGACACCCGGCCACTCCGCCCACCTCTCCTGCAAAAATCACTTTTGTTAAACACTCCGCTTATTGTGATCACTTCTATTGTTATTTAAATTAGCCCGAGAACGTTTCCTAACATAACAGGGTTAACATTTTGCATAACAGGGGTTTCCAAAGTCCTCGTGGGCCGCAATCGAAATCACAAGTCAAGTGGCGGGCGTAATCTGGCTCATTTTTATCCATGACTTTAGTATGGAACTTTTCCAGCGAGGGAGGGACGAAGGTTATTCACATATTGTGAAGATACTACTGTATTTTCAAAAATTTCAGAGGATTTTTAACCCTAAACATATTTTAATGTTGAATATTAATTAAAAGGGGGAGGTCTTTCTCCAGAAAACTGCTGTAAAAAATGTTTTTCATCTAACTTTTGGATACCCCATTAAGTCCCTCCTTGGGCTAAATGTTCACCTAAGCCTTCATAATTCCTCAGGAGGAATTTCAGGGTAAACAACCTCCCCCCTCGAAACCTCAAACTTAAAATTTTTATCCATAGAAAACGCCCGCTACTCCATAATATAAGAGGTAGAGAGGTCCTCCCCCGAAGAATTTTTGAATTCAATATTTGAAATATAAATGAATTATTGAGCTAAAAAGTGTTCTAAAGCTACTTTTTGGGGGGTTTCAGGGAGCTTCGCGGGCCGCACAAATTGACTTGGCGGGCCGCCAGTTGGAAACCCCTGTTGTATAAGAAGAAGCAATACAAAATTTGGAATTACTTAAACCAGTTGAATAAAAGTCGATTAAACAGTTACTCGGAATTTTTGAAATGAAAGTGCTCACCGGTGGTGGCGTCTTGTCCCGCGGGCCTCGGGGGTATGTGGTGCACGCAGCCGCGCGTGCGCATGTCCCAGAAGCGCACGCTCCGGTCCTGCGCACTGCTCACGAACATGACGCCGCCCCACGTGCACAGCGCACGCACGGCCCCTGCAACACACGCAACACTTTAACACAACTCCACAAACAGTATGACATGACAGATGTAAAGTGCGAATTACAATAGAAACAGAACAATCATTTAAATCAGATATGGGCAACCTTTTTTAATCTGCGGGACGAACTCAAAGATTTTAATGACGTGGATTTCAGTTTTTGGTTGGGACTTTTCTTTTGGGACTCGACGTCATTTCTAAGGTATGCTAGTACATTTTACGTTAAGATTTAGATCACTTAAAAGTAGTATTTGAACTATGTTGCACATAATGTCAAAATTTTAAAGTGTTAGCTACAAGTAAAAATGGGGGTCTGTGGGTCACACCCAGAATTTAAATTTGCCTATAAAAGTAGTGATTTAGCTCCTTTTGAGACCCTTTGAGTAACATAAGAGAACGGTTCTTGTAAACCAAACAATTCTCAAGGGAAAAAAAATTATAAATAGACGTCAAAATTTCGAGGGGGTTGGGGGTCCTCCCCCAGGAAAATTTTTAAATTGTCCCCTTTAACTAGTGTTTTATCTCATTTGAAACCACTTTGGGGAACACGCAAAGGGAATCGTTTCTTGTAAGTAGGCAGAATTTTCAAAGGAAAAACACTGTACAACATACTTTCAAATTGTGGAGGGGGATTGGGGTATTCTCCCCCAGAAAAATTTTGAAATTTGATCCTCAAAAGTAGTGTTTTAAGTCCTTCTGCTGAGACTTTTCGAAGTCTTTTTTTTTTTACTTTTCTCCACGAATATTTTTAAAATGTTCCGCGGGCCAAAACAAATGGTCAGGCGGGCCGCCCATTTGTGGTTTAAATAAACTGTATAAACTGCTTAAAATGAGACCCGTGAGGGGGGAACACAGATTACTGTTCACTAAATTCATCAAGTAGCTATTAAATTTTATGGGAAATTTTTTCAGGCTTCATAAAAGAGGAAGTTTTTTAAAGAGCCATTTTATACCATTATAAAATGAAAGAAAGAGATGAATTTCGTATACCCGTGTGTCCTTGCAGTGCTTGGAATGGCTGGGCGGTCTCGCAGTCGGTGACGAAGAGTCTGGAGTCGCCTCCGCCGCTGATCAACAGGTTGGAGCGGGAGCTCAGGTCCTCCATGAAACAGGCGGCTCGCACGGTCCCCGCGTGCATCCGCAACACACCGCCCTCTGAAACAAGTGAGAACCATTTTCATTTACTAAAAACTAACTAGGCAGGGCCGTAACCAGACAAAAAAAGTATCCAGCATTTCTCCACAATACGACAGATTATTAAAAAAGGTTGTACTAGTCAAAATTTGATCTTGCAGGCATTATAAAATTTTTTAACCGGGGTTTTGACTTCACATTACTTCTGAGGTACCTCCTTTCGAATATACTCTCATACAGCAAGTTTAAATCACTTATACACGTTGAATTTAAATTTTGTTGCACTAAATTTCAAAAGAATGTTTACTATGTTGATCCCAAGTAAAATTGGGAAGTCTGGCGGGTCCTCCCCCAGAAAAATTTTGGAAATTTGCCCTTTTAAATTAGTGTTTGATATCATTCTGAAACTCTTTGGAGGCACCGCTTCTTGTAAAAAGCAGAATTTTCAAGGGAAAAACACTTTATAACAGAAGTGAGAATTTTAAAAGGGGATTGGGGGTTCACCCCTAGAAAATTCTACATTTAACCATCAAAAGCAGTGTTTTAACTGATTTTAAGACCCTCGAAATGCAATTGCTCTTTGTAAGTTACAGAATTTTAAGGGAAAAAAATTTATGTCCAAATTTCGGGAGGGGTTTGAACCCCTAGCCCCTCCCTTGGAATGTTCACCTGATAATTTTATTTCCTAAATGCAAGACGCGAGGGACCCGCGGGGCCAGTTGGGGCTGCCATCTAGTGGCGGAATGGAAAAGTAAAAGAGCACCCTACGGAGGAGGAGTGATTTTGCAATGTCGTTTCTCACAGCTCTGATTTGAAGTAAGTTCGATAAGAAATTTTCCTTTCGTTAAAAACCACAGAATGGTTTTTCAAGTTGTAGGATGGGACCGCCATCATGGGCACCCACATGTTTGAATTCGGGAAGGGGCCCAAGAAATTTTTTTGCGAGTTAGCCAGTCAAGCTCGATTCAGTTTCTTTTTTAAAAGGGGCGGTTGGTTCATAATGATTTCAAAGGGACAAGTACTTGATGCACAACATTTTGACAGATTAAGTTTTTTTTATAGGACCAGTGTTATTCCTAGGATTTTTTTGGAGGAGTAAAAATACTCCTTGACTTTTTAGGAGGAGTGACATTCAATTATGAGGAGTGAAATAATGAGCATAAACAACATATACAGAGACACCAAAACCGCAATCAAACTCCCTAAGCATCAGAACAATGAATGTCTCCGCTGAGATCAGTTGGCGTTTAGAGTAGGAAAATATTATTTGTTGATTTCGGTGGTGCATTTTTTAAGCTTTGTGAAAGAGTGAAAATACTTCTGTCTAGTTTTTTTTAAAGATTTTCAAGGAGTGAAATACTCTCTCAGAGGAGTTAAAAATATCTCTGGATAGGAGAAATACCTTCTAGCTGGTGGTCGTTGAACCGCATGAGCTTGAGCGTCTTGTCGTTGGATCCCGTGGCCAGCAGGTCCCCCGTGGCGTTCCACGCGACGCAGTACAGAGACCCCTTGTGCTGGCGAGGGCGACTCAACACCACCCGAGCTTCCCTGGCTTCTTGATCAGACCTGCAACCACACACACAATCAATTGAGCCGTACAAATAGTACGGAAGCAGGTTTTTGGGCATTTTTGACCCCCTTCCCTAAGAAAACTACCATCCTATTAAGAATACAACATCAATATAATCAATTGGGCCGTACAAATATTACAGAAGCATGTTTTATGGTGATTTAGACCCCCTTTTCAGAAAAAAATTAGCAAACCCCCCTCTCTTAATTACGTAAGAAAACTGCCCCTTTTCCTTTTTTTGTACCAAATCTTTAGTAATGCTTAGATTTCTGAAATTCATTGTTCTCTGAAACTTTCCTTGTAAAAATATGCTTAAAACTTTTTCCTATTTTATTTAATTTTTTTTTCTTTTGAAATTTATTTTTTGGTTGAATTTTGACATTATTTATGCAAGAAACAAGAGATTTTTGAAAATGCAGTGTTTGATATAGTAAATGATATAGATCGCAGTATAGATGCGATTTTTTGACCAATCGAGGGCCTACAAAAATAGCAGAAAATTAGCAGCTATTTTTTAACACGTTTAGCAGTTACATTAATTTTTTTCCTGTAGCAGCTATTTTTAAACTGCTACTCGTTTTTTCCCATCTCTAGTTGGTTCAGTGCTTCCCAAACTTTGGGGCGTTGTGAACTCTATTTGAAATATTCCCATTCTTTTTAATTTAGAAAAACAACCTATATATAATCTAAAAACACTATTACGTGCTATTTTTTAACTGCTATTCTCGTTTTTTGTCCATCTCTAGACAGTACTTAATACTTTTTGAGAAAGTTGACTTGCCTGACGTCCTGTGTGTTGGGGTAAGCGCAGATGGAGAGCGCTCGGGAGTTGGCTCCGACGGCGTACAGCTCTCCAGAGGGGTGGAAGTCGACGCAGCGAACGGGGTGGTCCTCCCTCAGTCGCGTCACAGCCACGAACCCCCCCTCCCCTCCCCCCACTCCTTCTCCATTCCCTCCTCCTACACCGCCACCGCTTAGCTGAAAGAAAGGAAAAAAAGTAATCAACATTTACAAATCAAATCAACAAATTCATACATCAACATCATCAAAATTGGAAGAACGGGGGGCATTTCTAGCATTTTTTGAAAACAGAAAATTCAGGTTTTTAAGTTGTATAGTTCTAGCTAGAGTTATTAGGGGTTATAAGTAGTAACAGGGCTGGTTACTACTGTAATAAATTAGGTATGAGGTGTTTTTTTTTCCCATAAATTTTGGACCCGTTCCTCCCCCTTGGTTAGATTTAGTGAGATTTTTTTGGACCCCCTCTCCCTCAAATTCTCACGTGAGAATTTCTCTAAAAATTTTATATAAATATATTTCTTTGATATACCTTCTTAAAATGAGTCAAGAGTCTACATTTTAAGGTCTAATTTAAAATATTCTGGGGAGGACCCCCAGATCCCCTTCTTTATCTATGGCGTCATATGAGCATCGTCAATAAAACTTGTTCGCATTTGATCTGTAAAATACTCGAATGGAGAGACCTTAGGAAAAAAATTGGGCGTCAAAACAAAAGTCTGATGGTTGTACGGCCCTGTAGACGACCTAAAATCGGTTTTTAGGGTCAAATTTCGGGTAGGTCTGACACACTGAAAACGAACCCTCGTCCTCAGAAACAAAAAAACAAAAAAAAGTGAACCAGGCAAGAAAGATACTTTTACTTATTTCAGCGAAGGCTCAAACGGCAACCACTTGTTTAGGCGTGTTTGTTTACATTTTGCCTTTTGCAGACCCGATGCTGTCGAGTGCCCCCCTAACTGATTGAATGCTGTCGAGTGACCGAAGTCCCCCCTAACTGATTGGATGATGCGGTCATCTTTCTTGAAAGTTCTTAGTTTGAACAGGATTTAAACGGTGGTGGGTAAGTAATCAATCATTATTTTGTCACCTTAATATCAAACTATCTCCGTTCGGCAAACTTCGGGAATCCCGATCCTTGGAGAAGCTCATTTGATTGGTTCGTATGCGCTTCATCATCACGGAAAGATCAAAACCAATCAAATCTCCGACCGCCAAGGATCGGGATTCCCGAAGTTTGCCGATCGGAGATAGTTTGATATTGAGGTGACGATTGTACTTTAGGATATAAGCCGGGCGCAAGTTTTTATAGCCAAAATAATTAAATATCTCAACTAGCAGTGTTGCTTTTGAATTTTGGTGCTATCTACTTTTGAGTAATTCATAAAATGGTATCCGATCGGCAAGATTTGCTTCGATAAGAGTCCTCCATTTGGCGATCGCGTCGTCAAGTTGGCGATCACACAGGCGCTGTGAATCTTGCACGCTCCCTTCACACTGGAGTTGCGCTGTTGTCCAAAAAGTGACGCGAAATAGTAGGCAGAACGCCACTCAAGATTTCGAGCTTTTCTGGCCGCATGTGTCTAGATGGCCTTCGTGAAAGTTATGACGTAGAGTAGCCAATCAGGATTCATAAGGAAAATCGCGGAGATTTTGCTTTTTCGCAGAAAGGGAGAAAAATAAGACACGGGGAAAATATAAAAAAGTAGTTTTCTTCTTCTTATGAAAATAAATCCTGAAATTAAATACTGGTAAAAATTATAATCTGCCTCAAATGATAAATATTTGATTTTCTTTTTATAACAACAAAATATTATTTTTACGAAACTAGTGTTTTATAGACTAGTAGTGAGATTACAGAGAGACTGGCTACGGTGATTTATGATTATGTATAGACAAATTTACCTAAGAATCCTTGTTACTCCAACCTGCTGTGTGTAGAGACAGGGAACACTAATACGTGGTTAATCAAACTCTGCTTTATTAACGGAACTTACACAAAATACTACTAATTTCATAGGTTCTTGAATCCATCGGCAAGCGAAGCTTGCTTTTAATTCGTTTGTAATAAACGGGGGAGTTCATTCAGGAGATATCTGGAGGATCCAGGATTGTTTGATGCTACCTGTCAGCCGATGTTTCTGCTTTTATATAGCGTTTATCTTAAAAAGTGAGGTGAGAAATTCCAAAGGGTCTGTAAGAGCTTCTAAGTGGCAGTTTCAATTTATTCTGTTGGTCAGGGTGGTAGAAGTAAAGGGTAATCGGTATTTGGATGATTGGTCTTCGTATATGGTCTGTGCTCTGATGAGTATGTTAGGGTGGTCTTCGAGGGTGGTGAAAAATTTCTTTGCTGTTTTTTCTATATACAGGATGAGGGGTTCAACTTTTAGATCTTTCTGGAGGACGCTGTTTCTTATATACCAGGGTGCATCTGTTATGATTCGAAGGATTTTATTCTGTAGTATACTTATATTCTTTACATGGCAAGCTGCTGCTGTACTCCATATTGGGCAGGCGTATGTGATAATTGGTCTTAATATTGTTTTGTAGAGAAGGACTTTGTTCTTTAGAGACAGCTTTGACTTTCTATTAAGCAGAGGATATATTAGGTGAAATTTTTTCCAATATTTGTCTTTAATAAATTTGCAGTGGGGTTGAAATTTTAATTTTTCGTCAAGGATGACACCCAGGTATTTGACTTGATGTTGCCATGGAAGTGGATCATTAAGAAATTTAATTTCAGGAGGATAATATTTATGCTTGTTTGGGTGGAATATAATAGCTTTAGACTTGTTTGTATTAACAGCAATCTTCCATTTGGTTAGCCAATGTTCCAATTCCTGGAGGGACTTTTGTAGAAGGCTTCTGATTCTTAATAGAGAATAATGTTGACTCATTACTGCAGTGTCGTCTGCGAAGAGGTTATTGATGGTGATTTTGGAAAGTCGTAGGTATAGATGGTATATAGAAGGGGGGAGATCAGTGCTCCTTGTGGTGTTCCTGCATTTATTTTATACTTGATCGAAAACTCCTCTCCAATCTTCACTCTGTAGGATCTGCCTTTTAGGAACGAATTAACTAATAAAATAAGGTAAGATGGAAATTTCAGATTTATCAATTTATATATTAGACCAGTATGCCACACCTTATCGAAAGCTCGCGCTATATCTGGGAATATTGCCCCGGTATATATACCTTCGTTGAAACCGCCTGTGATGGTGTTTACGGTTCGCAGCAACTGGTGTGATGTAGAATGTTTGTCTCGAAATCCAAACTGCTCCAGAGGGATTATGCTGTTTTCTTCACAATGTTGTTTTAGTTTAGTTAATATTATTTTTTCGAATATTTTAGATAATGAATTTAGCAGACTTATGGGTCTGTAGTTGGAGGGTAATTTTTTGTCCTGTCCTGTCTTGTGAATCATTGATATATTTGCAGTTTTCCATTTATAGGGGAAATAATTTAACTGTAGTGATCGGTTCATTATCTTCGTCAGGTGAGTGATGGCATTTAATGGAAGATATTTCAGAGTCTTGTTTGTTATGCTGTTCGGTCCTGGTGCTTTCTTGTTCTTTAGGGCTTTAATGATGTCTATTACCTCTTTTGGAGAGACTACGAAAGGTGGTGGACATATAAGAGTACTGGATAGATAGTTTGCAACAGTTTCTTCCACAATCTCATCACTTTGGGGATTATTCAGGTGCATATTTGGTTTGAAGGTGTCTTGAAGAGTCTTTCCAAATAGATTTGCCTTGTCTACATCAGTAGTTACCACGCTGTTATCTTCGATGAGAGGAGGGATGGGATTAAACTTTTTAACTAGTTTTCGGTTGAGCTTGTATAAAGAATTATCTTCAGGTGAGAGCGTTTTTAGGTAACTATTCCAACTTTCATTTCGGTGTTCAGTTAGTAGCTTTGATATGTATCTTTGGATTTTATTCAGTTCGGTTTTGGTTGGGGGATATTTGGTAATCTGCCAGTTTTTCCTAATTCTGTTTTTGATTCTGATGAGATCTCTTATGTGGGCTGGTATTTATCTGTAAATGAATTAAGTACTATGGTTTTACTGGATGTGTTATGCGCTGATTTTATTGAATGCGTAAAGTTTTCGATGGTGATATCGATTTCATGAATATTCTTGATGTTAGGATTTCCTTTTATCTTTTGTTGGAGGGTGGCTTTGAATCGGGTCCAATCTGTTGATATCAGCGTTACACAAAATAAAAACAACTAGTGTATATATAGTAAAAATTACGTCACAAAAAACACAGCTTCTAAATAGCTCATAACAACTAATACTTAACTCAAAATAACTAGGAATCGAACACATAGAACTCAATTAATAGACCTTACACACTTAACAATCCTTAAATATGAACAAAGTAGCTTCTTTCTAAAATTAAAAACTGAATAGTCTTGTTGAAAGAGCTTAAAAATTGAAAAATCAAATAATCACGCTGGAAACAAGACTTAGTGAAGGGAAATTTAGGTCATTAAGATCGTCTCTTAAGAAAAACATTGCTAAGGACTACTCTATCTATATAAAAAATACAGAACTTAATCTTATTGATGAACCTAAGAGATTTTGGTCTTTCTTCAATAAAAGCAAGTCCTTACCTAATAAAATATTCTATAACGATAGTTACTATGAAAGTGATAATGATATTGCTAATGTGTTTGCTGATTATTTTAGTACTGTGTACAAATCTAGCACTAGCTACGTAAGGGGATCTAGCAACTCTGACTACTTGTGTAATATGGTTGGGATCGAGTGTGTTACTCATGAGGAGGTTTCAGAAGCTATAAAAAAACTAAAATCATCCTCAACAATTGGAGTTGATAATGTACCGTCATTTATTGTTAAAGGATGCGCTGAATATTTGATGTACCCTCTTCTTATTTTATTCAATCTGTCATTGAGAACTAACACCTTTCCTGAAATGTGGAAAAGGACGAAAGTTATTCCTGTATTTAAAAAAGGTGATCCTGAGGATTGCACGAACTATCGACCCATTGCAATTTTGAGTCCATTTTCGAAGGTTTTCGAAATCATTATGTACAAAAAACTTTTTTTTCAAGTTAAGGATCTAATTACGCCTGCTCAACATGGGTTTATGCCAAAAAGATCGACACTTTCTAATTTATATTGTTTGACAAATAATATCATTTCTGCATTTGAAAGTGGGGAACAGGTGGATGTTATCTATACCGATTTTTCTAAGGCATTTGACACAATTGACTTTGGCATCCTTCTAAGAAAATTTCAAAATATTGGCTTTAATACCAACTTAATAGATTGGTTTGCCTCTTATTTAAGTGACCGGTTGCTCTATATTTTCTTCAATAGTGCTGTCTCTAATGTATTCACTAATAGTTCCGGTGTTCCCCAGGGATCGAATTTAGGTCCCCTTCTTTTCATTCTATTTATAAATGATCTTTCTGAAAAATTGAAATTTAGCGACTATCTATTGTTTGCTGATGATTTAAAACTATTTAAAAGGATTCAGACTGTAGATGATGCTGAACTTTTGCAAAGGGATCTCAATCATTTGTATAGTTGGTGCACTGAAAATAGGCTTTTCCTAAATATTTCTAAATGCAGTGTAGTTAGTTACTCACGTAGGTCTCAGCCATTAAACTATCTTTACTTGATCAATAATAGCAGTTTATTGCGCAGTGTGGTAATAAAGGATTTAGGTGTTACATTCAATACTTCCCTTGATTTTTCTCTACATATTGACAATATTGTTTCAAAAGCATATAAAATTCTTGGTTTCCTTAGACGCAAGACTACAGACTTTTCCAATCAAATTGCTTTAAAATCTTTGTATTTCAGTCTTGTTCGATCTAATTTAGAATACTGCAGTCCTATCTGGGATCCTTACTATAACAATAAAATTAAAATTATTGAACAGGTCCAAACGAAATTTACACGTCACTTATTCTACAGGTCTTTTCATATTAGTTCTCTGGATTTGTCTTCTTCGCATTTGCGCAATATTTTTGATATTCCTTGTTTACAGTCTAGACGAGAATTATCATGTATTTTATTTTTCTACAAAGTTTGTAATAATCTGATCGATTGTAATGAAATACTTAGCAGCATACATTTTTCTGTGCCCAATAGAGTTCTAAGGAATCACTGTTTATTTAAAAATACTCTTACTAAACGTAATTATATTGATAATTTCTGTCTATTTAAATTTTATAAAATCTACAATTGTATTGGTTTTAACTTGGATATTTTTAATATGTCTCTTGTCATTTTTAAGAAGGAATGTTCTGTTCTTTTAAATTGTTAATTATTTTTAATACTTTGTATTGTGTGTTCCTTTTTTTTTTCTCTCTTCTCTCTCCACACTGTAATTGGGTCGCTGACCTGTTGTGTGTATACTTTTAAATAAATAAATAAATAAATAAATTGAGCAATTTTACTTCCTAACATTGAAAAGTCGTACAGCTGAACCTGTTGGACCGAAAGATCAAATATCCCTCTCTCAAAGAAGAAGTCCCCAATCCATAGAGCCCCTCCCTAAGTGAAAGGGATTGGTTAATATGACGGCAAAGGAGGAGCTGAAATTGACGTCACTGGATGAAATCTCACGCCCCTTTTGAATTTTTCATCTCTATGTGAAGAGCCAACCTAGTCTTATTCTACTAACCTTGGGTTTTGGGATGGTTGGGTAAGCATGTCGATGCTGTAAAATGTTTCAATGGGTCAGTTTATAAACTCTGGCAGGACGATTTGATTCCTTTATCTTTTAAGCTCTAAATTTCAAAAAAATTTCTGAAGGAGAACCCCCAGACCCCCCTTTTTAATTTTGAACTCAATTAATCATATTAATTTTCATATTAAATTCAGCAAAATGGGAGTCATACCTAAAAATGCATTAAAAAGGTACATTAAGCCTGTTGTCAAATTAATTAGGGCTTAGGGGTAATTTTAGGTCTCCTCCCCGGTGCCTAAATCTAAAAATCTAGCTTTAGGCCTAATAATTATACCTAATTTTCTTAGAAGGATATTTGGGCCCCTCCCGAAATCAATTTCTATTCACGCCACTGAGAGCCAAGGTGTTCGAGTGCATACTTTAAATTGAAAAGTTTCTTTTTTCTCTTTAGTAAGTAATAATAATTGTGATTTAATTATAAGGTTGTTACTTAATTGTTCTTTCAAAACACAATTGAGAACCCCCATTTGAACTGTACCCACGAGGTATGTAGTTGGCCCCCAAATTGTTGTCTGATAGTTAATGCGGCCCTCGGACTGAAAAGTTTGGAGACCCCTGTTCTATGAAGTTAAATCAGCAATGACAAATGAAAAAAGCCGCAATAATTAACTAGGTAAGAGAAGTATAAAAGCAACAATGGCTACAACACTGGATAAAATGAAAATATGAAAATTTGGAAACACAATAAAAAATTTCTCAACAATGAAAGAATAAAGAATTTTTCCATTGTTGCTTATGAACAAATATTTTTGGCTGCTGCGGGTTATTAGATTGAATTTTCCATTTTCTTGTGCGAAACCTATAATTTTCTTTGAAAATTATTGAGACACAGTTTCTAAGAAAATTACGATTCGCGCGCTTTTTGAAACAGACGAATCTTCATAAGGAGACTAAACTACAGTAAGATTATTTTCTTGAGTTTGTTGATATTCATTTTAATTTGTTAAAGTAGAACTCCAGATTAAGACGCGTTCATCGCTATTTGAAAAGGAAAAAGTAAACAATCGAATAGTAATTTTCCTCCCTAATGCGCCGTTTCCTTAACGTCACTTACTAATAAACAAAGTAAAGTTCCCATCGCGGTGTCTGAATTTTGAATGAAATGAAGAATGTCAATGTTATGATTATTTTGTTAAACCCATGTATATAGATATAGGATATAGTGCTTTTCAATCACGATTTGCGTACTCCTCCTAACAACCCAACAGGCTTTGTGTTTACCCATTTCTCCATCCGCATTTGTGACGGTTCAAGAAACGTTGCTGTCGGGTATAGACTCTGTCGCCGCTCTAGACACATTCCAACGTAATCTCGCCAATATTCAAAATTAAATAAAAATTAATGCACAATGTTATGATTATTTTGTTAAACCCATGTATATAGATATAGGATATAGTGCTTTTCAATCACGATTTGCGTACTCCTCCTAACAACCCAACAGGCTTTGTGTTTACCCATTTCTCCATCCGCATTTGTGACGGTTCAAGAAACGTTGCTGTCGGGTATAGACTCTGTCGCCGCTCTAGACACATTCCAACGTAATCTGACTATCTCGCCAATATTCAAAATTAAATAAAAATTAATGCACAATGTTATGATTATTTTGTTAAACCCATGTATATAGATATAGGATATAGTGCTTTTCAATCACGATTTGCGTACTCCTCCTAACAACCCAACAGGCTTTGTGTTTACCCATTTCTCCATCCGCATTTGTGACGGTTCAAGAAACGTTGCTGTCGGGTATAGTCTTTTACTCTGTCGCCGCTCTAGACACATTCCAACGTAATCTGACTATCTCGCCAATATTCAAAATTAAATAAAAATTAATGCACAATGTTATGATTATTTTGTTAAACCCATGTATATAGATATAGGATATAGTGCTTTTCAATCACGATTTGCGTACTCCTCCTAACAACCCAACAGGTTTTGTGTTTACCCATTTCTCCATCCGCATTTGTGACGGGTTCAAGAAACGTTGCTGTCGGGTATAGTCTTTTACTCTGTCGCCGCTCTAGACACATTCCAACGTAATCTGACTATCTCGCCAATATTCAAAATTAAATAAAAATTAATGCACAATGTTATGATTATTTTGTTAAACCCATGTATATAGATATAGGATATAGTGCTTTTCAATCACGATTTGCGTACTCCTCCTAACAACCCAACAGGCTTTGTGTTTACCCATTTCTCCATCCGCATTTGTGACGGGTTCAAGAAACGTTGCTGTCGGGTATAGTCTTTTACTCTGTCGCCGCTCTAGACACATTCCAACGTAATCTGACTATCTCGCCAATATTCAAAATTAAATAAAAATTAATGCACAATGTTATGATTATTTTGTTAAACCCATGTATATAGATATAGGATATAGTGCTTTTCAATCACGATTTGCGTACTCCTCCTAACAACCCAACAGGCTTTGTGTTTACCCATTTCTCCATCCGCATTTGTGACGGGTTCAAGAAACGTTGCTGTCGGGTATAGTCTTTTACTCTGTCGCCGCTCTAGACACATTCCAACGTAATCTGACTATCTCGCCAATATTCAAAATTAAATAAAAATTAATGCACAATGTTATGATTATTTTGTTAAACCCATGAATATAGATATAGGATATAGTGCTTTTCAATCACGATTTGCGTACTCCTCCTAACAACCCAACAGGCTTTGTGTTTACCCATTTCTCCATCCGCATTTGTGACGGGTTCAAGAAACGTTGCTGTCGGGTATAGTCTTTTACTCTGTCGCCGCTCTAGACACATTCCAACGTAATCTGACTATCTCGCCAATATTCAAAATTAAATAAAAATTAATGCACAATGTTATGATTATTTTGTTAAACCCATGTATATAGATATAGGATATAGTGCTTTTCAATCACGATTTGCGTACTCCTCCTAACAACCCAACAGGCTTTGTGTTTACCCATTTCTCCATCCGCATTTGTGACGGGTTCAAGAAACGTTGCTGTCGGGTATAGTCTTTTACTCTGTCGCCGCTCTAGACACATTCCAACGTAATCTGACTATCTCGCCAATATTCAAAATTAAATAAAAATTAATGCACAATGTTATGATTATTTTGTTAAACCCATGTATATAGATATAGGATATAGTGCTTTTCAATCACGATTTGCGTACTCCTCCTAACAACCCAACAGGCTTTGTGTTTACCCATTTCTCCATCCGCATTTGTGACGGGTTCAAGAAACGTTGCTGTCGGGTATAGTCTTTTACTCTGTCGCCGCTCTAGACACATTCCAACGTAATCTGACTATCTCGCCAATATTCAAAATTAAATAAAAATTAATGCACAATGTTATGATTATTTTGTTAAACCCATGAATATAGATATAGGATATAGTGCTTTTCAATCACGATTTGCGTACTCCTCCTAACAACCCAACAGGCTTTGTGTTTACCCATTTCTCCATCCGCATTTGTGACGGGTTCAAGAAACGTTGCTGTCGGGTATAGTCTTTTACTCTGTCGCCGCTCTAGACACATTCCAACGTAATCTGACTATCTCGCCAATATTCAAAATTAAATAAAAATTAATGCACAATGTTATGATTATTTTGTTAAACCCATGTATATAGATATAGGATATAGTGCTTTTCAATCACGATTTGCGTACTCCTCCTAACAACCCAACAGGCTTTGTGTTTACCCATTTCTCCATCCGCATTTGTGACGGGTTCAAGAAACGTTGCTGTCGGGTATAGTCTTTTACTCTGTCGCCGCTCTAGACACATTCCAACGTAATCTGACTATCTCGCCAATATTCAAAATTAAATAAAAATTAATGCACAATGTTATGATTATTTTGTTAAACCCATGTATATAGATATAGGATATAGTGCTTTTCAATCACGATTTGCGTACTCCTCCTAACAACCCAACAGGCTTTGTGTTTACCCATTTCTCCATCCGCATTTGTGACGGGTTCAAGAAACGTTGCTGTCGGGTATAGTCTTTTACTCTGTCGCCGCTCTAGACACATTCCAACGTAATCTGACTATCTCGCCAATATTCAAAATTAAATAAAAATTAATGCACAATGTTATGATTATTTTGTTAAACCCATGTATATAGATATAGGATATAGTGCTTTTCAATCACGATTTGCGTACTCCTCCTAACAACCCAACAGGCTTTGTGTTTACCCATTTCTCCATCCGCATTTGTGACGGGTTCAAGAAACGTTGCTGTCGGGTATAGTCTTTTACTCTGTCGCCGCTCTAGACACATTCCAACGTAATCTGACTATCTCGCCAATATTCAAAATTAAATAAAAATTAATGCACAATGTTATGATTATTTTGTTAAACCCATGTATATAGATATAGGATATAGTGCTTTTCAATCACGATTTGCGTACTCCTCCTAACAACCCAACAGGCTTTGTGTTTACCCATTTCTCCATCCGCATTTGTGACGGGTTCAAGAAACGTTGCTGTCGGGTATAGTCTTTTACTCTGTCGCCGCTCTAGACACATTCCAACGTAATCTCGCCAATATTCAAAATTAAATAAAAATTAATGCAGTTCAAAATTTAAAATAAAAAAATAGCAAAAAATGAAAACCGATTTATTATTATGATCAGTAAGGAAATATTCCGCCACCGCGCGCCGTAAACATATAGGTAGGTGAACAAGAAACAAGCTCTATATTTTGTTCATTCCCCCTCCGAAGGAGAAAAAGCCAGATGAGCGCTTTTGGAGGAAAAAAGAATCAACAAGTGCAGATGTTAATATTCGCTCCTATGAAGTAGAGTCGCTAAAACCAAGAGGGCGCATCGGATGAGAGACCGGCATGGTCTTTAAAATGTTTACAATTACAATAGAAATTTATTTCGGGAGGAGCCCAAACAGTATCCTAAAACAAAATCTAGTCACTACCAGGTCCGAATCTAGATTTTTGCACTTCTGGTCAAAGCCAAAAGCCACGGCACCCTAATTATCATACGTTTTAACTGTGTTTTCATAACAGCCATAATAATTTTTTTTCATTTATTGTTCTGATGATTGCGGTTTTTTCGAGTCTCTGTGTATGTAGTTAATACTATTTCCGTATTTCACTCCTCATAATTAAATTTCACTCCTCCTCAAAGAGTCAATGAGTATTTTTACTCATCCAAAAAAATCCTAGGAATAACACTGGGAACAATGTAGCTGAATAAAATTCTGAAATGTAATTCTAAATTAAATCGTATTCTAAATCATGGGGGGTCCGTTCCCCTCCTAAAAACATCCTAATAACCTCCTAAAATGTTTCATTTATTTACGTTGTGCTTGTTTCTTAAATTTTTTCGTCCTCCTTTTCATTAAACTGGTCACCTTACATATATATATAAGCAGGGTTGCTTGATTTAAATCAAGTTTGTAACAGATGAAATTGCTGCTTTACAACTAAACCCTTTATCTTTAATATTTCATTCACGCGCACGTGAACTTCTTAAAAATAGTGAGAAATGCAAATATCTTTGTGATTGTTTTGGACTTGTTTTGTTGTGTAATTGTAAATAGCATCAAAATTAAATGAAAGTGTTTTCGCAAATATTTATTTCATTCGTAGTTCAAACGTTGTGTTAAATTGGCGCCCAACGTGGGGCCGAAACACGGTCCCATCATCTGGATAAAGTCGATGCCGACCAAGTAATCCGATGTTGAAATGTCTAAGCTAAGTGATCATTCCGATACAAGTAACGAACATCAGTTCATTTAAATGCATATGTATTTATCAAAATAATATTGCTTTATTTAAGTTATTTAAACGTGAAAATGAGTTACTTAGCTAAAGGTAAAAAACAAGATTTAATCTTCTTAGCAGAAGAACTCGGAATTACCCTTGAGGGAAATTTGAATAGAATTAATTTAAGGAATGCTATCATAGAAAGTGATACCTATGATGAGGAATTCACTAAAGAATTGTTTAACAATATTATCACTGATAGAGTGGAAAAAGAATTTCGTGAAAAAGAAGAAAAAGAAAGGGAGAGAGAAAGGAAGGAAAAAGAGAAAGAAAGGGAGAGAGAAAGGGAGAGAGAAAGGAATGAAAAAGAGAAAGAAAGGGAGGAAAAAGAGAAAGAAAGGGGTTTCGAATTAGAAAAGTTAAAACTTCAAACCCATTCTGCTAATATGCTCTCAGAAGAATCGTCGTCTTCTGTCACGGATATTCCTAAATTGGAATTAAAGAAACTGATCCCCAGTTTCAATCAAACGACTGATGATATCGGTTTGTTTTTAAATTTATTTGAAAAACAGCTGAAATTCCTCCAAGTACCTAGTTCTAAATGGGTTGTTTACTTGGTAGGGCTTCTTCCAAGTGACATAACTAAGTTGATAGCCCAAGAAACTGATGAGGATGCCCATAACTATGAACACGTCAAACGAATTCTTTTGAAGCGCTTTAAAATCAGTGCCGAAAAATTCCGGAATATTTTTGTTCAACACCGCCGAAAGTATGGCAGTACTTGGCGAGATTGTTATTTTCATTTGAAAAGTTCTTTTGAAGGTTGGCTAAATGAGCTGCAAATAAATTCATTTGATCAACTTAAAAATTTAATTATTTCTGATCAAATTAAGAAAATTGCCCCTCCCGAATACAAAGAACATTTTATTGATCACTGGTCTGAGCTGGTTGATCCAAAAGAATTAGCTGATAAATTTGATTCTTATGAAGAAGCTAGATGCCTGAAGTTAAGAAGTGTTACAGAGGTACCAAAGAAAAGTGAATATCCAAAATGCCAAGATGATTCAGAGAATTCTTCTAGAACGAAACGTTCTGATAGAATAGCAAAGAGCAAGGATTTTCCCCAACTATCCTGCTATGGATGTGGGAAAGAGGGCGTTATCAAACCTAATTGTCCCACCTGCACCGTAAATAAATTAGATAGCGTTACATTCAATTCTATAAAGCTTAATTCTTTTAAAAATAAACATAAACAACCGTACAACACTCTTCTAGAGATATCCATCAATGGAAGGAAAGGGACGGGATGCGCTGATACTGGAGCAAGTCATACAATTGCTAGCACAAAATTGTATAATCTTTTAAAAGAAGATGGGGTAGAGTTTAAGGCTACAAAAATGAGTATTACTCTTGCTGATGGGTTTGAAAGGGAAACTGAAGTTTACAAGACAGAAGTTCAAATCCAAATAAAAGATCGGTTCATTAAAACAGAATTGTTTGCTTTTAAAACCACTAAGAACCACCGAACTCTTCTAGGGATTGATTTCCTGAAAAGAGCTGGAATTGTGATAGATGTTCCACATCATCAATGGTTCTTTGCTCGTAGACCTAGGAAGAGGTTCAGGTTTTCTGAAGATAAAGTTATAGTATTATCTCCTAACGATAAAGCATATATCAATGTCAATTCTATCTGTCTAAGAGACGATAAAAGGAAACACATCAATAAAACCCAAAGTGCTGAATTAAATTCATTATTGGAAGATTTCTCCCGTATTGTCCGTCTAGGGGAAGCAGCAACCACCAAGATTAAACATTTCATTAATACTGGAGATAATCCACCAGTTTCAGTACCTCCAGGTAGGATATCTCCTGTAATGCCTTCTCTTTACTCAAAGGAAGACTTGATGAAATTTTCCACTAGTCCATTGTCTCTGACTTGGCCTGCCTGTTTGGACCCCGCATACAACAACGCGAATGGCAAGAGGAACCCCGAGCGATGGTTTATGAACCACGGCGGCATTGATCACTTGTCTCCTCTGGAGCACGGACGCCATAAACGGGACGACGGCCTCTTGAGCCACAAGCGCAAGTCTTCTGATCCGAAGGAGCAGATTAAGGAGGGCATCGTGTTTAGTCCACAGCGACGCAGCTTTGGAACAGGCTGTCACGTCATACAGCAGTCCTTCTTGGCCAGGAGACCTGGGAGTTCCTCTAATAGTGAAAGGGAACCAACTCGCAGGATTGAAAGTGGTCGTATCATGAACAGAGACAGGGACCAACGTGATTGGGACCGAGATCGAGAATACGGCTACGGCAACCATTCTGCCCGAATAGATCGTAGATTTGCCAAATTTGCTAGACAAATAAAAGGTCGAGTAGAAGAAAAGCCCAGAAAGTAGATGGAGAATCTGATCTCTTCGTCTTATCCAGCCTCCAAAACGTCCAACCTGCGTTACGAGGACGTTTAAACCGCAGGTTGAGGGGAAGTGTGTAACAGATGAAATTGCTGCTTTACAACTAAACCCTTTATCTTTAATATTTCATTCACGCGCACGTGAACTTCTTAAAAATAGTGAGAAATGCAAATATCTTTGTGATTGTTTTGGACTTGTTTTGTTGTGTAATTGTAAATAGCATCAAAATTAAATGAAAGTGTTTTCGCAAATATTTATTTCATTCGTAGTTCAAACGTTGTGTTAAAAGTTGATTTAAATCGCGATTTAAATCATGATTTAAATCACTTGATTTTTTTAAAAAAATCATTGATTTAAATCAAAAATGTTAAACTGTATAATCTCTCTATATATAATGAAGGTGTCCCTGGGTTCCTGCCTGGGTTCCTGGGTTCCTGGGTTCCTGCCTGGGTTCCTGGGTTTGTCCGGAACAGATTTGGCTCAATTTCTCCAAAACTACCCGTCCGAATCGAACCAAACTTGGTACACATACGTATGGGGACGGGGGAAAGACAATGACATCATTTCCAAATTTCTAAAACCACCCCTTCATCCCCTATAAGGCCTTTTTGTAAAATTCACCTTACTTCTCTGCTAAAGAAGATCTGTTTAACTCGCATTGTTGCAAATAATACAACAAAAACAATTTTAAACATAAAACAAAGTATTTAAAGATAAAACTTGGCTAAAATTGTTTTAAATGTTTTAAAAAGGTTATTAATAATTTAAAAAATTAAAAACGGCCCTTATAAAAAACTTTATAACAGTATTTTCTTATTAAAAACTTCATTTTCCATGAAACTTTAAGTTGAAATAGAAAGTTTTAAGAATTAGACTGGTTAAAGTAAAGATTACATCATGCAGTTTTTTTAGAAAGTTGATGATAGAAACACTAGATCAATTTGTTATTTAACCTTATAATTTGTTTCTATGGTGTAGTTTAACGGGATTTTTTTTTTCAATTTAAACAGGGGGTATTTACAAATTTTGGGATTTCAAAAGTCTGTAATAATTTTAATGGATTTTTTTCACTTAGAATGGATAATTGGGTAACTGTCGTAATTAAATGTGCAACACCGGAACTGGATGGTTAGGTTAGATTTACACAGTTGGAACCGGGAGGGAAAAGGCACAGGGAGCACGGTGATGAAAATGCACCGGGAACACCGAGATGAAAAGGCACCGGGGACACCAAGATGAAAAAGGCACCGGGATATGAAAAAATACTGGGAACACCGGGATATGAAAAAGTACTGGGAACACCGGGATATGAAAAACTACCAGGATGATTGGTAATTATGGTTACAGAAAATTAGGCATGTAACTTGAGAAAATTTTAATAAATTGATACACTCCACCCGTGCAAGGCCGGGCATATCAGCTAGTCTCTCTATATTAAAAAAAAGTAACAGTCGCCGCTGCCGCCGCCGCTGTTTCAGAAAATCTTCACTTTGACAATTTTGAATTGTCACTATGCAAAAACTATGGAACAGAAATTATTGAAATTTTGACCATTTGTAGACAAATGTATGAGGGTCCTTTTCGCTTCAATAGCTAATTTATGAGATAATTAGTTCTGGAATTATTTAATGTCAAAGTCGAAAATTATTTTTTTCTGCTGCGAGTTCGCCCCCAGCAAATTCTATTCGCAGCAGAAATATGATTTTTTGCAGCCGCATTCTCTTAGATGTGAAGTTTTGCACCTCGTCGCCCTTTTTTCGAATTTCGAATTAGTTTTGGAGTAATTAAGTTTTAAAGTTTCGAAATTTTTGACGGGTTTTCGGTTTTTTCGTTATAAAAGAAAAACTAATCACAGTAGAACTATGATATTTTAAACACACATACAATTATTTTTTATAAAAATATTGGCGTTTTGTTTTTCAAAAGATTCTAATTAGTTGTAGAGTTATTAAGATTCAAAGTTTTAATTTTTTCTTCTCTTTCTGTTGCCGTTCACTAGAGAAACAGGAGAGTTTTATGATGAGTCTAATTTCTTTTATTTTCAACAATGTTTTTTCTACAAAATGGTTGATGATTATTAGTAGACTTGCTGGATATTTCTTAACATTTCGATTAAATTATTGATAAGCTAAAAAAGGAATGTAATTCAGCAACATTTTTGTTGTTAATTTAGGGGAATGATACGAATTAAATTATTTATAAGCAAGAGAGAGGTATTTTCGGTATTACAAGAGCCTTAATTAAGTCGAGAAGATCGCGAAGCGATCTGAAAAGAACTGCGAAGCAGTTACGGGGGTTGGTGAGCGATAGCGAGCAGGGGGCAGGCCCCCTAGTTTAAATAAAAAAATAATAGCTGTATGCTTTAAAATGCTTTGCGAGGTTATTTGCATTTCAATTTTTTTTTAAATTCTGCTAGTTGCAGTTGCTTAAAATAACTGGGAGATAGGTTTAGGTTCCTCTATCTACATATAATTGCCTGTAATTTCAAGAACAAATTGTACTACCAATTACAAAAATATTTACAATGAAAAGAGGTAAATAGCAGCATTTGGAATCAACAATTGTGATAAATTAAACTAGAATTAAAAATCTTTAATTTTTTTTTTAGGTATATCAGGCGCTTTTTTAAAATACAAGCATGAGAATGATTTTTATCGAAAGCTTGCTTTTATATTTTTAGTCACGTTTTCCAAACTATTATTTTTTTTAACATAACTATAGCGAATACTCTGGGTACATGACTGTCAATAAGTTGCTTATTTGATTTTATTTGTATAAGTAATTAATTATTATTTTTAAGAAATAAATGCACAATACATTTAGTGAAATGAATTCAACTGAATTATTGAAATTAAAATTTTTACATAAAATTGATGCATAGATTTTTTTTAGAAATCGTCACCATTTCTTTTAAAAATTGATTTCACAATTGGGTAAAAATAGTTATAGAAAAAGTATAAAAAATTTTAGTAACTGATAGTACAATTAATTGTTCATTCACCCTTTTAGGATGGGTTTGGGCATCTCACCATGAAATGGTAGCAAACTACTTCCCTTAATTAATCCAATTAATTAATGCCTAAAATAGATAAATATTGGAATATTGAGTAATGCTAAACTATTATATAACATGGATATTACAATATCAGTAAATTATTAACCAGTTTTGGGAAGTTCAGAGCCAGTAATTCATTTAAATCAAAAAAATCTGATTTAAATCAAAAAAATCCGATTTAAATCAAATAAATCAGCAACCCTGTATATAAGTACAATTTTTAGTATCTGCGCATTAAATAAGGTACTACTTGATTAAAAAGCGGCTCTCTAGAATATTAAGTTCTCTTCTTTTCTCTTTCCCCTCCTAGCCCCCCCCCCTTTTAAATCTACGCCAGCAAACTGATATACCTCTCTAATTTACTTAGAGCAAAAAATTTAGGGCAAATTTGAAAAGAAGAATGGTGTTTCTTTATGTTAAGTTCATCAAATCCTACCAAAAATATGTATTAAATTCTTAAAAATGTATGTCCGAAATTCAGATTAGGTGTACCAAAGCAAGTTAAAACCCTCTCTTTATAGTCAAATTTCCAAAAATTTTCTTGGGGAGGACCACAAGACCCCCCCTGATGGTTCTTGAAACTCGCTTTATCACAACTTTTTTTACATTAAGTTGGCTTGTTTCATTTAATATCAGATATTAAATTTTGAAAAATCGTTGATTAAAAAATATTCAGGGTTCCGCGATCATTGGCAAGAAATTGGGGGGAGGGGGGTTCCACGAGCAAAATAGTTTGGGAACCACTGACTTAGAGCTTAGGTCGACCTTTATCACGAGGAAGGCCAAAAGGGAGTATCCAAAAATGAGGTGAAACACTATTTCTAAAGAAATTCACAAACATTTTCTGAAGGAATGGCCCACTTTAAATTAATATTCACTACTAAAAGATGCATAGGGGTCAAAAATCTATATATATCTTCTGAAATTTTTGAAAATACAGTACACTGTAAAAAATTCCCGTAAATTTTACGGTTTTTAACTGGCAGCTGAGTTGGTTGTGGAAAACAGTCAAAGTTACTAAGTAAATCCGGCGTTTTACCATTTTAATTTATGTTTTTTTTTTCTTTTACACAGGAAAAACCCTGTCGTTTTCACTGATTTACTTTGTAATTTTTTACGGTTTTCCACAACCAACCCAGCTGCCAGTTTAAAACCGTAGATTTGTAAGGATGTGGTTGTTAAAATTCCAGTGGTTTTCTGGTATCAAAACAAATCAACAGGAGGTGTCGTTGGCTTGGGGTGGTAGAGGTCACACTTTGTGTCCGAATCGGGTCAGTGGCGAACGTGAATCGAGCTGAAAATCCTCCTTTCACAAAAAAACGTCCGAATCTAGGGCAGCAGCGACATGTTCAAGAGTTCTCCCTGTTTCCTATAAGTTTCCCGGGCCCCCTGACGAAATTTTCATATCAGGGGCGTATGTAAGGGGGACCAAGGTGTGTTCCAAAACGGTCTTTTTGGGACTTCAGGGGTTGGTGCGTGAGGATTCAGGGAATTGAACGAAATTTATTAAACACAACCAAAAGTTAAAAATGTAAATTTAAAAAGTGAACAGAGGTATGCGGCCGGTACAGAAAAATCAGCTCCTTTTATTCTTCAACCACTGAAGTTTCACTGTTGCCATTCACTGAGCAAATCACAAAAGCAAGTTAGCGTAGGAATCGAACAGTGCCCCCACACTTTGAAATTAAATAAAAAAAATATTATAAGCATCAGGAATTAAAAAATTTTTGAGAAAAAATTTCTTTTTCAACCATCTCTATCGAATAAAAATATAATAAAAAGATGCAGGAATTGTCCATTGTTTTGGATTGAAATTGGATATTATTCAACTGAAGAAAAATCTTAAAAACCTCTTAATCTGACATTTAAATTACATTCCTGCTCAGTTCACAGTACTTATTATTATGAAATTGAGTCATTAGGCGTCAGTATTAATGGAGTAAGTGAATATGATTGGAGTCAAACATTTCCTAGATGATAAAAAAAAAAGTTAAAAATACTTTTGACTTCAAATCACATTTTATTTTGGCTATAAGTTTACAGGCCAAAGAATAAGAAGAGAAATTTCAAATTTAATCAAAAAATACAATGAATGGACATCGATGTCGCAAATTCAAGGGACTATATCTGCCGAAGAAGAAAAAGGCCAGAGGAAAGAGGAAAAGAGGAAGGCCAGTTAAAAGATGGATGAGGTTGAAAAAGACCTAAGAACTCTGAAAGTCCGTAATTGGACGCAAGAGACAGAGGGCTTTGGAGGAAAATTGTTAGAGATGCCAGTTAGTTACATCTGCTGATAGGGGGTAGTTATTTTTTTCCACTTTCCACTCATGTGTAGAGCAAATCATGAAGGTATTTTTAAAGAACAATTTTTCATTTTTTGGACTTATTCCCAAAGGAGCCGTTTAAATATTTCTTAAGCACCAAAGGGGGTTTGCTATTTGCTTATTCTCCTGAGAAGGGGGAGTATGAGTAATGCTTTCATATAAGATGGCACTGCATTTTTCTCTTGTTTCTTGAACAAATAATTTCGAAATTCAACCAAAAATACATTTCACAAAAAAATTGAACTAGGGAAAGAAATTTCAAGCATTTTTCACAAGGAAACTTAACGATAGGTTAGAGTTCATGAAGGACATAGAATTTCAGAAATCTAAGCATTACTAAAGATTTTGTACAAAAAAAAGAACAAAGGAGGGGGCGGACAGTTTTCTTACGTAATTAGGAGAGGGGGTTTACGGTTTGCTTATATTTGCTGACAAGGGGGAGGGAGTGTCAAAAATGATCAAAAACCGTAATATTACGCTTACGTAATATTTGAATGACCCGAACTGGCCATTCAGTTGTTCTGGGGGGTCGAAATGGAGGGAAGACTCACCTTGTTCCTAGGGGTTGTGTTGGCGGGGGGTCGAGAGGAGGGTGGCTTCTTCCTGGGGGGTGGAAGGGTGTGTGGGCGGGTCCAGAGGGAAGGGAGCTGTTGGTGGGGCCACATGAAATAAGAGGAAGAAGAGCAGCAGGGAGCGAACATCTCGCCCATCGCACCTCTCTCTCCTCTCTGCTCTCTCTCTCTCTCTGATCGTATACTGAGACGATTCGCGCCGCCGACTGCCTCCAGCAGAGGGCAGCACCGCCGGCGGACTCTTCCGTGCGCCGAGGGAAAGCCCACGGATCCAGTGACGGATCTAGTCTGGACATATTGGGGGGGAAACCACATTTGACTAAACCACATTCTACTAAAGGGCCGTACAACCATACTTTGGTTTTTCGGGAAGGGTTTTGACTGTCAATTTTTTCTCCTAAGGTCTCTCCACCCGAGTATTTTACAGATCAAATGCGAATCTTCGCGCAAAAATATCTTAAGTTTCATTGACGATGCTTAGGTGACGTCCCAGGGAAGGAAGGGGGTCCTCCCCCAGAAGATTTTTAAAATTAGACCTTAAAATGTAGTCTCTTGACTCGTTTTTCAACTTTTAAGGTCCCCTCCACAGAAAGAGATCCTAGAGAAGAAATTCTGCCCTAGAGGGCCCTCTAAATAGACACATGGGGCCCCACAGGTCTTCCCTTTTCTCCCTCTTCCATTTCCATTTCCTAGATTTCCCGTCCCTTTTCTCGGATGAGTGCCGGAAAAAATATTCTTGATGGGTTTTTTTTTGTATTCTTTATGCCCACGGGCGTCGATCCTGGAGGGGGGACGCGTCCCTCCCAATAATTATAAGAACATTGTTTAAGGAATTTCATTTTACCTTTTCAGGGAGACTTGCTGAATGTGTTTCTCTAACCCTTACCAAAGGCACCTAACATAAGGGGCGTATATAAGAGGGGGGAGCGGACTCCCCATGTTGTAGAATGCAATTTCATTTAGAATAGGTTGAAGCCAGTGCTGAGAATGGGGTGGACTTCATCCCAACAAAATATTTTTGTTCTAGTCAGAAAAAAAGGCCTCCCCCCCCAACTTTTTTTTTACAACTAAAGCTCTGGTTAAGCACAGAAAATTTGATTTTGAAATTGTCTAAAAATTTAACTCTGAGAATGAGTTAGACCCCGTTTTAAAAGGGCAAATTTCAAAAACATTTCTGGCCAGGAAAAAATCTCGAGCCGCGTCTTTCCGTTGAAGAGCGAAACGAGTGAAAAAGCTCTGCAAGAATAGTTGTGTTGGGAGAATGTTGAAGCAGGAGAGTGAAAACTTGACCCGTGTCAAGTTCGCTCTCGCTTCGGAGTTCAGAGCATTCCGTTGCACTCATTCGAAAGTTTGGGGAAAGAAAAGGTCCAAAATAAGGGAAATTAACTTTTTGTCCCAACATTCGTTCTACACATGAGTGGGAAGAGGGGGTAAACAAGTATATATAGGCAGGATATAGCCCCCTTTTAATTTGGCGAAATCTGGAGCGAATACTATATAATTCGAGGGGGTAGAGTAAGATTTTGAGGTAAAAAATTGCATTGGAGTGAATTTTTTTTTCGTTTTTTCTTAAAAAATTTAGAATTTTAAAGTTAAATTCTTTTAAAAAATTGTCTTAAAACCTACTGAGTATACACAGGTAGTTCAGGAAGTCTTACCTGCGGTTGAGACATCTTTCAGCGCTGTGTGAAGATGGGAATACCTCCGCAAGCGATGACATCGCTTATCGATAAGAGGTGCGGATAAGAAAAAAATAGATTTCAGAGCTTATTTTTAGAGATGATCGCTCATAAGTTTTATCATTTAGATAGCATGTGAAAACTGAAAACGCCTATATTGGTTTTCGATCAACACCAATGAACTAACGATCGATTCAACCTCTTAATTAACGAATATTGTAATTGTTTCACACGCTTTTAGTCATTTTGGAAAATCGATCTCAGCATATTCTTTAATATTTATTTTCTTTAAAAAAAAAAACTCCAACACACAAGATGGGACGTCTATGGAGCCACCGGGTTTTTACAACCTTCTATCTTTTCTTATCTTTCTTTAAATAACTTTTAAAATTAGGTTATAAAATATGTAAATTTCCTAAAATTAATTTATATAAATATATATGCTTACGTAATATTTGATCGGAACCTTATAGTTCCCCCCGATTTTCTCAAAACTTGGTTTTCGGACTTATTCCCAAATAGGCGAATAATTCCCCTTAGAATTTCTCCTTCCCAGTTTTCGGCGCAGAAGCTTTTTCGGGCGGCCAACGGCGCGTGAGGGAGGAAGCACGGGGCGCTAATCTCCTCTGTTTGGGGTCATCACCTCTGGACGCACGGCCGAATCCAATGGAGGGTCATCACCCCACACTATATGAGGCTTTTTTCTTTCAAAAATTAGTCCCGAAGTGTTTTAGTCCCGAAGCGTAGTTGGTAATTAACTATTTTTTGCCCACTAGTTGCCGAACACTATAGTAAAGAGTACATGCAAACAAAAACAAAGTGAAATAAAATCAAAGATTTACTTAGTTTAATTATTCCTATATGTATTTTTAACTTCAAAGTCCGTATACCGAAAAATCCTTAGGTACTTCATTTTTTTCTGTCTTGACATACGCAAAAGTCTCCCAAATTTTGATTCATTTCACAATGTTATGCTCAATGCTTGTTTTTTTTTGCGGAAATGTCCTAAGCTCCAACGGGGATAAAAAAAAAAAAGGACAGCAGCAGGATGTGTCGGAATTTCCTGTTTTCGAAAATGCTCCACTTGTCCTCTTTGAAAGGAGTCGGAGAATGTGGTATTACCTATTGCGACTGCATTATTAGGGTGGAGTGGGGAGATTTTTTTTTTTCGAAATTCAAAAACTGGGATTTACAACTTTCGGACACACTCGACGAATAGGACAAATATAAAACGAGCCGCAAAGCCCTTCTTAAAGTTTCAAAAAAGTTTTAATTTTTTTTATAAAACAAAAATTTAAACCCTCACATTTTGTTCAAGGTTTTTTTTATGGGGAACTAATATAGTTATAGATAAAACGTTCCAGGTTTTATTCTTCTTATATCACCCCTCTTTTGGCAGTAATAATTTTTTAATGTCCAAAGAACTTTTGTAAAGTTTTTTCCCTGCATATTTCTCTCTCTAGACTCTCTGGATCAGTGTTTCTCAACCGGGGGTACGCCGAGAGCTTTTAAGGGGTACGCCACGTATTCAAAAATCCCGTAAAAGTAGCGCTTAAAATCAATTTTTAATAAGATGAAATTCAAAAATTTCCTGGGGGTGGACCCCCAGACCCCCCTTTTAACTATAGTTTGATATATCAATAATTTATGTAATTTTTAAGATGAAACTAGGAAATTTTCTGGTGGAGGTTCCACAAATATACTCTGGAGGTAGCAAACGCCCTGGGTATCACACAAGAGGTTTCAGTATATATTATTCAAATATTGTAAAAAGGAAGAGTTGAATTATTATCCTAGCTGTTTCAAATAAAATTTTAAGGTGCATAGAAAACTTAACTTTTGAATTTTGTCCATAATAGCTTTATAAAATTGTATTTCACTTGGTTATAAATTGAATTCTTTTCATAACAGAAAGTTGGCATAAAATCCTATGAGATGTAAGCAAAATAGGAGCAAAAATTTGTAAGGGGGCATTTTTCCTCTTGAAAAGGGGGCCCAAAAAGTTTGGGAACCTATGATTTAATTTTAAACAAAGGTGATATTTCAAGTGCAACTGCATGCGAGGACCCTAAGAACCTCCTTTTCTCCCCCCGTTCGAAAGCCAATTTTAATCATACAAAATTAATCATTAATTTATTAGTATCCACTCTCATATTTTTCTTTAAGAATGTAAAAGTTGCCAAAATACTACATACTAGAATATCGTTTCAAATACTTCAATTAGAACTAGTATAATTGATTAATTTAAACAATGATTTAACTACTATGATTTAATTTTAAACAAAGGTGATATTTCAAGTGCAACTGCATGCGAGGACCCTAAGAACCTCCTTTTCTCCCCCCGTTCGAAAGCCAATTTTAATCATACAAAATTAATCATTAATTTATTAGTATCCACTCTCATATTTTTCTTTAAGAATGTAAAAGTTGCCAAAATACTACATACTAGAATATCGTTTCAAATACTTCAATTAGAACTAGTATAATTGATTAATTTAAACAATGATTTAACTACTATGATTTAATTTTAAACAAAGGTGATATTTCAAGTGCAACTGCATGCGAGGACCCTAAGAACCTCCTTTTCTCCCCCCGTTCGAAAGCCAATTTTAATCATACAAAATTAATCATTAATTTATTAGTATCCACTCTCATATTTTTCTTTAAGAATGTAAAAGTTGCCAAAATACTACATACTAGAATATCGTTTCAAATACTTCAATTAGAACTAGTATAATTGATTAATTTAAACAATGATTTAACTACTATGATTTAATTTTAAACAAAGGTGATATTTCAAGTGCAACTGCATGCGAGGACCCTAAGAACCTCCTTTTCTCCCCCCGTTCGAAAGCCAATTTTAATCATACAAAATTAATCATTAATTTATTAGTATCCACTCTCATATTTTTCTTTAAGAATGTAAAAGTTGCCAAAATACTACATACTAGAATATCGTTTCAAATACTTCAATTAGAACTAGTATAATTGATTAATTTAAACAATGATTTAACTACTATGATTTAATTTTAAACAAAGGTGATATTTCAAGTGCAACTGCATGCGAGGACCCTAAGAACCTCCTTTTCTCCCCCCGTTCGAAAGCCAATTTTAATCATACAAAATTAATCATTAATTTATTAGTATCCACTCTCATATTTTTCTTTAAGAATGTAAAAGTTGCCAAAATACTACATACTAGAATATCGTTTCAAATACTTCAATTAGAACTAGTATAATTGATTAATTTAAACAATGATTTAACTACTATGATTTAATTTTAAACAAAGGTGATATTTCAAGTGCAACTGCATGCGAGGACCCTAAGAACCTCCTTTTCTCCCCCCGTTCGAAAGCCAATTTTAATCATACAAAATTAATCATTAATTTATTAGTATCCACTCTCATATTTTTCTTTAAGAATGTAAAAGTTGCCAAAATACTACATACTAGAATATCGTTTCAAATACTTCAATTAGAACTAGTATAATTGATTAATTTAAACAATGATTTAACTACTATGATTTAATTTTAAACAAAGGTGATATTTCAAGTGCAACTGCATGCGAGGACCCTAAGAACCTCCTTTTCTCCCCCCGTTCGAAAGCCAATTTTAATCATACAAAATTAATCATTAATTTATTAGTATCCACTCTCATATTTTTCTTTAAGAATGTAAAAGTTGCCAAAATACTACATACTAGAATATCGTTTCAAATACTTCAATTAGAACTAGTATAATTGATTAATTTAAACAATGATTTAACTACTATGATTTAATTTTAAACAAAGGTGATATTTCAAGTGCAACTGCATGCGAGGACCCTAAGAACCTCCTTTTCTCCCCCCGTTCGAAAGCCAATTTTAATCATACAAAATTAATCATTAATTTATTAGTATCCACTCTCATATTTTTCTTTAAGAATGTAAAAGTTGCCAAAATACTACATACTAGAATATCGTTTCAAATACTTCAATTAGAACTAGTATAGTCGTGATTTTAAAGCAAACTCTCTAGTTACGCTGTTTGAAACTTTCTACATAGTATGAAATCGCTTATTGTTATCATTCCATAGTCGACTGTACTTTTTAGGAAGTACCTCAGCAACACTGTTGAGTCAACCCCGCCTTGAAACAAATCTTGAATTGAATACGGGAATCACTACTGCTCTCTAGGAGAACAACAGCAGCCGAGAGGTAATTAGTGTGTCTAATTGAATAATCTTTAGGCGGGGTGACCCACTTTCAGTGTCGATCATTATGTCACCCTCGGAATAAGGCATTACATCACGCTCTCTTTCCCACCAGTTGCTTTTTTCTTTCCTCCCTCTCTCTTTTGATTTTAATTTCTGTGCAATTATATTAATGTAGTCAGTCATATGTAATTACTATAATAATAACAACACAGCCCTACACTGTAAAAAATTCAAGTAAAATTTACGGTTTTAAACTGGCAGTTGGGTTGGTTTTGTGTAAAACCGTAAAAATTATCCGTAAAAACGACGGCTTTTTACCATTTTAATCCATGCTTTTTGGATTACAAGGAAAGACACCGGTTGAGTGAAGGAAAGACAGTTGAGATTTCTGACGAACCACTTGGGTTAGGAAGACAAACAAGGTGTCATTTTTCATGTCATGAAGTATTCTTTAAATGAGAAAAATTTCGAGTCCTTAGGAGGTCGTCTTCATATTAAACGAAACACTAACTTTTTTTTTTCCTATGGGGACCCCCAAATATTATGCGATTTTCTGAAAGAGCATCCTCATAAACCCCCAAATACCAAGTTTCATTCAAATCGTGCGGTAAATAAAGCTTTTACGTTTTGGGGGTCGTCTCCAGAGTGAGAAGGGTTAATTTTCTGTAAACACTATTTCTTAAAAACGGTGGGATAGTAAGACTTTTACTCACCACTCTAATGTTTATTGAAAAGTTTATAAGTAATTTATTGAAATTTTATATCAAATTTAAGTTTTAATTTAAGTTATGGTGATTAAAATAAGGCGACTGTTTCCAGAAAAAGCATTCGCCGGTATACATTTGGCAGCGGTATATGGTCCCTTAAAGAGTGGGAATTTAGTTTAATTCGGTTTTTTCCAAAACTATTAAATGAAATCGACTGAAATTTTGGTTTTCCACATAAAATTACTACCAAAATCGATTACCATAAAAATATTAAAAGATTTTAAAATTTAATTTTTGGGTCAAAATTAGATGTTAATTATCTATCTATTAACCATTAAATATCGCTATAAAAGCATAATTATTTTGTTTGGAGACACAAATTTGATCTAAATTCAAAGTTTCATGTTTTTACGCCGAAAACTTTTTGACAAATTTCACATTGAATGGTTGACATTTCAAAAATTTATTATGATTCTATTTGGATACTTACATGGATGAAACTTGGGATTTGGGGGTTTATGGGGATGTTCTTTCAGAAAAACGCATAATAGTTGGGGGTCCCCATAGGAAAAACAAAAGTTAGTGTATCGTTTAATATGAAGACGACCCCCTAAGGACTCGAAATTTTTTTCATTTAAAGAATACTTCATGACATGAAAAATGACACCTTGTTTGTCTTCCTAACCCAAGTGGTTCGTCAGAAATCTCAACTGAGTCGTTTTTTATTTCCCCAACTGTACAACAGCTTTCATTAAAACTTCGTACGCCTCTTGGAAAACTCCTCAAATTTGTTTCCCCCCCCCCCCTCTCTCTCTCCACAGCTCTACAGCCCCTGGTGGGCCTTGGCTTTCTCTACTATGGTACGCCACGTTGCCCTCTCTCCTGATTTCCTTTTCCAATTCTTTATTTTCATTTTGTTTAGATCTTCTTCAACCTGGTCCAACCATCTTAGTTTAGGTCTTCCTAGTTTCCTATTACTATAATAGCTTTCCACTCAAAAATTTTTTTCACATGTCCGTTTCCTTCATTCTTTCCACATGTCCAATCCACTGTATTCTCATAGCTTTAATATATCTTATAATATTTTTCCCTTTAATCAGTCTTTCTATTTCATGGTTGTATCTTTTCCTCCATGAGTTATTTTCGTATATGGCTCCAAAGATTCTTCTCATTATTCTATTTTCAAATGTTCTTAACATACTTTCATCTTTGTCAGATAACACCCAGGTTTCAGAACCATATGTTATGATTGGCCTTATTAGGGTTTTATATATCTGCACCTTACAATTCCTAGATAATAATTTACTTTTTAGTAGTCTACTATTTGCAAAAACTGCTTTATTTCCATTTTGTATCTGTTTGTTTATACTCTCATGGATTTCACATTTATTGTTTATTTCATTACCAAGATAAGTATACGAGTTGGTACCCCCAAAAATTTTATCATCTATATATTTAGGTTCTGTATCTGTCTTCTTTCTTTAGAGGTTGACATAATCATGAATTTTGTTTTGGTTTCATTAACCTCTAGACCTATTTCACTTGCACAATTCATAAGTTCCTTAACAGTTTCTATTAGTCTATTTTTTGTTCTTGCAATAATTAGTATATCATCTGCATAAGCACAGATTTGTGTCGTCTTTGTAAATATATTTCCTCGTTGATCAATTGACATGATTGCAGAATGCAAGGCAATATTGTGAACAGCACAGCTGATAACGAATCACATTGCTTGTTAAACTTAAATGTATCTCCAGTTTTTCCACCTATATTTATACTGGCCATAGTGCTTTTCATTGTCATTGCTTAAGTTTTATTATTTTTGCTGGGTTCCCCCCCCCCTAGCGGCCCTTAAAACTCCTGAAAATTGTGTTTTTTTCCTGAATATTTTTTACCCAAACAAGCCATGGAAAAGTGAGCGAAAGGGGAATTGGCTTTTGGGAAAAAGAAAAGAACAAAAGAACAACCGTATCCTTTCTGCTTACATACATTCTCTTACGAGGTTACTTATCGCGAAAAGTTGGGCTCTAAAAAGCCGAATTAAAACGACAAAGCCACAAATTGCTCAATCGGATTCGAGCATAGACATCCCACTGTAGGTGAATCACAAAACGCGCCAAACTATGATGGTTGGCAAATCTCTTTGGCGGGCTCCAATGAGCTTCGAATTGCAAGAAAATGTGAAACACCAGGGATTGGAAGCTCCTTCAAACCCCCCGAAAAGTAGCTTAGCATACTAAAATTCAAACATTTTTTAGGAAGAGCTCACCCCTTGAACCCCCTGTAGTTAGGTCGTTTAGGTTAGGTAGTTTTCGTCGTTTTTTTATGGTGAAATTATGAAAAGTTTGAATTTTCGGGGGAAGGTATAGAAATTCTTCCTGGGCTCAGGTCAATCTTGTATCACAAGAGGTTCCAGTACCCAAAAATGAGTTAAAACACTATTTTTAGGGAAAGTTAGAAACATTTTCTGGACGAAGACCCCTCTCGCAAGAATGTAAGATAAAATGAAACAAAGAGTAACTTTCATCTAATTCTGGGGGTCTGGGGACAGAGAGATCATTGAAATTTGATTCTTAAAAACAGGGTACTGATAGTGCGAAAGAGGGAGGTTGGAAATCAGGGATGTATATAAGGGGGGGGGGCAATGCACCCCACTAAAATTCGGACTAAGTAAACCAAAACTAGTTAAAACCGGTCAAATTTTCAGAGATTTTTTGGGGGGAGGACCACCAGACTCCCTCATATTCATATTTTCGGGGAAATTAAAAAAAACTCTCCTCCAACGCTATTTTTCTTCCAAAAGAGAGTATTGTGGCTCGTTTTAATATTTCACCTGATGCAGTGGAATAAATAAAAGATCTAAAAAAAAATAAAAAGAGAAATAAATAAATAAAAGAAAGAAACAATGAGTTCCACATTAAAAGGGGATCTGAGGTCCTCCCCCAGAGAGATTTTTGAAATTTGACTCTTAAAAATTCTTAAAATTTGTATTGCTCCCCCTTGTCCCTAAGTTTAAAAATACTGATTTATTATTTTTTCCCCAAATCTTTCTTGAATAACCCCCAATTTTAGCATTATGAACACATTAAGGTGACATACATTTCTATTTTACTATAAATGTTCTTTGTGGTAGACACCAAGTAGCGTCCTTTTCTCATTGCCCTTGTTATTCTTTTTACGAGTACTGTATCACACTGAGCTGAAAACCGCCGAAAAGAACTTGTGGCGCGTTTTAATATTTCACCTGCAGTGGGATGATGCGAAATGAAAGATCTATGGAAAGATCACGAAGGAACGAACGGAGGTGGGGTGGGAGAAACACCTGCCACACGAACTCGTTTTGCGGCATGCCATTGTTCCAAAAAGCTCTTTATGCCCCCCCCCCCCGCTTTCTACCACTTTCCTTCTTGTCCGCTGTTCGGGTGGAGGAATATTAGATAGAACTTTTCGATGAGCTAGAAGCCTAGAGCAGGAGTTTCCTATACTTACAAGAGGGCAGAAAGCACAAGTCTAATATGGTGGCAAAAAAAACCCCTAGGCTCTATTTCAGTGGTTCCCCAAAGAGGGTTCCGTGGAACCCTGGGGCTAAGAAATTTAGGAGTTCCGCGTGACAAATTTTATTTCATTTCGGAAAGTTTACAAGCAAAATAAATTTAAAATTTTTATATAAGGTGACTGAAAACACAAGCCAGAAAATTTTTTAAAATTAGACCTTCAAATGTAGTTAGTCTCTTGACTCAATTTTGAACTTTTAAGACGGGGTTTAAGGTACCATCCTCCGAGAGGTATCCCAGAGATGAGTGGTAATAATCTCTGATGTCCTAGATGATCAAGGGTTCTACCCTCTTCCCCCCTTGTCACAAATCGAATACCTCCGAGCGCGATATCATTTATGGACGGACCCCAATATGTTCACTGTAGCTTTTTAATACATTTTTAGATAGTATTTGCATCTTTAAGAACTTAATAAAAAGTAGTAAATAATATTGCTATAAACGCAAACGGGGACGTCTTGTCTGCTGCTGTTAGAAGATATATTTTTAACTCCTCTGAGAGAGTATTTAACTCCTTGAAAATCGGAAATACTCTTTAAAACACTAGACAGGAGTGTTTTCACTTTTTGAATTTTTCACACAAAAGTTTAGCTTAAAAAATGCACCGTGTGCCCCACCAAAATCAACAAATAAGATTTTATCTACTCAAAACAACTGATCTCAGCGGAGACAGTTTCGCCTTACTTCTGGCCAAAGCCAATTATTGCCAAAAGCCACGGCACCCCAATTATCATACTTTTTAATTGTGTTTTCATACAGAAATAGTATTTTTTTTCATTCATTGTTCTGATGCTTAGGGAGTTTGATTGCGGTTTTCAAATTCTCCTTCCTCCGCACAGAATTGCCCGTCTCAGATCCCGAAACGGGTATGGTGGCGTTTTTAATTCTCCTTCCTCCGCACAGAATTGCCCGCCTCAGATCCCGAAACAGGTATGGAGGCGTTTTTAATTCTCCTTCCTCCGCATAGAATTGCCCGCCTCAGATCCCGAAACAGGTATGGAGGCGTTTTTAATTCTCCTTCCTCCGCACAGAATTGCCCGCCTCAGATCCCGAAACAGGTATGGAGGCGTTTTTAATTCTCCTTCCTCCGCACAGAATTGCCCGCCTCAGATCCCGAAACAGGTATGGAGGCGTTTTTAATTCTCCTTCCTCCGCACAGAATTGCCCGTCTCAGATCCCGAAACGGGTATGGAGGCGTTTTTAATTCTCCTTCCTCCGCACAGAATTGCCCGCCTCAGATCCCGAAACGGGTATGGAGGCGTTTTTAATTCTCCTTCCTCCGCACAGAATTGCCCGTCTCAGATCCCGAAACGGGTATGGTGGCGTTTTTAATTCTCCTTCCTCCGCACAGAATTGCCCGTCTCAGATCCCGAAACGGGTATGGAGGCGTTTTTAATTCTCCTTCCTCCGCACAGAATTGCCCGTCTCAGATCCCGAAACGGGTATGGAGGCGTTTTTAATTCTCCTTCCTCCGCACAGAATTGCCCGTCTCAGATCCCGAAACGGGTATGGTGGCGTTTTTAATTCTCCTTCCTCCGCACAGAATTGCCCGTCTCAGATCCCGAAACGGGTATGGAGGCGTTTTTAATTCTCCTTCCTCCGCACAGAATTGCCCGTCTCAGATCCCGAAACGGGTATGGAGGCGTTTTTAATTCTCCTTCCTCCGCACAGAATTGCCCGTCTCAGATCCCGAAACGGGTATGGTGGCGTTTTTAATTTTCCTTCCTCCGCACAGAATTGCCCGTCTCAGATCCCGAAACGGGTATGGAGGCGTTTTTAATTCTCCTTCCTCCGCACAGAATTGCCCGTCTCAGATCCCGAAACGGGTATGGAGGCGTTTTTAATTCTCCTTCCTCCGCACAGAATTGCCCGTCTCAGATCCCGAAACGGGTATGGAGGCGTTTTTAATTCTCCTTCCTCCGCACAGAATTGCCCGTCTCAGATCCCGAAACGGGTATGGTGGCGTTTTTAATTCTCCTTCCTCCGCACAGAATTGCCCGTCTCATATCCCGAAACGGGTATGGAGGCGTTTTTAATTCTCCTTCCTCCGCACAGAATTGCCCGCCTCAGATCCCGAAACGGGTATGGAGGCGTTTTTAATTCTCCTTCCTCCGCACAGAATTGCCCGTCTCAGATCCCGAAACGGGTATGGAGGCGTTTTTAATTCTCCTTCCTCCGCACAGAATTGCCCGTCTCAGATCCCGAAACGGGTATGGAGGCGTTTTTAATTCTCCTTCCTCCGCACAGAATTGCCCGTCTCAGATCCCGAAACGGGTATGGTGGCGTTTTTAATTCTCCTTCCTCCGCACAGAATTGCCCGTCTCAGATCCCGAAACGGGTATGGAGGCGTTTTTAATTCTCCTTCCTCCGCACAGAATTGCCCGCCTCAGATCCCGAAACAGGTATGGAGGCGTTTTTAATTCTCCTTCCTCCGCACAGAATTGCCCGCCTTAGATCCCGAAACGGGTATGGAGGCGTTTTTAATTCTCCTTCCTCCGCACAGAATTGCCCGTCTCAGATCCCGAAACGGGTATGGAGGCGTTTTTAATTCTCCTTCCTCCGCACAGAATTGCCCGTCTCAGATCCCGAAACGGGTATGGAGGCGTTTTTAATTCTCCTTCCTCCGCACAGAATTGCCCGTCTCAGATCCCGAAACGGGTATGGAGGCGTTTTTAATTCCCCTGCCTCCGCACAGAATTGCCCGTCTCAGATCCCGAAACGGGTATGGAGGCGTTTTTAATTCCCCTGCCTCCGCACAGAAAAGCCCGTCTCAGATCCGGACACGGGTATGGCGGCGTTTTTAACTTTTCAGCACGAGGGCCGCATTAACTGTTTAACAGCAGTTTGGGGGCGCAGGGTATTCCTGCTCACAAGAAGAGTAGGCCCTTACTGCCTTACTACTACGCAAAGTAATTAGACTCCTTTTAAATCCAGGATATATCTTTCAGGAGCAGGGAGAAAGTCTTTAATAAGAAATTTTCTGTCGAGGGAGGTCATTTACATGGGGGGAAGGTACCTACTATACGATTCTAAAGTTTAGGAGGGGTTCGTGTGTCACGTGAACCCACTTTATTTGAATAATATACTCAACTGGGTGAGAGCCAACATTAATATCCATGCTTTATAAGCAACAAATTTCGAACCATTAAAAAGCTTAAAAAAAAAAGCTTGTCTGCTGCTTGACGCCCCGCAAGAAAGGAAGGGGGTCTGGGGGTAAAGTATTTGCGTATTATTATTGCGTAGAATTATTGTATAGGGGTAGTATTTGCATCTTTAAGAACTTAATATAAAAAGTTGTAAATAATATTGCTATAAACACAAACGGGGGGGGGGGTTCACCCCTAGAAAATTTTGGAAATTTGACCCATAAAGCAGGGTTTTAACTTGTTTTGGTTCGAGCCCACGGGGGCAAATAACCAGTTGCCCCCCCTGGATCCGCGCGTGTCCTAAATACAACTAAATACAATTTTTTTTTCAAGAGTAACAACCCATGAGGAGCATTCGTGAGTGCACGCGACTCTCCTAAATCGTTCCACTTGTGACACTTGTCCGAACAGCTGGAATGTGCGCTTCTCCCTTCCTATACTTCGAACGAACCATCAGTAGCAGGGTGTTTCAGAACTAAATGCAAACAATGATAGGAGGTGTCAGAGGGGTCCTATAGACAAGCATCCTTACGAATAGCTATAATCGACAGCAAAGTTTCTCGAACCCAGTACGTCACAAATGCGTAAGGAGAAATCGGTAAAAACGAAGCCTGTTGTGTTGATAGGAGGAGTCTCGGTACGCAAATCGCGATAAAACGCCACATATACATGGGTTTAACAAAATAATCATATTTTTAAATTGACGTTCACTCAAAATTCAGCCACCGCGATGGGAACTACTAGTGACGTCATAAGGTCAACTTAGTTGCTGTCTAGTATAGGAGTAGTAGTTTGGGGGCCCCCGACTTGTTTTAAAATAAAACTTAAATTTATTTGACTTAAAATAACCAAATGAATCATCTGTAAACACTGCCGTAAAAATTTTTTGTTCTAAAGCTATTGGGTTATCTGTCCCACTGGCTAAATATCGCCAAGTCGTTTTGAGCAACACATATTCGTATAATCGTAGGCCTCTAGGGCTGCCGACGAGTTTAGTTTTAAAGTTTAGAGAACTCCCCTTTTTTCTCGAATCTATGTTGATGGAGTTATTCCCTATTCACGATGATAGGTGATGGAGAGATTCGCAATATTCGTTGATTTCCCTGTAAAAAAGTGTCGAGTCACCGAAGCGAAAAAGTCACTCTGTTGGTAACTCTCCCTCTACAACTACGGACTGTAGTTCGGGGGTTCATAAACTTATACAGGGTGTTTCAAAAGGCTTTTATTTGGAACCAACGTCTCCTAGGGTCCTGGAAGTAACGTCTACCCCTAGGTAAGTGACCCTGGAGAATCCATTGAGAAGACTTACAGCGCCCCTAGCGGCGAAATAAAAAAGTTAAAAAAATTAATTAAAAAACTAAAGGAGATAGAACAAACTCTTCAGTGAGAGAATTGTTGCCACTGTTATAAGGAACTCACTGAAAAAAAATTTCATGAAAATATTGTGAATATTCTCGGAGGTATTAGCATGTGAAAATGGCACTTTTTCAGGCATCAAAAAAGAAAAACTTCAAAAATTTGCAATTTTTTCAGAGTTATTATTTAGTTTTGTATCTTTTTAGTTAAATGAAGTAAAAATTTAATGAAAAAATTTAAAAAACTTGCAAATTTTTGAAGTTTTCCTTTTTTGATGCCTGAAAAAGGGCTATTTTCACATGCTAATATCTCCGCGAATATTCACGATATTTTAATGAAATTTTTTTCAGTGAGTTCCTTATAACAGTGACAATAATTCTCTGACTGAGGAGTTTGCTCTATCTCCTTTAGTTTTTTAATTAATTTTTTAAACTTTTTTATTTCGCCGCTAGGGGCGCTGTAAGTCTTCTCAATGGATTCTCCAGGGTCACTTACCTAGGGGTAGACCTTACTTTTAGGACCCTAGGAGACATTGGTTCCAAATAAAAGCCGTAAACCGGACTTTTGAAACACCCTGTATATTTTATATGTAAACAAAATATATAAAAAGTACCTTATTTAATGCGCAGTTTCTAAACATTATACTTCTATCCAACCCTTCTGAAGTGTTATCTTTATTGCTTCTATGGAATGGAATCTCACCGAATTTGTTTGGATACTTGAGATATACTGTCATTGAATATAAACTGTAGAGAAAACTCTACAGAATAAAATGAAACAAACTGGAGATGAAACAAATTTCAGTAATTTTGTCTCATAAATATTTTATATTAATTAATATTTCAATTTTTGAAAAATTAACAAAGTTCATGTAATAAAACTTGTATTCTTTTAGTTTGAGGATTCTAAAATTAGGGAGGGAACATTACTATTCCAGTGTTTACGTTTCCCATTCAAATATCGAGGGAATCTAAATACAGTCTTAAATAAAGAGAGCGTGTCTTAATCTAGAGTTCTACTTTTACAAATTAAAATGAATATCATAAAGCTGAAGAGATGATACCTTACTGTATTTTAGTCTCCTTATGAGGATTCGTCTGTTTTCTCTCCTTCAAAATGCGCGCGAAACCTAATTTTCTTTGAAACTGTGTCTCTATAATTTCAAAGAAAAATATGCTTCGCCCAAGAAAATGGAAAATTCCCAATGTAATAATAACTCGCAACAGCCAAAAAGTTTTGTTCATAAGCAACAATGGAAAAATTCTTTATTCGTTTCATTGTTGAGAATTAATTGTTTTGTGTTTCCAAATTTTCATATTTTTCAGTTATCCAGTGTTGTAGAGCCATTGTTGCTTTTATATTTCTGTTCTGTTACCTAGTTAATTATTGCGCTTTTTTATTTGCTCTTTCATACAATAAATAACTCTCTACAAGAAGGGTGGAATACTAGTGTTCGGCAACTAGTAGTCAAAAAGTAGTTAACTACCAACTACTAACTAGTTTGGGAAAATCTAGTTGCAACTAGTAGTTAACTATTTTTTCCTGGGACTAGTTGCAACTAGTAGTTAACTATTTCCCAAAGTAGTTAACTACTAGTTAACTAGTCTATTTAATTTCATAACCTATTTTTTGCCCAAATTCTAATAATCTTTCTGATCTATATCACAAAAAAGTTAATGCTTCGCTCAAAACGGGCTTTTATTTCTGGTTATGGTATTTGAGTACTCTACCATGACATTGTAGTTATAAATAGCAGTGTAATTTTTTGTATATTTTGATAAAAATTTTAAATATTTTTGAAATTTTAAACAAAATTTTTTTCTAAAGTAGTTGAAAATTTGAAAGTAGTTTCAACTAGTAGTTATTAAAAAAAGTAGTTCAACTAATAGTTAAACTAGTTTAAACCAAAAGTAGTTAAACTACTAGTTAACTACTAGTTGATCGGTAGTTAACTACTAGTTGCAACTAGTTCTAGTTAACTAGTGCCGAACACTATGGAATACAGGGGCTCCTCCATTTTCACGGGGGTTAAAGTTATCTTTCTTTGAAATGATATACGGAGACGATTTAAAGAAAAGTATTTAGCAGGACCGTATCCAAGGGGGGCTAGAAGTTCAACCCCCCAAATATTTCGACATAAATTTTTTATACTGTCTTTTCCCTTGAAAATGATTCGACTTACAAGAAGTTAGAAAGAAGAAGGCTTTGGTATTCACAACTTCCAGGGATCTTATTTATACTATTCCACCCCTTTTTATGTCCCAAGTTTTCCTATAACAAGGCCACTTTCAAATCTGAGTAAATTTTTCTCATTTTGTGAAATGAAACTTTCTGTTTCAAATATCACGGCCTTCAATATTTCGAAACACTCGTCAGTTCCAAACAATTTAATAGTCACCACTCAAATGATATTTATTTTTATTTTAGGTTTGAAATTATGAATTATTCTAGAATGCAATTGAAACATCTCATGTTAAGGTGTGGCAGCTCGAGTCACCTTTAATCTTTAATTGAGGTATTAATTTTTTTCACAAGACACTAACTTCGACCAGGGCAGAAAATTCAAATCATTCTCAACCTTTTTCATGCCTTGCCCCATTTAACTTTCACACCCCACGTGTGGGCCGCAGCAGGACATAGTTAGGTGTGGTCCTCAACTATTACTATTACTAATTACAAGCAAGAATCAGAGGTTTCTTATGTAGAAAATTAAGTGATAGGATTTAAACCTCCCCGCATCAAAGTTTTAAATTTTGCCTGATGCGTGACTCTCACGTTATAAAGGGGAGGGGGTCCTCCCCCAGAAAGATTTTTGACTCTTTAAAACAGCGACCCACCAAATATTGACTCGCGACCCACAGTTTGAGAACCTGTTCCCAAATAATTTTTTTTATTAAAAATTTTTAAAAAAATTCTTTTATATAGAATGTCCCCCAAATGCATCCCAAGGGTCATTACTAAAGCATTTAAAAACTAGTTAGCATTAGTACTAAAGCATTTAAAAACTACTCAAAAAATAATTAATTGTTTGTGAATAATTTCAAATGCACATTATGTTCTCAACTGTGTTTGGAGTTTTCTATGAGCGGTTTTGATCAATTAAAAAAAAAGAGAGAAAAGCATATTCTCTCATCGATACTTCAACTGATAACACGACGAAACAGAAAAAGCAGGTGTGGCAAAGCATTGAATAAACGGGAGAGAAATCAGCTGCTCTCACAATGAATGAAAAAAACACGGCGGGAAAAAAAGATGTTGGACCACTTTTATAAAACGAAGTGTATTTTCATCGAATGTGTTGGGAAAAATTATGGAGGGATTATTAAGACCTTCGTGCAGTGGCGTATATAAGGGGGGGGGGGGCCCTGACCCCCCCCGAAATTCGGACTAGGTATACCAAAACAAGTTAAAACACTGTATTTTAGGGTCAAATTTCAAAAAAATTTCTGGGGGAGGACCCCCAAGCCCCCCTTTTGTACTTGGAATTTTATTATTACCAACTTTATTATAATAAGTTCATCAAAATCCAAATCCTACCAAAAAATATATGTCCAAAATTCGGACTAAGTATTCCAAAAACAAGATAAAACCCTGTTTTTAGGGATAAAGTTCCAAAAATTTTCTGGGGAAGGACCCCAGATCCCCTTTTGTACTTGGAACTCTATTTTAATAACTTTTTAAATATTAAGTTCATAAAAATGTACATCCAAATTCGGACTTAGTGTACCAAAACTAGTTAAAAACCTGGTTTTTTTAGTCAAACTTCCAAAAATTTTCTGGGGGAGGACCCCCAGACCCCCCTTTGGTACTTGTATTTTTATTACTAACAACTTTTCCTATATTAAGATTTTAGAACCTAAGTTATCACCTAAAAAGCTACATTGGACAGATGAAATATGTGGGGGGGGGGTCTGGGGAGTAATTTTGGGCCCCTCCCGAAATAAATTCCTATATACGCCACTGCCTTCGTGTTCCGTGTTTTCAGAATATGCAACCAGTTTTAATCCGTGCTGATACTAGTATGCTAAAAGCAAGCATAAAAACGGCCTACTTTCGAAGAACTTCTCACTTCTTTCTCTGCTATATGCAATATGCTCGTTTATTTCCAATTGAAGTACCCTTGGTTTTTTTTTGTCTGCATTTAAATAGTAATTGTTTCATTAAAGGGAATTTTAATTCGTCCTTCCATTTTTTTCCCCAGAAGGGGTTGGAGGAAAAGGATTGAAGGGGGAGGGCTCCCCTCCTTGGGATGAAAAAGAAAGGGAAAGAAGAGGGAAAAGATAGAAAAGGCGTCGAAAGGAGAAATTATATTGTAGAAGACCAAAATTTTTTCAGTCATTTATAGGCCAGAAAAAATGTTGGTCTTTTACAATCTAATTTCTTCTTTCTACGCCTTTTCCCTCTTCTTTCCCTTTCATCCCTAGGAGGGGGCACTTTCACCATGCCCCCCCCTTCAATCAAGTGCTTGTGCTAATCAAAAATGAGTTATTTAAGGTCAAAATCCCTACCTCCAAAAAAGTTGCTCGATGAAAAGAGAATAATAAACATTTTGCAAATAAAATAAACACAAAAATTTTAAGAAAAAACTTGCAAATAGACGTTAACATTTTGAGGGGACTGGGGGCCCTTCCCCAGAAGACATTTCCTATTTCTTTGAACTTAAGAGTTTTATCTCATTTAAAATGCTTTGGGGGAGCACCCAAAAGAATCCTCTTCTTGAAAAAGGCAATTTTCAAGTGAAAAATACTGTATAGCAGACATTGACATTTTGAAGGGGGGTTCTCTCCCAGAAATTTGAAGTACTTACTATTTTAGCTCATTTAGAGACCCTTAAGGTTTACACTTGGAGGATTGCTCATTTGTAAGTTGCAGAATTTTCAAGGGGAAAAACCGTATAAAAAATTTATGCCTAAGAATTTTTTAGGGGGCCCTAAAACTAGGGTTGTAGCCAGACTTTTGTTTCTGGAGGAGTTTTGACTTCACACTAACCTCCTTACTAGTACTTTCATACAATAAGTTTAGATAACTTACACGTAGTATTTAAATTTAGTTGCCCTAAATTTCAAAAGAACGTTTACAATGTTAATCCCAAGTAAAATTGAGGAGTCTGGTGGGTCCTCCCCCAGAAAAGCTTTGGAAATTTACCCCTAAAAGTGTTTTCAACTCATTTTGAGACCGTTTATTACACCAATAAGGAATACTCTTTGCAAGTCACAAAATTTTCAAGGGATGATAGTACATACTACATAGTAGATTTCAAAATTTCTAGGGGGGTAATGGGGGTCCTCCCTCAGAAAAATGTTGGAATTTATAACCTTAAAAGTAGGGTTTTAACTTCTTTTTAGATCCTTTGGGTTCTTCTTAAAGACACAATTTTCAAGAAGAAAAAAACCCTATAAAAATTGATGTCAAAGTTTCGGGAGGGGTTTGAACCCCTAACCCCTTTTGGATACGGCCCTGCCTAAAACCCCCAAAATAATTCTGGGGGAATAAAAAATTTCTGCCATGAATACGGCAGAAATTCCCCCTTGGCGCAGAGTGTCCGCAGGCATTTTGTGGCTGGTCCCTGGTCGGGAGATTGATTCTGTTTGATAGGATTCGTTTGCGCAGGGTCAACACTTTTTTCCTCTTCGAATGGAGCTTTTCAGAGCATCGATGATGTTATCGTAACGTAATTTGATGATGCGATGAATGGTTTAAAAGTTTCCGTTTTTTTGTGTTCGCTTATAGAACAGTGATTCCCAACTCGTAGAAGTCCACGGACCACTAAGCCAAGAATTGGAACCTTCATGGACCCGGATCCAGGGGGTAAAGTGCCCCGGCCCCCCTTGGACCCAAAAAATCACAAAAAAATTTTTTTCTGGGGGAGGACCCTCACACTCAAGGCGGTTCCAAAAGGGGATTTTTAGAAAATTCCCAAAATGTTGAAATTTTTTAAAAAATAAAGGTAATGGTCTGAAAAAGTGCCCCTTGGAGCCGTGCTGGATCCGCGCCTGCATGGACCACCCTTTATAACTTAAAAATCCTTCACTCTCACGAAATTGCAAAATGAAAGTTCATTTTCCCTAAATAAGCATAATAATTTATGAGGCTCTAAAATATGACTTTTTGTCAAGAAAAATGTATTTATATCATGAGATATAGTCATTTTTGGTAGTTATCCTAATTAAATCTAATCCTAATAAATAAAATTTCGCCGAATTTGTTCTTCAGAACCCTCGATTTTCACTTTAAAAATATTTATAGTAGCTGGAAGTATTGTTAACAATTTAGTGGTGACTGTTATCCCCACAAATTAAACTGCCGAAAGTCATCTGAATGGATATAATTCAATGTGCTCAAATTTCTATTCATTGAAAATATTTTGCTGGGAAGCAATAATCTCAAACAGTTTGTTAAAGATTAAGAAAAGAACTTGTTATAGAAGAAGGCCTTATTAAAAGTTGTCCGACCGCCACGAGAAAAACTTTAAAACAAGTTCAAATCTAAATAATAGTCTAACTCAGCGGTTCTTAAACTGTGGTCCGCGGACCCCCGGGGGTTCGCGAGTAACCCTGAAGAACACTCAAGACTCAAGTTACCTTTATGTCAATAATTGGGGAAATAATTATTTCAGAATATGCACTTCTTTGATAGCTCCAAACGTTTATGAAATCCACTGGGGAGAATACAAGGACCATTTCATATAGGAACTTATTTGTTCGTTGAATTTTTAGTGTTTTCTCCAAAATCACTAAAAAAAAAATGTTCGTTCTTTTGTAATCAAAATAAGGATTTCGTCACGAGCGAATGTTTCTTCATCCCCTTTTTGGGTATCGTCCCCACAAAACCGCAAATTTACTCTCGTTTGGAAACTTTGGATATGTCTGATTCTTCTTTCTTCGAATAATCAGCATTTTGTGGAAAAAAAAACTCTTGGAATTTCTCTTTTGAATTTGGGTAGAAAGTATTCTGGGTATTGTGTTTTAAATTTTTTATCCCTTTCCTCCTGGTCACCTGAATGATCCCTTTGTGACTAATATGTCAAATTGATTTTCATTTGTTGTATTTCACTCGTTTTTTTGTCGTGTTGCTGTACATATGTTGCTTTGCGAATTAAGTCTTGTGATAAAGTTGACCTGATAGGACATTATACTTCACATAACTACAATCGTGTCCCAAAATTATGATTTTTTAATAATGAATAAATGATATTTTAATTAATTTTTAATGATTCAGGGTCCAGAAAAAAATAGGAGTTTTTTTATAAACACTTGGTCACACTTAGGGGGGGGGAGTTACAGGAGTTGTGAGTGACCACAAAGCAACAAAAAAAACCCCATGGCAATGTTTTGGAAGAAACTATAAACAATATTTTCTTAAAAACCAAAAGAGAGAAAGTTCACTTTGAAATTGAAGAGTGCATGGGATATCTTCCAATGAAAATTTGGGAACCCATGTTTTATCCAACCTTGTTCTGAACATATAGTTCCACATAACACACACACACACACACACCACACAGCCACATACATAGTCATAAAAATGACATATGACATCCAAATAGGACTGCTCCTACTCTGAGCCGCAAGATTACAAGTAAGAAACTAGTGTATAATAAGTGGTCAACATTATTAGAAACTATTTACATTTTGAACTTACTAATCATAATAAAAAGATTATACAATTCAAAATAAAAAAAACTTTAATATAACTGATTTATTATGGTTAAAGGAAGATTTTTCCGGTGCAAGGGGGGGGGCAGGTCCCCTTTCCCTTGTTGGGAAAGGGGATTATGGGTGCCATGAATATACTTGTCTGTATTCTAAATAGTCTTGAATTTTTGCTCTTTTATAAGAGGGGCTCAGGGGAAAAAATTGTTTTGGTCGTTGGGGGGCCGATAGTCGAAATAGTTTGTAACCAGTTCAACCAGTGGGTTATACAATGAAAATTTCATTACTTAAACAATTTCCCCCCGATTTTCTCGAAACTTGGTTTCTTTTTTTCCCCCTAAACTGACGATATTCAAAATCGAATATAGTTGGAGGGGGGTAGAGAAGGAAGAACTCACGTGGGGCGGCAGGAGTTGTCTTCGCTTGTCGGGGGGGCAGAGACGGAAATGGGGAACGCAGTGCCTGGGGTAGGCGAACCGCGACATGACTGCTCTCTCTCTTTCTCTCTCCTCTCTCCCTTCTCTCTCTCTCTCGCCAAACGACGCCAACACCGAAGCCAAGGACAGTGAGGAGAGAGTTGAAGCTGAAGGACAGTGGACCAAGTAGGGTGACCAGACCGTTTTTTTTTTTTGCTTCACTGTCCCGCTGACCGAATGTCCCACTGCTTCATTCAAAGTCCTCGTTCTCTAACTTAGTTTAATCGAACGAGAAAAACACCCTCTCAAAGTTTTAGTGATTAGTTTTGTAGTTTTCTCCCTTAAAAATTATGTGGCGTAGAAAAAAGTCCCCTCGTAAATTCTAAGATGACTCCTGTGTTGATCCTGTGGAGTCTATAGTCCTGTGTGTGGTCTACAGATGCTGTTCCGACCACATTTTTGGCATCCTCCCCTCTCTTAAGCGTCACATCACACTACTTTGTAAGACGTATTTTTTATATCTAACTTTTTTAGATACTTTTTTTTAAATCGTTATTTACGTATTGCGTTCTTTCCAAGAAAAAAGCACTCTTTTTCGGGCAGGCCTGACGAGAGAGGGGGTACGATACCGCCGGGCCGGTAGGGGGCCCGGTACCCAAAGCTTTTCATATTGAGTACTAAGACGGGTATCATTTTGGAAATTAATTTGTTCACATAAAGGTCCAAAAATGAGTAAATTCCCAGTTTTCTAGGGCATATTTTCAACAATTTTCTGGGGGAAGACCCCCTTTATTACTTGTTACTCATCGTATTATCAAGAAAACGATACTTTTAAGTTGAGTGAAATTCAGATCTTGCCTAGAAATATTCTAAAAATTACATTAAGCCTATGAATGCATGGGTGGAGGTACTTCGCCCCCTATACCTCGAAAAGAGAATGTCATTGGGGGCCCGCTTCTCAACCTTGTACCCGGGGCCCGACTTGGCTCTCGGCGGCCCTGTTTTCGGGTGCCACCCAAAAAGTCCTAATTGGGTAAGTTTCTAAGGGTTGACTTTCAAAACCTTTTTTGGGAGGTGTCAACTGGATCCCTGGATCTCCCCCCGAACTGTGTTGTTACCCCCAATACAAAAGTATATTTGCAGGGCTATAGTGTTAGAGCTCTAGGCTCTATAGCTCTAGGGATCTAAAAAACGAAAAATTTAACGAACCAAAAATAATAACCCATTGATGGGGTCAATCCGTGTCGTCATTTTTATCCATCTATTAATTTCAAGTATTGTTTTTAGGGATCTATGAGTAGATTGAATCGCTCTCGTGAAAGTATGGACTTGGTCCAGTGTCGTTCTCAGTTGTTCGCTGAGATCGTTATCTTGTCCGGTAATGTAGTATTTATTTAGTGTTGTTCTCTTTTTTTGTTCGTTTGATGACCGCGATGGAAAATCGCACCGTCGCTGATTTCGCACTATGTCTTCCCGTCTTTAGCGAAAGTCGTTGAGAGCTGTTTAGTTGAATTATCACTCATTCGCTTTATTTTATTCCCTCTCTTGCGTTTCTCAATTCTCTTAGGGGCCATTCATTCATTACGTAAGGGTCCCGAGGGGGGTTGGAAAAATATCTACATACCCTTAGTTGGGGGGTGGGGGTGTCAAACCCATTCTTACGTAAGATTTTTCAAATTCCAATTATTCTATTCAAATTACTATTGAATAACCCAAGAAAAACTTAAAAATGCTGACGATAAATTGAAAAATAAAAATCTTTGATTTACGTCAAACTGAGAGTTTTAGAGTAACTGATCCTTTTCTAACATTTTATTGTTTTGAAAAACGAAAAGGAATCTTACGTAAGAATAGGGGGGGGGGGAGGGGTTTGAAAAATCTTACGTACCCTTACATGGGGGTAGGGGGGGTCAAAAATTGCCGAAATCATCCTTATGTAATTAATGAATGGCCCCTTATTCACTTCTTGTCAACCCCCACAAAATTTCCTGTGTTCCTCCAAACATTTTTTTTTTCAATTTCGCTTTCTCCTTCGCGCTATCGCTCCGTTCGTAATAATTCGCCAGTAATTTAACATTAAACAATGGGTGATGGGCAGGTGATAATGGCAGGAGGGGAAAGCGAAATTATCTGTGGGTTGGCGGGAAATAATTTTGAGGAGCGCGCTTGTAATTTCATTAACTAATAGAAAAAGTATCCGAACTTTTCCAGTAAAGTAAACAAAGTTTATAAAATCTTTAGTAATGCTTAGATTTTGAAACTCAATGTTCTCCATAAAACCTTTTCCCCTTTTCTTTCGTTTAAGTTTTTCTCGTGGAGTCAAATTGATTGAATTTTTTTCCTAGTTCAGTTTTTTGAGTAAAATTTATCTTGGTTGAACTTTAAAATTATTTTTAGAACATCAAGAGATTTTCGAAAATGCAGTGTTTGTAACATTTTACGTAAGCATACCCCCTTGTCAGGAAAAATAAGCAAACCCCCTTAGGGTCTTACGTAATATTTGAATGGCCCCTAAAGAAAAAACTTCGGAGCCACACAAACCCCCATCCCGAAACCAAAAGTCTGTGATATAAACATATCCTCTTTTATGTGCGTTTAATATTATGCGCACGCGTATGTATGCAGGAATTCTGTGTCCTCTTTTGTGCATTGTATTCGAATCGTCCTTTTTATTACGACTAAACATCATCTGTGCTACTGCTTTTTCTCTTGTTTTTGTTCAGCTTACGACGAATTACAGCTTTGGTTGGGAAACCCTCTTTTAGTATACACAGGTAATCCCGACATTGTAGTGATGACATTGGAGTAATTTCCCCCCTAAAATTCCTCAACAGTGATAAATTTCTTTCAATTAATTCACTTAACGAAGGAAAGGCCCCTGATTAACTGTTTTCTCTCTTATGAGTAAACTTTTACAACTTAAGTTTTTAGTTTAGTTCGGGTTTACTGCGGATCCTTTAAGTTTCAAGAATTGTGAGTTATCAATTTTGGATACCTTTTCATTCCCAATGTTTCACTTTCATTGTTCATCTTGAGTGAATCGCTAATTCGCATTGAGTGAAACGCCAATTCTCACTTAGAATGCTTCCTCAAAATGAAGATCGAACGTGAAAATTAAAAATGAGCCTTTAGTAACAATTAATTCATTCTTAGAGTAATAAACATTCTGTCCCTCGAACCTCTAGTAAATCGGGATGTTTTCATTTTGATACGAAACTCTTTGTTTTAAATATAATGATCGCACAACTCAATATAGTCACCACTCAAAAAATATTTATATTTCTATCTTATCTTTTAAAATTGGAAACTGAATTTATCTCTGAAAACACTTCGTTTTATAAACTGTATAGTGACAGCCCGACTCACCATGTTGCGACGTCCAGTTTACAAATCGCAGTAACGTCACAGGAGGATGAGGTAAAGGGAGTGAAAAATTCTCAGAACCTATTTACTTCTTAAAAATTTTTGAGGTTTTATTTTCCTGTCGTTTTTCTTCAGTGGAGGGTCTTGGTATAGAATTCTACTTTTTATGAAAGAAAAATTTTAGAAAATTAGTGGTAGTTTTTTTTATTTTACCATTAAATGGAAACCAAGTAAACGATTGAAAAAAAAATCTACGCATTCCTTAGTTAAAAAAAAATAAATCGAGCACTGTTTTTTAGTAGCTCCACTGCAAGTAAACTCGGTCCGCATCTAACATCACAATCTAACAGGTTGTTCTGGAGCAACCCTTTCGAAACCAGGAAGTGGACACGCTCGAGGTCACGTGCTCTCTACTCTCTCTCTAATGAAGGAGGGAGGTAATGTGTTGAATTTGCATTTCAACTCTCCTCGGTGGGTTATGTTTGCAAAACTGAACACTCTAGTGCAAAAAAAACAGTGTAAAAAAATAAGTGTAGTTTAAAAAGTCCAGTGTATAAAAAAGACCCAGAGCAAAATTTATTGAATTACTTTCACGTTACGAGGAATCACACACCATAGAGCATTTTCAATCACATGACTTGGCCTAACAACGGCCTTAGCAACGTTGTTTTTTTCCTCCAGTGACATCATGTGCGAATGCTCCTTTTGGATGGTTCTAGTTCCCGCCCCTAACAACAGCCTTAGCAACGTTGTTTTTGTCCTCCAAGTGACGTCATGTGCGAATGCTCTATTTGTATCTTCATAGCTCCCCGTTTTTAAGACTAGTATCTCAACAGATATAGAGTGTTTTCAGGTGACGTCACAACCGGTTATTTTCTTTTAACTGTGTACCTTCTGTAGGGCTTTTAACTGTTGCTAAGGCCGTTGTTTATCTGTTGCTAAGGCGGTTTTTTGGTATGGGATCACGTGATTGCAAATGCTCCTATAGAAGAATTCCACGGCTAGTCATTTTCTGTAACTGCTAACCTCTGCAGGGCAAAAAACTGTAACACTTCTGTTGCTAAGGCTGATGGCGCACGAGTGACTAAAGTCACAGCGACCAGTATCACTAGTATCAAAAATATCACTAGAAAACAATGGATCTCTATGAAGAAATTCTTGGCAATCGGCCAAGAGTCACGTCACCTCGCACTTGTTTCAATAGCCAAGGCAACAATTTTGTCTTTGTCACCGTGACAAAAGTCGCTCGTGCGTGCTCAGCCTAAGGCCGTTGTTAGGTCCGAGTCGTCATGTGATTGAAAATGCTCTATTAGAAGATGACTGTCTCTCGAGTACAAGTCACTAGCTGCTTCCCTACTACTGTTAGAGGTAGTAGGGAAATGGGTTGAATTTGCATTTCAATTCTCCGTCTTGGCTGTTGGTTTAAAGGTGAGAGATAAAATCTCAAATGAAAATTTGAAGGGGAGGAGGTCCAGCAATTTCTCACCTAGGGGAGGGAAAAATTGAAACCCCCGCCCCCACCTCACGTACTGACTGGAATGCACTCAGAGGGAATCGGAAAAATGGAAGACAAAGAGCTTAATCAGCTCATCACCGTTATTCCCATAGTTATTCCCACCGTCTGTCTGCCGATCGTTCGTCATCGCGTTTTCCATTGTTCTCCGGTGCGAAGGAAAAAAAGAAGAGCAAACGTTCTTCCTCAGGATCCCTGCAAAACAGGGCCGTATCCAAGTGGAGAGTTCAAGGGTTCAACCCCCTCCCCCCTCCAAATTTTGACATAAATTTTTATACTGTTATTTTCCTTAAAAATTAAAGCGGCTCTCTTCTGGCGGAACCCAAGGAGTCTCAAAATGAGTCAGAAACCTACTTTTAAGGGTAAAAATTCCAAAAAAACATTTCTGTGGTAGGACCCCAAACCCCAATCAATATTCATTGTTTGGAAATAAGATATTATCTCTACACTGCTCAATTAAAAAAAATTAATTTTTTAATTAAATCTTTCATGGTCTAATGGAATACTTAATAGAAATAATTGTGACAAAAATTAATTTCTGTAAGAAATTGAATTAAACAGAGTAATAATTAGAGAGGGAAAAACTGGACACATTCCAGATTTCAGCGTCTCATTTTTTAAGTAGTATTTAGAAGGGAAATAATATACTATTCGGTTGTAACGAGCATGAGCTGATAAAGTACCCAGTGCTTGGTAGCTTAAGCAGTTAAAAAAAATAACTGATTGTTTTTATTAAGTTTTAGAAACGTAAATTCAAACTTTGAAAAGCTCTTATATAGATGTTAATGTTTCGTTACAGCATCACCATGTTCAATGTTCATGTTGGTTTCCCATCTCTGCAATCTTGCCGTCCTGTGATCATGTAAGTTTCATCATATTCTTTTTCTCAATCAAAAAGCCTTTTTCACAGGTATAACACGAACCTTGAATTACTCAGAATTAATTTCGATGGACTTTGGGCATTCTGATTTATCATTAGGCCTGTAATGCCCGGGTTTAGATGACTTTTAATTTCAGGATCCCAAAATCTTAACAGTGTCTAAAAATTTAAGTATAAAAATAACTTTTCATACTTTTTGGAATGCATTTCCAATAGGCAAAATAAAAATAAAACTCAATGATTTTAGCACATTTTTTGGTGAAACACAGTCACCAGGCTACTAATAAATAGGTAACTACCAATTATTGTGTGCAAAGAAATTAGTTTTTGTGAAGAACAATATGATGTTTAACATGAAGTGTTTTTAGACCAGTGTTGTATTTCCCAACTCGGTAGAAGTCTGCGGACCAGTAAGCCTAACTTAGAACTTCTACGGACCCCCTCAATCCTCACAAAATTAAAAGTTTATTTTCCCTAATTTAGCAAGAAAATTTATATGATGATGCTCTGAAATTTTTATTCCATTTTAAGAGAGAGAATTTATTTCACTAAAGGTGATAATTTACAGTTGTGGTGAAATTAAATCTTTAAAACCTGTGAAAAAAAAACTTTTTTCAGAGCTTTTGACTTTACTTTATGTATTTATAGAAGTGGAAAGTATTTTTAAAAATTTAGTGGTGATTTTTATGGCCACAAATTACTCAGCCGAAAGTCATATCGTCATGGATATAATTCAATCTGTTATTGTTCAATCCATTCAATTTATCAGAATTTTTTGTGCTATACCAGCAGGCCCTTTCACGGACCACTTCCAATACTCTCACAGACCACCTGTTGGGAACCACTGTTTTAGACCCATTATAGAACAGCATATTCAAATGAATCAGTTGTTTCGCATTTGATGGCGATTGCGAAACAATGCTTTCTCAAATGATGACCATTCTAAACGGACTTTCATAAAACCTTTCGTCGCCATTTTGTACAAAAATAGATCAAGGGGGGGTCTGGCAGTTTTCTTATACGTAATTATGAGAGGGGGGTTCACTTATTTTTGCTGACAAGGAGGGAGGGGGGTCAAAAATGACCAAACACTTGCTTACGCAATATTTAAACGGCCCCATAGTATCCTTAAAAAATTAAAACTTAATGCTTTGGAAAAGTTTTCTTGATTTGTGACAATGATGGGTTCATGAAATCCGAGAGAAAATTGTTGTGCTTCTGAATAGGACAGGAGCCAGAGTGACATGTTTCGGTTATTTTAGTCCCGCCACCCATCTGCATGTAACAAAAATTTAGTCGGTTCTTCACATCTTTGGAAGACTCAGCCCTCCGGGGTCGATAAAATGAGTGCCAAGGTTACTTGGGGAAATCAAGAGGGCTAGCCACTTCTCAGCTGACTGTGACTTTCAAGTCACACGTTCTGAAACAGTTCAGCTCATGGCCTCACCCAGTGAGGCTAGTTACTCCCTCAAATACCCCCCTTGATAGAATCTTTTATATAATGTAACAAAAATTTAGCTGGGAGGAAATGACTGAAGTTTTTTTTCTGCCGTATGATATGATTCTTCGAGGAGGAAGCTCCAATGTTTGGGGGGCTACCAACCACCCACGGAACCGCAGCTGACGCTCACGAGGCTTTATGATACAACTCCCTGAAGCATCCCACTAATTATCGCTTGGGAGGAAATGGTTAACCAAAAATATGTCACTGGCTCCCTCCCGTACTAGAACATTGAACTTGGCTCGATAAGTGCTCGTCTGATGTCGAATTATTGGCGCGCACGACCCTTAAGTCCTTCACAATGGGCAGCACGAGGAAACAAAGTTCATCAGCACGAGGAAAATTTTAATCGACCTCTGTAGTTTACCTCCTTTCAACCCCTACTGAGCTATTGTTAAAGCGCGCTCATCAGTCCCAAAGTGGTTAATTTCCAAGTTTGAAACAGTGTGACGTTTTTAAAGAACGAAAATTGCTGTGTGTATTGATCAGTTTTTTGTCCGCTGTAGAAAAGGTTTTACAAGAGTGTCGTCATACTTCCAGTGACGGATTAATGCAATTTTGTGGGTGGGGGGCGGTTAGAGGGAATATTCAATTTACAGTAGGTCCTCCTTGGGGGATAATTAAAAAAAAATTTTGTTTGTTCTTTTTTTGTACAAAATATTTAGCAAAGCTTCACGAAATTTATTTTTGGTTGAATTTCGAAATTATTTATGCAAGACACGTGAGAAAATGCAGTGTTCGTAACATCTTACGCAAGCATCATTCATACCCACCCTTGTCAGGAAAAATAATCAAAGATCAAAACCCCTTAGGGTGTTTTTCCAAAATCTGGACCTCCCCCCTTGGTGAGATTTAGTGAGATTTTGCTGGATCCCTCCCCCCACGTGAGATTTTCTCAACCACTAGTTTTGTTTCATCGGCATAAAAATTACCATCCAGATCGCAAAATTTTGATACAAAAACACGTTGAAATCGAAAACATGGTTCTAACTTGTAATTATCACGACTGACTGGCTAATGATATGCTAGTTTCACTAATCTGAGCATTTTTTCTGAACTTGTGCTAAAAAATATTAATGAAAAAACGTATATTTTCTAAACTAAAAGTTGACCTGAGATTTTAATTGACTCCCCCCTGGTGAGATTTGGTGAGATTTTCCTGGACCCCCCTTTTTATCTCACGTAATTTATGGATGTCCCGTTAGATAATATTTAAGCGGCCCCTAACCGTCTAATCTGATTAATTTAGCTCAAACTCATAAGGTGTAACAACATTCCCCCTGGCTTCTTCCCAATGGCATGAAATCTTTCTGTAGTAAGGCGAATTACACCATGTTCCTGCGTTTAAAAGTAATAACATCCCAAGGTCAGTGTCAAGGACAGGAAGGAAGCTTCCTGTGGATGAATTGATGCGGCTACTGTCTACTTTAAACATCCCCTCCTAATTTCGAACAGCATACGAACTTTTTCACAACTTAAACTTCTGTGCTATACTAGACAGCAACGTTTCTTGAACCCAGTACGTCACAAATGCAGAAGGAGAAATCAGTAAACAGAAAGCCTGCTGTTGGGTTGCTAGGAGGAGTACGCAAATCGTGATTGAAAAGCATTGTATATACGTGGGTTTAACAAAATAATCATATTTTTAAATTGAATTTCACTCAATATTCTTCCATCGCGATTGGAACTACTTTGTTTGTCAGTGACGTCATAGGGTCAACTTAAGTTGCTGTCTAGTATAATAAGACAAGGCACCCCAAAACAGCCAGAAAAGCCCATGTACAGCATAGAAACCCAATTTTAACCCTTAATTACAGCCAAAAACAAATACCAATTTAATCCAATATAGTCACAATAGAATGGAATCTACCATACATTTACTAATTACCCATTAACAACCCCCAAAACCACAAAAAATACCCGATCGAAAGCCATAATTTAGACCATTTCATCGAAAAAGATAGCTCATGTTCAACTCCCAATACCACAACACACTTGAGAAAAACATTTTATTAGTGTAGTTAATTCATTAAACAGAAATGATTGTTAAAAAAGGTATCCCCCCATTCCGTTCTGAGGTGAAGTAAAGCTTCTTTTGCCCGGCGCTAGATGGCAGCACTGCCTTCCAAAACGTCTCTTCTGAAAGGGAGCGAGGAAAACTGTAAACTGAAGTTTTAACTTCTTTATTTGATCCTCTGCTTCAATTTTCCAAACATCAAAAGCGACAAAAATGAAAGGCTGGCCAATATCGTAAAATATTTACAATTCTTTAGCTTTAAATATATGCTATAATAAGTTTTTGAAATGTTTTAAAAAGGGATAATCCTGTTTTTTTTCTTCGTAGTGGAGTTCATAATTAGATAATCTCACATCTAAACTATAAAGTATATATCATAAATTCTGAACATTTTTATAGTGTAAATGGCTTAAATAGTTTCTGAGCTCTGGTAATTGTTTTTTAAAGATCATAATTCTACTTCCAGCTCTAAACGAAGTCACGAACATCAGACACTGTATAAAAGACATATTTTTGGAGGGAAGAAATATTTTTGAAATTTGACCCCCAAAAGTAGTGTTTTAACTCATTTTGGTGTCCCTTTGGATTACAACCGTCAACCGAAGAGGATTGCTCTTTATAAATTTGCAGAATTTTCAAGGGAAAACACAATGTCAAAATTTTGGGAGGGGTTTGAACCCCCCCCCCCCTTGGATACGGCCCTGAAGACAGACACAACAGAACTGACACAGAGAATATTTTTGAGGAGTTGATATTTTCTTCTCAATGAAAGAGCGGAGGAAAGGTAGGAGCGGTCGAACTGAGGTCCAGCTGAGTGTGTGCCCTTATAAGGAAGCCTCTCTCGATCGAACGAAGAACCGGAATCACCTTCTACGCACTTTCCAAAATGACGCGAAATGGTAACTCTCTCGTTTCAAATAATTACTCAACATAATATAATAAGTGAACATTTCCGCGGCTTCAATTGAGGCATTTTTCTTCGATTAATAGTAAACCATAATCAAATACAAACTGGTACCTGGTGAAAAAATACCTGGCATCAAACATAATAAAATTGCAACCCACAGCATAGGGCTACTAAAATGATCAAGGGTGATTTCCAGTTTAAATTACGATGAGCGCTTAAAGAAGTTAAATATGTTCACTCTTAGAGAAAAGGAGGGGGGATTTGATTCAACTTTTTTAAAATGATAAAGCTAGGGGACACAGAGGGACTAGATTTCAATACGGGTAATAGAACGAGGGAATTCAAATTGAATAATAAGGCACATATTCCAACCGGGAAAGCATAAAACATTATTTCTGTTTACGGAGTAAAGTGGATAGATATGTAAATCTGAAGGTGAGAATTTGAAAATAGTGATAAGTATTTTTCTCTGGACCTCTATAAAAATTTTCAAAATTATTTGGACCCCGAGTAAAAATAATTGCCGGCCTCTGTTTGATATCAAATACACCGTATGTATTAAAGTTTAGGTATTTATAGTGTTTAGCATGACACTGAATACATCCAATTTTTTCGTTGTATAACCACCGAACTTTTATTGGAAATTCAGGACAACTATTCAGAATGCGTAACAATCATTGAAAAAAAAATTAGTGTACTCATAAATATTTGTAGAGTTGAAATAGAGTTGATGGAATTCCCTTTTTAAACTTATGAAATTTCAGTTGGTAAAACGTCTTAAACACCACTTTAATCGACAATTAAATTATATTCCTGTGCTTAGTTCACAGCACGAAAGTGAAAAATAAAAAGATCAAGACAAATATTATAGTCATTGATTAGAGCACATTAATGGAGTAAGTGAATATCTATGGAGTCCAACATTCACTAGCAATAAAAGGAAAAAAAAAACTTTTAAAAATTAAAAACAAACTTTGTTTTGGCTTAGTTAACAGCACAAAGATTAAAAAACGATAGAACAATTAACTTAAACTTCAAATACAATTAAACATACAATGGATGGACATCGATTTGGGCAAATTCAAGGGGTTAATTACACTGGTCTACAAAAAAAAACTTTTTTTTTGGTGGCTGGAATATTAAAGCTGATTTTGTATATATTTGACCTCCTGATTAAGAATATGGCATCCATTTTTGCTCATCAGCTCTAGTTTTTGATATATTTCACTATAAAGTTTTTAAGACTTTTGCTCTACCTTTTATACAATATGGTGATATAAAGATGTCTTAAAATATAAAAAACCAAACTCTCTAAGGCTTTTTCTATTCCTTAGGGTCCCAATAGATAGTGTATACAGTTTCATCCCCCTGAGTTAGTTCTAAGGGGTACCTATAGGGCCCTAAAGTTGAAAAAAAGTGGAAAAAATTGTCTTTTTTTCAGAATTTTTTAAAAAATATTTTTGAGTTTTCAAATGTGATAAAACTGGGTAATATATGTTATTTAGAACTTATTTAGACAGAATAAAATAATTTTTACTTTTTAAGTACACCGGAAAAGACCAATTTTCTAATTTTTAGGCGAGAAGTAGGGTCATTTCGCTCAAAAACGCTTAATACCAATAATGATGGTTGAAACGAATAAATTCCGAATTTTTCAGACGTAAGTCCTCAAAAAAGATGTCCTTTGAAGTAAAACTGAAATTTCATTTGATAAAGATCAGTAAAACAATAGAAGCTGCTCCCGAGCTTTCATGCCCTACAATTTGAAAAAAATTGGAAAAAAATTATTTAAAAAAAAGGCATTTTTTAATTTGCTAATTGGATAAAATTGACTAATATGTGTTTTAGAAGTTATTCAGGTAGATTAATTGGAGCGACATCCCTGAAACTTTCCCATTTGGCATAGTTTAATCCGTAGAGATAGTAGAGTAGACTTGTCTGAAGCGAGCCAAACTTCGCACGCTCTGCTCTTTCTGGAGAGGCGATATTTACGTTCAATAAACTAACTCACTGATCTTTATCATATGAAATTTTTAGTTTTACATCAAAGGACATCTTTTTTGAGAACTTACTTCTGAAAAATTCGAAAATTATTCGTTTCAACCACCATTATTGGTATTGAGCGTTTTTGAGCGAAATGACCCTACTTCTCTCCTTAAAATTAGAAAATAGGTCTTTTCCGGTGCACTTAAAAAGTAAAAATTATTTTATCCTGTCTAAATAAGTTCTAAATAACATATATTACCCAGTTTTAACACATGTGAAAACTCAAAAATATTTTTTAAAAAATTCTGAAAAAAAGACAATTTTTTCCACTTTTTTTCAACTTTAGGGCCCTATAGGTACCCCTTAAAACTAACTCAGGGGAATGAAACTGTATACACTATCTATTGGGACCCTATGGAATAGGAAAAGCCTTAGAGAGTTTGGTTTTTTATATTTTAAGACATCTTTATATCGCCATATTGTATAAAAGGTAGAGCAAAAGTCTTAAAAACTTAATTGTGAAATATATCAAAAACTAGAGCTGATGAGCAAAAATGGATGCCATATTCGTAATCAGGAGGTCAAATATATACAAAATCAGCTTTAATATTCCAGCCACCAAAATGAGTGTTGACCAGTGTTATACCCGCTTATAAGATATAAGGGGTTTTCTCCCTCTCTCTACCCAAATGTAGATAGCCAGGGATTTTCCTTTGGGGGGGAGGTCCACAATGGGAAAAATTTTTCGTAATTAGTGAAATAAATTTTACATTATACTTTTAAGTTTACTTCTCTACATTAATAAATGAGAAATAGTTTATTAGGAATTAGTATGATAAATAAGATTAAATACTACTTTTAATATCTATTTGGATTCAAATTTCGCATTCAGCATTAAAAATATTTGTTTGTCCTGTCTTCATCAAAAAACAATGTAAGAGTTTTTATTCGCGTTAATCGTCAGCTCTATATTAAAAAGGGGGGTCTGGAGGACTCTCTCCCAGAAAATTTTGGAAATTTGATCTTTAAAAGGGGAAAAAGGGGGTTTAAAAAGGGGGGGTCCGGATGAATTTGCCATATTTTTGGACTCTTTTTTGAAAGTGAGGGTTCAAACGAGTGTTTACCTTCTCTCCCTGCTCGTGGTTGTTAGGTGTGGGGGGTCGCTGGTGCAGAAAGACCCCTTCGTCGCACACCACCAGGAATCGGTGTCTGCGGTCCCCAAAGAGCGCGTCCACTTTTCGCCTCTCTTCTTCCTCTTGCTGATGCGTCCTACCCATGCTCCTTCCTTCCTCTCGAGTGTCAAGAGAGTGTGTGATCAACAAGTGTGTCTCTGTGGGCGCCCTTGTTGCCCAACAAGCGCCCACGTTCACACAAAACCTGTCTCTCACGCGTGTATTGCGAATAGATGTCCACGTGTGTGTTTTTTTCTAATTGTTCTTTCAAGGGTGCCCATACATAAGGGCAAAAGGGGGCCCCGCCTTGGAATCGGGAAAGTTACGTAAAATCTTGGGTAGGGAATTTTAGTTAAGTGGGTTCCTGATGGTATAGGTAGTGGCTGCCCTCGAAATACAGTTGTCCAAGTGATATCATAAATGAGTCTGTAATTATTTTTTTAGTAAATTTCTTACTATAAAAAGACATTTCCTACACAGATACGAACATTGCCTTCACAAAACCAGTGGTTCCAACCGTCGGGCGCACACCCCACCCAAAATATCCTCAAAAAAATTTAGCTTTTATAAAGGCGAAAGCTATAATTTCGAACCGGGGAAGGGGACTTAAAAATATTTCTAAGCCCCCCATGCATATTAATAGATTCAATGTAGTTTTTTTAATAATTTTTATGTATATGATTTCTATCTTAATGGAGTGAATATTTAAAAAATTGTGAATAGAGTTCCAAGCACAAATGGGGGGGGTCTGGGGGTCCTCCCCCAGAAAATTTTGGGAAATTTGACCTTAAAAAACAGGGTTTTAAAAAAAACCCTCATTTTAGTACACCTTGTCGGAATTTCGGGCCCCCCCCCCTTTTATACGCCCCTGGTGCAACACTTGAAATCTTTTCGAAAAACGCGATCAATCGAAAATGTCCTCCGCGATCACTGATTTATTGAATTCAATAGTAAGAAGAAAAGGTGAAGTCACAAATGTGGGACGCCGTCGCCCACAGCACTTGTTTAGAAGAACACCTTTCCGAACCTTGGCATTGAGGCAACACCTCTTCTATCCCATATATACGAATCATCATTCTTAATCACCGTCTATTAATATCTGGAAAACTCGATCTTGAAACAGTTTACTATTCACGGCTTCTGATGGAGTAATTTCCTATAGGGGAGAGAAATTTTTTTGCCAAACCTAAAAGAGTAATTAAGTTTAATATTCAAATTGTTAAGTAGAGAACCTTGGGACGTTTCAAAAGACCCAAACCTATCATGAGAAAAAAAAATGTTGTTTTTATAAGAAAAATTAAATAATTTAAGAATTTATAGGATTAAAATTTAGAAATTGGTGCAAAAATGTATCTGAAAGGGGAAAGAAAAAGTCAAGGATTTATGCCATGACAAAAATGAGGAAATCGGTAAAAATTTTTGAATGTAAAATATGTTTGCTGCTGTGAGTTGAAAGCTGCTTGGGTTTCAAAAGATCAAGAAAATCACTATTTGTAGACTCTCCATTCCCTGGACTCAGTCATGGAATCAATTATCCATGATTCAATTATATGTGTTCCAGGGTTTCAATCTAAAAAGCGGGACTTTTAACAAATTAAAATATTTCATGTGTTTTATTTTCGTCTTTTCCGCATACAATACGCATCAATAAAAAAAAAGGTCTTAATTTGTAGTTACCACGATTGATTATTTCGCTGTAATATACTAATCTGCACATTTTCCCTAAACTTGTGCTAAAAATATGAAAGAAAAACGTATATTTTGTAAACTAAAAATTGACGTGAGATTTTCCTGGACCCCCCTCTCCCCCACTGGACTCTTAATCCTCTTTCAAATGAACTGATACAGTTTTTGAGTCCGAAAAGAGCGCATAGTTTTTTTTTTGTATTTGATTCCATTTTCGCTCCTTTTTTTCTTGTTGACTTTTGAATAACGTTCTGCTGCTGTTTTTCGCTTTTATTTCTCCTCTCCTCCCCAGGGCCGCCGAGAGCCAAGTCGGGCCAAGAAGCGGGCCCCCAATGACATATTCTCATTTCGAGGTAGGGGGCGAAGTACCTCCACCCATGCATTCATAGGCTTAATGTAATTTTTAGAATATTTCTAGGCAAGATCTGAATTTCACTCAACTTAAAAGTATAGTTTTCTTGATAATACGATGAGTAACAAGTAATAAAGGGGGTTTGGGGGTCTTCCCCCATAAATTTTTTGAAAATATGCCCTAGAAAACTGGGAATTTACTCATTTTTGGACCTTTATGTGAACAAATTAATTTCCAAAATGATATCCGTCTTAGTACTCAATATGAAAAGCTTTGGGTATCGTACCCCCTCGCCCCCCCTCTCTCGTCAGGCCTGCTCCTCCCAGAAAAGAGTTCATTTAAATATTCCATTCAGTCAGAAAGAGAGAGAGCACCGTTTAGTGTGGCGGCAAGTGGTAAGAAAGTGGTCATCCGTGCGATTTTTGTGATACAATTATGAGGCTTGGTTTTTCTGAAAGGTCTTTACACAACGAGTACAAATCCGGTTGTTTGACTCCTGAAATATGGTGCAGAGGCGCGTGGCGGGGGGCGCAAAATGGCGGATCGCGTTTCAAAAAACCGCAATATCTCTAATATTTATCGCTAAATAAATATTTCTTCAAGCTTAAATGTTAGTTTATTACATATTCTAATATGTTAGGAGCGGTGGTACTTTTTAGAATGGCGGATAATACCGAAAATTGGGAAATTCCAAATTCACTCTTTAATGGGGTTTCCCGTACTATTTATCGAGTTACAATGGTGGGGGTTGATTTTTCTAAAAGGCATTAACTTAAAGAACACATATTTTAATGTTGCCACCACCAAACGCTGTGCGCGGGGAAGAAAATTAAAAATGGCCGCCATCTCGTTTCAATGAAACGGCTACATCTTCTTTCTTTAGTGCAACAAAACGATTTTTTTAAGCTTAAATACTTTTTATATTGTTTCTACAAAAATTAGAGTGTGTAGGGATAACATCGAACAGCATTTAACATCAAACAGCGGTTAATTCCAGACAACCTTCCTATCTAGTTTTCCCGGAAATTTTACACGTGCTAAAACTATTAGGTTCGGTTTTATTGAAAAGATATAATGATAAGAAAAACATATCTATATATAAACATCATCAAAAATGTTGCGGGGGCAGGTAATTAAAAATGGCCGACCAACCACCGAATAAGGAAACAACAAATTTTTATAAATTATAGCTGCCGAGAAAAACTCTAAAAGCTCCATGACACCATGACTTTTCCATGACAGTTTTAGTTATACTCTGCATTAGCTATTGCAAATAATTAAACCTATGTTGATTTCTGATTAATAATAAATACATTTGTTGCCCTCTTATAGATGGTTTCTATCAAGTTTTTAGTCTATTGGTCGGTGCTAACATCAGAATAATAAAATATTTTGGAATTAAAATCTATCCTGAAAAGTTTCATCTTTAATTTTTTCACCAATGCGTGATTTATTTTTTGATAGTATAGTACGAAATGGTATGACGTTTGTTGTTTTTTAGCTTGTTACCAAAAATGCAATAAAATAGGAAAGTGATGGGTAATAAAGAGAATGAGAGGATTAAACATTAAGCATGCAATATATTTAAACTAACGGTGAATTCCAAAGAGATTGCTTGATATAATTCTTTGTATGTAAAGCCCTGGTTTTTGTAAACACGGAAGAGGTCAAGATCCCCCATTTGTTTTCCGTATCTGACAATCTTGGGTTGACGACACTTGTTTCCGGGAGGTCGCGGTTTTCCTTTGGTCAAACAATGACCACCCCAAGCTTGCCCGACTTCTGAGTGTGTGGTCTCCTGTCGCGGAAGGAGTAATGTGACACTTCAACGTGGGTGATTCCGATAACGGAACCCCCTAATGACCACCTCATTTATGATGGCAATAAAAGGGGGAGTGGTCAAAAGATTTGGATTACGTATTATTTGCCAACAAAAATCATCTGAAGGATTAATTGCAAAACCCTTTGCATATGAAAAGGTTTTACAGAGTGTGGAAGAAAATGCCAATTACAAAAATGTGAAGTACCTCTTATCAAATATTCGTCTACGTGGAATGACTTCTGCCATACTGACAGAAAACAGAGCATCATGGCACCAAAGTTGTTACCAATATGTCATTAATATAAGAAATTTGGAGCTTGCCAAAAAGCGTTTTGAGAGTCTAACTCAGTCAACACCAATTCAAAGTGTGATGGAAATGAACTCCCCAAGACTAACACGTTCTCATTCGATTCCTTACGACAAAGATAAATGCTTCTTTTGTACTGGTCATCATATTCATCATAACTTTTCCAAAGAAAAATGTATTGTAATTCCTTTGTGATAATCAGGAAATATCGGATTTGTATAAATTTTACCTCTTTACTCTTTCGATTTAGTTTATTTTTTAGAACTTGCCTTGTAATGAAATGCTTTGATTGGCTGTGTTATAAAATATCTATATCTCTATATGGTAGTAAAATTAATGTTCCTAATTACTTTTTGACTTTACTGTGCTGTTGTTGAGAATAGAATACTATATTGTATTTGTCTGTTGTTGTTTTGTTAATTTTGTGTTATATAGGAAAGAAATAGCAGGTTAGTGGAATCATTCAGCCACTTGTATGATAAGAATTAAATAATGCAATAAAAATGGTGAATTTTATTTCAAAATATTTTATTATTCTGTTGTTAGAACTGACTAATAGACTACAAACTTGATAGAAACCATCTATAAGAGGGCAACAAATGTATTTATTATTAATCAGAAATCAACATAGGTTTAATTATTTGCAATAGCTAATGCAGAGTATAACTAAAACTGTCATGGAAAAGTCATGGAGCTTTTAGAGTTTTTCTCGGCAGCTATAATTTATAAAAATTTGTTGTTTCCTTATTCGGTGGTTGGTCGGCCATTTTTAATTACCTGCCCCCGCAACATTTTTGATGATGTTTATATATAGATATGTTTTTCTTATCGTTATATCTTTTCAATAAAACCGAACCTAATAGTTTTAGCACGTGTAAAATTTCCGGGAAAACTAGATAGGAAGGTTGTCTGGAATTAACCGCTGTTTGATGTTAAATGCTGTTCGATGTTATCCCTACACACTCTAATTTTTGTAGAAACAATATAAAAAGTATTTAAGCTTTAAAAAATCGTTTTGTTGCACTAAAGAAAGAAGATGTAGCCGTTTCATTGAAACGAGATGGCGGCCATTTTTAATTTTCTTCCCCGCGCACAGTGTTTGGTGGTGGCAACATTGAAATATGTGTTCTTTAAGTTAATGCCTTTTAGAAAAATCAACCCCCACCATTGTAACTCGATAAATAGTACGGGAAACCCCATTAAAGAGTGAATTTGGAATTTCCCAATTTTCGGTATTATCCGCCATTCTAAAAAGTACCACCGCTCCTAACATATTAGAATATGTAATAAACTAACATTTAAGCTTGAAGAAATATTTATTTAGCGATAAATATTAGAGATATTGCGGTTTTTTGAAACGCGATCCGCCATTTTGCGCCCCCCGCCACGCGCCTCTGCACCATATTTCAGGAGTCAAACAACCGGATTTGTACTCGTTGTGTAAAGACCTTTCAGAAAAACCAAGCCTCATAATTGTATCACAAAAATCGCACGGATGACCACTTGCCGCCACACTAGTTTGGTATCTCCACTTTCGCCTCTTTTGCAGCCGCCACCTGCTCGATTGAGCGGCGCTGCGTAGAGAACCTACAACACAGGCAGCGTTTCGGTGAGGCGACCCGACATGGCAAATCCGTAACACTCCTCCCTCCCCGAAAGTTAGTTCCCTCCACATCAGATTCCCTATTTTTTCAGTTAATTTTCCCTTAGTTTAGTCATCCATTACTTTGTTTCAATTCACGGATAAATTATCGTTTTACAAAATAATTAAAAGAAAGGATCCGAGCGTATCCAATTATTTAATTGCGGAAGAAGAATAAAAAGGATGGAGGGATAGAGGATATTTTAGTGAAACCTTTCAACACGTAGTTTAATCCGTTTATGAGGGGAGTTTGTGTGAATCGAGTGTTTCTCTAAATGCTATTTCTCGCCAAGTTCTTGTGGTTATTTCCACGACAGTTGAACCATGCGCAGTAGTAGAAGTTTGTTATTACGTGTTTTATATACTAGACTGCAACTTAAGTTGACCCTACGACGTCACTAATAAACAAAGTTCCCATCGTGGTGTCTGAATTTTGAGTGAAATAAAGAACGTCAATTTAAAAATATTATCATTTTGTTAAACTCATGTATTTATAGTGCTTTTCAATCGCGATTTGCGTACCGAAACTCCGCTCCTATCAACCCAACAGGCTTAGTGTTTACCGATTTCTCCTTCCGCATTTGTGACGTACTGGGTTCAAGAAACGTTTCTGTCGAGTATAGCACTAAAATCCTGTTATTGATCAATCCTGATGGCACCAGCACCGATGGCCTAGTGGTGTAGTGTGCGTTTAGTAACCTAATGGTCCCGGCTCGATTCCAGGCTGCTCATTTTGAGTATTTTGCTTTTATTTAACTTGTAATTTTCAGAAGTAGCGATATTAGAGTAGAGTTTGGTTGTTACTTTCGTGGAAATAACCCGTGCCTTTGTTCACAGGTGGTCGACCTGAAGCACCAGGCGGAGATCGGCATCGACCGGAGCGGTGTGACGTCATAAAGAGCGATTCTACGGATTCTACTCTAGCTACGAGGATCCTTCCTCGGAGAAAAGGTAAACTGGGTTGTATAGCTCCATGGGCTGTATGTTTTTTCAGGCAGGCGCGGATTTAAAAAAAAAATTACTTTTTCTTTTTACCCTTTTTTCTCTTCCCTTCGTTCCTTTCCTTCCCAGGGTGTCACTTTCTCCAGATTGTTCAAACTTTTTTGTTTATTAAAAAATGTTTGTGCTAATCAAAAATGAGTTATTTAATAAAATCCCTATACTTTTCTGGGGGATCTGGAGAGATCTTTATAAAAATAAAAGTAAAATTTTGTCTATTTGCGTCCAAAGGTAGAGGATGATCCTAAAAAAAAACCCTTGGAGTCCTACTGGATCCGCGCCCACGGCTCCAAGGGGGGGGGGCACTTTTTCAGCACCATTACCTTTTGAGAAAAAAGTCAAAATGTTGGGGATTTTATAAAAAAGTATCACTAAAGATCCCCTTTTGGTACCGCTGGGGGTCCTCCCCCAGAAAAAAAGTTTTGAAATTTGATCTTAAAAGTAGGGTTTTATTAACTCATTTTGAGTACTTTTTATGGGTCCAAGGGGACCCAAAAAGGAGGGGGCACTATCCTGAGTGCCCCCTATCCGCCACTGTTTTCAGGTGGGGTAAAATCGGGGTCCCGACAATCAAGTGCCCGACGCAAGGGCGGATCCAGACCAGATTTTCGGGGGGGGGCCATGTCAGAGTCGGAGGGTATTACATTCGAAATTATCAGTGCCTCAGAAATTTTTTTGAAGAGTGCTTGTTTTTAAGCAGCTTTTTAGGGGTTTATAGTAACTTAGAGGATATCCAGGGCCGGTGCCATTGTTTTAGAAAGTGGGGGGGAGGCGAAACCTTTTTGGTAGGGGCATAACAATACTTATGTTCCGCGAGGTGTTTGGCTCCCAATTTTCCGAGTATAACATAAATAAAATACGAAACTTTGTTAAAGTTATAAAGGTTTCATCAGATAATGCTACCTCGAAAGCAAAAGGGGGTTCTGGGGGTCCTCCCCCAGAAAATTTTGTGAAAATTGGCTTCCAATAGAAGTTTTTTTACTCATTTTTGTACATTTGGTACCCATTGGATAACACCTACAGAGAGCAACTTCTTGTACTCCTAAAAGGAGAGGAGAGAAACAAATTCAAGTAGAAAACAGTAAATAAGTAACCATGAGAAATTAATAGGGGGTCTGGGGGGTAACCCCCAAGAAAAATTTTGAACATTTGCCTCTAAAAATAAAGTTTCAGCTCATTTTGAAAGCATGTAAACCACAGAATTTTCAAGGATGAAATTATAAATAGATGCCAAATTTTGAAAACGGCTGGGGGTCCTCTCCCAGAAAATTTTTTGAATTTTAGCATTAAGAAAGTGTTTTTTAAGCTATTTGTTAGGGTTTCTCGGGGGGGGCCATGGCCCCCAGGGCCCCCCCCTGGATCCGCCACTGGCCCGACGTGTCATTTGCCCAACAACTCATTTTAGTCTCTAATTTTAAATCTTGGAGACACAGTTTATAAACTAACCTTATGTATCTACTAATTACATTGTTGAAATAGGAGCGGGATTCTTATTTTTGGTTTGGGTGGTTATCTATAAAAGGGGGCCTAAAACTTGAGGTCCTATCGTTAAAAAATTGACACGTCATTTCAGGTAGTGTGGATCCCATATAGGAATCAAGATCATAGAACAATTAGCTTAGTAAAACTTAATCTAGTTAATTTAATTTAGTTTTGAAATCATATTTAAATAATTGATACGATACATTGATAATTTAAATTGAAATAAACAGTTGATATTTCTCAAATTATGTATAAATATATTCTTAATAGTATATTTGGTTAAGACTATAGAATCCCTTTTTTTAAAAATACAGCTTTCTTGCAAATATATCGCATTCGTATAAAAAAAATATCCTCAATCCTGTCGAAATGTCGTTTCAGATCGAGGGCAGTGGCCTTTCCTGTGGCTCTACTGTGGCTTCTTCTGTGGCTTCTTCTGTGGCAGACTTCTATAGCCCGGTCACTGATCGCGCAGTTGTGGTTCCATACAGTGGACTTATCAGTGGATCACTTAGTCTATCCCAATGGTCATGCAGTGGACAACTGATCATTCAGTCTGATCATGTGGTCATAATGCAAGCGATTCCTAATGATCAAACAGTCGAGCCACTCCGTTCCACTGACCACTCAGTCGATCCCACTGATCATTCAGTTGAACCATACATCGATTGCACTGATCATTCGGTTGGATCCACTGATCCAAGATCCTCCCATTGATCCATGCTCTTCCACTATGTCAGTGTTTCCCACGGCCCCACCAAAACCTTTCTAAATTTTTCATGCCCTTTTTTTTTTCGAAAATCCTTGAAAAGTAAACAAAACCTGGTGGTCCATGCCCCACCCGGGGGGCAATTTGGTTTACAATTTTCAAATTGCCCCCCTAGAAATTCATATTGCGCCCCACGTTGGGAAACACTGCACTATGTTCTCGTGGCAAGCTCACTCAAAGCCCAGATATTGAGGAACTGACCCCACTATGGACTGGAAACCGGATAGACTGTTCTGTTCGGGAGATCCTTGGACTTAAACTAATTTCTCTCCAAAAAAAGGGTTTGATCACTAGAAATAGTACTAAATTAGGAGCTCACCCTAATAGCACCGTGACCAGTTTGTGACTTTTTTGTGACTGTCACTTGGGAGTCGCGGGCATGACCGTGAAGTCACCAGTAAGTGGCAGTGACAGCTTAATGTCCGGGGCTTGTGACCAAAAATCTGTGACCACTTGTGACTTCCCTGTGAAGTCACAACGTGACCTCTTTGTGTGTAAGTGACGTCCATGTAACGGTGCATCGTCGTCACGATGTGCCGGTATCACATTGTGACCATGATGTGACACCACAGCGTGGTTTCATTCACATTGTGACCATGATGTGACATCGCAGCGTGGTCTCATTCACATTGTGACCATGATGTGACATCGCAGCGTGGTCTCATTCTGCCAAGTCGCGTTGTGACCCCGATGTAACTTCACATTAAGTTCCTTATTTCTTTTACTATTCTATATAAATTAAATGGAGAATTTTATGAATTATATGAAAATTTTAATTTAGCGTTATTATTTTTCTCTAATTCTTGTCAAGTAGATAATTTGAACCTTGTTAATGTTTTAATTAATGTATTCCAAGATTTTTATGATCAGCTATGATGATTTCTTACTGAAATAACTCAACGGTTCTTTGTTAATTACTAATCCTTAATTGATAGCCTTTATAAATATCTATTTTTAAATATTATTTATAGTTGTCACAACACTTTCAAAATAGATACCAATAAACTAATCAGATATATGTTTTATGTTTAAATTAAAATTCATTTAACATCCTAAAAAGTATATGTGTGCTATTTAATTTAAAAATAGCTTTTAACAATAATAATTGGTTGGAATTCCAATTTATATTTAAAATGTTCTATAAAAAGTACCTACCTTGACAATACACTACAATGCTATAACTGAAAAAAAAACTGTTATTTGTTTCTTCTTGCATTAACTTCCTTAATTACTTGTCCTTATTGCTGTATTTTCTTTTCTAACACTAAATAATCAAAAATTGTTATTCTGTTATCTGAATAAAGCCTTTCCACAAGATAAAAATTCCTTTAAAGTTTATTAGATGCCTTATATAAATCAAGAAATTTGCTTCTATAGAGAAATTAATTTATATTTGGTCAGTATTCAATCTCTAATAAATAGCTTCTTTTTATAATATGAATTAATATTGGCTGTATTTTCAATTTATAATTATACTGAAATAATTGTTTCTTCTTGCATTACCTTCCTTAATTACATGCCCTTATTGCTTAATTATATTTTTTTATACATTTCAAAACATTTAACAATCAAGCATTGAATTATTTTCCCACTAACTAAGCAATTAAAATGCCATACCTTCTCTTTTAATGAAATGCACTCATCTCTACAAACAAAATATGGCACTGTAACTTCAATTTTAACATAAAAATAAATGTTGACTACTTTTTTAAACTAGTGAAAAATAAAATCTTTTAAACCCCCTCCACTTACTATTCATAGCTTTTGCCTTTGAACTCTCACAATTAACATTTTGATACAGTCATAAAAATTTTAAAAGATACAACCACTTTAAAAAGTATAAATAATTTATTAAATATTATAAGCACAAAAAAGAATGCTTGTATTTTCAATAATGGACAATCTCAATCCTGTAAGGAAAAAGGTTTATATAAGTATTTTCACATAATTCTAACTATATTTTGAAGTTAAAATGTGTATGTTGCATGCATACAATTGCATTAAAACACTAAAAAATATCAACCTAGATCCTTTTAACCCAATCGACAGTTTATATTTTTTATTTTTATTATTTGTTAACATTAAGTTTCATCCTATTTAGTTTCAAATGAATAATTACTTTAAAATACTTTACTTTAAATAATAGTTTCCAAATTTCCAAAATTAAAGAATGGAAGAATTTGTACGATTTTTTATTCTGATAAAAAATTTAAATATTGCTTAAATAATATTTTACCTTAAAATTTTCATATACCTTATTTTCTACACACCTTGTAATTCTTTGTTTGATATTAAAACTCTAAAGTTCAAACCATAAATTTCTATTTGCCTTCTTGCAAACAAGAAATTCCTCCAATAATTTTTTTAATTTTCCAACTAAATTTTGGACATAATATTTGATCTACAAAAAAGTGAACACTTTCTTCAAAAACAAGCATTTAAAGCCAAGGATATTGGCGCCAAGTAAGAAAAACGCGATCGTGAACCGTCCGTCAAGTTGTTTTTTTGCCCGCGTCCACGCCGTCAAAATGCCAACTTTACAGGCAAACGTCCGAAAGTATATGTATGAAAATACCTTTTTTGTCCGTGGAAATTTCTTCCACGGAAAAGAGGTATTTTGAGGAAAATTGTTAAAAAAGCGGAACATAATACAAAAAGTCACAAAAAGCGGAATTCCGCGGATCCGCGGAAAAATCACATCCCTGAGTAACACACGTTGAAATACGATCGATACATTGAGGTACAATTTTATGAATTTAATGAACGTAAAACAATTTAAAAACTCCTAATTTGGGTAAAATAGTATAAGTTACACTAAATATGTTAGTAAATTTTCAAAGAATACATGCAAAAAGAGAATGATAACTTATCAAAAATCCTATGCTTGAGTCAGAACACCAACCAACAGCAATATGGCGGCTTGTTTATCTCGGCTCTCGGCCAAGACAAGACATGTCTCAGCTCTCAGCTCGGCGGGGAAGAAGGCGCATGCGCTATGCACTCGCTTTATATCGATATTGGGCAGGCGTGGCCGAAGGGTCACGCTGTGACGTCGCTGAGAAGACGTATCTGTGACAAGCCACACAATTCTTAAATAAATCTATATATTTTTTTAATAATGGTTTAAAAGGTGATTGATTCTTAAAATATGCATCGAGATGCGCGTCATATCCGATTTTCATGAATACACCTCTATAATTTAGTAAGTTAATAGGCTTATTAAAAAATTTATAGGTTTGTTAAAAAACACAAGTCCACTTTTTGCTTAATAAATCGATAAATATTATTTAAATTTTTTTTTTGATTTTACTTATGAGTAAAGGACCGTTATGGCAAAGTTGTTCCAGAATTACGGGTTTCCATGGTGATTATGACGTAATTGAGAATTTTTGAAAGCATAATAGAGCCTACTGATCTTTAACTCGAATCAAACTGGAATATTTCCCAGATTTGAGTTCTCAGTTTTTTTACTTTTAAAGTTAGATTTTAATGCTTTACATATTTAGAAAGCTTATAAAAAATGATTCTAGGAATTGGAAAATTTAAGGGAAATCTATAAATATTGCGTTTGTAATTTAGGTTCAAAGAATTTTCGTTTAACTTGAAATTTTTCCCAAATATTGAGATAAATAATTAAGATTTTTATATGTTGTAGTAGACCTTTAGACGAATAAAAATATGTATCGCATTAAGGGATCGATGAATTAGTTCAGGATTTATAAATTATTCAAGTTTATTATTGTATTTATTATGTATACGGCCCCCTAATTAAAATTGGACCCTGAAAATTTGATAGAATGTGTAGATTTACACCATGAACAATATATGAAAATTTCATGGTCCTATTTCTAAGGGAAGTCCCTTAATTAGCCTATCCGGTGTATTTTAATACTTGAAAAAATCCCAGTTCAAAAACCTGGCTACCTATTTTGATGAATGAAATTTTAGTAGGTTGTGCAACTCGAAGAGCTTCGAACGGCTCATCGCATTAATGTGGCGTGTGAAATTAATTAAGCGGGCTTGGGGCTTGGGAGTCCCTCATCCCCATGCGCGAAACCGGTAGAGTCGCTGCCGGTAGGCCTAAAACGCTACACGAGGCACGTGCCATGCCAGACAAACTGGCGTGAAGCCTTTTTCTTTCTTTTGACTCAAAAGTAAAGGTCAAAAAAGGCCTCTTCGAGACCATTAAGAAAAAGGTTTTTGCTAAAAGATATCTTAACATAACAATTATTTTGAGAGAAATTGGAGTTAAAGTGTTGGCAATTTCGATATTTATATACACGCTCCGGTACGAAGCTTGAAACTTTAAAAACAAAAACTAAGAACACTGCTTTTAGAGACATGAAGAATAAAAAGAAATAAACGTTGGCATTTAAAATCTTATTTAGATACTTAATACAAAAGTCAAAATTGTTTATTTGTATACAACCCCTAATGAAGACTTGCCCCCGAGGGGAAAATGAAAATGCTCATTTTTGAATATTATCATCAGATTATAAAAATTATTTCGAACACAAGGAATAACAGGGTTCTTACAATTAAAATATTAACCCTAAATAATCAAGACTTTTCGATAAAAACCCCATATTTCTTTGCCTCAACTGTAAAAATCTTTTTGTATAATAATTTCACAACACTAAGCGGAGCCGGTGTGGTCCAGTGGCTAGCGCACGCGCTTGGCAATCCAACTGTCCCGGGTTCGATTCCGATGTCCTGGTATCTGTACTTTTGCTCAATAATATGTAAAAAAATAAATTACAGGATATGTGGTTAATTTTTTGTTTTAATTGGAAATACAGTAAGTAATCATCTTTGCATAATATTAATAAATAAAATAAATAAAAATTATGAATTTTAAGTCCAGAGCTTTGATACGCCATCTAGCGAATACGTTTTTAAGCTCGCCTATCCATTCACGGCTGACTGATGTGGGTTGTATATATAGTAATCCATATAATGTTATTTCTGCAAATTAACACGATTCACTTCCGTGCTCCCCTTTGGAGATTTAATTAATTACAGATATTTATTAAGATCGATTTTAGACAGAAATTTTAATGCTGATTACAGGTATTTTTTCTCCAAAATTAGAAAACAATTAAATAAAATTAACAATTAATTCAAGTCTGAAATTTCAAAAGCATTTTTCAGGCTATTTTAAGTGAATTTTTCCTTGAAATCAGAAATACCTCAATATAATCCTCTACTAAAACATGTCGTCACTAATCGGTCACACGGTGAAATCACAGAGACGTCATGGGGTGACGGGTCACCCCAAGGAATCGCAATGACGTTGCAGAGTGTTCACACGATGGCGGTTACAATGTGACCTCTTTGTGTAGTCGCATTTCAGTCACTCTGTGACCTGTGACTTGGGTGACCCTCAGTGACGTTAGAGTGACGTCACTGTGACTTTGGTGCTATTAGGGCAATGGCGTGGTCGAAAGAAATCAAAACTTATCCCAAACCTTGAACTTATCCGATCCATTTTTCTCCCCCATTTCGAGAAAATTAAAAGATGATAAAATTTTAATCCTTTTATGATTTATCGTAAGACCCCCCCCCCTCCTTATAAGAAACCTTTAATAACACACTCGGTAATGAAACTGGATTTATTTCCAAACTAAAATCCCGAAAACTGTAATTTTTACATTTAATTTATTTCAACAATCGCATTTTTGCAAGGAGAAACTATTTTAAGAGCATAAAGGCGGCTTTATATGCATCCGGCAAGTGCGGCAAAATCGCATGCGATTGCGAATTTCTTTCCTATTTTTTACACTGTCGGGAAGGACCAATAGGAAGCCTTGAAAATCTCCCGCGCCGCACGCTGGAGAGAAAGCTGCCGGACCGGTTAGTTGGCGACTCGCAGGAAAAAATCTTCCGTCGCAGTCGCACTTGCCGGATGCATATAAAGCCGCCTTAACAGGCAAGAGGCCTTTTGAAGGTAGAGAAATAAACCTCTACACATCATTCAAATGTGGGTTTAAGCGAAAATTGGCATTAACAGAGTACAGCAGAACGCCCTGCTTTAAAAGTAAGTAACATGCGGTATATCTTGTTCTGCAACGTTTTGATTCTTGATAGTTTTAAGTGGTTTATTAGACGATTGTTAGGCTTAAGCACTTTTATTTTCGATGGTCATTTAATTGTCTCAAAACCTAGTTGATCTCAAGTTCTAGTTTCTAGTCCTTTTTAAATTAATAATCTAGTCTAATCCATTGATATATTATGTTATAGTATGATAGCAGAATGATTTTATTTATTTACCATCTTATACTAGAAAATTTAAAATTTTTATGAAGTCTAAACCACAAATTTCGGTATTACTTTTTTAAAAGCAAAACGCAAGAAATCATAAACAATACATGCGGTAAAAGATTGCAATATGCGATCTACCAGTTTAGTTAGCTGGATTTAGGGTACATAGCAACTGATGTTTTTTTTTGAATCCACGTGACCAACTTAATTAAGAACATTTTATTCGAAAAACATCTGTTGCGGTGTCATCCTAAATCCAGCTAACTAAACTGGGTAGATCGCATAAAAGGTTTGATAAGAGCAATCAAAACTATAAACGAATCAATTTCAGTCCTAAACGATCACAAATTCTGAAAGTTAATAAAATTTAAGGATTGAGCAGATTAAAATTTCAGTTATTGAGACTTGGTGATAGAAATCTAAACGCATCTTTGACATGCTAATTTTTCAGTACTCATGTAAGCTTAAAGAATCTACACAAAGTGACATCTAATTAGACAGGTAAAACATCGGATTCATTTGAAAATTTTAAATCACCTTCAAGTAGATCAATAAGTTGCAGTCTATAGAATGCAAAGTACCTATTCGTTTTATGAATAAATCGTGTTTGTGTATTGCATGTTCAACTAAATTAATTAGGATAGAACACTTTTTTTTGTGTCCATGGTGGTGTAGTCGTCAGCGTGCCTGGCTACGATCATTAAGGGACATCCATAAATTACGCGAGGTGTGTTTTCCAAAATCTGGACCCCCCTCCCCCCATATGAGATTTACCTACAACTTTTTGAAAAAAAAATTCCTTTCTCATACTTAAAAAACAAAGAAAATCGTATAATTTCTAACTTAAAAGGTTGACGTGAGATTTTAATCGACCCCCCCCCCCTTGGTGAGATTTTTCCAAACCCCTCCCCCCCTTTTTGACCTCACGTAATTTATGGATGTCCCCTTTGCCGACCCAGGGCCTTGCGGCTTCTGCTTGGGTCATGGGTCAACTCAGCCCTTCATCCTTCCGATAAAATGAGCACCAAGCTCGCTTGGGGAATCAACTGGGGGTCGGGCTAGCCACTCGGCCAGGACACAAGCTAAGTAAGTAGCACCCCAGGCCCAAAGGCTATAATGAAACGGAGATGGGCACCGCCTGATAGGCCACTATACTCGACAGCAACGTTTCTTGAACCCGTCACAAATGCGGAAGGAGAAACTCGAAGCCTTTTTGGGTTGCTAGGAGGAGTTTCGGTACGCAAATCGTGATTGAAAAGCACTATACTACATGCGTTTAACAAAATAATCATATTTTTTAATTGACGTTGTTCATTTGACTCAAAATTCAGGCACTGCAATTGAAACTACTTTGTTTGTTAGTGACGTCGTAAGGTCAACTTAAGTTTCTGTCTAGTATAGGTCTGGGCAGAATTTGATTTTTATTATTTTTTTGCTCTTATTGTCTTCACTGTGTTCTCTCTGTTAATCCCGCTGTTGAATCCTATGGAAAGTTTGAGGAAAGGGTCAATCTGAGGGGCTGTTTAAATATTCTGCAAAAAATGTTTTGAAGCTAAAATTGTATCGAAAAAATGGATATAAACCTGCATTAAATAAACATCAAAAGCCCACAGTTGAAAACCCAAAAATGAATAAAAAAGTTGTAGAGCAGCATCGATTTAGTACGAAAAGACACCTTGTGCAGAGAAATGCCTCGAACAGAGCCCCTGAAATGCTTTAAGTAGAAATATTTAAAGTAGAAGAAAGAATTGTTATTTAATTTAGTGGTGACTGATTTCCCTGTCAGAGTGACGTAGAACTCCAATTATCCGAATCAATTGGGATCAGACCCCATTCGGATAATCAAAAATTCGGATAATTAGATTTTTTTCCGAAAAAAAGGGTATTTTTTAATTAATGTTGAGAGTGGGAGAAAAACTATATTTCCACGATATTTTTGGTGCTTTTTCACTACAGGGATGAAAACTTCGTAGTACCAATCCGTAAATAATGCTTTAGTCCTCCTTATATTTCTTGTATGTCCTTTTTATAAAATCGGGAAAGGTTTTTAAAACTTTTAAATGCTTTTAGGCCTTTTTTGACTTCCCAACGCAGTACGTTTCAGCCTTATTATTATTTTTTTTTTATTCTAAACGCGATTCGGATAGTCGGAGTTCGGATAATTGGAGTTCATAATTTTTAACGATTTCGAGGTTCTCTGGCCTTACGAGTCCATCTGTAAGTTCTATCTCTATGTTCTGTATAGAAATCCCGTGTATTGGTGATTGGCTTGAGTACAGTGTTTAATAACTTTTTTGTATACTAGACAGCAAGCCTATGAAGTCACTCACAAACAAAGTAGTTCCCATCGCGGTGTCTGAATTTTGAGTGGACGTCAATTTAAAAATATGATTATTTTGTTATAAATAGTGTTTTTCAATCACGAACTCCTCCTGCTAGCAACCCAACAGGCTTTGTGTTTTCTCCTTCCGCATTTGTGACGGGTTCAAGAAACGTTAGTCGAGTATACTCTAGGGGGAAGATAAATGTTACAGGGGACATACCTATAAGCACGAGTTCATAACTATAAAATTGCGCTTGAAAAATGAAATGTCCTATAAGGTTGGCCGTATCCCAAGGCGTAACTAGAATTGACTCATGGGGGGTGTTACTCTGACAGTCAATCACTCTAACATATGGTATAATATAATTTTTTTTTTGCTAAACTTCCGAAGGGAAACCTTCATTAAGAGGCTTAACTTTCAAGGGGAAAACACAGTATAACAGACGTACAAATTTTAGATAGGGGTTTGGGGGTTCTCCCCAAGAAATTTTTAAAAAATTTGTCCCTCATTGAAGTGTTTATATTCATTTTGAGCCCCTTTGGGTTAGTTCCTAAAAGAACAGTTCCTTGTGGACCGCCTTCCGTCGAAAGGGAAAATTTTTCAGTTTTTCATGTTTTAGAAACCGTCGATGTAATGGGGGGGTTACAACCCCAATAACCCCCCCCCCTCGTTACGCCTATGCCCAAGGTGCCCCACTCTCCCCTACCGTTTGCTCCAACCTCCAGACAAGATTTGGTATTTTTTATGCAATCAAGAGCTGAAATCATGTTTTTTAAAAAGCTATGCAACTCTATAGAAGTACGAGGTAGGGGCAGAAAGTTCATTAAAAAGTAGAACGTTAATTTTTGTTTTCTTTTGGCCTTCAAAGTTCTTTCCTCCTGTACCCACACACTTCTTCCAGGGTTCGTATAACTGTTTAAAACACTCCTGGGATCTCTTTTTTTGAGAGGTCCTTTGTCGCATTTTTTCGATATGTGCCCATCAGTCCGAGGATCATATTATTGGATGCTCGTGCGGCCTTCACAAAAACGTATTTGTTTCAAGCCATCGTTTCCGTATGCTTTTTACAGCATCTCAGAAGGTGGTTTCTCAAACAAAGCGCAGAAATTTATGCTTCCCCGTTGCTCTAAAGCAGTGGTTCCCAACTCTATTGACATGTATATTGTGCTAAGATTGTTGCAATTTCAACCCGAACAAAAAAAACGAGATGCATATTCCCCACTTGAATTTTGCTGCTTTTGGAGCTCGGCCAGCCGGCAACATCAGTCAATCATTTTCCTCTGCCGAATTTCATGGAAGCGCCAGCTGTCACTTTTTTTATTTACTTTGTTTACGATGCTCGGGAAAATATCGCTAATTCATTGAATTATAGAAAGCTAGATAATAAGAGAGAATTATAGATTGAGTCCGCGGACCACTAAGTTTAAAATGGGAACCTTCACGGACTTATATAGCTTCTTAAAAAGCTTCACCCTCACAAAATTTCAAGATGAAAGTTTATGTACAGTAGTTGGGGAAATAAAAAACGACTCAGTTGAGTTTTCTGACGAACCACTTGGGTTAGGAAGACAAATAAGGTGTCATTTTTCATGTCATGAAGTATTCTTTAAATGAAAAAATTTTGAGTCCTTAGGGGGTCGTCTTCATATTAAACGAAACACTAACTTTTGTTTTTTTCTATGGGGACCCCCAATTATTATGCGTTTTTCTGAAAGAGCATCCCCATAAACCCCCAAATACCAAGTTTCATCCATGTAAGTATCCAAATAGAAGCATAATATATTTTTAAAATGTCAACCATTCAATGTGAAATTTGTCAAAATGTTTTCGGCGTAAAAACATGAAACTTTGAATTTAGATCAAATTTGTGTCCCCAAACAAAATAATTATGCTTTTGTAGCGACATTTAATGGTTAATAGATAGAAAATTAACATCTAATTTTGACCCAAAAATTAAATTTTAAAATATTTTAATATTTTTATGGTAATCAATTTTGGTAGTAATTTTATGTGGAAAACCAAAATTTCAGTCGATTTCAATTAATAGTTTTGGAAAAAACCGAATTAAACTAAATTCCCGCTTTTTAAGGGACCATATACCGCTGCCAAATGCATACCGGCGAATGCTTTTTCTGGAAAAGTCGTCTTATTTTAATCACCATAACTTAAATTAAATCTCAAATTTAATATAAAATTTCAATGAATTAGTTATAAATTTTTCTATAAACATTAAAGTGGTGAGTAAAAGTCTTACTATCCCACCGTTTTTAAGAAATAGTGTTTACAGAAAATTAATCCTTCTCACTCTGGAGACGACCCCCAAAACGTAAAAGCTTAATTTACCGCACGATGTGAATGAAACTTGGTATTTGGGGGTTTATGGGGATGCTCTTTCAGAAAAACGCATAATAATTGGGAGTACCCATAGGAAAAACAAAAGTTAGTGTTTCGTTTAATATGAAGACGACCCCCTAAGGACTCGAAATTTCTTCCATTTAAAGAATACTTCATGACATGAAAAATTACACCTTATTTGTCTTCCTAACCCAAGTGGTTCGTCAGAAATCTCAACTGAGTCGTTTTTTATTTCCCCAACTGTACCTTAATTAAGAGTGTAAATTTATATGATGCTATGAATTATAATTATCTTTATAAATTATATCTTTTGTTATGATGTAACTAAATAGTAGAGCTCTAAATATCATTTCAGAGGTTTAAACTTCAAATATTTATACTACACAAAAGTATTGTTAATAATTAAGTGGTGACTATAAATTACTCATCGTCACGGATATAATTCCATCTTTTCTCGTTCAATTCGCATTTATTGGGTGTTTATGTGCTTCCCCATCGGTTGGGAACCACTGATTTAAGTCATCCAAATTTCGTTCATTTTTTAAAAACTATTTCCGGAGATATTAACTGGTTTACCCTCAAAAGCAGTCATTTCGACTGGTTATCACGATTACCTTTTTCTGTAATCCCTTAAATCATGAGTACATATGATTTCTAAGAAATATATTGTGGGAGGGGAAACTTTTTAAGTCGCAGAGCACTTTTCAAGAGACAAAATCGCATTTATGGCGAAGATTAATTTTTCCAAGGAGTGTAAAACACAGATTAAAACATAAAACCTATTGCTACAAGAAATAACAGCATGGATGGAAGGTTTTTAAACAATTAAATATACTGTTTACTGTATATTTTTTAGATTTTTACACTGGCTATTACCAAATTGACATTAAACAAGTTTTATTAAACAAGCATCAATAAAAATTCAAAGAGCAGATAATTTACCACTTAAAAAATTATAAAAATTTGCCCCTCAAAGTAGTTTTTTAACTCATTTTGAGACCCGAACAGAACCGCTTCTTGTAAAGCCACGTAATTTTTAAGAAAAAGTATGTTTAAAAATTTCAAGGGATTCGGGGTCCCTCTCCCCTCAAAAATTTTTGTAATCAGCACCTTAAAAGTTATTTTGAGACTCTTTGGGATTCCACCAAAGAGTCCTTTGAAAAGTCCTCTGAGTCTGAATTGATTGAAATTTTCAAGGAAAAAAACAGTATGTAAACTTGAAAATAGCGGGGAATGTTTTTTTTTTGAAAATTTACTCTTAAAAGTAGTGTTTTAATCAATTTTGAGACCTTTTGTGTAACATCCAAAGAGCTAAATCCTCACAAAATTACAAGATGGACATTAATTTCCCCCATTAAGGATGCTCTGAATTACAACTCTATTTTATAAGAAAATTTTAATTACATCTCACAAGAATTTAATTAAATCTTCGGAAAATTTTAGCCGTGTTTGTTTCAGTTTTAAATTTTACTTAGTACATAAAAGTATTGTTAATAATTTAGTGGTGACTATTATTCCCACAAATTACTCTGCAAAAAATTAAAAAATTTGTATTCATTGGATTTTTTTTGCCCTCCACGGGGGACCGCTTTCAAAACTCTCACGGACCACCAGTTGGGATAATGTACTAACCCCCGAATGTAATGGGATATTAGTTGGTCTGGCAAAACTCAACATCCCCGACCAAAAAAATATTTTTGAACTGAGGTTTACCTCGTCCCATGGGCGGGGCAGCTGCCCCCCCCCCTAAATTCTCCACTTGTTAATTTTTTTAAAAAAAAATTCTGAAATCCTACAAATCCAGATTACTTTTCTTGCACTTTTTGTTGCTTTCACTTAAGAAAAAGTTGGCTGAACAATGTCTGAATCTTCATCTTTTCCATGAAAATCCTGCCCCTTTCAAAGGGCGACCCTCTTTTCGGGACAGCCAAAAAAAGTCACAAAATTAGATTAAACACTACTTTTTGGAGGCTAATTTCAAAAAAATTTTTAGGTGAAAAGCCCCCCAACCGCCCTGGAATTTTTAAACCTATTTTTATACTAATTTTCCTTAAAAATTCTGTGGCTTACAAAGAAGAGATTGTTTGGACCATAGAGTCTCAAAATGAGCAAAAACACTACTTATGAAGGGGAAATTTTCTGGGGGAGAACCCAGAACCCCACTAGTTCAGCTTAATAATTTTCACTAGTATTCGCAACATCAAAGGTAAATATCCTTGCCCCCCCCTTACAAGAAACCTGACTACGCCCATGCCTGATAATTGAGGTAAAAAAAATCTTCTTAAATTTCCCCTCAAAAAAGGAAGATTTCATCAAAACTTAACATTCCCAAAAATAAGAAAAGACATTTTAAAGAATGATCTACAACCCTAAATTTCAGAAAAAAACTTGAATTATATAGCCTTTTTAACCTCTAAAAGAGTTTACTAAAAAGTCCAAGATAATTTAATTGCGAAAACAAGATAATTTGAAATACAGTTGAAAAAGCATGACTTTGGATGGATGATTTTGCTGATTGCATCAACTTCAAACGGGAATTTTTCTCTGAAATAATTATTCCAAAACGATAAAATTTAACGTTAGGCTTAAAGATATTCTGTGATTTTTTTACAGATTTTAAGGCCCACACACAAAGCAGCAAATAACAATGTTTCTTATGGGCGTTCAAATATTACGTAAGCATATTTTTGGTCATTTTTGACCCCCTTTTCAGCACAGATGAGCACCCCCTTATAATTACGTAAGAAATCTGCACGTTTGTTATTTTTTTGTACAAAATGTTTAGCAGTGTCTAGATTCCAGAAATTCGTTGTGCTCCATGAACACTTAACCTATCGCTAAAATTTTCCTTGTGAAGTCAAAATGCTTGAAATTATTTATGCTAGAAACAAAAGATTTTCGAAAATGCAGTGTTGCAACATTTTACTTGGTTTCTAGAGATTTTTCTTATGTGCTCTTTCAGAATTTGGAATAAAAATTGAAGGAACATTTTGCGTTGCTTTACGTATGAAAATGGCCTGTTAGAAGAAAATAGTCAATTGTAATGATTAAGAATGGGTTATTGTTTAAAAACTGGTGGTTAAAGCATCTTTCTAACCCCAGCCTATCGCCCACAATGTCCACTGTAACTGTTTTTTGTTTTCATAAATTACGGGAGGTGTTTTTTTTCCAAATTTCTGACCCTTTCCTCCCCCTTGGTGAGATTTTACTGGACCCCGCTTCGTTCCTTCCTCTAAACTCAGTTCTGATTCTTTCTCCCCACAAGATTTGTAAATGATTTTGGTTCAATTATCTAATGTTGTAATATTAGTTCGTGTGCGCCATATCTCTTTTTAGATGCCTGATAATGACAGTCGGACGGGTCAACTCTGCCTCACACATTGCAAATGGCCCAAAAGTTCTTCTTATGGTTTGCCTCCTCTCAACTAAGGGACTCAACATGCTGGGCATGGAATTCTTTCTTTTGTGGGACTGGAGAGGACAGATTTTCTTACTGTGCACTCTTTGGGTCAGGAATGATGCCCGCCATTAGACTTGTAAGTTGGAAAACCCTGATCTATCAGCTTCCTGGGTATCCTTTGCTGCACCTCCATAAAAGCGAGGTTGTCAGACCTCTTCCTTAGTGTATTCAATGGAACTACTAACTTTATTCTGTTTCAGAGACTAAACTGAAAAGCTGTATGTACTGGAATATTGCAGGTGAGTTTGTAGGATGACACACATTCCCTATAGAGTGACACTTGTCACAAATTTCACTGTTTCAAAGCATCGTGAAAAAATTATAAGTTTAATTTTATCCTGCGCTTTAATCCTCACTCAAAAAACTTAGGAAAAATACTGTATTAAATTAATTAATTGAACGGGTATAGAATCAAAGGGAGGAACATATTTTTCCTACAACAGTTCAATTTTGTTTCAATTTTTATACAACAGTTCAAAAGGCGAGTTTCTCTATAGATCAATGTTACATCTAATCATAGCAGTCAAAATGACTGCCTCTGAGGGTTCTCAGTGGCTTCTAAAGTGTTAAAAGAAGTAGCCTCCCTAAAGATACCTCTTGAAATAAGCAGGATAACTATATTTAGAAATGTCAAATCAATGTCCAAGTGCTATACTAGTAGCTCAGTTAGTCACCAATTTTAAAATTAAGGAAAAGTTTTTAAGTCGAGCAAATCCACAATTTTTGAAATTCAATTCCTTTAATTCAGTCACCTCTGAAAGAATTAGTGAAAAATCTATGTAGGAAAAGTGACGCCAAGGGCAGGTGGTTGGGGTTTGAGGATGGACAAATCCATAACTGTCCTCTTCTTTCCTTTAGACTCTTACTCTTTTTAAGTTTACGTCGTAGGCAAAAGAGGAAAAGTCTTGAAATATTTCGAGAAATAGTGTAAAAATCTTGGGAAAATAGTGTAAAAGTCTTAGAAAATTCAAAAAATTGACCGGTACGGTTACAGTTAACGTCGAAATTTAGAAAAATTATGTCCCCCCGTGAATGCGCAGGAAAATTTATAAATACCAATCAGTATTTATTTCCGGGTGCTATACCCGCTGAGAAGGCTCAGACTCGAACCAGGGTTCGATCTGAGGGCCTTTCGGATGGCAGTCTGATGTGCTAACCACCAGGCCATCCGTTCCTGCAGCTGTGATAATCTTTTAATTAATATGAACTTGATACTCCTCCATTATATTATAAATTTTACTTTTTGTAATATAGATGGCGCCAGCACCGTGTGACACATAGAGCCGAATGCGCATGCGTGTAGACTTTATTTCTGCAATTTTATAGGAAAGTTTAATAAAATAGTATTAACTGGGGTTTGAACCCAGGAACTACCGCATGCTACGCGGGCACTAACACACCAAGCCATCCGTTCCTACAGCTATGACAATGTTCTAATTAATATAAAGTTGATATATAGAAGATAGTTAATAGAAATAATAGAATAGGTATAGAATATAATAGATAGAATAGGAATATAATAGATAGAATAAGGATAGAATATAACAGATAGAAAAATTTTAAGCTTATAAATAGGAAACGCCGGGGATCGAACCCAGGTCTAGGGCATGCTAACAACACACTCATCCACTGAGCCATCGACTCACACTGTTTAAGTAACTAATAATAAATCTGGATATTATTTTTTTAAAATTTAAATAAATAGAAAAAATACCCGAGGATCGAACCCAGGTGTATAGCATGCTAACCCCACATGCATCCACTGGGCCATTGGCTCACATAGCTACTGAAACATATAATAGCTGTGTTGTATAATAATACAAGAGCTTGGTTGATTGGTTGGTGAGGGTTTATGGAGCAAAAGATAATACAAGAAGTTAATAACTAGAAGGCACTTTTAACAGAGCCTGCTCTTGATTGATTGGTTGAAATTTCTCTCTAAGGAAAATATACAAGTTTTATCTTTTAATAAAATGATAATCGGGGATTGAACCCAGGAACTGCCGCATGCTACTCAGGCACTAACACACCAAGCCATCCGGTCCTGCAGCTGTGACAATCTTTTAATTAATTTAAAGTTGATAAATAGAAAATAGTTAATAGAATAAATAGAAATAACAGACAAGATAGAACAAATTTAGGTTAATAAATATAAAATTAAAGTTAATAAATAGAAAAATCGGGGATCGAACCCAGGTATAAAGCATGCAAGCCACACGCTCATCCACTGAGCCATCGACTCACACTACAACAGACACATATAATAGCTCTGGATTTTAATTTTTCATCGTTGGTTGGTACTTTAATTTTTGAATTTAAATAGAAAAAACTGGGTGATTGGTTGAAATTTCTCTATTGAAATATAATTATTTTTTAATAAAATAAGAATCGCAGAAATTGGGATCGTCCCACCTAAGACAGGATTGTTTTCAGTGGGGGCACTGTCTATATCTACCACCTGTGTCCATGTTTGGGTTCTGAAATAAAACACAATTATTTTTCAAAAAAACTTTGTCTTTATTTAACCAACACAAATATTTCAATTCACTGGAGCCTGTTGTCACAATCTGAAAAAAAAATACATGTAAAATAAACTTCATAAACAAATAAAACGTATTTAAAAGTACTAATTTTTAAAATTACTAAATTTTCCGTTTGTTAATTCCAAAGAAGTGCAGGACTTTTCCTTCTAGATTAAAAAAATACGTAATGATTAAAGTCTGAGTTGCTTAATTTTGACTAGTTTAAATATATTTTAAACTAGAGTAGAAGCAGTAAGTTTAAGTCAATTTTCCCCCCTTTAGCATTCTCCACAATAAAAATATGATAGATGAGTTTCCCCCCAGATTATTAATTTGAAGGCAGGAGATTTAAGTTTATCCATAACTGCTTTTGTCGGCTTCAGATAAATTGTCGTTTCTTGAAAAATTGCTACATTTAAATATCTAAGGAGGTTGGTCATCTAGCCAAAGTACTATTACATATTATTTCTTTCTTTCTTTTTTTAGTTTTCCATTTTTGAAAGGACCGCTACCATGACTATGTTCACTCTAGAGAGAAGGGTGGATTTGATTCAACTTTTTAAAAATGATAAAGCAAGGGGACACAGAAAGTGGCAGATCCAGCCTGGACCTATGGGGGACAACCACATTTTAAGAAGGTTGGGGGTTCTCACCCAGAAGAATTTTGAAAATTCGACCCTAAAAACCGATTTTAGGTCGTCTTTAGGACTTCTGTTTTTCAAGAAGGGTTTTGATTCTAATTTTTTTTTTCTTAAGGTCTCTCCACCCGAGTATTTTTCAGATCAAATGCGAACCAAAAATCATTCACGAAGCTCATATGACGCCCCAGGGAAGGAAGGGGAGAATTGTTTTTTAAATTTGACCGTAAAATGTATTCTCTTATTGACTCATTTTTTAACTTTTAAGACAGGATTTAAGGTCCCATCCTCCGCGAGCTAGATATCCCAGAGATGAGCGGGTTTAACATTTGCCCTCCTTCCCTTAGTCACAAATTGAAAAAAGTCAAAAGCAAACCAAAAAAGCAGGGTTCGTTTTCAAGGCAATTGACCCCCCCCCCTTGGATCTGCGCTTGGACACAGAGGGTCTATGGACTTCAGTACAGAATAGAACGAAGGGATTCAAATTGAATAATAAGGCACAGTCGAACCGGGAAAGCAGAAAACATTAGTTTATTTTAATCAGAGTAAAGTGGATAGATTGAAAGAAACAATAATTTGGAAAAAGTTGACATGCAGGGAATCTGGTAGCAGGTACGCCTGTAGTTGATCATACATTAAGGTCCTCTTTAAATTATCCAAAACTTTAACTAGACTAAATCCCGATTAATATTAATTATTTAATCTCTTCGTAAATAAAGGTAGGGGGATTGATTTTTTGCCAAATACATAGTTTTAACTTCTCTCGAAAGTTTAGCTTCATATAAAAAGTATAGATATCCTACCCAAGCAAGGAAGTGCCATGGCTCACTTTGGAGCAATTCTTGGAGCAGAAAAAATTATGCCCTTTTGGAGCAGTAAAGTGCTAAAATCGTAGCATCGAAACTGGTGATTTGTAGCGGAAATACAATTAATTGTAGCTGGTTTAATAATTATAAAAATTGGCAATGTACCATCTATTAATTAAGCAGTATTTGTATACTTTACCCAGGGCCGGATTATCCAATAGGCAAAGTAGGCAACTGCCTAGGGGCCCATCGTCAGCTAGGGGTCCCGTTCCCAGAGGGTGGGTGCCCATATGTTTGAATTCAGGAAGGGGTCCAAGAAAAATGTTTGCAAGTACTAAGTAACTATTTATATTTTTTTCAAGCAGTAACTAGACTATTTTTATGAGGGGTTGGTTCATAACTATTTCAAAGGGGCCCTCACGAGTACTTAATGCAAAAATTCTTGCATAAAATACTGGAATTTCAAGCAAAAAGTGGGCGTCTAAGAGTCCTCCCCAGAAAAAGTTCTGAAATTTTATTCTTAAGAGAAATGTTTTAACTCATTTGGGTGACTTCTAAAATGAATCGCGAGGGGGGGCCTGCACATAGGCCCCCTTTGCCCTTTTGTATGGGCACCCATTCCACAGAGAATTTTTCTTGAAATGTTTCTTTGAGTTAAAATAAAAAAAAATTATGCAAGTCCAGACCTAAGCAAGGGGCCCATGAAAAAATCGTCTAAAATGGTTCCACAAACGGACCTCTCGCTCTCAGATTCCTTATAAATTAGCTTAAAATTATCTTTTGCATGCTAGAAATGCAAAAAACAAAAACTAATGTTTTGAAAAAAAATATATTCTTTAATATACTTAGGATTCCTAACTTTTTAATGTTCTTTCTTCCGGTTCCCCACTTTTCCATAGTTTAAACTTTAAAGCACTGGTGGTTCATACAGAACCCTGGTGGTTCACGGTAAAAAAATTTCATTAAAATAGGAAATTTCATAATTTAATTGTAGTCCGCACATCGCGAGCAGTGGTGATGTTTTTTTTTCAGTTCCCTGTCAATCCCCTTGAACTGCTGCGAGTAAATCCGGTATCGGACGTTGTTCATGGCCGTGGACTGCATACTATCCCTATACATATTGTTAGAAGAGTAAATTTTTAATTTTTTTGTTCTTTAAATAAATTCTATAATAAAAAATGCGTTCATTTTGATTTGTTTTATTTTTTTATTGAATATGGTTTGGTTTAGCTAACGTTTTATAACAAAAAATTATTGAATATGAGCCTTCTTATTATGAAGCTTATCAGCTTTGTTATTGAATAACAAGCTTTCTCACCACTAGCGGATCAAGGGGGGGCTGGGGGCCTTGAGCCCCCCCTCCCAAAAAAAATGAGAAGTTTTACACTAAAAATATGGAATTTTATGCACCACAATGAGTTAAAACCCTGTTATTTTAAGGTCAAATTTTCAAAATTTTTCGGGGGGAGGATCCCCAGACGCCCTTGGTACTTGTGTAGACCCCCTTGTACTTTTATTACAACTGTATTTTATAATAAGTTTGTCAAAACGCAAAAATTTTACCATAAAATCTATGTCCGAAATTCTGATGAGGCAATAGGCATACCAAAACGAGTTGAAAAAGAGTGTTTTTTTTATTTAAATTTTCTAGGGGAGGACCCCTAGAGCCCCTTAGTATTTGAAACTCTATTATTACAACTGTTTTATATTAAGTTTGTCAAAACACAAAAATTCTACCATAAAATTGATATCCGAAATCGGATGAGGCGTACACTGTAAAAAAAAGTTTCTTCAAAAAACGGAAATTTCCCGGCAGCACTGCTGCCGGATTATTTCCAACATTTGAGAAGGTGTCCGTATTTTCTTTTTCCATCATTTGAGGGAATGTCCGTTTTGTTTTTTTTCTGTCAAAGGAGGGAAAACTACCGTTATTTTAGGGAACGTCCGTTTTATCTTTTTCCGTCAAATGAGTGAAACTTTCCGTTATTTTAGGGAACGTCCGTTTTATCTTTTTCCGTTAAATGAGAGAAACTTTCCGTTATTTTAGGGAACGTCCGTTTTATCTTATTCCGTTAAATGAGAGAAACTTTCCGTTTTTTTATGGAACGTTAGTTTAATATTTTTTCGTCATTGGAGTGAAACTTTCCGTTATTTTAGGGAACGTTCATTTGAACTTTTTACGTCAAAGGAAAGAAACTTTCCGTTATTTTATAGAACATTCGTTTAATATATTTTCGTCATTGGAGTGAAACTTTCTGTTATCTGATTCTATTGCGTCTGATATTTTTTCTTCAAAAATTAGAATTTTTCCCTAATTTGAAGAAAACGTTTGTACCTTTATTTTTCCTATACTCTATAATAATTAAAGATGTATTCCTCGAGGAAAAAAATATTCGTTCTTTATTTCAATTGAACTAATCAACAAGCTTATTTCTATTTTTATGAAACGTTTATTTTACTCGTCATTTTTTTACATTTTTACTTTCTTTACCCTGCCTCCCTGTAGCTTAACCAGCCTGAAAATTTGATAAATTTCTAGTAATATTAAAATATACTTTAATAAGAGAAATACTAGAGATTATACGTTTGTTACGTGCAATGTAATAAATCCGGACATTATTACTAATGCCCGCGTATTTCGGGCAAAGTGATAAATACCATTGAATTTATCACATGCCCCGTCTCAACTTCGGGCATTAATAATCCCCAGTTTATCATATTGCCCATAAAAAATTAGTTATCAATTATTTCACCTGCTCCACTATTAAAATTTTTGAGTTATACTTTGATTTGTCTAATCAAGCTAAAAAGTAACGTTCATTAATACCTTTCTAAGTAAAATTTTAAGATCCAGTTTTATTTTCCTGTTTTAGCATAGGAATTAGGAATTATATTAAATACTTCAATGCGGATACATACTATATTGTGGGACGTTGGACGGACCCCCTGATGTGCGTCCAGCCTCTCAAACCTTAATTTAATTTACATATTTACTTCATGTTTGGCTATACAAATCATGTCAATTTATAAAAAAAATACAGTCTGTAATATAATTTTCCCAAGTAGCATAGTGAATTGAAGAGAAATTAAGATAAATTTCAATGGATCTCTAAATATTTTCTTTATAGGGTAGTGGATTTTCATTATATAATTCACAACTTTGGTTGATTAATAAAATATTTTAATATGAGATGAAAATATAGAATCAAACATAACTAACAAACCAAACCGAAAATTTTTATTGCTTTCAGAAATGAGTATTGGGTTTTACAATCATGATTAAAAAAGTAATTTAAACACAGTAATGGTATTTTCAAAATATTGAAGCACATCAATATTTCATTATTCAGCAGCAGGATTTATTTCAGCAAAGACTCTGAAATGAAAATGTTCTTTATTGCAGTACATGAATTTATTGTGAATAATGTTTGCAGGATTTGTTTGCCAACCACACAATTTGGCAGGCACGTCAAGCGATCATATACTATAAAACAAAATCATTAATGCTTCTATTTCTCTAATGTTACAGTTCTTTGATTCTCCAGGTACCAATGCAACAATGAATAAAAGTGAAGTATTCACTGATTATCGTAACTGAGAAATTAAGTCCTTTTCTAGGGTTGATTTTGTATTTTTCCAAACCCAAGATTGGCCATTCTGGTTGGATTTTGCCTTTAACCTAAAGGAGAGTTCTGTGTGCTCGCAAAATTGTATCGTTGGAAAATAAATCAATTCAATAATAAATAATTCAATCTTGATTTAATCAATTGCAACCGAAGGTAATTTAAATAATTTACGACACCGATCACAGTATCACAAAGTTAAATCAAAAGTTACAAGTTATCACAAGTATTTAGACCATATTTTTGCGATCTAATATATTTTTTATTTCCAATGGCCAAGGTTACAGAAAGTCCACTACGCCATAGGCGTAGCGTGACCTAAAATGTTGGGGGGGGGCACTGCTGAAAAGTTTTCAAAGACTCGAATTTGCATTTGAACCTAATAAACGACCTATCGATGTAGAAAAAACTCTAGTCTTAACCACAGGTAAAAGAACTACTATAGTTGCAGTGGCGTATGTATAGAAATTTATTTCGGGAGGGGCCCAATATATCCTAAAAGAAATTTTTTTAAAAAGCCAACAGCTAGAAGTTTGCACCGGGGGAGAGGACCAAAAATATTCCTAAGCCCCCCACCATGCACATTTAATAGATTCAATGTATTCTTTGTTAACATATTTCCAGGTATGATTTGCATCTTGAAGAAGTTAATATTTAAAAATTGTGAATAATATAGTTCCAAGCATAAAAGGGGGGTCTGGGGGTCCTCCCCCAGAAAATTTTTGGAAATTTGACCCTTAAAAACAGGGTTTTAACTCATTTTAGTACACCTAGTCAGAATTTCGGGGGGGGGGCACGACTAGTTGCAGTAAATATATAGAAATACTTAGTGCAAACTAAATCTGATGTAAAAACAAGCATATAATAAGCACAAATCAAATGGACGTGAAAGCTGGAATACTGCTGTTTCGGAGACACCAAGCATCTCCTTCGTCTGTACCTAGAAATTTGGGTCAGCTTCTTTGCCCCCCCTCTTATATACACCCTTAGTACCAAGAGATATACTATCATTACCGCCGAACTCAATTGTTATAGCTCTTTCATAAATTCTTATGACAGTTTTACCTCCTCAAAGAGCTTAAAAGATCTGAAATGAAGGAACTTGAAAATTAACGTTTTTAGCATTCTGATTTTTCGTTGATTTCAGAATTTTTAGTTGACCGACCGGTTGGGGGGGGCACATGCCCCCCTGTGCCCCCCCCGACGTTACGCCTATGCACTACGCCACAAAGAGGTATAAACAGAAACAACAAACAAACAAATGAAATGTGGCGAGAAAAGTCTAGGAACCCAATAAGTCACTAGCGTGCCACGATCTAATATATTTTAATTGTGATTCAGTATATTCCCGATTATAATTTTTAAGCAAAAATGACAAACCATCCATAAAATCTAAATAGACGATTCTTTTAAATAATTTATAATACCGATCACAGGTATTACAAGTCTAATCAAAAGTTACATGTTATCACAAGTATTTAAAACACTAGCTGTTACGACCCGGCAAAGCCGGGTCTTACAGCTAGGCTAGCCTTTTATGCGAGCTTCGCTCGTTACTACTTCAAGTTCCTATTAATTATACATTAAATAAGAAGTTTAACTTTAATAATTTATTATTGTTGAATTAGAAACCAACTTCCCTAAAAGTAACTTTTTAACCTTTATTAAGTAAACCAACTTTCTTGAAAGATATTTATTTAAAAGCTATTATATTATTTTAAAATTTTAATTACTTTTATTTATTTATTTTTCTGATTATTGCGAGATGGCATCGAGTCAGTGAGTGACGTGGGCTTTTATATTTTTCTGATGATTATGATTATTATTGCGAGATGGCATCATAGTGTGCGAGCGTTCCAGAATCAGTGAGTGACCTGGGCTTTTATATGAGAGATATTATTGCGATCTAATATACTTGAATTGTGGTTCAGTATATTCCCGATTATAACTTTGAAAAAATATTGACAAACAATCCGTAAAATCCAAATAGACAATTCTTTTAAATAATTTACAATACCGATCACAGTATTACAAGTCTAATCAAAAGTTAGTAGTTATCACAACTATTTAGAACATATTTTTGCGATCTAATAAGACTAGTTAGCTATGCAATATTTTAAGACTTGAGCTACGTGGCGAAGAAAGCGATCGTACGATGTTTAAATATCTGTTTTACAGAGTATTTCTATTTTAAAGCATTATCATTTACAGCCAATAATGAAAAAAAATACGAACAATATATTTTACTTACACATAATAAAATAGCTGAAGGTTCGTTAGGCCTGAAGACGCTGGCACAAACTCCCATTACTTATTTACAAGTCGTTGCTTTGAGTCTCACCAAAACAAGTGGAGAAATAGCACAACACGCATGCGTGAGGAGAGAGAAATTAAATAACGGAAATTTTCACGATAAAAATTCCGTTTTGAAGTTTACGGAATTAATCCATGAAAAATTCACGGAAAAGAATAGGTAAAAAGACGTTTCTTTTTTTACAGTGTAGCAAAACAAAATGAAAAGTGGGTTTTATTACTTAAATTTAAAAAAAAAATTCTGGGGGAGGACCCCCAAACCCCCCTTTTAGTGGTTGGAACAGGATAATTCACTACCTTTTCCATATTTAGATAATCAAGAAAATACAATTGGATTATGAAAATTAGCCTTAGCCCCCCCAAAAAAAAACAAATCCTGGATCCGCCGCTGCATCTCACTGTAGTAAAAGCATAATTATAAATAATATTGCGATGTGGTTTTAAAACATATTTTAGAAAGGAAAGAGTAAGAGAAAAGGGGCCCCCGAGAGTGCATTGCCTAGGGGCCCGGACATGGTTAATCCGGCCCTGACTTTACCAATCCTCGCCCTTTCAAACTAAGAAAAAAAGATTGTTATAGAATACTTTCTAGATTAGAGAAACTATTACGTGTTTTATAACCATTAAAATTACATTATTGATCAATTCTGGCAGCAGCAGCAATTATACTGGATCCAGTATAATTTGATACCGGTTTATGAAACACTGGGAAAATTTTTCCAATATATGGTTGACTTGTAATTTTTTCAAAAAATAGCGAGATTAGAGTAGAGTTGAGTTGTTACTTTCGCAGCAAATAACCAGTGAATTTAAATTAAAATACACCCTGAAATAACTTTAAAGTATATTTAGAAATTAAAATTAACGGATTTCCCAGGCTTCTATTTAAAAAAAAGCTTTTTCCAGGACATTCCTCCAGGCCATGAAAATCAAACTCAAAATTCTAGGGTTTTCAAGGTCCACTTTTCTTACTTAATTTATTTTTGAAATGATGGTTCTTGTTTGTGAAAAATTAATATTTTCTGTGAAAGGAAATTAAAAAAATTATACCACTCAGTTTTTGAAAGGTAATTAAAAGGTAAAGGTCTAAGCAGATTCGTAGTTTTTTTTTACTCTAGATCCGTAACTTCGTAAAATCAAGAACATCGATATGAACAAAAACCCGATTTTTAGTGAAAAATCCCGATTGCCTACGACGTTGTTTTTTTTGCAGAGCAGTCGAAACGAGTAGAAAAAAAAAGCCTGATCCGTTGGTTGTTTACTCCGCATGGCAAGGCGCGCTTTTTCTCTCCTCTGCAAAGTGATCCGTTGCCATGGCGATTCCTTTATCAACAAACCGTTCGAAACGGCGAAAGATGCGATTCGAGGCAGCTGCTAATTTTAAATTCAGAAACGAAAAGGAAGGTTTTATGTAACTTTTCCAGTGCAAGGGGGGGGGCGTGACTCGAGAACACCAGAATGAGTAAAAACCCTGTTTTTAGCGTCATATTTCCGAAAATTATCTGGGGGAGGACCCCCAGACCCCTTTTTTGTACTTTAAACTCAATTAATCACATTAATTTTCCTATTAACTTCAGAAAAATGAGAATCCTACTTACAAATCTATTAAAAAGGTACATTAAACTTATTAAATATGCGTAGGAGGGGTGGCTTAGAGAGAATTTTAGATCTCTTTCAAGATCTAGCTTTGGGCCTGATTGTCATAATTACTTAATTTTCTTAGAGGATATTTGGACCCTTCCCGAAATAAATTTTTCTCGAAAATACCTCCAGTATGTATAGTCGGCCTCTGAACTGTTGTCTAGTTAATGAGTTTTGAGAGAGACCCCTGCTCTAGAGATTTGTTCCTCCTAAGTTTTCCTTATTTTCGTAGCAGTCTGAAAGAATGCAAAACTGAAGCCTGTTTTAAAGAATGGGCTTTGACCAACTTTGTAAATAACTACTGATTCGTACTGCTTCGATTTGATGAAACATTCATAGCAAGGTCATTTTACCGTTTTAATTTCGATAGAAAATGCAAGGGTCCGAATGATCGTGTGGGGGACCGAACACCAAACTGGCGATTCCGATGATTTAACAAAAATGACGGAGTTGGCAACTTGGATGAAATCTGACATTCCAATCCCCAAAGGAATAAAATTTTTGACTACAAAATTGTTGATTGTGATTATTCAGATTCAAGGATTTTTTAAGTGATGGGTTCGGTCCAAGCCGTAACCAGACTTTTTTTGTGGAGGTGGGTTTAAAACATAATGTTAAAATATTACTACGCGAGCTCCAAGTAAAAATGGGGTCATTGAGTCACCCCCAGAAAAATTTTGAGAAAATTCTTAAGTAGTATTTTAGCTCATTTTGAGACTCTTTTGGGCTACATCCAAAGAGTACAATTCCTTGTAAACCACAGAATTTTTTAGGAAAAAGTTAAACGTCAAAATTTTAAAGGGGCTGGAGGTCCTCTCCCAGAAAAACGTTTGAAAATTCCCCTTTAAACTAGAGTTTTATCTCCTTTCTAAACTTTTTGGGGAACACCCACCAAAGTGTCGAAAATGGAGCTATTGAATCTTTTCCTCACTAGTGTCTGTGATGTGAAATTCGTAAGATCAGTTGGCAACGGAGCCAGGTTTTTAAACAGTATGTTGAAATGTTTTTAGTTATTTTGAATCAGTTTATAGAGAGAGAGGTGGAAAATCGACACAAAGGGAACTGCTTTTGGTAAGCAGCAGAATTTTCAAGGGAAAAACACAGCATAACAGGTGTCAAACTTTTAAAGGGGCAGTGGCGTATATAAGGTGGAGGCGGAGGGGGCCCTGGCCCCCCCCCCCGAAATTCGGACTAGGTGTACCAAAACCAGTTAAAACCCTGTATTTTAGGGTCAAAATTCAAAAAATTTTCTGGGGGAGGACCCCCAAACCCCCCTTGTGTACTTGGAATTTTATTATTAACAACTTTATTATAATAAGTTCATCAAAATCCAAATCCTACCGAAAAATATACGTCCAAAATTCGGACTTAGTGTACCAAAACTAAACCTGTTAAAAACCTGTTTTTTTTTAGTCAAACTTCCAAAAAATTTCTGGGAGAGGACCCCCCAGACCCCCCCCTTTGGTACTTGTATTTTTATTAATAACAACTTTTCCTATATTGAGTTTTTAGGACCTAAATTTTCACCTAAAAAGCTATATTGGACCTATTAAATATGTGGGAGAGGGGCTGGAGAGTAATTTTGGGCCCCTCCCGAAATAAATTCCTATATACGCCACTGTAAAGGGGCATCGGTAGGTCTGCCCCAGAATTCTTTTTGAAATTTGACCCTCAAGAGTAGTGTTTTAACTCCTTTTGGGTTGCACCCGATGCTTCTAGTGGAAGTTACAGAATTTTCAAAGGACTTGCAGTTATTATATTCACATAACCCCCCTAAATGACACCCATGACTATCCTTGATGCCCCCGAACCCCGAATTCTATACACTGTAAAAAAACCAGTCGAATTTACAGAAAAAAACTGTCAGCCAGGACGCCAGTTTTTTTCCCGTTTATTTCACAGATATCTCCTGTGATATTTTACAGACTTTCCATTTTATAAAAAAATAATAATTATAAAAAAATGGACAGTCTGTAAAATATCACAGGAGATATCTGTGAAATAAACGGGAAAAAATTGGCGTCCTGGCTGACAGTTTTTTTACAGTGTAGTTGAGAGGCAGGAGAGGATACTTTGATATCCCCAAACACAAGTGCATGGGGCGTACCCAGGGGGAGGCAGGGAAGGGCAGCTGCCCCCCCTAAGTTTTCAGTTTGTTAAATTTATTTGAAAAACTTTATTAAAGCAATAGCGCATAATTTTCCTTGAAAACTGTGTGGCTTACAAGAAGCGGTTCTGTTCGGCCCAAAGAGTCTCAAAATGAGCTAAAACACTACTTTGAGGGGCGAATTTTAAAAAAAAATTCCGGGGGAATTTTCCCCCTCAGAACCCCCCCCATTTTCAAGCTCACATTCATTACCCATATTTTTACGTTAGGTGTGCAAAAGTTCAAATCCTTTACTGTATAAGTACTAGGGTGGGTCATTTTCTTATGGCGAAAATTTTTTTTTACAAATTCTATCGGGCACAGCAAGAAAAAGGTGCCAAATAGTCTGAAACTAACATGTGTAAAATATTATTCCATTATAATAACTCTTTTTGCCTCCGGATTGGCCTCAAATGGAACAAAATGATGTAATTTTTTCATTTTTTTAAATTTTAGAAATTTACTTTTTTGTGTTAAAAATGTTTTAGAGCTTACAAATATGGGTCTTTAAAACCAATTTGAATCATATTAGTAAAATTAAAGCATTATTAATACAAAAACAACTTATAAAAAAGGCAATATAATATAGGAGCATATTAACAAAACAAGCATAGAATAGGAGGCTTTTTTGCCAACAAACAATGGATGGACTGTCAGTATCACTGGTACAGATTTTAAATATTGGTAGATCAGATATATTCTCTCTCAAGTCTTGTCATTGTAAAACGATGCTTTTAAATTTTAAAAGTAGAAAGTGAAAATAGTATATTTTTCTTAAATTATAGGATTTCAAAATTCAGCGGGCTGTTACTTCACTGGTTGATCAATTTTGATAGTGTGCGAAGTAACTGTTTCTTTAAAATACTGGATAAAGTTTAGTTTAAAATTTTAAAGTTTAAAAATATCGAGTTACAGTAATCAATCTTTACATAAAGAGCGAATTTTGACTGCAATCAACTAAGTTGGACCACATGAGAACTTTCTTCCTAATAATGGATTTTTCAGAAGCAGATTCTATTGAAGGATACACAATTCTACTAGGTTTTGTTGGCACTATTCTGTTTAAATATAATTTTTGTTTTTGCTTAGGCTTTGATGAAAAAAATGTGTAATTGGCTGACATACATACACTTTTAAATAGGGAAGGAAAATAGTTTTTCTAAACTTTTGCCTAAACTCCTTTAAAGTGTCTTGGGATCCAAATACATACATATGTGAAACAAGTGTGTGATCGTTCATAGGCAATAAGCAAATATCAGTAATGTCTCTTATTCACATTAATGATTTACCTTTTTCTATAGCAATGGCCTGAAACCCAGGGCCATGATTTTTGGAGGGATCATTTACCCAAAATAATTCCTTACGCGTATATTGTTTAAATATAGCAAATTTAGCTGGTTAAAACAACCACAGGTATGTTTTGAAAATTACTGTAGCTAATTTCAAAATTCTGATGGAGCTTTAAGCTGAAAACGGGGATCTACCGCTCTTCTTAAGAAAATATTTCAAAATTTGACTCTTAAAACAGGGTTTTAATTTATTTTTTGACAATAGGGATTCGTTTGGGGACACTTGTGGTGGACTGCCCTTTATATGTCACTAAAATTTCAAGGAAATCCCAAATATTTAAACTATTATAGAAATTTTAACTGGGAACGTATATGCCATAATAGATACCACCCTTCTGACACATAAATTTTTATGTGGTTTATTAAATTAAATGTTTTTACTATCCTATTCAACCGCAAATGAAGACTTCGCGCCTTTTTTTAATTCTAGCAAGCAATCCTTGATTGCCTGTTCTATTCATTGAGATATTTCAAAATATGTTGTGATACAATAACTGAAGTATTTTACCTCTGATTTCATTTTTAAGTATTTTATACCCTTCAATGATGATTTTTATACCATTCTAAACATTTACATTCGTGAAGGATTCGTGCAATCAAGGTAAAACCTCGATTTTCATTTTTCCATTTTTACACGGAATTACTACATTGCTGGAAACTTTGAAGTCGATCCGGAGGCAAAAAGAGTTATTATAATGGAATAAAATTTTACACATGTCAGTTTGAGACCATTTGGCACCTTTTTGTCGCTGTGCCCCTGGGAAAATGTGAAAAAAAAATTTTGACCCACCCTAATAAGTACCCTAAAATTTAGCGTGTAAAAGTACCTGCCATGGGGTGGGGGGTACCTGTGAAATAATGTTGAGTCAACCCCTAGCCACTAGTATTCGCAACATCAAGAGCAAAGGTAGGTATCGTTGCCCCCCCCTAACATGAAACCTGGCTACGCCCATGCACAAGTGGTCCAATTTTTAAGAGAGAACTACACGGACGATAAATTAATATGCAGTACTTATTCGTCCAATAATAACGGAACACACCCAACCTGATGGTTGATTTCAGAATATCATCAGTCTCCAAATTAAGCAATCTGCCCTCTTTGGTACTCAAAACGGAATAAACCTTTTGACTACAAAATTGATCATTCAGATTGCTAACCTCAATTATAACTAGACTTTGAAGCGTTAACTAAGGCCCCAAAACCCAGAATTCTAGCTATTTGTCTTGGTACTTGATGGCAGTTTCCATCACGTTTTGGGGAAACTATCCCCAAATACTACAAGTTAAGCTTTTTGGAACGCAGTTTTGAGATTTCTGAGAGATTTTAACCAAATGCGGAAGGAACCTGATAAACCAAATAGGGTGGGTTGGGGTAAAGTGGATCTTGGGGTAAAATGAACCAGTTTTAATTAAATCGATATAAATCAAGTTTAAATTGAACTATGTTCACCCATTTTTTTTGTATTGAATTATTTAATTTGTTGACAACATTTTCCGATCATCAAAAGTTTAGATTCATAAATTTGGCTACCAAAAAAGGTATTGATTTTGAACCGTGTATGGTGATGACAAAAAAACAGTCTACCAACTTCGGAATATTTATATCGTGTAATTAATTGTAGTATACCTTTGAAGTATTTTTCAACAAAAGAAAGTCTGAAAGACATTTTAATCCAAACAGGTAAGAAAAATATAAAATATTTTCTGTTTTATATCAATATTTCGTACTTGGGGTAAAGTGGATCAGAGCTGATCCATTCTTTTCTTTTTGGAGGAGACTTTCTGTATAAGTTTAATGACTGTTTTTAACTTATTTCCTTGAAATATGTATTGAGTTGTCAAGCAGTTTTATTTTTTTTTCTTTAAATGAAGTATTTTGATTCTCTAGGGTCTGGTGGGGTAAAATGGATCACTTTTTAGCTATTTCACATTCTAAGTGTTATTTCATCAAAACTATTATTTTTAAATGATTTCTTTCAATTGGATATTGACATTACAATCTTGTAGAACATTTTAATCCAATTTAATTTTACATTTTTCAAATAATGATCCATCCAAGAGTAATGATCCATTTTACCCCAACCTGGGGTAAAATGGACCATTACTGTTAATGCTAAGTTTGACCAACTTATAATTGAAAAATGTAAAATTAAATTGGATTAAAATGTTCTACAGGATTGTAATGTCAATATCCAATGGAAAGAAATCATTTAAAAATAATAGTTTTGATGAAATACCACTTAGAATGTGAAAATAGCTAAAAAGTGATCCATTTTACCCCACCAGACCCTACTCATGTTTCTATAAACACTCAACTTGTGGATTTAAATTTTTAACACCCTTCATTCCTAAGTAGGTATTCAACTTTAATCTAACTACGGACAATAAATATTCGTCCAAAAGTCACGGACACCACCTCAATCGCAAAACTTTCCCTCTTGAATACTGGAAAATATATTTTTATTCGACTAAAATTGAAATCAAACCTTGTTGCATCGGGAGGGGGCTAGACCCCTTTACACTGGATACCTGTGAAAACGAATAACCTAACAAGTCGACCATTTTGCAGCTTGATGATCGCAGGTGTTGAATCTTTGCGATCTAATTGAAATCTATTTAGGTATTAAAACAACCTTTGTAAATTTGATGCATCGAAATAATTTTTGTACCTTTTATTTATTTATAACGAACAAATACAACAACAAATGTTTATAGTCACCTGATGGGATAACACTGATCCAATCTATGGGAAATATATTCGAAATTGAGCCTTCACAAACGGACGGAAACAGGCATCAGAGAGAACATCTCGATTTTATAGATTGATGGATTTAGCTAACCGGAAAAAAGTAGATCAAATTCATGATCAGATCATTTGATCAAATTCTAACAAGTGGCGGCTCGTGGGTATAGTTCAAATTATTCAGTAATTCAATTAAATTTTAAAAATGCAATTAAGTAAAAATATCATAATCAGAACAGAAGAGGGTTGGAAGCTCATCCTGAATAAGGTACAAGTTGGAATACATTTTTATTAGTTCAATTATTTTGTTATTGACTTATTTCATTTTTATTGGGGTTCATGTGCTCCTATGGACGAGCCGCCACTGGATCTAACCGAAATTATTTAAGAAAACGGCCTTTATACATTTGATATTAAGCATCGAAATCATTTTTGAATCTTGATTTTATAGATTAACTAACACGGCAATGTTACGGATGAAGTAGATTAACATTATTTGATCAAATTCACAAATTTCTACTCAGGCAAATCGTTAGATTGCTAATGTAAATAGTAATCAGATCAAAGTTTTGAACATAATTTCAATGAACACTTATAAAGATTGTGTAAAAAGACTAATTTACAGTTATTAACTATATCAAATACTACGTTAACAGTAAAATTCATAAATTTCAACTCAAGCAACTCTATTAACGTTGAAGTAAATAGTAATCAAAGTTTTGCACTTACAGGTTGTGTAAAAGCACTAATTTACAGTTATTAGTTTTATTAAAATACATGAATATACCCCGTTTTATGTTATGTATCGTACTCAGCCATTACCTAAATGCGTAATAATGTCAACAGTTTACATCAAGACCAAGTATTTGCAAAGCCCTAATTCAATAAATACTATCTACAATTCCTACTGAAATTGATACACAAAATGCGAACAGTACAAAAGTACTGCTGCTGAGCAAAATATTACGAGGTACTAAAACTAGAGGGTTAAAAGTTGTCACGAAATTGGACACGTCAATAACAAAACACTGTTGTTAAATAAGTGGAATATCATCGATAGCACATTGCGAATTTAACGTTACATCAATCTTCGAAAATCCTGTAAATAAAGAGGCTTATAAATTATAAGAAAAACAAAGACTTAACAGAAAACAGCAGCAATCTCTTCACGTTGAGCTTGGAGATGGGCGATCTGGAACCTGCGCAGAGGGGGACGGGATGGCCTGTTCGGTTTGCTCCTCTGCCTTTCACGCCAGCAGTCTGCGCACTGCCCCGTTGTGAGTTCGATTCTCACCTCGCCCCTGGGTGTATTTTCCTTCTTTGTGCCAGTAAAAATTCTGTTGTGTCTGTCTTACTTGACGAAGGTGTATAAGCGGATCCTTGAGATCAAGCACACATACCGGAAAATATATGTAACCAAAAAACCAAACCAAACCAAACCAACCTGCGCAGACAGTGGGGTATATAGAAATTTATTTGGGGCGGCTTAGTAGGATTACGTGCTGCCCACTAAGCTATTTAGCAGTCTGCGCACTGTACCAGTCCCAGTTCCACGCAGCACAAACGTTCACGATTGTCCAAATTTCGTTTACTTTCAGTAGAAGCTACGTAAACTTGACATACTATTTGGTTATGAGCTGTGCTGCTAGGGTTTGCCGTGGGGTAGTTGGTTTGCCACGATAGCAGTGTGCACACTGTCCCAGCCGTCGGTTCGATTCTGACCTCGCCCCTGGGTGTAATTTCCTTCTTTGTGTCAGTAAAAGTTCTGTTGTGTCTGTCTTACTTGACGAAGGTTTATAAGCGGATCCTTGAGATCAAGCACACAGAACGGAAAGTATCCAATCCACTACGGATTCACACATCATCACCAGTTTCCCCCACCATCGGAATCGGACAAAGTAGGAGAACAACCCCCTTCAATGACACTTTCCAACAAAAGCGAAGATGAACATGGAGCGAAGTCACTTGGTGGTCTTTTCCAGACCATCACAGTAAAAATTACGTATATTGCAAACAGAAAAATTTATTCAAAGATATAATTTAACTAAAGTAAATACATCGGGAGAGAGAACATACAAGACTCTAGATTTCCAGCTCTAAACCTAAAACTTCCTAAACTAAATTTTAAATAACCAAGAAATACCAAAGTACAAATCGTGCGAGCAACCGCACGGCTTTTGCTCGTATTGTCAGGTTTACAACTATTAGTACAATAATACAAATTCTTACAATCACCTTTACCTTTAGAGAAAAATGTCGGGGATTTTCTAAAAAGTATCACTCAAGATCCCCTTTAGGTCCCGCTGGAGGGTCCTCCCCTAGAAAAAATTTTGAAATTTGACCTGTAAGAGTAGTTTTAACTCATTTTGAGACACTGACCCCTTCCAACGGGCTGGAAAAAAGGGGGAAAAGATAGAAAAAGGAGAAAGATGAAAGTAGATTCTGAGACAAAAAATTTTTCAGTCATTTAAAAGATGTACTTTTTCTTTTTATCCTTTTTCCTATTTCCTTCTTGGCCCCCTTTTTTTTAAGCCCAGATTGTTCACACCTTTTCGTTCTTTAAGTGCTTGAGGTGAACAAAAATGAGTTGTATAGGGTCAAAATCCCTACAATTTTCTGGGGGAGCAATTTCATGGGGGGACCTGGAGAGAACTTCTTTAGGAAAAAAGTAAAAATTTAACTATTTGAGGCGAAAGGTAGAGGTTATCTTCAAAAAGGGCCCTCCCCTTGGATCCGCGCCTGCTTGGTGGTCCTCTGTTAATTAACACGTGACTTCATCTCCTCCCGGGGATCTTCGCTTTTGTGGGAGTTGTATATGGGGCTGTTTGTTGTTTCTCCTTATCAGTGGCGTATATAGGAATTTATTTCGGGAGGGGCCCAAAATTACTCCCCAGCCCCTCCCCACATATTTAACAGGTCCGATGTAGCTTTTTAGGTGATAATTTAGGTCCTAAAAACTTAATATAGGAAAAGCTGTTAGTAATAAAAATACAAGAACCAAAGGGGGGTCCTCCCCCAGAAAAATTTTTTAAGTTTGACTTAAAAAAACAGGTTTTTAACTAGTTTTGGTACACTAAGTCCGAATTTTAGATGTACATTTTTATGAACTTAATGTTTAAAAAGTTATTAAAATAGAGTTCCAAGTACAAAAGAGGATCTGGGGGTCCTTCCCCAGAAAAGTTTTGGAACTTTACCCCTAAAAACAAAGTTTTTTGTTGTTTTTGTCCATACATATCGTCACTCACGGTGTTTACATTGAGTAGAAGAAGAGGAGGATGCTTCCGTATCCCGTAGATCAGTGGTCTCCAAACTTTTCAGCCCGCATTAACTATCAAACAGTAGTTTGGGGGCCAACAACTGCATACTCGAGTATTATTTTCGAGGAAAATTTATTTCGGGAGGGGCCCAAATATCCCCTAAGAAAATTAATTAATTATCAGGCCCAAAGCTATAGATTAGGGGCCGTCCATAAATGACGTCACGCTCAGAGGGGGTTAATCAAACAGTTTGTGACAAGGGGGAGGGGGGGGTTTCACAAGTTGTGACATCACAGCCTCCCCCCCAAAACTGAAAATCAACCAAAAATAACAAAAACAGAATATTTTTCCTAAGAATTTTTTGTCCAAAAAATTTAATTTTAGTTGCTTCTAGGAGAATATTCTACAAAAAATTATTACCGAGAAGCGTGACATGTGACATAGGGGGGGCAGGGCCGTGTTAAGGGAGGGGCGAAGGGGGCGTCCGCCCCGGGTATTCAAGAGAGGCGCTGAATTTGTGCCCGAATTTTTTTTTTGCAATTTATTATTTTAGTATTTTGCAATTTAAAATTATTTTAGCATTGGATTTCGTATAGATTCTTCAATACTTTCCAACGGAACCACGATGAACGTGTTCAGGGGGCACCAAATTTTTGCCCAAACATTTTTTTGCGAATCTATCTAAGAATAATGTAAAGAAATTATATTTGGGAGGGGGCGCAAAAAAGCCAGGGGGGCGCCAAAAAAGCCATCCGCCCCGGGCGCGATTTTTACACAACATGGCCCTGGGGGGGTATGGGGAAGTGTGACAGTTTGTGACACGGGGGGGGGAGGGGGTCAAAAATGGGCAAAAAAAGTGCGACATCATTTATGGACGGCCCCTTATTGCACCGGGGAGGAGACCTAAAATGATCTCTAAGCACTTTTTATGCATATTTAATAAATTTAATGTACCTTTTTAATAAATTTTTTGGTAGGATTCTCATTTTGTTGAACTTAATAAAATTATTGTGATTAATTGAGTTCAAAGTACAAAAAGGGGGGCCTGGGGGGTCCTTCCCCAGAAAATTTTTGGAAATTTTCCCCTAAAAAACAGGGTTTTTACTCATTCTGTTACCCTTAGTCCCAATTTTGGGGGGGGGGGATCTTGGATCTTTTATTGTATCTTTTTTTTACATATTAGATCTTTTATTTGAGTACCCATATATCCGTAGTTTTTTCGTAGATAGAAAGGTATCCGCGGGCCGTAGTTTGGAGCCCCCTGACGTAGATTAATAACTAATGAGAGAAAAATCTTTTAACCGAGCTAAAAACGGAAGAAATTGATAGAAAAACGGTTGACGAAGATTCTCTAAAAAAAAAATGGAAATCTTCCGGCTAAAATGGAAGAGTTGGCAGGCAGCTATGCAATAGTAAATTACATGCATGTATTAGAGCAGGGTTTCCCAAAGTGGTCGGTACCGACCCCCTGGGGGTCGATGAAGGTTTAAAGGAGGTCGATAGGGAGTCGACGAAGTTTTAGGGGTCGGTAGGGGGTCGATGAAGCTTTAGGGGTCGGTAGGGGGTCGATGAAAGTAAAACAGTCATAAAAAAAGAAAAGTGCAGAAAAGCCAAAAAACCAGCTTGTGTGTTACCAATAAAATCTTTAACTAATAATTATGTGAAAAAATCGGAAAGTCAAATTTTTTATATGGTGTAAAAAGACTTGGTTTTTAAACTTGAATGTAACATTTTCAATAAGGTCGATAATTCTGCCAGACAGATATTTTTATGTAATAAAAATTCAAATATGACTGTTATGTGCAAGATAGGGATATTATTTGATAATTTCATTGATTGTTTCATTTTTAAAAGATATATCTGTCTTTTATAAAAGAAGTTTAAAGATTATGATTATGGGTCAAAAATACTTTTGCTGGCAAAAATCTAATTTTTTTCATTACTGCGTTTTTCCACTTGCGGCAGACGTTTCAAAGCACTATAGCGACATTTTGTTTTGTCATTTTTTTTCGGAAACGTGGTAATCCCGATTATAACATCAGAATGTTATTTTAAAAAGCTATAAAGCAGTAAACTTAGTGAATCTTTTTTAAAGCAAAAAATTGCAATTTATTCGTAGATTAAATTATCTCAACTGCGAAAAAGAATAATAATAAGTAATTTTAAACCAAATACCCTCTTTGGCAGTCCAGCATCAGGCACACTCTCCCATTGAATCTATTCGTAATTACCTATAATTGCATTGTAATAATGACAATTTTAATAAATTTGTTTCTGAATTTAATAATTAAAATTATTTACTTGTAATATTGTAAAATTAGTTTATTTCGAGTGTTTCAAAATTTCTTTCTTTGCAGTGTTTTTTTTATTTTGATAAAATTTTGCTATCTTATTGTAAAATGCATTGCTGTGGATGATTCAAAGATTTTTCCTGATCTTTCGAACTTTCTTTAAATACTTATTTTTAAATCAAAGTTTTGAGTGTTTAATGATTTTTGGTGGTCTTATATTGTTCACCAATGAATTTTCCAGGTTGAACAGTACATTACTAGTGAATGAGACCGGCTGTTAAATTTTAGTTAAATTTTCCTTTTTAGTTTATTTTTATAAAGAATTTAGTTGGATTTTTGAAAGGGGGTCGATGGCTTGGGTGAACTACTCCCAAGGGGTCGATGCAGGAAAAAGTTTGGGAAACCCTGTATTCAGGGCCGTTCCGGCCGGGCGTGCTGGCCGTGCCTGCACGGAGGCGCCGACCGACGAAGGGGCGCCTTAGAAAATTTTTTTGACCCCTGACTTTAAGGGAAAAATATTCCGTTACGTCCTGACTCAAACGAAACAAACCTAAGCAGTAAGCTAGATCGCCTTTCCTTTACAAAAAAAAAGCTTCAAAAGGCGCCTACAAACGAGTAAAGAGCGCCCTTACTGGGTTATGCACACCCGTCCCCTTAAGAGAACTAATATAGGCGCCTTTTAAGAGAAGTGCATTTTGAACTTTTTATATGGGGCGCCCTCATCTAGTGAATCTATTAAAGGGTGCCAACTCTTAACAAAAATTTTAACATGCCCGACTTTGAAAGCTATAAGGAAGACTCCTTTTAGCTTTCAAATTGTATGGGGCGCCCCATCAAATAAATATGTATTCAAAGCGCCCACCCTGAGAGAAAAATTGAACACACCGACTTTGAAATATGTAAGGCGTCTTACTTAGCTAAACCAAATTGTATGAGTTGTCTTAATTAAATGGATTTATCAAAGACCGCCAGACCTACGAGTGAAAATTTTAACATTCCCAACTTTAAAAGCTATACCATATTGTATGGGCGCCCCCATCAAATGAATCTATTCAGGGCGCCCAGCGCGCCCATTCTGAGTGAGTGAAAATTTAAACACTCCGGACTTGAAAGCTGTAAGGCGTCTTAGAAAAACCGAATTGTATGAATCTATTAATAGGCGCCCTCCTTGGATGAAGATTTGATTCACCAGTTATTAAATAGCTGAAAAAATTCTATATAATAGGCCCTTGACTTGTGAAAAACGTTTTGAAGAAGACTATTGTAAAAAACCGAATGGATATCTCTTACGTAAATTTATTAGGTGCACCTGCTCTTGAATATCTCACACAAATAAATTTGTTGGAAGCACACACCTGAGGAACTATTTTTTTTTTTTATTTATTAATTTTGATTTAATTGTATTTATACATATGCTTTCAAAATAAAATACAGTTACACCAAAAAATAAATATAAAGTGATTTATTATGCTTTTAATTTGGAGTATCAATCTAAGAATTTAAATTCATTTTCAATGAATGGTCGGCCCGCGGCCCGGTACCATTTGATCCACGGACCGGGGAATGGGGACCACTGCTCTAGATCCATCCATACAAATACTTGGAGTTGGGAGAGTGAGGGAGAGAGAGAGAAGAGCTATTATTGCGACTAAGTTCTCTGGAGACGGGAGAAGATGATGAAAAGGTGTTCTCATCATTACATAAAAACAAAACAAAAAAATATTAGTGCTCTCAAGTTCAGAAGTGTCCTTGTTTATTTCACTCAATATACGAGGGGGCAGAAAACATAAAAAGTTCCCGCCATTTTTGTGAGGGTGGCGACTGGGTCGACCTCCGGGCTTTTGCCCGAGCACTGAGAATTTTTACTGGGAGGGTGTTGACGGATGTGGGATGTACATAGTTGAGTTTTTGGTGTCGTGCTCTTTGGTTTAAAAATGGCATGGCTGCAGAAAGTGAAAGGAATCAGTTTAGTCGCTAGTGACTCACTCCATTTTAATTCTCTCTCCCTCTCACTTTTTAAAAAATAAAAGTTAAACTATAAAAAAGATAATTAAATGACAGACGTGTTTAAGAAAAATATTTCTGAATCTCAAATAAAAACAAAACAAGCTAACTGGACTAGCTGGATAACATATATAGTGTTGTCCTTTAAAAACAACCCACTCCAAATTGTACCCTAAAAACAACCCATTGAGATTTTTTAATTAAATAATTAAAATAATTTTACCATCTCATATACCCTGTCTTTCTATGCCCTTTAGAGTGTCAGGGGTGTAAAAACTGGTCAAAGAACGGTTTATTTACTTATTTTTTAAACAAGCTGAGAAAATGTAGATTTTTGGCAAAAAATGTGCTTCAGATTTGCATATTTTGTAAAAATGCATGTTATAAAGATTTTAGAGCATTTTTCGCGCGTTTTTATGTCATCCCATTACTATGAGAATAAAATATTAAAGTTTTAGCTCAGTTCGCCAATTAGAGTCCTTCTAGGAAAAAGTGAGTTCTTTTCAAATTCTTACTTAATTGGCTGCCAATTTGTAATGGAGAGTTGGAATTAAAAATGCTTAGCACTATAATGTTAGGGAGGATGAGCCGCTAGTACAGTTTTTTGTTCGATTTAATTATCCTTTTTATTAAGCTTTTAATGAAGAAAATATGAAACAGTGGGTTGTTTTTAAAGGACAGCACTATAACATCCAGTATCATTCTGAAGGTAAATAAACAAAAACTTTTGAATAAATCTATTATTAAACTAAATTAATCAGTTTTTAGTAGATTGTTTTCCATATTTTTATGTATCGTACCTGTTTTGCAACTGGATCTTTTTGTCTAAATTTAATCTAAAATTTTTCGATACAATGGATATTAAAGTTTCATATAAAGCAGCACAGAGAAATAAATTTTGGTACTTATACGTATTATACCGTCGACCGTTCAGCAGCCGTTAAATTCAGCGGTACAGCTATAGAGTAGTCAATACTCAATAGGATTTGATAAAGTTTTCGGATTTGGATTCAGCGGCACGGTCGACGGCATAGTACGTAAGAACCTAAATTTTATCATAAAAAAAGAATGTTCTAAAAAGTTCTCCTTATTGGATTTTTAAGATTGATATTTTGCTTTCTTTGTATCAGCAGCTGTTTTTCATTTATACCTAATTATAAGCTTAATTTATTAAAGCCTTTAACATAACCATTTCATATTATCAAACATTTTTACATTTATTTCCATTTATCAATCAAAAAATAGAATATTCTCGATTATTCTCAAAATTCTCGCCCCTGGAGAATATTCTCAGAATATTCTCGTTCTCCGAGAATATTCTCCAGAGAATATTCTCGACTCACATCTCTAATTAAAGGTATTTCAAATTTTGAGTTATTGGTGCCAAAATTTCTCGGGGTGTCGGTTACTGGTGCTGCTACCATGCCAACTTAAAAATATTTTAAAAATAGAAAATAATTACTTTTTCAAACAAATTGTTCTCTAGATAAATATTGAAATTTCATTTAATTTTTGAAAACAAAAAGTTTTTTTTCAGGGTAGTTTTATTAAGTAGCAATAGCTAATTAATTTTTATATTGTTCTTAAAGTGTCAATTACTGGTAACCAGTTACTGGTTAGATAAATAGCCAAACCATACAGCCACTATCGAGAACTAGGCGAAAATTGAGTAATCCTAAGTGAATATTTTTGAGTTTATGGCCCAGGGCCGTATCCAAGGGGGGGTTCTAGGGGTTCAAACCCCTCCCGAAATTTTGACATCAATTTTTATACTGTTTTTCATTGGAAATTCTGCAAATTTATAAGGAGCAATTCTCTTCCGTTGTAAGCTAAAGGGTCTCAAAATGAGTTAAAACACTACTTTTAGGGGTCAAATTTCAGAAATTTTTCTTGGGGGAAAACCCCCAACCCCCCCACCAAAAAATGAGTTTATCATTATTCTTTAAATTGAAAACTGTAAAAATTCCCCACAATATATTGAAAAAAGCTTAATTTATTTTAACTGAAAACTAATTTTAATTAAATAAGTAATGCCAATATTATTTATTTATTAATAAGTAGAACCCCTTTACAACGACCCTCTGTTATAGAAACCCTTGCGTTACAACAACCGGTAATAAAAACACCTTTTTATTACAATATTGTTATTTTTATTCGTTAAAACGTTTTCGTTTGTTTTTCGTTTTATTCGTTCGTTCGCTTTATCAAAGTTCTACTGTATCATTAAGTTCAGTAATATCAAATTTGTTTAAAGCAATTATTAATTAGTTAAAATTAACAAATAATTTAAAATTTAAGTGATTATTTAATTAAAAATTAATTAAAAGTAAAAATTAATTAACTTAGAATTAATTATTAATGGGGGTGAGGTGTAAGGGGCGCCGTAATTTATTGGCACGGAGGCGCCTTCATACCCAGGAACGGGCCTGCCTGTATTAGAGGTTAAATTAACTTTTTAGAACATTAAATTGAAGGATTTGAATCTGACCGTATCACACTGTTTTATTGTGGGAGCAACAATGAGCTCCACAATAATTAGGGTGGGTCTGGGGGTCCACCCCCAGAGATATTTGTAATTAAACTCTTAAACACAGAGTTTCTAATGGTTTTAGTAATATGGGATAAATTGCAGTTACAACATCATTTCATTTGCAAATTCTAAAAATTTGTATTGCACCCTACCAGTGGGGCCCTGTGCTTTAAAATGCTGAATTATTATATTTTTTTTTTCAAATCTTAGTTGAATAGGTGACAAATTTTGCATTATCAGCACATTAAAGTGTATGCGCATTTTACTTTAATTGTCTTTTGCATGCGTTCGACACCGAGTAAGGTATTTTTATTTTCTTACCGTCTTTTTCGTTCCATTTTCTACATGGTAATTTGAAGAATTTTAAAAGCCAACAAAACAACAGTAAAAATTATAACAAATATACTTTATATTTAGACAAATTCAAAATCTTGTTATTATTTTGAATAATTATTAAAGAGAGATTTTGAAGTATACACCTTGGATAAGTCTTTGAATTAAAGTTTTGTGTATGACTTTTTGCAGCATTAAAAAATCAGTATAATGAACACAAAGTAGTTAATTTTCTGGGTTTTCAATTCAAGATAAGTTTTGATTAAATACAATTTTCATAAAGAAGTACTCAAATAGAAAAATAAATGATTGTATTGTATTGGATGTGAGAGCATGGGTGCCACTCTTCAAAAATTGCAAGACTGAACTTTGAATTATTGTTTAAATCATTTTCCCCCAGCCTAGCAGATTTTTAATTGCAGAAAAACCTATAAAATATCGTATGATGAACAATTAAATAGGTCCTTTCATTTCAAGTTAAAGCTGTATCTGTGTAAAACAGGCTTATTTCTTGGCAAAATGTGCCTCGTAAATACTGAAATTTAGTACAAATCGCTGCTGATTTTACGCTTTGTATTAAAAAATTGGACAGAACATTCTCATAACTTTTAAGAAGACGGAATTCCATCCCAGCCCAAAATAAATGGGCAAAATAATAGTTTGTTCACTCATGGGTGTATTCAAATTGGTTAATGTGAACAAAACAGGTAGTTGAGCAAACCATGAGTTGAGAATTCAGCACTTTCATTCCAGAGATGGTCTTTCCAGTAGATCAGAAGTTAAAGTTAGAAAAAAAGCTTTTTTTAGAGAAATTATTTTGTGCCTATATATGCCACTGACAATGAATGATATAAGAAATAAAATGTGCTCTGAATGTAATACTCAATGCTAATTTTTATTTATGGAGAATTTGGCTGTTTTGAATTGAAGGGGGAAACTGCGGGGGTAAGCTGGGGGAAGATATTTTTGAGAATTAGGTTCAGGGGAAGGTTACAACTTTTTCCAGGTCCGCTTTCTAGTAGATCAGAAATTAAAGTTAGAAAATGAAGCCTTCTTAATTTAAAGTAGCCATTCATCCGAGTCCGTTTCATTAGCCTTTGGGCCTGGGGTGCTTATAATTACTTAGCTGTTAGCTAAATTAGAAAAATGTTAAAATTTATTTTAGAAATTTCTAAAATTTCCTCAATTAGTATCAGGTTTTCTATAATTCCCTGAGTTTCCCCTGATAATTCAGGTTAGTCACTATGCCAAAGAAGAATAAATAAATACAAGTTAAGGATAAGATTTAATAAAAAATGTGATTTATTAACCAAATTCAAAGGCCCCTCAATATAATGAATAACAGTATTCATTATATATTTGATACATACCAAGCTGATTTTGCTTTAATATTCATACTCTAAACAAGGAAAAGGAACTATTATGTAGTTCCAGGTTGTTGTAGCAACTGAGAATCAAATAATTCACTCATGCGCTTCTCAAACCATCTCTCTAAAGATCTAAATAAATAAATAGAGATCTAAATCTTAAAGATCTCTGTTCTCTAAAGACAGACCATAGAGAGCAAATTTTGTGATTCTCAGTTGCTGCAACTACCGTAGTTACAGCACATCCTTTATTAATATGAAATAGGCCGAGACAAGATTAGACAATATATCAAACTTTAGTACTAGTAGTAAAATAGAATCAAACACATTATTCAATTAGTGTGGATAGAAAGTTAGAATTACAAACTAGAGTTATCGTTTAAAGGGTACAGAAATTGATCAGTAAAGTAAAATAAGAGAAATTTCAATTATGAAAAAAGTACACTAAAAATTGCCTATTTGACAATTTTTCCCCAAAAATATAAAATGGAAAGTTTTCCAATAAAAAATATAAAGTGGGAAATTTTCCGACCCACATCACTACTATTACTTAGTTACCACCCTATACTTACAAAAATAAAGGGACGGTACTGGAAAAGAGAATCCTTGTCTAAACTTAAAACGTCCTACGTGAAAATTATCTCGAAAGTAACAAAATTTCGCGACTGAGATTCAAACAACGATGTGTTTTGGAATGGTGCCAAAAACAAAACAAGAAAAAATGTCACAGTGCAGTAACAGTAAGCAGTCCATCATGCTTACAAAAAATAACTAATGGAAAGTAAGAAAAGAAGAGTACTTTACATTGCTTATAACAGGGTGGCCACAGAAAACTTATTTCAAAATTCCCTGATAATTCCAGGTTTTCCCTGATAATCTGGTAGGATTTTCCCCTCTGATATTTTATAAAAATAGTAAATTCTAATCTTCTAGAAAACAGGAGGACTGTGTAATCGGAAAAAAGAAGAAATATAAATGAGATCATTTCCAGACCTTTATCACACAAAAGAACCCTTTTTTGAACATTTCCTTTGCAACCACACTAATTTATATGCATTCGAGATTTTATTCTGTAGGAAGGAGAACGGAAATGCACATTTAAAGATTTGAAAATTAGAAAAATGTTGAGTGTATTTTTAAAACTAGGGCAATTTTCAAAATTTCCCAGATTATTATCAGATTTCCTAAAACTCCCCAATTTTTCCAGGTTTTTACGGTTTTCCAGGTCTGTGGCCACCCTGTTATAAGCATTCTTGAGAAGGATGGTGAGCAAAACAAGCATCCACTGGGTGCTCCAATAATGTCTGGAATGTATTAGGGGCCATGCACTAATTACGTAAGGATGATTTTGGCAATTTTTGACCCCTCCCTACCCCCATGTAAGGGTACTTAAGATTTTTCAAACCCCTCCCCCCTACATTCTTACGTAAGATTGTTTTGTTTCGACTTTTGACAACTGGAAGATGGATTCAATAGTTTTATTTTTTATCATAACTCAATGCTACTCCAACAAAAAAGATAATTTTTAAAAAAAAATTTAAAGCTTCGATAATACACCGAGATCGTCAGCATTCTTAAGTTTTTCTGGGGTTATTCATCAGTAATTTGATTGGAATAATTGGAATTTGTTTACATTAACTTGGAAAATCTTACGTAAGAATGGGTTTGACCTCCCCCCCACCTCCTAAGTAAAGGTATGTAGAGATTTTTCCCACTCCCCCTCAGGACCCTTACATAATTAATGAATGGCCCCTTAAATTTCAATGAAAACTCCCAAATTCTTCCCAACCTTATTATTGGTTGCAGTCCACATGACATGTGAGAAAGGGGGGTAAAGTGTGACATAGGGGAGAGAGGGGTCAAAAACGTCGAAAAAAAAGTGTGACATCATATATGGATGGCCCCTTAGGTTGCTAAGGAGGGTGAGCATCCCCTGGTTGCTCTAATAATGTGTGGAATGTCTCATCAGTCCCTCCTGTGCTGCTTGGAATGGTTCTTGAGTTTGGTGCCTGTCGCGAATCCCTTTCCGCAAGTACCGCAGTTGTATGGCTTGCGGTCCGAGTGTCTCAGCATGTGGGTCCGAAAGTGGTCCTTGCGCAAGCTCGAGTGGCCGCACAGGGTGCAAGCGTACCGCTTGATGCCGCTATTCTGGCACACGGACACCGTGAAGTCTGCTGAAAAGACCAAAAAGAGTTGTCAATATAGGACATTAAATACTACATTTCATTAACAATAGGATGTTAAATATTCATATGCAGCTTTGATTATTTACAGGGGTCAATCCAGATATTTTTTGGGGCCCATTTTTGTAAAGAAAATGTTTTAGTGAAAAATTAAAGTCAAATCATCTTTAAATTTTTCAAATTATCATGAAATAACATTTTTGATTTGAAATAAACAAGATTTTGTAAATGTTTTCTTGCAGTTAATCAATAAACCTAATTTGAATTTTGTGAAAGGGTCGTTTTTATGAACGTGAATTTTGTGAAGGGGCCCTTTTTAGGAGGCGGAATTTTGTGAAGGGGCAGCAAAAAGGCCCCAATTTTCAGTTGGATTGACCCCTGATTTATTTAACAAGTTTGATTCAAGGTCAGTTTCAAAGTTCACTATCGGTTCCTCGAATTTTTGAGGTTAAAAAAATTGTGGATCATTAGGGGACATCCATAAATTACGTGAGGTCAAAAAGGGGGGAGGAGGTCTAGCGAATTCTCACCAAGGGGGAGAGAGGGGTCCAAAATTTGGAGAAAACACTTCATGTAATTTATGTACGTCCCCTGACAAACACTCTCCATGTTTTTGTGTAAACACCGTATTCAGAACAAAAATTCAACGATCCCTGAGCAGAACAGGATTCGATAGATCCAAACGTTAGAAAATAATCTTTTCAATCATTCACTGACTCTGTTATCAAGGCGCCTTTAACTGATTAACATTCAAATGAACTAGTTCAATTCAGTTGATTGTATTCAACAGATACAGGGGGGAAGATTGAATCATCCAAGATTTCGGTACTTCAGCATGAGCCAAAGTTAGAAACAAGCTGAAAAAAAACAACAAAGAATGTTAAGTTTCCAGCGCAGGGTCTGAATTATGAGTGAACATCAATTTAGAATAGGACTATTTACTCAGTTTTTCCTTCCCCATAGTGGGCCAAGAAACATTGATGCAGTCAAGTATAGAAGTATCTTTTAAATTTTGGTATATTTTGATACGTGATTTGTAAAACGCTGTCAATTTTGTCCAATTGGAGAGATGACCCTGGTTAATCTTAAAGTGTAACAAGATTTCAAATTTGAAAAAGTTTCCCTTCAGCTTTGAATTATTACCAACACACATTATAATTACTTATTTTTAGGTAGATACTGCATACATGATATGTTGTGTATTCAAAGCTTAAAATATGCAATTTCAATACCATTGAAAACAGATAGATTTCACAAACATTTTTCAATGAACACATTGAAGTAAAACAATACCTAAAAATATCTGTATTTTGTATAATACTTTTGAATAGCAGATTTGGCAAAAAAGCTGCACAAACCACATTTAATCAATGATATTTATTTATACAACTACTGAACTCCAGACCTAAATTTAAAAAAATTAAACAGTGAGGAACCATCATACAATAAAACTACTACTATTAAGATAGAGAGAAAGCATAGATTTCATTCATAAAAAGTGACTTAATTAAAGTGATTCTAAATAAAAGTATGAAGACTGATTTAGAAACTCAAACATCAAATAAAAGCCGACAGGGGGTTATTGGCAGAATTTTTGGCAATCACAAGCACTGTCTTCTTCTCGGAATTGACGCATATGTTAGAGCACGGCTTACTAGATACTTCTATAGGCTATCCGAGTTTTAAACAATGAAAACCATTTGACAACTTTTCCCACCTATATCACCTAAAGCCCTGGATGAAGACGTTACTTAAGTAGCGACATACTTTGATCTTGCTGATCTTGCCGCTTTTGATTTTGATTGGACGTTTAACAGTCACGCATGTAAACAGCCGCCATTGTGGTGAAATGGTATTTAAGCCCAGAGCCAGTGCGATAGATTTTCATACTAATACACCTTGTGAGGTAAGTTTAAAATAATTTAATTATATTTATACTAACCAAGTTTTACGGAATTATATTTGTAATGATGCGCAAGTTATGTATTGCATTTATCATGCTCACTCGATGAATTAATCAACCCGTATTGATTTTGTAAAGTGATCAGGTCATTATAAAAAAAAAAACACAGTTTTCATTAATCGTTTTTGATTAATTTTTTAACATACATATGTAGCAGATTTGATATGCATGTCGTGGCCTCAAAAAACTAATTCAAAATATCTTTAAAAATACAAATTTAACAATAATATCCATCCAGTATCTTAAAATCAAAGCTATAAACAATGCTTAAAATCGTTTTCCCTAATAAAGTTAAAGTTATAAAACAGCCTGAGTAATAATTATTATTTCTTTCAAAATAACCAACTTCTCGCAGAGGTTGGAAAAGAAAAAATTTTTTTTCAACCATTGCAACTCCTTTCCCTCATAGCGGACTTTATGAATAGCGCATTTCACCACAATGGCGGACGATTGAACTCATGTCGCTACTTAAGTAACGTCTTCATCCAGGGCTTTAATATCACCCACCGCCTTCAACACTGGATTTTGGATTTGATGGGATTTGCCACCGCCTTCCCATCTGGATTTGCTATGATTTCCGTACACGGCTAGCCTGTATTCTAGTAAGCCGTGTATCTGTATCTAGTAAGCCGTGGTTAGAGGCTGGGACTAGTGAACTGTTCAAAATAAAAAGCAAAGAGGACTAATGATTCAATTTCCCCCGTTGAAAATGAGGAGAGTCCTGTTGCCTTAGAAATGTAAACAGAGCTCATTCAACTTGTGATAGACAGACAGTATTTGTGTTGTGATCTTGATAAGTGTTCTAAAAATAGTGTTGAAAAATATGTTTGGATGAAAACACTATAAGAACACAGCTTCTGTAATGTTACGTCTTTTACTCGCACAACACAAATCAAAACGCACTTTGGGTCAGAAGCGTTCATCATTTTGTTCACCCACACCCTATGCATTCGAGTTATCATGTTGTGAAGCATACCATGTGATTTCGGGGTTTACCGTGAAGTATCAAAGTTTCATCAATGACGTTATACCCCTAGTTCCATGAAACGCAATTGGACAAGGGCGCCACCCAGATCTTATCGTGGCTGCAACCAATGATTATTTTTTGCCCCTCCTTGCCATTCTATTCTACCCACAAAAGATTGATATTTCGCACAATTCGAGTTTCATATGAATTCGGGTGTTTGTCCCTTTGGGATATTGTCATCTTATAATAATTTTGGATTTGTATGTGCCATAATGTTTTTGTATTTATGCGTGTTAGTGTACTGTTTTTGTGTTTTATTGTTCTTGTTAATAAATTTGAATTCACTGAATGGGCAATAACTCGCCAAATATATATTCAGGATAATGTAGTAACCTCCACTATATATACTTGTGTGTGATGTGCCATGTCTTGTCATGTGTTAGTGTAAAGCTCTGTAGTCCCTGATACGCTTTTCGCCACTGCAGATTTTTTCTTCCACTGTGCATTGCTTGGCCCCGCAGTGATATCTGGTTCCAAAAACTCAGCTAAACCACACTATAGTCAGTTACAACCATCTAGAAGGAGAATGGGTCTGTTTTAAGACCCATCACAAAATTCTCATCTTCTAAAAAAGACCCTTCACAAAATTCCAATTCCCAAAATCGGACTCTTCACAAAAGTCCCAAGATCAAAAATGGTTTGAAATTTGTTTTCAGGAGTGTTTTTATCATTGTGGATAGAATCTGCCAGTTTTGGACCCATTCCATAAGTTTCGAATGCTGTGGTTGTACTGTGGGGGACCTTCATTTTCACAAAATTCCATTTGATTTTTTGCAAAATTTCTAAAACAGGACCATGGCAAAAAGACATGGATGAATCCCTGAGAACGTTTGCACAGAATACTGCCATTAGGGTCTGTTTGCCAGGGGATTCAAGCAATTGGTACAATGGACCTTTGGTGCCTGGTTTTTTGCCCCTCCTTGTTATTCTATTCTACCCACAAAAAATTTCTCATTTGTCCGAGTGTTTTCAGGTGTCGAACATCCCCCGATGCACGTAGGAGTGAGTCTTGAGGTTCCCCTTGGACTTGAAAGCCTTCCCGCACAGGTGGCACTGGAAGGGCCTCAGCCCAGAGTGCCGCAGAACGTGGGCTTTAAAGTTGTCTTTCCGCCGAGTTAGAAGACCGCACACGCGGCACCCGTACAACGGTGCCCCTGTACGTTTGCAGATTGAGACGAGAGGGCTCATCTTGGTCAGGTCACCATCTGAAACAGAAACTTCGTTAGAATCACACACAAAAAAGCACAGAGAGATGATAACATGGTATATTATCACTGTTTGAAAACATTGAAAATCAAGGACTTTGCAAGGCCCTCAACAAAATTCTTCAAGGACCTTTTTTCGCAGACATTTAAAAATCATAACCCTCGAGACAACAGTTCTGGGCATTTCTCACTCAACCAAAAACTGGTTCCACCTAGTTGGTTCACTTGTGGAACCGATGTAGAGGGCTTTACTATCATATTTTCATGATCAGAGTGTTTCAAACGTCGTCGGTACCTGTGGAAAGGAAATTTAGATGAATCAGTGAGTGGATTCAAAATTCAAGGACCTTTTGCATTTTTCAAGGACATAGGCTGCTTTTCAAGGACTTACATGGACCTAATTTTAGCAGAAAAAAAAAGGACCGTGGGAACCCTAAATAAATGAAGTTGCACATCGAAGTGGCATGGGTGCCACTCTTCGAAAATTGCAAGACGGAACTTTGAACTATCTTTTTAATCATTTTTCCCCAGTCTAGCAATTTTTTAAAATTGAAAACTTATAAAATATATGAACAATTAAATAGGTCCTTAAATTTTAAGTTAGAGCATTATCTCAGTCAAACAGCCTTATTTGTGTGCAAAATGTGCGATGTAAATACTGAAATTTAGTACAAATTGCTTCCAGTCAGTCAGCTGATTTTGAGTTTTGTAATAAATCCGAGACGGAATTCCGTTCACGGAACTTTTAGAAAGACGGAATTCCGTCCCCAGTACGGAAGAGTGGCACCCATGCGAAGTGGTAATTTCCACGACAGTTGAAGCATGCGCAGCAATAGCAGTTTGTTATTACGTGTTTTAAAACATTAAAGTTATGTCCATTTTCTATCGTGGAGATTAAAGCTACCTTTTGGAGACATTTTCAGATCCAACCACACAGTTGTAAAGGCTAATACTAAGCACAAAAAAATTTAAACATTTCACTATAAGTTGAAACCTAGAAAAAAGCATAATTTAAAAATTTTAGGGGTAATCCAAAGAAACCAGGCCTGGTGCCAAAAATGGCAGTAAAATAATAGATTCTGGTAACCCAGTTCTATAGATAATAAATGGCAGAGGCCCAATTTCGCCAAAAATGTCACCCAGCCCCGGTTTGTTTGGATTTACATATTTTAGAAACTGGTGATAAGTAAAAACAATTATGATTAAAACAGCAAAAAATCTAAATAATTTTCCCATGATCTTTTCAGATTGCATCTCTGTACAAAGCCTTTTCCAAACACATTGCACTTATAGGTCTCTAAACTGTAATGATTGCTGCATTCAACACTAGAGAACCTGAAAATAAAATAATCTTAAATAAAATCTCTTGATAAAATACTTCTCAAAAATGTATCCCCACCGAAAAAGACAGTTTGAAATGAAAGAAAATTTTCAAAACAAGAAGCAGGGGTCTGTTTAGGTTTTTTAAGAGGGACCTATTTTATGAAAATTTAGAAAATTTGTGAAAAATTATCTGTAAACTTGTGAAACTCAACATAAAAAAATGTACTACATAATTTTTTTAAACATAAAAAAAGAAATAAAATTTAGTCTAGAATGGCTAAAAATTTGAGAGAATACAGCTTACTAGAGAACTTTCTTTCAAAATTGTATTTTGTGAAGGTACCTTTTTTCCTGAAACCGAATTTGTGGAGGTACCTATTTATCAAATTATGAATTTGTGAAAGTATCTCAAAACAGTAGTAAAATTGTCCTGACAGACTAATGGGAAGTATCAACATTTTATACAGATAAAACCATATGATTGATAAAAATTCAAAATGTTTTAAAATATTTGAAGAATTGAAGTTTAAAAATATGAATTTTCACGTTTCTATTTCTAAATTGTGAGAGGGTAGATAATGCATTGGTATCAAAGAACACCAATTTCATAAAAAGGTCTAAAAAGGATACTATTTAGGGTTAGAAGTAGATTCTCCGTTATAATTAAACTATAGTTATACATTTTCCCAATATTTTTTTGTTAAAAATCAGAACATTTTAATTAGTACAATACTTTTTTCAACATCCGAAAATGAAACTTTCAATTTCAATCCTGTTCGTAAACAAAAACAACTAGAGAGATGCCAACAATAAATTTATAAATATCAGAATTATTAATATTTAAAAAATTAGAAAATAATGATGTAAAATCAAATGAGACACTTGCACAATCTCAAAAGTTCAAATAATATTTATAAAGAGTGAAATAAATGTTGTAGTTAATTTAAACATTTAAAAGTATTAAATTATTTTCATTTCAGAGGTTCATTATTTATAAGTTAATAAAGTGGCAACAGTTTTAGTAGTGGACACGTGACACAGTCGATAGTTTTGATTGGATTGCAGGGAATTACTTTGTTTGTAAATATGGAGGAGGTAAGTTCAAGAAAAAAGAAACTACATCTCATTTAACAGACATTAGATAGTCAATATCCCTCTAATATCTAAATATTAGGGAATTCCTCAAGTTTAAGAATACTTTTGAATTTAAACTTGGGGGAATTCACATTCAACTGTTACTTCGTGAAATTACTTTGAACGTAGTTAGGGCTATACTGTGTTGAACAATAGGTACTTTAAAATATTTGAGAGTTCTTTTAAACCTTTTCTGTTTAGCCGCCTTTTACAATGTTTGTGAACTTTTAAGGATTTCTTGGAAATATTTATAAAACTACTCTCATTTCGAATGTTCCTCAATTGCAAAATTCTGTGTCATCAACCCCCTTATCTAGAAACGCTTTTGTTATAGTCTGTTCACTTAGAACTGGCGCCTGAGACGAAATGTATTAGTAGCACTGCAGTTACTTTTGTAATTATCATCGGAAAGCATTTTCTTCTGCAACGACAAGTCAGCCGAAACAGAAGTAGTTAAAATACTGTAAAAAAATCGGTCACTGAATTGTGTGATGACCGTAATGAAGCAATATTGAGCGTTTTTGATCCTGTTTCAGGCACCAATTCAAAATGAACAGACTATAATATGATTTAATTGAAGGTTCAGATATCTTATCTATCCCGCTAAACATTGCTATGTCAAAGATTAGAAATAGCCTCAAGAATTACTAAGCAACCTTTTGAAATATACAGTTTTGTCAATAAAAACAGTTAAAATTTGGTGATTTATAGATATGTGGTGTTAAAAACGACTTGGCGTGACCAAAGAAATGCCCAAGTAAAAAAAAGCTTGATTTCCAGAATGTGTAATTCGGTTACCAGTGATGTAATTCCGTTACCGCTGCATAATATTCAATTAAAAATATTGATTCAAGAGTATAAACTCAGTAACGAGTGTTTTTTTACAGGTTAATATGTGATTAATTAAACCACATAAAATAAAGAAAATCTTAGATAGATTCACAGGAATTTTAACTTGACTAAATAGTATAACTTTTAAGCATGCCTTTTTTATGTAATTCCGTTACTAAGCATATATTTAAAAATTTCTCAAAAAATTACTAATTGGTTTAGAATTATTTCAAATGCATATTTTGTGTTCTATTAATGTACTTATGCCTGGAAGAAATCAGATTAGAAAAGTAATATTAATAAGAATAACTTTGTCAAATTGAAGTTAGAAATTTTAAATTTGCTCAGATTTGTAATTCTGATACCTTTGTCCGTAATTCCGTTACCAAAGAATTGTCCATTTCCTATTTTGTTGGCAATATGCTTAGATATGCTAGAGCCAATGAAAAAATAAACCAACGTTTTTCAATATGAAAATGTTGTTTTTTCAAAGATTCATCATTGTTATAATGTAATCACTTCCAAGTATTTCATCAGCCAAAGGCTTTACTCCGCACGTGGGGGCCCGCAAAAGGTTCTTATCGCATACATTTTATCTAGGTCACGCCCGCCTCCCATGTGTTGGATTGGATGCTGAACTGTCAATCACTGAATAGTTTCACTTCGCAAACTGAGGTTATATAAGTCTGTGCGAAGGTCTTTGTTTAACACACTCTCTAGCTTTAGCTCTTAGTTCGATGTAGCAGTTGTAAGTTTATCGTAGTTTCGTATCGTATGGGTTTTTCAGGTATATTGAGATCCCTGATGGCTGTGAATAGAAAATCTCTGTTAAAATACTGTCGTATGCAGTTTTAAAGTCGATGAATAGATGATAAGTGTCAATTCCGTATTCTCTGCATTTCTCAAGTATTTGTCTCAGGTTAAATATTTGTTCTTGTGTGGATCTTCCTCTTCTAGATAAATAATTCCTCTTCATAGATAATCTCCAATGTTACTTTCAACATAAGGAGTTAGCCTATTGAACAAGATATTTGCAAATATTTTATAAGTTGTACATAATAGGCTTATGCCCTGATAGTTGGAACAATCTAGTGTGTCGCCTTTCTTGTGAATGGGGCAAATGATGCTAAGGTTCCACTCTGTCGGAAGTATCTCACGGTCCCAGACTGACAACAGTAAGTTATGATCAAAGATGGTCCTGAGTATTTTAATAGTTCAGATGGAATAGAGTCTGGACCGGCGGCTTTATTAATTTTTAGTTTTTTTAATGCTTCCTCAACTTCGTCCCTTGAGGGAGATGCAACTACCTCTTGGTTAACCATAGTTGAGTCTGGAGGTTCATAAGTAGAGTTCTTAGTATTCAGCAATTCACAAAAATGCTCATTCCATCTTTGGAGTATGTCACCTCTGTCACTTAAGATTTTACCATTCCTGTCTTTGCATAGAGTGCTTCTAGGCTTAAATTCTCCACGTCCAGAATTGATCTGCCGATAGAATGCTCTGCTTTCATTTGATCTCCTAAGGTGTTCAACACCCTCCAAGATACTTATCTGAACACTCTCTTTTCCTCCCTTCGTGCTGGTTTGTTTTCTTCAACGCTGCTTCTTGTATGTCTTCTCTGCAGCATTTTTTCATAGGCTTTTTTTTTTGTTACTAATGCGCAGTCTGCATCAAACCAGTCTCTAGGCTCCGTTGCCCTGGTCTCTCCCGAAATTGAATTGCCGGAGTCAGTGACTGCCTGTTTAAGAACAGACCATTCTGTGTGTTTGGATCTTCAATGGTCGACCCCATGTTGTTTCGAGTCTTTTCTCTAAATCAGTTTGATAGTTCTGTCTTATTACTGGATCTTTTAATTTATTGCAATCAAATTTAACTGAGCGCTCACCCCTAACTTTCCTTGCGTTTGAAATTCTACAACGTATTTTAGCTGTAACAAGATAGTGGTCCGTGTCAAAATTTGCACCTCGACGTGATTTTACATCTAATATGTTTGATAGGTGTCTTGCATCGATGAGCACATGGTCAATTTGGTTAAGGGTCAGGCGTTTTCCAAGTCATCTTGTGTATGTTTTTGTGGTCGAACATGTTGTTATGTTTCGCAGCTAAATGTATAACTCTTGTACCGTTATCATTTGATTCTTCATGTAAGCTAAACCTTCCGCTAGTAGGTCTAAACCCACTTTCTCTTCTAATTTTGGCATTCATGTCACCCAAGATAATTTTAACATCATTCTTAGGGCAGGAAGCCAGTAGATGATTAAAACTGATCTTTGTCAATGTCATCCTTATCTTCAGTTGGCGAATGAGCGTTTATGACTGAAAAGTTTGCAAAAGGGCCCTTTAATCTGATTTTACATAGTCTAGGAGTCATTGCCTTCAAAAGATTCAAAAGGAAGCCAGATTAGAAGAAAGAACAGGGTTGGAAAAAAACCAGGTTTTTTTCAAAAAAACCTAAAAAACCCGGTTTTTTTGGTTTAAACCAGGTTTTTTTGGTTTAAACCGGGTTTTTTTACTGAAATTCTTCCCTAACACATAAATACAAATATTTCTGATTGTTTTCATTTATGAATGCATTTAATAAATAGTTCATCAATTCAGCTATTAACTAAGTGAATTAATTAATTAAAATTAATTTTATTTAATTAAAAAAAGTTAAAATTATACATAACCATAAAAAACCAAGGGAGTCTGTTTAGAGCATTAAAAAACCATCTGGTTTTTATAATGCATATTATATTTAAAAATCCAGTGCTTATTTGATTAAAAAACCCAATTGGTTTTTATTATGTATTCAAATATCCAGTTCCTTAATGAATTAAAAAAACAAATAGTTGTTTTTTATAAATAAAACCAAGGCATTATTCATAAAAACCAAGGCCAAGGATTCTTTTTAGAGCATTTAAAACCAACTGGTTTTTATAATGCACATTTAAAAATCCAATGGATTAAAAAAAACAATCGGTTTTTATGATACATTCAAATATCTAGTCTAGTTCTAAATGAATTAAAAAAAACCAAATTGGTTTTTTATAAAAAAAACAAACAAGGGAGTCTTTTTAGAGCATTAAAAAACCAAGTGGTTCTTTATAATGCAAATTTAAAAATCCGGTGATTAGTTGATTAAAAAAACCAATTGATTTTTATTATGCATTCAAATATCTAGTTCTTAATGAATTAAAAAAAAAACAAGTTTCAAAACCAAACCACTCCAGGTTTTTTATAAAAAAACCAGGAGTCTTTCTAAGAAAATTTCAATTGGCTAATTGTTTTCAAAAAATTGCATAGCTTTACAGCATTAATGTCAGAAGCATTCAACATATTTTGTTCAAAAGACAATATTTGAATCAATAAATGACTTAAAACCCAAAAGTTTAGCTAAAATTTTTTTGGAAAAAAACCAAAAAAACCATTTTGGTTTTTTTATGAAAAAAACCATTTGGTTTAAACCGTGGTTTAAACCATGGTTTAAACCAAATGGTTTAAACCGTGCCAACCCTGAGAAAGAATATTTAGAAACTTTAAGAACCAAATTTATCAATAAAGTTATTGGAAATTGGAATCAGCAATTTCCTAAAGAATCTAATCTTTGGATATTTTAAACGCACTAACAGTTCTGTTTCAACCAAAAAATTATCCTTTAACCCAGCGTTTCTCAACCGGGGTTCCGCGAGGCCTCCTCAAGGGTTCCGCGAGAAATTCGAAACAAATTTTTTTTGTTGTCCTAGAATCTAGAACAAAAATTTTTTCCTTCGAATTTCTCGCGGAACTTATATTACAATTAACTTTATATAATATCAGTTCATCAAAATCCAAATCCTTCCAAAAAATACATGCCTGAAATTAGGACTAAGTGTACCAAAAACAAGATAGAACCCTGTTTTTAGGGGTAAAGTTCCAAAAATTTTCTGGGGAAAGATCCCAGATCCCCTTTTGTACTTGGAAATCTATTTGAATAACTTTAAATATTAAGTTCATATAAATGTACATTCAAAATTTGGACTTATGTTAGTGTACCAAAACTAGTTAAAAACCTGGTTTTTTAGTCAAACTTCCAAAAATTTTCTGGGGGAGGACCCCCAGATCCCCCTTTGGTAATTGTATTTTTATTACTAACAACTTTTCCTTTATTAAGTTTTTAGGACCTAATTATCACCTAAAAAGATAAATCAGACCTATTAACTATGTGGGGAAGGGACTGGAGAGTAATTTTGGGCCCCTCCCGAAATAAATTCCTATATACGCCACTGATTTCTTTGTTACTTATTTTTTCCGTTTTATTTAATAATTTAAAAAATAGTGAGAAAAATATTGTTACATGGACGCTAGGGTTCGCGGAACTTGGGCATTGTCAAAAGGGTTCCGTGGGAGTAAAAAGGTTGGGAAACGCTGCTTTAACCAATAAAGACATAAATTAATAAGGCACAGAAAGTTTGAACATGCTTGTGGATTATTTGGACAGCAAAACAGTGAAGTTCATAGACAAAAATAAACTGCTGAATAACTTCTTCCAGGGCAATTCTTTGGTAATGGAATTACAAAGCAGAGCAAATTTACAAGTTTTTACTTTAATTTTACCAAGTTATTATTATTATTTTTTAATCTGATTTTTGTGCAGGCATGAGTACAGTATTAGAAAACAAAATATGCATTTGAAATAATTCTAAAAGAATTAATAATTTTTTGGGAAATTTTTAAATGCTTGGTAACGGAATTACGCTTCAGAGCAAATTCGAAAGTTTTTACTTTAATTTGTACAAGTTGTTATTATTATTTTTTAATCTGATTTTTGTGCAGGCATGAGTACAGTAATAGAAAACAAAATATGCATTTGAAATAATTCTAAAAGAATTAATAATTTTTTGGGAAATTTTTAAATGCTTGGTAACGGAATTACGCTTCAGAGCAAATTCGAAAGTTTTTACTTTAATTTGTACAAGTTGTTATTATTATTTTTTAATCTGATTTTTGTGCAGGCATGAGTACAGTAATAGAAAACAAAATATGCATTTGAAATAATTCTAAAAGAATTAATAATTTTTTGGGAAATTTTTAAATGCTTGGTAACGGAATTACGCTTCAGAGCAAATTCGAAAGTTTTTACTTTAATTTGTACCAGTTGTTATTATTATTTTTTAATCTGATTTTTGTGCAGGCATGAGTACAGTAATAGAAAACAAAATATGCATTTGAAATAATTCTAAAAGAATTAATAATTTTTTGGGAAATTTTTAAATGCTTGGTAACGGAATTACGCTTCAGAGCAAATTCGCAAGTTTTTACTTTAATTTTACCAAGTTGTTATTATTATTTTTAGAATCTGATTTTTGTGCAGGCATGAGTACAGTAATAGAAAACAAAATATGCATTTGAAATAATTCTAAAAGAATTAATAATTTTTTGGGAAATTTTTAAATGCTTGGTAACGGAATTACGCTTCAGAGCAAATTCGAAAGTTTTTACTTTAATTTGTACAAGTTGTTATTATTATTTTTTAATCTGATTTTTGTGCAGGCATGAGTACAGTAATAGAAAACAAAATATGCATTTGAAATAATTCTAAAAGAATTAATAATTTTTTGGGAAATTTTTAAATGCTTGGTAACGGAATTACGCTTCAGAGCAAATTCGAAAGTTTTTACTTTAATTTTACCAAGTTATTATTATTATTTTTTAATCTGATTTTTGTGCAGGCATGAGTACAGTAATAGAAAACAAAATATGCATTTGAAATAATTCTAAAAGAATTAATAATTTTTTGGGAAATTTTTAAATGCTTGGTAACGGAATTACACTTCAGAGCAAATTTGCAAGTTTTTACTTTAATTTTACCAAGTTATTATTATTATTTTTTAATCTGATTTTTGTGCAGGCATGAGTACAGTATTAGAAAACAAAATATGCATTTGAAATAATTCTAAAAGAATTAATAATTTTTTGGGAAATTTTTAAATGCTTGGTAACGGAATTACGCTTCAGAGCAAATTCGAAAGTTTTTACTTTAATTTGTACAAGTTGTTATTATTATTTTTTAATCTGATTTTTGTGCAGGCATAAGTACAGTAATAGAAAACAAAATATGCATTTGAAATAATTCTAAAAGAATTAATAATTTTTTGGGAAATTTTTAAATGCTTGGTAACGGAATTACGCTTCAGAGCAAATTCGAAAGTTTTTACTTTAATTTGTACAAGTTGTTATTATTATTTTTTAATCTGATTTTTGTGCAGACATGAGTACAGTAATAGAAAACAAAATATGCATTTGAAATAATTCTAAAAGAATTAATAATTTTTTGGGAAATTTTTAAATGCTTGGTAACGGAATTACGCTTCAGAACAAATTCGCAAGTTTTTACTTTAATTTGACCAAGTTGTTATTATTTTTGTAATCTGATTTTTGTGCAGGCATGAGTACAGTAATAGAAAACAAAATATGCATTTGAAATAATTCTAAAACATTTATCAATTTTTGAGAAACTTTTAAATGCTTGGTAACGGAATTACGCTTCAGAACAAATTCGCAAGTTTTTACTTTAATTTGACCAAGTTGTTATTATTTTTGTAATCTGATTTTTTGCTGGCAGAAGTTTAGTAATAGAAAACAAAATATGCATTTGAAATAATTCTAAAACAATTATCAATTTTTTGAGAAACTTTTAAATGCTTGGTAACGGAATTACATAAAAAAAGACATGGTGAAAAGTGATGTTTAGTGTAGTTCAAATTCCTGTGAATCTTTCTAAGTTTTTTCTTTATTTTATGTGGTTTAATCAATCACATATTAACCTCTAAAAATACACCTGTTACTGAGTTTATACTCTTGAATCAATATTTTTAGTTGAATTTTATATAGCGGTAACGGAATTACATCACTGGTAACGGAATTACACCTTCTGAAAATCAAGTTTTTTATGCTTATAATTTTATTTCCAGTACATACATTTCAAATGACCCTTATTTGTTTTCTCACATGTCATCTGTGAGTTTGTAAATATAGGTTTTTTCTTGTTACACTAATTTGAAATACCCCCAAAGATGGTTAGTACAGATTCTGATTACATATTTTTCGATATACAGTAAACTCTTGTTAGTACGCCCCCGCTTAGTGCGACGTCCCGCATATTACGACGTTTTTCTCCGGTCCCTGGTATCAATAGGCCTTTTATCATTAAAAACTATCCGCTTATAGCGCCCCCGCTTATAACGACTTCCCGCATATATCGACGCTCTTTTCCTATCCCCCGAAGAAAAATCTCGTTTATTACGTCGTCAAGTAACTTTCAAATAATGTATGAGCTACAGTAACTGTTGAAAACGGGAGTAAAACAATATGGTAGAACTGGTTTTTTCCCACCCGCTCCTCTTTTTTCCTCGATTCCCCCCCGTTGCGCCCTCAAAAACAAGGATGATCAGTGTCTTGCTTGCAGGGCACGTGGGTTGTCCTGAGACAAATCAGAACCCTCCCTCCCTGAATTTCTTGGAAATTCTCTCCCCTCTCCTCCAGTTCGACTTCTGCATTCCATAGCTCATGTTTCAGTCCACTGTTGTGTAAGTTCAGATACCTTATTCAATATTCATTCTTTCTTGGCAAATTCAAAATGGCAAGTTCTTCTGGATGTAAAAGGAAAGCTTTGAGTTTCGTTGATAAATTAAAGATAATCAAGCTTTATGACGCGAAGAAAGTTGTTATGAATAAGCAGCAATTTGCAAATGAACAGGGGTTGCATGTCTCTTCATTCAAAACAATCTGAAAAAAAACGTGATGAATTCGAAGAAAACTCCTTTTCATGCATTAGTAAAAGGAGAAGAGTTCGTAAAGGTAAAAATAGTGTACCAGTGGTTTCAACAAGCTCGAGTGTCCATTTCGCCCATTATGACGGAAAAAAAGGGGAATAACTTTTTAGTCTCACAAAATGAAATAAGAGACACCATTTTGTTTGTTATGTCATGATTTTCAAGTGTTATATTTAAATAGTATACCAATAAAAGATGTAAAGGTAAGAATGTTTTGTTCAGTGTTTAGACATTGTTCTTTCGTTTCTATTTTAGTGATAAAATCCTGCTTAAAAAGGTGTCTAGGTAAGATTAGGTATTACGGTGTTTTATGGAATTCCGCATATAGCGTCGTACCGCTTATTATTTCACAAATTTTTTTTCACAAATCCCCTTGAACGGCGTACTAATGAGAGGTTACTGTATATATAATCGTAGGGTGATAGTTGTAATTTTTTTTCCAAAGTTCTTTGGGTTTTTAAGTTTTAGCCAGTAAGTGTCAACGGCACAGTTTGACTCTACATTTTTGGATTCAGTGGCACGGTTGGACAGGCTAATAGGGAAGTAACACTTTTTTGTAGTGTATGAAGGTTTTTTTTAATATAGTGTTTCTTTTTACCTTTGGTGTTTTAGTCATTTTGTGTCAGTAAAATTTTGTTCTGTTTTTCAGGATCAAAGCAGCAAATGAAATGAATAAGTAGTGCAGCTGTTATTGTTTGCATTTTGTATCTGTGATTAATAATTCTTTCTCTTTCAGGAACAAAGCTGTTACCATGCGTCTATTTGTAACTATAGTGGGGCTCAAATTCTCCCAACTATGTTTGTTCTCGTTTTGTATCGGTTAAAGTGAAATTCTGTCTGATTCTAAGTCAGTCATTCTGAAATAAATTGTTCACTGCGATTGAGTCGCGTTTACTATTGGTTGTTGTTGAAACATTCCTGACTGTTCCGTCTCATCAGGGGCAACATAAGTTTTGTGGGAAAATCCCTTTTGAACAAGAAATTTGGTACACAAAGTTGTAATTTCAGGGGGGGTCAGTGCCCCCTTGCCCCCCCCCTTGTATACGCCCCTGCAGTATATTGTAACTGTTTTCATGTGTTTTTTATGACAGCAAAAACAACACACGTTTCTGTGTTTCAGGCGGGTCGTTTTCCCAATGCCCTTCAACCCAATCCATCGGCCCAAGTAAAAATAGGGGGTCATTCCAAGAAAAATTTTGAAAATTCGCCTCTAAAAGTAGATCATTTTGAAATCTTGGAAACCACAGAAATTTTAATGAAAAACTATAAATAGACGCCAAATTTTTGAGGAGGCTGGGGTTATCCCCCAGAAAATTCTTCTCACTATGCCCCTTTAAACTATATTATTTTATCTGTTTTTAAACTCTTTGGGGAACACCCAAAAGTGGATCGTTTGTTATAAGCGGCAGAATTTTCAAAGGGAAAACACTGTAAAACGATGCTAAAATTTTAGAGGGTGGGTCTGGGGGGTCTCCCGCATTAAAATTTGTGAATTTTAGCATTAAAAAAGTGTTTTTTAAGCTATTTGTGAGGGTTTCTCGGGGACCCACCCATGTGTGAGACGATGCTATATCGATGTTCTTCAGTATTTTGTAACTGTTTTGTTATGACTGTCATGTCAACAGAGTCATTTCTGTGTTTCAGGTGGGTCGGTTTCCGTCTGCCCTTCCACCGGACAAAAGATCTACACTTGCGCCCTCTGTGGGCTCGTGACGAAGCGCAAGGACAGTCTGAGGATCCACCAGTTGAGGAGGCATTCCACTCTCAAGCCACACCCCTGCCCCATCTGTGGGCGGGCCTTCAAGACCAAGGGGGACCTACGGAGCCATATGGTGGTGCACAAGGAAGGGAGCAGGGTCGTCATCATGTGACTCGCCCAAGGACCTCTTTTGATGCCATTAATGTCGGACAAACTAAATACAGGGTTCCCACTGGTCAGAGAATTTTAATTTCACCTAAAAAAGTCAGAGAAAATTGCTCATTTTGACCAAACCTGAACCTGAAAAATCACACAGAATACCTGAAAAATGCATTTGAATGTAATTTTCAACTTTAAAATCACTCTCCTGAAAAATAAGGTTTTTTGAGACATAACATTCTTGAAAGGAGTGAGCGATGTGTTCTGGGGAAATTTTGGGCCCTGAAACATTTTACACCCCTTGGACAACTGACCTTTCTCTTGCCCTGTAGATTTTCTTTGTTTCTCTTTCAAATGTCCAAGCCAGTGAATTATTTTTGTTTTTATTACATCTTTTTATTTGTCTCTTAATTCTCCATACGCCTCCATCTTTGACTGGTCCATATCTTCTTCCTTAAAACCCCTTTGTGCCCCATGTATTAATTTTTTACACCCCCATGACTAAAGAATAACACAAGTATTTTGGTATAGATTGGAAAAGTGCAAGTGGGGCACGCCTGAGGTTTGTTTCTCAAATTATGGTCAGTTGTTTTCCAGAAAGTCTGTATGCGGTGGAGTCAAAATTCAAGTGCCAGAAAGCTTTAACCAAAACCTTTAAAAAAACTAGTCTTAAAGTCTTGTCAATATCATCAACCAATCAGTTCTTGTTCCTAACTATCCCTGTATGGTCGTTGAAACTGTCACTACATGTGCAAATTTTCAGTATGCAGTGTTGTCTTGTAAAGTAACTAATATGTACTATGTAAGAGAGTTTTGTGCGGGGACCTCTCAAAGCATTGCTTTTATTATGAACATTGAAAAGATTTTTCTTTAAAGTTGCATTGAAGTGCTCTTAGTATATTGTGTTAACCATTCATGCCAACAAATACTCATTGTATAAGTGATTGATTCATTAAAGCCAGTTTTACACAGTTTTCCTTTCTGCTTTTTATTAAAGTAAAGATTGAATCAACCTAATTTTAAAGTTTCATGGTTAAAAGTTACTGTTTTTTTATTTCCTAATTATTGTTTTCATTTACATATTTATTTAAGGAAATGTAAGAAAATAAAATGTATCACTTTTTTTCCAGTTATTTACTTAAATTTTAGCTCCTTTACTGGATTGTTTTTTAAGTAATTTAATTTTTATAGCAGCTTTTTTTTGTATTGTTGATGTATTTTATGTTCTTGTTTGAAGAAGATTTTTTTCTAGTTTCCCAAACCTGTTAAGGCTGCCTAACTTAATATTATGTTGTAGTTGAAGGTCTTTAAAGTAATACACACATAATTGACCATTTTTTCAACTCTGTTTCTAAGTCCCCTGTATTTTCCCTTCATATAATGGCATCAACTAACCGATTTTCTCTGTTCCAGCAGAAGAGTCTTCTCGCTTCTGGGTTTCGGTGTGCTCTTCCACCGGCCAGAAGCTGTTCACTTGCGCCCTCTGTGGCCACGTGACCAACCGCAAGTACTGCCTCCAGATGCACCTGAGGAGGGTCCACTGCTCCCTCAAGCCACACAAGTGCCCCACCTGCGGAAGGGCATTCAAGGTCAAAGGGGACCTCCGCTGCCACATGGTGGTTCACAGGAGGTTAACCAACCCCCTTGACTGAACTTCGATGGGTCGGTTCCACCCCTCGAAATGAATACTGTCTGTCTACCACGAGTTGAGCTGTGGCCTAGTTGTCTGGTTACTATTTAAACAAGACTGGTCAGGGGTCAATCAGCCAAAAATTTGGGCTGCTCCTTCACAAAATTCAAATTAGTTTCAGTGATTAACTGCAAGAAAACATTCACAAAATCTTGTTTGTTTCAAATCGAAAATGTGTTTACCATAATTTGAGAAACTGAAATATAATTTGACTTCAGTTTTTCACAAAAACAATTTATTTTTCAAATAAATATTTTCTTTTCCACAAAAAAGGGCCCCAAAAAATATAACCTGGATCGACCCCTGCTGGTTCATTTTAAATAGTGGTACACTATTATGATTTGGCAGGCCCCCTTAAGACCCTGCTTCGGTGGGTCCTTTCCAACCCTTGAAACGAATGCTGTCTGTCTACTCAGGGGTGGAAAATCTGCTCCAAAAACAGCAAGATTTACATTTTTGCGCCAAACTGTGCCAAAAATGTGATTTTCCGTTCAATTTCACTCTACCCTTAACTTCCCTCCAACCCCCCTCAACTGCTGTCACCCCACTTCAACTTCAATGGGCAGGGTTCCCACTGGTCAGGAAATACCTGGAAGAGTCAGGGAATTTTAATTTCACCTAAAATGTCAGGGGAAATTTCAGGCTCATTATATCCAAAAACATGGAAAATCGTACAGAATACCTGGACAATGAACAATATTTATGGTTTGTGTGTCAATTTTGGCTCTGGGAAGTGAAAGAATAGACCAATTATTGAAAATATATGTTCATAAAAGCAAGAAATATCTGAAAAATGCTGTAAATGGCTAGTTTTTTTACCAAAAAATCTTCAAAATTGACCTGATTATTTATACAAATTGATGTAAAAATTGACCGAGACCCCCCTTAAGACCCTGCTTCAACTTCCACCCCTTGAAATGAATACTGTCCATCTACTACAAGTTGAGCTGTAGGAGTATGCAGGAAAACCAACAATACTAAAAATGGCCTTATAGTAGTCGGGTTCATCCAGGTTTTTCTGCCAGGGTCCTGTTTTAGGAAAACTAAGGGCCCACACAGTACATCCACAGCGTTCATATGGAATGGGTCCAAAACTGGCAAATTCTATTCCAAAATGATAAAAATACTCCTGAAATCAATTTTCAAACCATTTTTGTTCTTTGGAGTTTTGTGAAGGGTCCCCCTTTAAGACCCTGCTTTGATGGGTCCTTTCAACCCCTCAAAATGAATACTGTTTCTCAGGGGTGGAAAATCTGAGCCAAAAACGTGATTTTCCGTTCAATTTGACTCAACCTTTAACTCACAGACCCTGTTTCAATGGGTCGGTTCCACCCCTTGAAATGAATACTGTCCGTCTAACACAAGTTGAGCCTAGTAGCGGCGGTTGCTATAGAAATAGCTCGTAAATCTGGTCAATATTCACCCATGTTTGAATATTGGAACTCAATTTTAAAATCTTAAATTGTTGGATAATTTTGTTGACAAACCAAAGTGTCATGCTTTACTTTTTATATTGAATTACATTTACATTGACACATGCTCTGAGGTATAGTTTTCCACTGAACGAAATAAATTGATCACAGCTTTGTTGAAAATATGTTACCTTGTTGTGTTTATTGTTATATTTTTATTACAAAATTCCTTTACATTGGCGTTCCCTTCTGTGAAGATAGCTTAATACTTGGCTTGAGTCCAGAGTATTATATGTTGTTGCTAAAAACATGAACATGTGTTGCTTGTGAAATATACTACTTTGGAAAGCATACTGTCTGTCTGCCACTGGTTGAGCCTAGTTATCTGGTTGTGGCGGTTGCTACAGAAACTAGATTTTGAATAGGGGTACACTGTATTATGATTTGGCGACGGAGGATTTTTGGCAATCACAAGCACGGTCTTCTTCTCGGAAGTTGCACGCATATGTTAGAGGCTGGGACTAGTGAACTGTTGAAATAATAAGCAAAGAGGACTAGGAATTCAATATCCCCTCTGTTGAAAATGAGGAGAGTCCTGAGGAAAGGTAAAGAAGGGAGAAAAAGCAACTATTACTAAAGGAAAACGGGTATAAGCGAAAAGCACAAACCTGTAAAAAAAACCCAACACCAACCAAGGAGAGTCCTGTTGCCTTGGCAACAGAAATGGTCCTTATCAGTACTTTCCTAGAGTGTTGTGGTTTCACACGCACGTGGTTTTTTTTTTTTTTAACTAGGGGGGTTTGAAACTAGACGACTCAATTGTGTTGTAACTCTTGTTAAAAATTGTGAAGAGTTTCATCAGTGAAAGAAATATTAATTAAAAGATACTATTGATGACTGCTCAGACATATTGGACAGTGTTGTGATTGATGTGTGCTGCTGATTACATTATTTAGAGTTGTGTGTTATAAATGTTTAAAAACCTTTTATTGACCCAAAAACTCTCTCCCATAAAAAATTAGAACCTTGTTAGTGATCTTAATTCATCCATGACTTTCTATCATTGTCATTTTTGTTGTCTTAATGTCATGTTATTTGAAGCCTCAAATCTAGTTTGCTTTGGCCTCTGGTTCTTGGTTGTAAATACTACTAGCAGTGGTCTGTCCAAACTTTTTGTGAAAATTTACTCATAATTTTGTAAATTTGTAGTTAGCGTAAAATTAGTTTTTTTTTTTCTGTTTTTGTGAAAAATAGTGTCTGTTTGAAGGCTAAAATACTTTGTGTAGGTTCCTTTTTTAAGGTAAAATATTTTGTGAAGAGTGGACCCAAATTTCTTCTAAACAGACCCCTGACTAGTGACAGGAATCATCCTTAATGTTGCAGTCACATGTATCAAAGCATGTCTGTGCTCAAATGTCTGTCTTATCAAAGCATGTGTTTATGCTGATACCCACTGGTGGCCTTAACACATGTCTGGGGTTTTTAGAGCTGTCTAGGGGTGTGAAAGTGTCTGCGGTTTTATATACATTTAAGAATTTTCGTGTGACATTTTTATAAAAAAATTCTGACCAAGATGTTTGACTTGCTTTGTTCTACTTTTTCTTATGTCTGTATTAATTCATAAATTGCTGTGAATTTTATGATAAAACTAAGTCAAACAAAAAGTTTTTTAAAAGTATGTTGAATGGAACGTACAAATTAAAAAATAAAACTTCCTATTCATGTTTGAAGGGGTTTTTTTTACTTAGTAAAAACATGTCCTGGGTTGCAAGAAAATATGGCAAGCCTAGTTTTCATGCATAAAATTTTGACAAAAAAGGTTTTGATTTTGAGTTTTAATTGTATTATAAACTCTTAACATATAATTTAACTAAATAAATAAAATCTCTCCCTTTCTCTCTTTAAGGTTCCCTCTTACTAAAGACCTCCCTGAGCGTGTGCAAGGAGACCGGGGCAAGGGTTCACCGCTGCTGTCTGTGCAGATACACTACGGGAAGAACGGATCGCCTCAAGGACCACATGCTCAAGCACGCAGGGATCAAACCCCACCACTGCCCCCTCTGCGGAAAGGGATACGTGGACAAGAGGGACCTCAGAAGGCACATCTCCCTATGTGCACAGTAGATGACAAGATAATGAAGGACAAAGTAAAAAGTGAACAGATTTATTAAACACTAGTGTAACATTTCAGGAGCCTAGTTCACTGTAGGAGCTGTTCTTGCAAAAATGCAGGGTTCCCACAGGTCAGGGAATTTTAATTTCATCTAAAATGTCAGGGAAAATGAACAATTTTGAATGTTTGGGAGTCAATTTTGGCTCTAGAAAGTGAAAAAAAATAGACCATTTATTGAAATGTATGTTGAGAAAAGCAAAAAACATCCGAAAAATGCTGTGAATTGCTAGTTTTTTTACTGAAAAATCTTCAAAATTGACCTGGAAAAGTCAGGGAATTTAATTTCTGAAATTGAGTGGGAACCCTGGGATTGTTTTATGAAAACGCTTGTTATTTAGCCTTTTCAGACTGTTGTGTTGAAAAAAATTTTAACTGTAAATTAAATAAGACTTCCACTATAGTAAATCATTTTTTTTTCTCCTTCTAGTAAAAAATGGCACTTAAATTGTAAAATAAATTTTTTTGCTCATACCTGCTTTTTTTAGCTCTAACTTAACAGTGCTGTTTAAATATTACGTAAGCATTTTTGACCCCCCCCTTGTCAGCAGAGATAAGCAAACTACAACCTTTTATTTTTTTTGTACAAAATGTTTATCAGTGCCTAGATTCCAGAAATTCATTGTGTCTTCACTTAACCTATTGTAAAAATTTTCCTTGTGAAGTCCAAATGCTGAAGTGTTAGTTCAATTTTTTGTGTAAAATTTATTTTGGTTGAACTTTGAAATTATTTTTAAACAACAAGAGATTTGTGTTTGTGTGTAAGAAGTCTCACCTTCTTCTACCTCCTTCATGACATTGCTGCTGATGAGTGGCGTAATTTAACTAATTTTTCTTGAAAATTTCCCTCTGGATCATTCATGCAATGTTGTGTTTCTGTATCTACTGCAATTAAACTCAATTTCTAACTAATTGAACCTACTACTGTCTGATTTCCTGCAGCAGGTGTGTGAGAAGTATGGTGGTCATAAAACCCCACATATGAAAAAGGTCTCCAAAGGAAAGGGCTACATCCACAAAAACTGAGGTTCTATTGTTAAAAAACATCATTAGGGGTAATCAGGCATGGAATCCCATAGGAATCCATTGGGAGCAGTGGCGGCTCGTCCATAGGAGCACGTGAACCCCCTATAAGAATGAAATAAGTTGATAATATAAATCAGGGCCGGACTGGCTGGTACCAGGCCCCGGTGGCTAAAAATTAAAAGGGCCCCATACATTACCTGTTCCTTCTCCATTCCAATATACAACTCAGTGGTAGATCCAGGATTAGGTTTACTTTTTTTTTTTGGGGGGGGGGGTTAATGTTTTTTCTAAATTGAATTGAATTATCTTGATAATTTAATATTAAAAGTAAATTTTTTTCGAAATTTGATTCTAAAAATAGGGTTTTAACTCGTTTTGGATACCTAATTCGAATTTCGGATATACATTTTAAGGAACTTAGAATATTTTTGATAGGCTTTTCACATTGTGATGAACTTATTATAAAAAAGGTTTAAAAAATATAGTTCAAAGTACCAAAGGGGGGGTCTGGGGGTCCTCCCCCAGAAAATTTCAGAAATTTTGACCCTAAAAACAGGGTTTTTACTCGTTTTGGTACTTTTCCCTTGTAAAACTTACTTTACTTTGTAATTACTTTACTTTTTTTACTTTGTAATTTCCTTACTGTATTACGAAGTATCATGATTTGTTCCATTAGTTAGAAATCCTAGATATTATTTATAGGTACAAATGAAAGAAAAATATGAATACACCACACATCAATTGTATGTACCTATAAAAAACACTTTTCACTAGTGGCCTTAAAAAAAACCCAAATTTAAGAGAGGCAGCCTCACATAAAGTAAAATTAAGTGAAAATTTTCCCTTCCATGACAACTGAAAAAAATCAAGAAAGTTCACTCTTCTTCAGCAATGTAAAATTAATATAAAATAATTTTGTTAACAAATTATTGAAATTTTGTTTCTGGATACTTTCTTTTATTATGGCATTATTTTATTAGAAAATTGGACCTATCATCTGCCACACAATCACACCAAGTAAAAGTAAATACTATAACAAACATTCTTACCTTATCAGGTGAAAATAGTGGACTTACATCAGCAGTAAAAGGTTTTTGAAAAAAAAATTGCAAGCGAAACTTAAACTTAAAAGCGCACCAACGAAGACACCAAAAATTGCAACAGCACTGCCTTGCCTGCGACGTCAATGTCACTGCTTTTTCCATTCTGCTCCCTTCAAATGACCATCCCCATGGTGTGCACAATTTCGAAGAATGCACGAAAACAAGGCAAACGACCCTGTTCCGATATCAGATACTCAATATCCTGGAATCGCGCCAAACCCTTTTCTTCGAGACCCCCCCCCCCCCTCTTTCCCTCCTTTCACCGAGATGGACCCCCGGGATCGTACTGTAATTAGCCAACATGTGTCGTCCAGCATTGGTGTCGGCGACGCGGCGGGCCCCTTATCGTCTCGGAGATTGTCTCTGGCTTCCCCCCTCTCGGTGGGCCTGGTCATGAGCGAAGTGAGGGCCTACTGTGTGAGAGCGAAATCAAAGGGAATTCTCACGGGGGCCCCATTGCTTCTGCCCTCCACTCGGCTGTCCTCCCATCTTTTGAATTTATTTTTAAGTATCAAAATTTTGATTTGGGCCCCCTTTTTCATAAGGCCCCTGTCTGGGTGGCAATCGCCAGTCCGGGTTTTTTTTTGAATTTTTTTGAAATTTGCCTCTTTAAAGTAGTGTTTCAGCTCATTTTGAGGTCCTTTGGGTTACATTCAAAATGAATAGATTTTTATTAGCTTTTAATTTATATTATAAATTAAAAGCTAATAAAAATCTATTCCAACTTGCAGCTTATTCAGGATGAGCTTCCACCCCCTCTTCTGTTCTAATTGTGATATTTTTATTCAATTGTATTTTCAAAATTTAATTGTGAACAGTGAACCCCCATTTGAACTACCCACGAGCCGCCACTGATTGCAGGCATTGCTATTTCTATGGGATCCACTACCTGAAATAACATTCCATTTTTTCAACGATAGGACCTCGATTTTTGTGGCTGTAGCCCCTTTTTGTCATCAAATCCGGGGTTCCTGGGGTGCAGCTTCACCCAAAATATGAAGCCCCATCAAAAATGCCAAAGACTCCTATCTAGGATTGTCAGGTTTTTAAACCAGACCTATTGTGGACGAGTTCAACGAAGACCTATTGTGGACGAGTTCAACGACGACCTATTGTGGACGAGTTCAACGACGACCTATTGTGGACGAGTTCAACGAAGACCTATTGTGGACGAGTTCAACGAAGACCTATTGTGGACGAGTTCAACGACGACCTATTGTGGACGAGTTCAACGACGACCTATTGTGGACGAGTTGTTCAGGGGTGAGTCAAATCAAATCAAATTCTGGCCAGGCCTTGTGGCCCATCACCGTTTCATTAGGGCCTGGGGGGCTAATTACTTAGCTTGTGTCCAGGATGAGTGGCTAGCCCGACGCTTGACCCCCAGTTGATTCCCTAACAGCCATATTCACAGCCATCAGCGTCGGTGTTAAATCCTTGGTCAAAAAAGGATTCCACCAATCAGAGGCAGCGAAAAGCTAATTTTTCTTTCTTTAGCTGCTAGCTAACACCGACGCTGATGGCTATGAATATGGCTATAAGCGAGCTTGGTGCTCATTTTATCGGAAGGATGAAGGGGTGAGTTGACCCAAGCAGAAGGCATCAAACCTGGGTCAGTAATGCTCGTAGCCAGGCAAGATGCGACATAGACAGCGGCCACACCAACTGCTCTTGGTAAGTTGGAATTCACTTAAAACGTCAGGTGTACTTTGAAGAGACGTGGTCAGCATAGGATGTGACCAGCCCCGTTCCTGGGTATGAAGGCGCCTCCGTGCCAATAAATTACGGCGCCCCTTACACCTCACCCACATTAATAATTAATTCTAAGTTAATTAATTTTTACTTTTAATTAATTTTTAATTAATTAATCACTTATTTTAAATTATTTGTTAATTTTAACTAATTAATAATTACTTTAAACAAATTTGATATTACTTAACTTAATGATACAGTAGAACTTTAATAAAGCGACTCCTTATGGTGCCAACAAAATGCGGACGTTTTAACGAATAAAATTAACAATATTGTAATAAAAAGGTGCTTTTATTACCGGTTGTTGTAACGCAAGGGTTGCTATAACAGAGGGTCGTTGTAAAGGGGTTCTACTTATTAATAAATAAATAATATTGGCATTACTTATTTAATTAAAATTAGTTTTCAGTTAAAATTAATCAAGCTTTTTTCAATATATTGTGGGGAATTTTTACAGTTTTCAGTTTAAAGAATAATGATAAACTCATTTTTTGGTGGTGGGGGGGGGGGTTGGGGGTTTTCCCCCAAGAAAAATTTCTGAAATTTGACCCCTAAAAGTAGTGTTTTAACTCATTTTGAGACCCTTTAGCTAACAACCGAAGAGAATTGCTCCTTATAAATTTGCAGAATTTTCAATGAAAAACAGTATAAAAATTGATGTCAAAATTTCGGGAGGGGTTTGAACCCCCCTTGGATACGGCCCTGGGCCATAAACTCAAAAATATTCACTTAGGATTACTCAATTTTTGCCTAGTTCTCGATAGAGGCTGTATGGTTTGGCTATTTATCTAACCAGTAACTGATGGTTACCAGTAATTGACACTTTAAGAACAATATAAAAATTAATTAGCTATTGCTACTTAATAAAACTATCCTGAAAAAACTTTTTGTTTTGAAAAATTAAATGAAGTTTCAATATTTATCTAGAGAACAATTTGTTTGAAAAAGTAATTATTTTCTATTTTTAAAATATTTTAAGTTGGCATGGTAGCAGCACCAGGTGCACCTAATAAATTTACGTAAGAGATATCCATTCGGTTTTTTACAATAGTCTTCTTCAAAACATTTTTCACAAGTCAGGGGCCTATTATATAGAAATTTTTAAGGGACATCTATTAAAATATGATTTGAGGCAAACGCTTGATAGCTATTTAATAACTGGTGAATCAAATCTTCATCCAAGGAGGGCGCCTATTAATAGATTCATACAATTCGGTTTTTCTAAGACGCCTTACAGCTTTCAAGTCCGGAGTGTTTAAATTTTAACTCACTCAGAATGGGTGCACTGGGCGCCCTGAATAGATTCATTTGATGGGGGCGCCCATATACAATATGGTATAGCTTTTAAAGTTGGGAATGTTGAAATTTTCACTCGCAGGTCTGGCGGTCTTTGATAAATCCATTTAATTAAGACAACTCATACAATTTGGTTTAGCTAAGTAAGACGCCTTACATATTTCAAAGTCGGTGTGTTCAATTTTTCTCTCAGGGTGGGCGCTTTGAATATATATTTATTTAATGGGGCGCCCCATACAATTTGAAAGCTAAAAGGAGTCTTCCTTATAGCTTTCAAAGTCGGGCATATTAAAATTTTTGTTAAGAGTTGGCACCCTTTAATAGATTCAGTAGATGAGGGCGCCCCATACAAAAAGTTCAAAATGCACTTTTCTTAAAAGGCGCCTATATTAGTTCTCTTAAGGGGACGGGTGTGTATAACCCAGTAAGGGCGCTCTTTACTCGTTTGTAGGCGCCTTTTGAAGCTTTTTTTGTAAAGGAGATCTAGCTTACTGCTTAGGTTTGTTTCTTTTGAGTCAGGACGTAACGGAATATTTTTCCCTTAAAGTTAGGGGTCAAAAAAAAATTCTAAGGCGCCTCTTCATCGGTCGGCGCCTCCGTGCAGGCACGGCCCTGGATGTGACTGATGTTCAGACTCTCCAAAATATAATCCCATTCAGTGTGAAAAATATTCTTCAGTCTTGCGAAAATATTCCAGATTAAAACTAGTTTAAAAAGAGAACATAAAATAGCTTTAAGTACAAAGTTCAAGGCAGAAACTGTCTTCAAAAACCTAAGATGGGAAAAAATATTAATTCAAAGAATGCTGCGGCTAGTAGAAGTTTACTCGACAGCAAGGTTTCCTGAACCCAGTACTCAGAAGGAGAAAATGGGTAAACACAAAGCCTGTTGGGTTGCTAGGAGGAGTACGCTAATCATGATTGAAAAGACAGCATAATCATGTTTTTAGATTGACATTCTTCATTTCACTCAAAATTCAGGCACCGTAATTTGAACTAGTACTTTGTTAGTAATGTCATAGGGTCAACTAATGTTTTTCTGTCTAGTATAGAAATTCCTGCATTAAAGTATGTTCTTACTTGTTTCTTTATTTAAAAATCTGAAAAAAAAATTGTATTTTTGTTATTTTTCTAAGTCCATTTCAATTAATAAGGTTAAAAAAGAAGTACAATATAAAAAAATAATAAGTTAGGTACAGCGGCGTATATAGGAATTTATTTCGGGAGGGGCCCAAAATTACTCCCCAGCCCCTCCCCCACATATTTAATAGGTCCAATGTAGCTTTTTAGGTGATAACTTAGGTTATAAAAACTCAATATCGGAAAAGTTGTTTGTAATAAAAATACAAGTACCAAAGGGGGGTCTGGGGGTCCTCCCCCAGAAAATTTTTGGAAGTTTGAATAAAAAAAACCCCAGGTTTTTAACTAGTTTCGGTACTCTAAGTCCGAATTTTGGATGTACATTTTTATGAACTTAATATTTAAAAAGTTATTAAAATAGAGTTTCAAGTACAAAAGGGGATTTGGGGTCCTTCCCCAGAAATTTTTTGGAACTTAACCCCTAAAAACAGGGTTTTATCCTGTTTTTGGAACACTTAGTCCGAATTTTGGACTTATATTTTTTGGTAGGATTTGGATTTTGATGAACTTATTATAATAAAGTTGTTAAAAATAAAATTCCAAGTACAAAAGGGGGGCTTGGGGGTCCTCCCCCAGAAATTTTTTTGAAATTTGACCCTAAAATACAGTGTTTTAACTTGTTTTGGTACACCTAGTCTGAATTTCGGGGGGGGCAGGGCCCCCTCGCCCCCCCTTATATACGCCACTGGTTAGGTAATAAATAAAATGTAATAATTCTAAAAAAAAAAATTTATAATATTATTTATAATAACCTATTTATGTTAAATAGTGAAAATTGAACGCAATTCCCATAAAAATTCATAACTTTTTAGCATTGCTCAATGGTAAAGAATTATCAATTTTTACGGGAGTTGCGTTCAATTTTTTTTTTTTAAATCCCTCCGCAAATAATCCCGAGTACGAATTCTAACTCCCGAGTGTCGAGCCGATGGTGGCTCAGTGGGTAAAGCCTTGGCTCTACAGTTAGAAAGGTCCCCGGTTCGATCCCAGCTATTCCAAAGTCTAATGGCCAAAAATAAATAAATTAATTAATTAGTGGGTGGTACCCCCGGTAGATGGCAGCACTGAGTGTGTAGTAGTGTGAACCTGGTTCCCTGTGGATCGCATGTGCGGCGAAGGGGCCCCCGGTTGAAAGGCTGGGGGACTTCTTTCCCCCCCTTAACGAAGTGCATCCGATCCTATTTAAGGGCGGATCAGGTTCACGGAGCCGAGGCAATTTTGCCGTTTTTGGTGACAATTATTCGTGCGCATATGCGCAGTGACATGCGCACTGGAGCGAGGGGGTGTGGGCACGTGTCGGCTCATTTGGAAGCTGGCTGCCGTGTTGGTGGTACGTCGTAGAGTTTGCTCCCGAAGTAAGTGTTTTGGTCTTTCTGTTTTTGTCTAGATAGTTAGTTTCCTAGTATTAGTTTAACTACTCTTTTTAAGGAGCTTTTTTTAAAGTTTTTGCGTAGAATTCGCTTTAAAAGTTTTGTAAGTATGTTGTACGACCGTTTTGTTGACTATTCCGAGTTTTCAGACTTAACTACAAACTAAATGCATGTTAGGCTTCATGTTTATCTATATGTAATGACTAGTTTAGTTTGTAAGACATGTTTATAGCTCATATTTTGGTGCTTTTTTAAAGTTTTTGCGTAGAATTCGTTATAAGTTTTGTACGACCGTTTTGTTGACCGTCTATAACGACAGTTCCGAGTTGTCGGTGAATGCCAGACTTAACTATCAACTAAATGCACGTTAGGCTTCAAGTTCACTCTATGTATGTATGAATAGTTTAGTTATTAATTCATGTTTATATGTTTTAGCTGATATTTTGGTGCTTTTTTTAGAGTTATTTTACTGCGTAGTAGAATTCGTTTAAAAGTTATGTATGACTGTTTAGTTGACTAACAACAGTTCCGAGTTGTCATACTTAAGTACCAACATGCATGTTAGGCTTCATGTTTATGAATAGTTTATAATTCATGTTATAGCTGATATTTTGGTGCTTTTTTAAGAGTTATTTTACTGCGTAGTAGAATTCGTTTAAAAGTTGACTAACAACAGTTCGATAATGTTGTCGATGAGTTGTCAGACTTAACTACCTAATTCAAGTTTATATTTTGTTGCGTATCTAGACTACGCGTTTTTAATGTTGAAAAGGCTCTAATGTTTACATAGGCATATCATGTTCCTCACCTTATAGTAGAAGTACCAAGTGCTTTCAAAAATAATTATTTTATTAATAGAGATTTAGTAATGAATTTGTTATAAGTTTTTGATCGCATGTTTTATAGAAGGTTTTAAGCCTCTGGCCAGCATGTATGTTATTATGTTTGAGTTCACTCATAGCAGATTTTAAGTTAATTTCGAGTTTTAAGCCTCTGGCTATATTATTGAGTTCACTTATAGCAGATCAATAATACGATAGGAAAATTGTAGTGTTGTAAATTTCGTTGGATTGAATTGTTGAAGTTAAATCTGAATTGGTATTTGGATCTATGTTTGAGTTCACTTAGAGCAGATTTAATAATACGATCGGAAAATCGTAGTTTTTAGTCCGTTAATTTCGTAGAATTGGCATTGTTGAAGTTAAATCTGAACAAAAACCTCATTGTGTGTGTTTTAGTTTTTTTTTTCAGGTGTTTCCTGCATTGGAAGGATGCGTAAATCTCATAGTAAGCCCAAGGAATAGATCGGAATAAATTTTTATTTCATTGTAGTTTTAGAGGGGGTTGGTTCCAGTACTGATCATCAATTGTGAGATTTTTCTGAATTTTATTGTGCTAATGGTCTGGTCAGAAATGTTAGGATTGTTGATCAATCTGAAATTTAAAATTGTATTTGAGTTTAAAAACGAATTTTTGAATTGGATGTTCTGCAATGATCCAAATTTGCTTGCTAAAAATCTTAATTCGATTTGCTGTTAAAAGAAATCTGGTCTGGTCAGAAATGTTAGGATTGTTGATCAATCTGAAATTCAAAATTGTATTTGAGTTTAAAAACGAATTTTTGAATTGGATGTACTGCAATAATCCAAATTTGCTTGCTAAAAATCTTAATTCGATTTGCTGTTAAAAGAAATCTGGTCTGGTCAGAAATGCTTAAATTGTTGATCAATCTGAAATTCAAGATTGTATTTACGTTTAGAAATGAAATAGACATCATCTTAACTTTAAATTTGTGAACATGTATATTTTTGAACTGTAATGGTCCAAATTCGCGTGCTAAAAATCTTAAGTTCGATTTGCTTTTAAAAGAAATCGGGTCTAAACTAAAAATTTTAAATCGATCAAAGGTAACGTCAGATCAGTTTGAAATTCAATATTTTTTTTATGTATTTGAGTTTAGAAATGAATTAGACATCATCTTAACTTGAAATTTGTGAACATGTATACTTTAATTGGATGTACTGTAATGATCTTAAGTTCGATTTGCTGTTAAAAGAAATCGGAGCTAAACTAAAAGTTTAATATCGATCAGAGCTATAAGTCAAAGCCAGATTAGGATAAAAGTAGATTCTACTGGTAGTAAAAGTAGATTGGTACTGGGATCGCCTCCTTTTATTTTCCTGTTATATGTTTTCAGAGCACTTTTGCAACAGCTAATATGTAAGTATTTGTGTCTGAAAATTGGCACGATTTGCTTGATGGGTGAGTGAAGCCAAATGTTTTTGTATTTTTGGGTCTTTTTACTCAATAAGGGTTCAGGTGTTTTCCTTTGAGTTTATAACATTTTGTCTCCTAAACCAGTGGCGTAGTTGGCCAAATTTAGTTAAAGTTTAGTTTAAAAACCAATCGGGACCTTTTCATCTCGTTTTTAAATAGGTTTTCCCGTTTTGCTTTACATTTTTTTTTTTTGGAAGGGAGATCAACTCATTTGGTTTTGTGGTCAAAATTTTTAAGTTTTAAGAAGTCAGGTAAACAGAATTTAAAGAAATCGGAGTTCTAAATTTTACGATATTTGTCAATGCTCCCCTCGAAGAATCCCAGTTGCTCAGAGCAAAATATTACGGCTTAATACATCAACTGCGTTTTTTAAGACCATGTTAAATGTGTAGATTATGTAGCTATCCAAAATGGGTTTTATTGGTATCCTGCTCAGTCAGCAAGACTAAAAACTAGTTGGGAGATATTTTCCCGTTTTATTTCACAGTTTTAGATCTTTAAAGTTGTAGAAGTCAGATGTACGGAATTTAGAGAAGTGTTAGTGCCAAATTTGGCGATACTTGACAAAGCTCCCCCTTCCAAGAATCCCATTTAATTGCTCGGAGCAAACTATTACGGCTTAAAATATTAATTACATGTGTTTTTTTTAAAGACCATGTTAAATGTATGAGTTTGTAGCTATTCAAAATTGGTTTTATGGCGTGGTACTTACGTATTATCCCGTTGACCGTGTCGCTTAATCCGAAAACGTTATCAAATCCCATTGACTTTACTATTACTGTGCCGCTGAATTAGACGGCCGTTGAACGGTCGACGGGCTAATACGTATGTACCTATGGCGTAATTAAGACAGGCTAAATGTATCCTATTCAGTCAATGGTGCCAAGAACTAGTTCGAGAAATTTTCCCGTTTGACTTACAGTTTTAGATCATGAGATTATACTCATTTGATTTTGAGGGCAAAATAATTCTTAACTTTAAGAAGTCAGAAAAGTACGGAATTCAACCAAATTTTGTGATAATTGACCCCCTCTAAGAATCCCAGTTTAATTCCTCGGACTGTCTGTTTTTAAGAACTTATAAATGTAACATGGGAGTTAGTATTTATCCAAAATTGGTTTTATGACGTTTAGTTTTAATGTATTCAAGACAAACGTATCCTACTAAGCCAGTAGTGCCAAAAACTAATTCGATATTGTTTTTTTGCTTTAATGATTATTAGACCTTTGTTAGGTAGATCTTGCCGGTAAATCTATTGCGAGTGATTCCAAACTCGCCCTAAGGTGCTTGAGTGCGGACAGTAAAATTGTGGGCAAAATTAAAATTCCAGTGCTAATTACCATGTCCATTGGAGGTATATAAAAAGGAAGTTTATTTGTTCCTTAAGGAGTCCTAAAAGTCGACAATAGCGGCTGCGTTTTAAAGAGGATCCCGTGTAAGTCAAAGTACTTAATTTCATCTCTACCCCCCAACCTTTGCTCAGGGGATGCCCTTTGGATAGTCCCTTTCACTTTTGTCTTACTTTGAACTAACTTGAATCAGTTTACTAAATTAACACTTGGATCCCTAAGAAAATGCCCTGAATAATTTAACTTAAATTGGAATTTAAAAAAAAAAACTTGAAATACGGAAACAACTAAAATATAAAAATTGCTCGACTAATCATGGTTAGTGTAAGTTTTAATATTTAAATTGCGTATTAGGTACTCAAAAAGATTCAATTGAGAAAAACTTCTAACTACTGGAGAATGTTTGGCTCAATAGTAATTATTATATTGTATAATCCCTGTTGACTTTTAAAAATGAAAGAAAAGTATTGTAACTGTTGGGAGGTTTTCAGATCCCCTTAATTTTAATATCCCAATTTAGAACTGCTATGTATTCCCCCACATTTTTAGTGTAATAAATTCCCTTAAAAACCTCACATTTTCAAAATACCAAATTTTATTTTCAGTAAGTAAAACCTTGTAGAGCCAGTCATCAAATATGTAAGAACTTAAAAGATTTTACCCTCCTACTTGTTATTTGGCTTCCAAAAAATTACATTACGTCAATATAGTAGTACCAAAGAACATTCCTGCAGATAGTTTTAATGTTTGGAGAAATAGTAATTTTATGTTGGGTCAAATGGACTTAAAACAAAAATCTTCTCACCCACATTGTAATTAAATTGCTAACTAGAAGGTATACATAACTTAAGCATTTCAATTATCTGGTTACCAAAATCATAAATACAAGCAAACTAACTTTAAAAAAAAAAAAATTCCCCCTCCTACTTCTAATAGATAGTTGGCTTCCAAAAAATAGCATTAAGGCAATCTAGTTGGAACATTAGTAATTCTGTTAAATGGACTTAAAAAGAATAAAAATCTAAAACTTCTTCCACATAGTAATTGAATTGGTAACTAAGGTTTACAAAACTGAAAAATTTTCATTCAGTTATTTGGTTACCAAAAAGTCAACCTAGCAATATTTGAATGATAGTTAAATTGTATATGAATATTATGTTTAACTTATTTTTATTCACAGGAGATGGAAATTCATCAAGACTACTGATTCAATAATTAGTACCATTTGTTTTTGAGTAAATAAAAATTTAGTTTGTTTATAAAAATGTGTCACTTTATTTTCAGCTGTAGGAGAGTTTGGCGACACTGGGGTAAGTCTTTAAACTTGGTAGGTTACACTTGTCGCCAAACTCCGGGGGACACTCGGCCAACCAACTCTTTCTGAAACCAGTGGAGGGGAACCCCTATTTCTGACTAAGTCCGAACTTGTAAACAAACAAAATGTACAGTGTTGCCCCCTGGTGGTGAACTTGGGTAAGGAGTAAGACTTATGGTAGCTTATACTTATTAGGAGTTGGACTTAAGTATAAGCTGCTTAGTCTAATGTTAGTCTAGTCTAAGCTGACTTATGCTGACATTGACTCCTAACTAGTATAAGCTACTTAGTCTAAAGTCCAACTTCTAATCAGCATAAGCTATACATAGTCTAATGTTGGTCTTATGCTTATATTGGACTTAGACCAATTCGATAAGACTAGCATTAGACTAAGTAGCTTTTACTAATTAGAAGTTGGACTCCTAAGTCTTACTCCTTACCTTAGTCCGGGCTTAAAGTTAAGTAGACCTTACTAAATTAAGCAATAGTCCATATAGGTTTAAAGTTAAGTACCATAAGTAAAGCCACTTAGGTCCTAGGGATGCGCAGTTTTATAATGCGCCTGGACTTAGCTGAAAAGAAAAATAAACATGACCAATGCAATAGGATAAACTTAGTTTATTAGGAATGGCAACTGGGCTTAGCTTGAACCCGACACTCCTGGGCTAAAGTAGGGTCGGCCATTTTGGTTTTCCTTATGCTGGGTTGGTTGGTTGGTTGTTTGGAGTTTTATGGCGCATGACTCAAGAGTGAGTATAGTGCGCCAGACACAAGACAAAATTGAGCCAATAAATATTTCTATAAAAGCAACTAGTATAACTGGCCAAGGGCCATTGTCGGACGTACTCTATACGTCAAATTTAAAAAGGTTAAAATATGAAACTAACGTGGTTAAAACTCAGACATGATGAATAAAACCAATACTATGAATGAATTTTAAAACAAGTCTCAAATTAGACGAATAGGATAAAATTTCTGACAAGTTAAAATTTGAGCGCTTAAAAACAAGATATCTCTGAGAATTAAAAACAGGACACTCACAAATTATATGTTTTACCGTAAAGGTGACCCCACAATGAGAACATTGGGGAGCCTGCTCCCCAATGAGTAGATGACGATGTGTGAAACGGGTGTGGCCAATTCGAAGTCTGCTGATTAAAACTTCCTCCCGACGATTCAAAGTAGAATCGCGGCGAGGAGCAATCAATGGCATGACCGAATGAAGCTTGTTCCCCAGCTGGGTTTCCGTTCAGGATTCGTGCAGGTTACGTAGACTCGACGTATTTGGGCTTCTGGAATCGAACCCGAGCAGTCCAGATGCGAAAAAATCAGTTGCGCGTGGACTTGGGAAAAAATTTTTTCATGCCCACATCCACTCATCCTGAAACGATCATCTACTGGCCATACTGTCATTCATCCTAATAGGAACTTAGAAATCCACAAATGGTATAACCAATAGGAGGCTGGCGTGGGAAGAAATATTAAATAGTAAGACTTGGTCAACTGAATAATAGATGCGCAGTACTGAGCTGCGCGTGGACTTAGAAAAAATTTTCGTGCCCACATCCACTCATCCTGAAATGATCCCTTACTGTCATTCATCCTAAAAGGAACTTAGAAATCCAAATAGTATAAGCAATAGGATTCTGCTGGTATGGGGATTAAATAGGACAGTCACCTTGCTCTAGATGCGCAGTACTGACCTGCGCGTGGACTTAGAAAAATTTTTCGTACCCACATCCTAAAATGATCATCTAATAGCCTTACTACCATTCATCCTAATTCATTCATGCTCCATTCATCTTGTAGGAACTTAAAAATTCACCATAGGCAAAAATTTCATCCTAATAGGGACTTGGGGAAAAAAATTTTCGAGCCCACATCCACTCATCCTGAAATGATCCCTTACTGTCATTCATCCTAATAGGAACTTAGAATTCCAAATAGTATATAAGCAATAGGATTCTGCTGGCATGGGGGAAGAAATATTAAATAGTAAGACTTGGTCATTTAGGACAGAGCAATAGATGAGCCTTTTCTGTGAATAGGATACATTTATCCTGAAACGAGCGACTATTGACTGAATGCGCATGCTCATGGACTTAGATTTTTGCTGTTTTTGGAAATTTTAATAAAATAGCCAGGGATCGAACCCAGGAACTGCTGCATGCTAAGCAAGCATCCTACCACTGCTCCATCAGATGGGATTCAGTAACTTAAAAACTTATAAGATCTTCTCTTTGTGACGCATTTAGCAAGGGACTCTAGTTTTTTAGCTGCTCGTGAAAGGAAGTTTGGTTGATTGATTCACAGCCTTCACTGTCAACCAACAGCTAAAGAAAGAAAAATTAAGTTGGCTCTGATTGGTGGAATCCTTCTTAGACCAAGAATTTAACATCGACGAAAGGAACTTAGCAACGTTAATAATTGAAGGCACTGTCTATTTGGCCGGCAGATATACAACTAAACTCTACTCTTTTTGCCCAGAAACGGTTCTGATTGGAGCGCCGCGGGACTGCTGCGAGACCTACGGCGCATGTGCCAACTGCCGGTTTTGCCGTCCAAATAGACACTTCCAATAATTAAATATATTTGAAGTTTTTAGGACTTAGGGCAGAACTTGTTTAAATAAGAATAGCTAAATCACAAGCTCAAAAAATATGGTGAAAATGCGATTCGATATAAATACGCTAAGGGTGTGAAAAGCTTACCATATGACACTTGTGCCAGAATGCTGAACACTGAGATTCACGACCAATGAGATTGCAGCCAATAGGAACTTTGACTTTCTACTGGTTCTGGGACTGAGATTTCTTGAAAGCTAGTAGGACTCTACCAGGGTTTGGGCAGAATGAGTCAGGAATTTTTAGATGAGATGTAAATGCTATTTTTTGAAGATATTCTTTTTATTTAACGAGTTTCTAAGAATATTAGAATTAGAACAAATTAAAAGGATTCTGTTTACTCATTTTAAGCTCTGAAATTGGAATAATATAAATGAAACTGACATTGTTTTAAAAATTAAGATGGCCGAAAATGATCCCCTCAAACGTTGCAATTTCCTTTCTCTAGCAGAAAGCTCAAATTTTTGTTCATACAGTTCAGTTTAGTTACTTTACTTTAAAACATATAGTAAATTACTGCAAAGGAAATTTTGAAAAAAAAAAAATCCAAATTAGAACAGTTAAAATTGATTTTTTAGCAGGAAGTTCAAGGAGAAATTTGCTCCGATTTCAAAGAGATGATCGAGCTATTCAATAAAAGGGCTTTAAGGGTTCTTTTGTAAGGGAAAACTAAGGACTGTCCAAACTCTGACTGCTTAGAATGCGAAAAGGGACTTTCTACAGGATGAATTCCTATTCCTATATGGAATCCTGATGTCAGGGTGGTTAGAAAATAAGTTACCCTGTTTGATACCTCGTAACTGCTGGTTCTAGTGGAAATTTGTGTAAGATGGATTCGGAAAAATGGCATTTTTAGCTCGAAAGAAAAAAAAAATTATTGCTAGAAGAGGTATTTAGAATTAAATTTAGCATACAGGAATATTTGATTTTTAGAAGCAGAACAGGGACGATGCTCCAAATCCTCAGAGAAATCTATTTGAGCGACCCCTCATGGGAAACAAAATTCGTACTTTTCTTACTGGTCGTTGTAAAGAGGTTCTATTGTAATTACATTTACCTTAAAAAATGCATTGATTTAACTTTGAAAGTGATTTTTGGCTTGCCACAGGGCACGCTAACGCGGCTCTTTTTCGAGGAGAAACGAAATTTTAATGGAATAGAGTAGAAAGATATATTCTCAATGTCAAGTCTCTGTAGACATTAGAATTAATTTTTAACAGCAATCTATACACGATTTAAACATCGCATAATGTTGGAGTATTAGATTTAGAAAGATCCTTAGTTCCGGGGGTTGGTGAGCGATAGCGAGCTGGGGGCAGGCCCCCTAGTTATACAAAAAAAGGATTGTCAAAATTTTCAGCTCTTAAGGTTTTTTTTTTTTCAAAATTTTTAAGTGAGCACACGAATTTAAACACCGTATAGGAAAGTTGTAACTAAAATAGCTAAACGATAATAGTCTCTGTACATCGTGTCATGTAAAATAACATTAGAATTAATTTTTTGACAGCAATCCGCACGATTTTAAACACCGCATAATGTTAGAATATTTGATTTAGAAAGATGTAACTAAAATAGCGGTCACAAACCAGAACCAGAAACCAGGGTAACTTATCTCATAACAACCACCTTGTACCAAAAAAGGACTGAAGGAGGGGAGGATCGAATTTTTACCTCGAGAGGAGCTTGGCGAAATCTCAGTGTTCAGCATCAGGGAAGAGGCCACCTGCTCAGAAAGAAAGAAAAAAACAAGACAAATGAATTGAATAAATTCAAAGGTTTAATAAAAACTCCAACACATTTGAGTACAATCAATCGTATATTAGAACATTTCATTTTAGAGCAATCCACACACAAAGTTCGATTATCCGGCCTTCAGTTATTATTTAAGCTTATTATTATTTTATTTTAAGCTTTATTAGCTTTGAACTTTTTAAAAATAGATTTTCGATGCCAAAAAAGTGCATTTCTCTATATTAGATTTAATGGCCATGAAATCTCGGAACGTATTTACTTATTAGTTTTAGTATTAAAGTATTTTGAACTTTTTAAAGATAGATTTTCAGTGCCTAAAGAGTTCCGCTTTCATTTTTCTGAATTTAAGATTTAATGGCTTGAATTAATTATTAGAATTGCTTTAATTTTACCCAACTATACACTGTTTGCAAATTGGTTACATTTCAATTTCTTATGATTTAGTTATCTGACCCTTTTTCAGGATTCTCAACCTCAATTTTAGAAACAGAAGTATTCCCTAACTTTTCTAGGTTAAAATTTTGAAGGTCGCAAAACTAGCGATCTTTTGCTCTTTAGTACAGGTAGTTAAAAGGTAAATAAAAACCCTTTAAGGAACAAGAATTATCATGGACGTATATAAGGGGGGGTTTAGGGGGTCCAGACACCCCCCTTAGCCTAGACCTTATGTCAGCCAAACAGAAAGGTTCCTGTCCCAAATATCCAAAAAATGAGTGAAAATACAACTTTTTCGGGTCCAATTTCAAAAAATTTTCTGATTAAGATCACAAAAATTCACATTTGCCTCCCTTTCAAAACCTCAAACTTTTAATTTTTCTCCATAGAAAACGACCGATCAAAGCAAAGATACTCCTTAATGTAATAAGGTAAATAGGGGGTTCGGGGGTCCTCCCCCAAAAATGCTTAAATTATAGTATGCTAAAATGTCTTCTAAAGCTACTTTTTAGGGGGGTTTTCAGGGAGCTAGTTGGAAAACCCTGTTTTAGTTATACTTTCAGTGTCCACTGTGAGAAGTTTCTTGAACACCCCCCTTTGTAAAATCTATAGCTATTCCGTATAAAGATTTTCAGTGCCAAAAAAGTCCCGCTTTCATTTCTCTATATTAGATTTAATGGCTTGAATATTTAATTATTATTAGAATTGCTTAAATTTTACTCAACTACACTGTTTTGAAGTTTGCAAATTAGTTACATTTCATTTTCCTATGATTAGTTATCTGACCTTTTTTCAGGGTTTAGAAATAGAACTCCCTGACTTTTCTAGGTTAAAATTTTGGAAGTTTTTGAGGTTGCAAAACTAGCTATCCACGGGACATTTTTTTTCAGATACTTTTTGCTCTTTTGAACAGATAATTAAAATGAAATGAAAACCGTTTAAAGAATAATATTTTGACTGTTTGTTGGACTGTTTTGAAGTTTGCAAATTATTAGTTACATTTCATTTTCTTATGATTAACTATCTGACCTTTTTTCAGGGTTCTCAATTTTAGTAATAGAATTATTCCCTGACTTTTCCACGTTAACATTTTGAAGGTCGCAAAACTAGCAATTTTATGCTCTTTTGTTAACAATTAAACAAATAAAACCTTAAAGTTAATTTAGGCCCTGAGCCACCACACAGCTTTTCAGCGTCCCGAAAGTGAGAGTTTGTTCTGCCGCAGCTGAAAATGCTCTTCCAGTCCACACAGAGTGTTTCCATGGAGATACAACACTCCCCAGGGGAACAGGTGAAAACCCCTGAAAAGAAAATTTCTCTTGGTTATTCTTTGGGAAATTGAATTGTTCCTCCATCATCAACAACATCTGGCCTTTTTTGCTATAACCAAACCAAGATGACAAGTTATAAAGAGTCAAAAATAATAAAATTTACTCAAAGTTTAATTACAGTCGAATACTCCACTTAATGTGATCACTTTCGTTCAAGAGTAGAATGATAGTAAGATCCGATTGATAATAATAAGCGATTTGACACTTGAAAGTTTCAAACAGTGTAACTCGAGTGTTAGTTTTAAAATAACATCTTTGTAGTCCTAATTGAAATAGTATTTAAAACTTATCTAGTATGAATTTTGGCAACTTTTACATTTTCAAAGAAAAATATGAGAGTGGAACATATAACACTATTAAATTAATGACTCATTTTGTATGTGTTTATGTATTAAAATTGGCTTTGAAACGGGAAATAAAGGTTTTTACGGGATTTTATCAGATTTTGATAACATTAAGCCAAATGTTGATTACATAAAACGGCGCATTTTGCGTTAAATTAAATAGGAGTGATCGGGACCGAACAATTTTGATAACATTAACCGTGATCACATTAAGCGGAGTCGATTGTTATAATATTAATATTTTGAAGGGTTTTCTAAAGAATTCGTTAAAAGCAAATGCTGAGCTGTTTTTCTTCCAATCACGAATACACGAAACTTTTAAGATTGAATTAAAACCAACAAAATCATTGATTTATTAATTTTTAATTAAATGGGATTTATTACATTTAAACCAATTAAAGAGCTGCAATTTCAGTCATAATTTCTCAGTTCTTAGCCTTAAAAGAATAAGTCATGACCTACTACAATCTTTCAAGGTTGACAAATTAAGATAGGTCTGGTTTAACATTACTGAAATTTCGGCTCTTAAATTGGTTTTTATGAAATAAATGCCTTAATCGAACAATTTTGACGGTTTTAATCCAATCTTTAAGAGTCAGTTTCCACAGTGGGGATTATACAACCTTCCATGTCCCCTTATAAAAACCCCTGGGTCGTTAGGGGTGTAATTCCGCCCCCCCCCTTATTCCTATGTGATTCAGAGTCGTCTAAGTGTGCTCCCTCCTAGAAGTTTTGCAACATTTATCTGAAACACCTTGATTTACAGAGACGGATTACATAAACAGAATAGAGTGTTTTCAGGTGACGTCACAACCGGTTATTTTCTTTTAACTGTGTACCTTCTGTAGGGCTTTTAACTGTTGCTAAGGCCGTTGTTTATCTGTTGCTAAGGCGGTTTTTAGGTATGATTGCAAATGCTCCAATACAAGGTTAATAGAATATAAGGTTGGCTCTTCACATAGACATGGAAAAAGCTCGTGACGTCTCGTTTCCGCTGCCAGTGACGTCATATGTAACGCCTCCTAACTGTTTGAACAACCAATCACTTTCAGTTTGAGCGGGATAAGGGAAAGATACTGGTGGCGGGTGTGGGTCAAAATCCCGACACTCAGAATCCCGACAGATCAGGTTCCCGACGGTCGAAATCCCGACAGTTCAGAATCCCGACAGGATCACAATCCCGACAGTTCAAAATCCCGACAGGGTCAAAATCCCGACAGGGTCAAAATCCCGACAGGGTCAAAATCCCGACAGGTCGAAATCCCGACAGGTCGAAATCCCGACAGGGTCAAAATCCCGATAGTGTAATGTCATTCTTAAGCCGTGAGAGCACGAATTATTGAATTTTTTTGAAAATTTAAATTTTTTAAAATTGATAAAAAAATGGTTTAATACTACACTCCTGCGCGTGCAACACTTTTTCTGGGCTGTTTTTCAGTGCTGATTACAGATATTTCATCAAAACTGACATATGAAAGATTTTAAAATTTTAAATTTTTTTAAAATTGATTAAAAGTTGGTTTAAAATTTTAAAATCTTTCAAACGTCAGTTTTGATGAAATATCTGTAATCAGCACTGAAAAAAAGCCCAGAAAAAAGTCTTGCACGCGCAGGAGCGTAGTATTAAACAATTTTTTAATCAATTTTAAAAAAATTTAAAATTTTAAAATCTTTCAAACGTCAACTGAAAAACAGCCCAGAAAAAAGTCTTGCACGCGCAGGAGCGTAGTATTAAACAATTTTTAATCAATTTTAAAAAAAATTAAATTTTAAAATCTTTCAAAAGTCAGTTTTGATGAAATATCTGTAATCAGCACTGAAAAACAGCCCAGAAAAAAATCTTGCACGCGCAGGAGTGTAGTATTAAACCATTTTTAATCAATTTTAAAAAATTTAAAATTTCAAAAAAATTCAATAGTTCATGCTCTCACGGCTTAAGAGTGATATTACACTGTCGGGATTTCGACCTGTCGGGATTTTGACCTGTCGGGATTCTGACCCTGTCGGGATTTCGACCTGTCGGGATTTTGACCCTGTCGGGATTCTGACCCTGTCGGGATTTCGACCTGTCGGGATTCTGACCCTGTCGGGATTTTGACCTGTCGGGATTCTGACCCTGTCGGGATTTTGACTTGTCGGGATTTTGACCCTGTCGGGATTCTGACCCTGTCGGGATTTTGATCTGTCGGGATTCTGACCTGTCGGGATTTTGATCTGTCGGGATTCTGACCCAGTCGGGATTTCGTCGTCGGGAACCTGTTCTGTCGGGATTCTGACTGTCGGGATTTTGAACGGAACCCACTGGGGATATGGAAACTTTACGCTCCGCCTTAACAAGCCTGATTGGCTAGTGTAAGCTTTGGCTCGTCACTTCCGCTGCCAGTGACGTCACTGGTAGCAGTGTCAGATGGGCCCCCTCTGGCTCCAATAGCAGAATTCCACGGCTAGTCATTTTCTGTAAATGTTAACCTTCTGTAGGGCAGACTCTGTTGCTAAGGCCGTTGTTAGGTCCAAGTCATGCGATTGAAAATGCTCTATTGAATGAATTTTGGTTTTAAAGTTTTTATTAAACGGATTAACGTCTTAATTTTGTGAAACCCACACTCAAGAGTTTAGTGAAATTTAAAAATTAAGTTAAATAAAAGTTAATCAGGTCATATTGACATTTTAAACCTACTATAAGAAAATGAAAAATACAATCATAGATATTGTTTTGGTTTAAAAATTGTTGTTAATTTAAAATGAGTTTATTAAAGTTTGATTTTTTATAAACTACATATCCAACTGATCCTATTTTCTTCTCATTTTCAAACTAATAAAACCCATTTCAGAAATAAATTTCAAAGGGGCAGATTTTTAAGATGCTAAATTATTAATTTTGTTTTGTAAAACATACTTCTTTCTCAACACTATAGTAATAACATTTCACATCATTACATAAGTGTTCAAATTGAACCCAATTCTGAAAACCGCTAGAGTACTTTACGCATCTTGAGTTCCAGAACATATTTTTTGATGAAAGTATGGATTTTTCAAGTGTGTATAATTTATTGGAACAACATCTTTACCAAATTTCTAGAAAATCTGAAATGGCGTTGCCAAAAGAAAATAAGTTGATTTGACTTGGAATGACACAAAATTTAAAATATAAATTCATTATACAAAATCACTAATTCAAAATATCTCACACTTTTTTCATACATCTTCACTTGTGTACCGCTATCTATTCACAGCCTCTAAGTGATCGTATACTTTGCAGCCTGAAAAAAAAAGTAAAATTAAAGTTGCGTTTGAAAGCATTTAGCAAAAAAAGTGACTCAGTTTATTAGTGACCTACTACTCTATCAGTGTACTACTTTTATTAACAGCTATAAAGTCGTTATTAATTTGTGTAAAACTCCGATTCTTACAATTACATGAGAAATACGAGTTCTAAGTTATGAATTGAAATTGCTTAGAAAGTCACTTGAATTAAATTTTCTCTACATGGCAGCTAGAAATAATCAGTTATAGGTACTAATAAAGCAATTTAGAAATTTCTAATTTGAATCAAAAAGGGCGACCTGAAAAAAAATCTTAACGTTTTGAGAACAATTTGAATGAGGACAAAACATATACCACTTATGAAACCTTTCATCGGGAATATGATGCCGATGCCAAGAAGTGTGGAGATGTATACCTGAAATCAGTAAAAACAATCAACAGTAACAAACTCATAATAAAGCATCAGCAGGAAAATCAAATTGTAAGCAAATCTCAATAAAAAAAAATATGTGATTTTTTTTAGATGCATGTTTATGAAATCGGCGTTGGGTTTTTAGTAACATAGCTTTTTTGTGTCTAACTAAACATATAGGCTACTGAGACTCTTGCAATGTTACAAAAAGCCTTATGAGAAGGATTTTCAGGCAAATCGTTTCTCAAATTGTTCCAAAAAGTGGAAACAAAGGACTATCCAATTTTGTAATCTAAAGAAGGTTCAAATGAGAAAACTAAAATTGAAGAAAACTAATAGGGTCGGGTTGGGGAAAATGGGTCTAGGGATTTTAACAGTTTACATTTATAAAATTTAATGTTTTTTGCCATGCTGATTTTTATTGAGACTCAATAAAAACCAGCATGGCAATTTTTTTTTTTTTTTTGGGGGGGGGCTAGGAATTTTCTAAATCGAATTAAATCTTCTTGATGACCATAACAAAAAAAAAGTAGTGAATTATCTAGTTTAAATTACCAAAAGAGGGTTCTTCGGGGACCATCCACAGAATATTTTAGAAATTTTTGACTGAAAAAACAGGGTTTTAACTGGTTTTGTGACCCGAGCTCCCCTCTTTCTCACAGTAAGTTCTCAGAAAATTCAAAGGGGTATTTTTAGCAAAGAAATGCAACCATGATGTGTCCCTGCCGGACATTTTTTTTAGTCCCTCTGTGAAATAGAGCTTAAAAAGTCGTCATTTGACAACCTTGCAGAAAAACCTAACGCGCGTTCTGAACAGCTTCTAGTTGAAGACATGTAAACGGGGTTTATTAATTCAGAAGAAAGCTAATTTTAAGAATATAAAATGTCTGAGCAGTTAGGTTCAAATAAGTCAGTTTTACGTCACCAGTCTCATTACTTTTTGGATACCTTGTATAAAACAGTAAAGTTGTGGACTAAAATTAAAAATGTGCTGTTAAACCTAGAAAGAGTTAAACGATCGCGATGATCAAAATCCACCCCAAAACCAAAACATGGAAAAGAAAATAAATTACCAGCCATTAGGGGGGGATCTTAGATTCATGTTAATTTGTAACAGATCGGAAATTCGCACAACTTTGATCATGGATAGGAAAACAGCTACGCTAATGAACTATTAAGTACAGTGGAAGCTCTTATAGCGACCTGCTCTTATAAAAATACTCTCTTATAACGACCCAAAAATTAGTCTCTATAAGAGCACTTTTGTGCTCTTATAAAGACTAATCTTCGAATCGATTCAGCTTATCGAATACTTTTCTGGATCGGTTTGTGTGCGTCACACCAGAATTAGCCAATAAACAAATATCAGAGTATGACAAACAGCACCAAGTAACGATCGCATCTTCTTCTCGCTTGCTTTCGCCCGGGGTAACCGGCTACAATCCCAAACGAAACCTTTCGCTACCTAATGTCCTTGTTGATTTTAGACTTTAAATTTGATAGCATATTCATTTATCTTTCTTTATTTCCAATTTTTTGACTTATATTTAAGACATAAATTTTTCAAATTACATGCAGATGCAGGTGAAATTGATGTAATAAATTTTGTTAAGCATCAGACCTTTCTAAGGAAGCTAAGCTATGCAATAAATTAATATCAAAATCAAAATTTAAAAAGCAAATATTTATACTCTGTAAAATATTGATCTTAAACTTTATATAAATTGAAATAAAAGCAAAAAATAAGGTAATATAACATGAAATTGGAAGTATCAAGACTTCATAAAATAAGAAATAATTGTTTAAAGTGAAGAAAGATCAATTGGATGATTCGAACTGTGTTCTAAATCCCAATGATATCGTTTTCAGGTTGAGATTTCCTCCAGACTTTATAAATTAGTCTACTAAAAATACATCATTGAGGGAATCGAGTCCACCTTCCCGAAGAGCATCAAAATTGATAGTTTAGCTTAACGAGTTTATTGCTTTTAAACGAGTGATATTCTACACTCGAGTGTATCACTCGAAGTTTGCTCTTATAGCGACAAAAAACTCGGTACGGATTAATTACGCTATAAGAGCTTCTACTGTAATTCGATCCTTATAATCCAATTGCACTCCAAGTCCAAGACTTAAAGTTGATCTATCTATAAATATGGTGATACAATACCACAAGATGTTAACTCTGAATTAAAAGTATTAAAACAACTTGTACTATAATTCATCAAAATCTAATCTTTCTACACTATTTTGTCCATCATTTGAATAAATCCATGCATAGCGATCCCAATAGAATATATTCTAACAATCCCGAGATTTTTTTACTACCCCAATATATTTCCTACGACAAAATAAGTAGCATGAAAGTCATAAACTTAGTATCGTATCCCACACACTATATCAAATAAATGCTAATCCCTCAAAAATCGCAAGTACACTAAAATGATCTCAGCAGGAAACAATTCAACGTTATTTATTACACAAATAATTACAATTTTAAAAGCATACAATTGTTTTCGGAGACAATTGGTCAGTGCTAAAGCTCCGCGAAAACCCAAGATCCACGAAAACAATAGTATGCTTTTAAAATTGTAATTATTAAATAACGTTGAATATTGTTTCCTGCTGAGATCATTTAAACAAGATTAGTTCTGCCACACTAAAAAAAATCTTAGTTTCACTATAATTATTTGTATAACACATCAGATCAAAATTTCTCATCACAACTTTGATCATCAATGGATCTAAGAAAAAAACTACGCTATGAAAGTTTACTGAAATTATATGAACAATTCCTTATATTAATACAATTGCATTCCAAGACTTTAAGTTGATTCATCTATAAGGTGATAAAATACTACAAGTTGTTCCTGATAATAAAGAGGGGATAATTCAGAATTAAAAGTATTGAAAAAACGTGCACTAATTTATCAAAATCTTATCTTCCTACACTATTTAATCTATTTGAATCAATCCATGATCATTCTAACATTCATTTGGGAAAAGAAATTCCGGTAAAACCCTAAATTCCGGGATGTTTTTAAGTTACTACAGAAAACTTGCACGAAAAAGGAAAATAAATTAATTCTTAATCTTAGATTCATGTTAATTAGTAACAGTGCAGAAATTCTCACAATTTTGATCATCGCATGGATAAAGCAAAATAGCTACTTCGCTCTGAACGGGATCTTCACTGAAGTATTATACAGGGTGTCCCGTAAATGATGTGTCACACTTCTAGGGGGGATAGTAGACACCTAGACGAGTCAGAATCACATAGGACTTAGGGGTCCCAGACCCAATCCCAGGGAGTTAAAAATGGAGCGACACCCCAAAACAATTATTGAAAAATTCCATTTGTAGAAAAACTACTATTGGTAAAAATGTTATTATGGTCTCAAATTTTGTGGTTTAATATGATCTTCAAAATTATCTTGGCAGTTTTCACTTTAAATTTTTTTTTATTACGAAAAAAGTTAAAAAACAGTAAAAAATGTGAAAAATATGCCAAAACTTTATTTTGTTTTTCGAAATCCTTTCTTTTGATTTGGTAATCTGAAAGAGCATAATTAATTAACCTTAAGTCCAAATGTTTCACGTAAATAGCATCAGTATTAATCGCTTGAGAGCCTGTTAAAGTTAGTTTTATGGGAGCAAAAACGGCTTCGGAAAACGAATGTTCAGGGAGAATCTACGAGTTTCGATAGATGTCTGCCAAACTTTCATTCCTCGCCCGATTTGGCGAGACAGGAGATGAGTATGAAAATATCTGAAATGCGCTAATTGAACAATTTGGCGGGATGAAAATTTCAAAAGCGTAAAATGTTGATTCTTAATTCTTATTATTTTTAGGAAACAAGAGATTAATTAATTTAATTTAAAAAATTTTTGAACATAAAGAACAAACATGATTTTACAACTGATTTTTAGGAACTATCGATCTTAAAAATCAATAGTATGAATTGTTAGAAATTATCTGATAGTATCGATAGTTTTTTGTTCAATCGATAGTTGTGTTGGTTTTACAAATGTATCAATCATGCAAACAGCATTACTACTTATTGCGTTTAATGAGAAAAACTGTACATTTGATAACTTAGGTAAAAAAAAACATATTATTTACAAACATGGTTCGTAAAATATCTTTTGTATTTTTGTGGTTATTTTCCATCATTATACTCCCGTTCTGGGATACGTCAGTCGGTGGATCCTCAATCGCTAGGTTCGTGATTTCGGGTTGCGATACAAGGGTGGTTCCTATTAATTAAAGAATGATATAATAAGCAAGTGGGTATGCAATGCAGGGTCTCCCCTCAACTTCCGATATAAGAAATTTGCAAAATAAAAGAATGCAGGTTATTGAAAGTTATGACAAACCTAAGATATTGCTTATCGGACGGTGAGATGGATAGCCCCATACACTTTGCTTATTCCCATTGACGTTTCTCGATTAATAGAAACCAACCTTGTATCGCAATTCGAAATCACGAACCCAGCGATCGAGGATCCGCCGACTGACCTATCCTAGTGCAGGGGTATAATGGAAAATAACGACAAAAACTATTTACAAAAAGGTTCACTTTTTTATGGGATGGGAATTATTTTGAAAAAACTAGTAAATTAATTAATTTACTTAAATTTTTGCCTTCGATTTCAGACCGTCACAGAAGTCTAGAAGATAAATGTTTATTGAACTTAACAAAACAGAGACTTAAGAAAAAATAAGGTGTAACTATCCCTTTTCCTAAACAAACATTGCTTATTTTCTTAGGTATAGTAACAATTTTTTCTTGAGTGTCTGATTTGATAGCTTGAATACATTTACCTTTTAGACTTCTAGTGACGATGACGATCCGAAAAATAAGGCCACACATCGCCAAGGAAGTTTGAACTATCTGTAGAAGCGTAGGTTGGCCAGGAATCTCGTATCGCAAATAATGTTGGGAAATTTGCCGAGCATCTATCCGTAACTTATAGATTCTCCCTGAACGTTCGTTTTCCGAAGCCGTTTTTGCTCCCATAAAACTAACTTTAACAGGCTCTCAAGCGATTAATACTGATGCTATTTACGTGAAACTTTGGACTTAAGGTTAATTAATTATGCTCTTTCAGATTATCAAATCAAAAGAAAGGATTTCGGAAAACAAAATAAAGTTTTGGCATATTTTTCACATTTTTTTGCTGTTTTTTAACTTTTTTCGTAATAAAAAAAATTTTAAATTGAAAACTGCCAAGATAATTTTGAAGATCATATTAAACCACAAAATTTGAGACCATAATTACGTTTTTACCAATAGAAGTTCTTCTACAAATTGAATTTTTCAATACTTGTTTTGGGGTGTCGCTCCATTTTTAACTCCCAGTGATTGGGTCTGGGACCCCAAATCCTATGTGATTCTGACTCGTCTAGGTGTCTACTATCCCCCCTAGAAGTGTGACACATCATTTACGGGACACCCTGTATTAATGCAATTCTTTATAATCCAATTGCACTCCAAGACTTTAAGTTGATTTAGGGCGAGCGCGCACGGGCGACTTTTGTCACGGTGACAAAGACAAAAACAACGTTGCTAAGGCTGTTGTTAGGGGCGGGACATAGAAGTATCCAATAGCAGCATTCGCACATGACATCACTGGAGGATAAAAACAACGTTGCTAAGGCCGTTGTTAGGTAAAGTCATGTGATTGAAAATGCTCTATTGTTTTCTAATGATATTTTTGATACTAGTAATCCTGGTCGCCGTGACTTTAGTCGCTAGTGCGCGCCCAGCCTTATCTATATAAATAGGGTGATACAATACTACGAGTTGCTAACTCTGAATTAAAAGTATTGAAAACGTGTACTATAATTTATCAAAATCTAACCTTTCTACACTATTTCGCGTATCCTTTGAATACATCCAAATATTAGCAAATAAATAATATTCGCAATTCTAACAATCCTGATATTTCTTCACTAAATCACTGATCAAATAAATGTATCTTTCCCCTCAAAATACACAAATAAAAAGATATTTGGTTTTCATTTAACAAATGAAATTCCGGCAAAAACCTAAAATTGACTTACAAATATGCCTTAATTAATTACTTAATGACTCATAATTAAGTAGTTAAAACATGATCATTCTAACATTCATTTAGGAAATGAAATTTCGATAAAAAAAAAACCGCAAATGCCACGATGTTTTTGAAATTCACCTTTTGAAGTCATAAATTATTGAGCTGTGTTTCATTTCATTTATAGGAAATTCTCACAACTTTGATCATCATGGATACCTATAGGAAAATAGCTACGCTATGCAATACTTTATAATCCAATTGCACTTCAAGGTTTTAAGGTGATTTATTTATAAAAATGGTGATAAAATACTACAAGTTACTAACTCTAAATTAAAAGTATTCAAAAAAAAAGTACACAGTAAAGTACAGTATCAAATAAATGCAACTTTTACCCTCAAAATACACTAAAATATGTTTGGTTATCATTTAAGAAATGAGAAATTCCGGCAAAACCCTAAAATTGGACTCACTACAAACCTCAAAATGTTCTTAAGACATAAAACTCATGTAATTCTTTATAATCCAATTAATTGCACTCCTAGACTTTAAGTTGATTTATCTATAAATATGGTGATAAAATACTACAAGTTGTTCCTGATAGTAAAGAGGGGATGATTCTGAGTTATTCGAAAACAATTTAGCTGTGTATCATTTCCCACATACTATCAAACAAATGCAACTTTCCCCTCAAAATACACAAAAAGGATGTTTAATTTTCATTTAACAAATGAGAAATTCTGGCAAAAAACCTCTAAAATTGGACTTACTACAAATCCCACGATGTTTTTAAGACATAAAACTTCTCACCTTTGGTGTGGTCATCGCAAGAGGGGGTCCACCGAGAGAACTGTTCGCCAACTCCGATCTACCCTACAGCTCACTGAGCGGTTGCCACCAGATGAGCTAACTACGGAAGCTAAGGTGCTGTTCACCGCTGATTGCTTGCTTGATTGACCGATCCTTTACAATCTGAAATGAGTGCGGATCGGGAGTTTAGATCGGAAATGAGCAGAGAAACAGGGTTCCCATTCAATTTCAGGAATAAAATTCTCCGACTTTTCCAGGCTATTTACGGCATTTTTCAGATATGTCTTGCTCTTATATGAACATGCATTTGCAATAAATGGTCTACTTTCTAAAGCCCAAACATTAAAAATTTCCCAGGTATTCTGTATGATTTTCCAGGTTTTTGGCCAAATTGAGCAATTTTCCCTGACTTTTCCAGGTTTTTCAGGTATTCCCTGACCAGTGGGAACCCTGGAGAAATGAGTGGGTTAACCTCAGTATACGAGGGGACAGGGCGACTTAGTTGGATTACGTGCTGCCTCCCAAGCAGCACAGACGTTCAAAATACTTCGAATTTTTGTCATGTATGGCCAAATTTTGTTTACTTTTAGTTGCAGTTATACGTAAATGGGACATATTTGGTTCGAGCTGTGCTACTATAGGGGCTAGCAGTCTGTGCACTCACTGTACCTGGCATATCGCGTCGGTTCGATTCCGGTCCGATATTTAGTTTTTCAAATTTATTTCGCAGAATTTATGAAAGAAAGCTATCTTAGTAAACCTTGAATAACCCATTATTTAACATTTTAGCTCTTCTTTAGGTAATTTACAAAACATCTTTTAACAGAGCAATCGCCTCGATTTTTAAGATCCCGTAATGTTGTCAAGGTATACACTGTAAAAAATTCCCGTAACATTTAGGCTGGGCGCGCACGAGTGACTAAAGTCACGGCGACCATGGCGGATTACAAGTATCAAAAATATCACTAGAAAACAATAGAGCATTTTCAATCACATGACTTTACCTAACAACGGCCTTAGCAACGTTGTTTTTATCCTCCAGTGATGTCATGTGCGAATGCTGCTATTGGATGCTTCTATTTCCCGCCCCTAACAACAGCCTTAGCAACGTTGTTTTTGTCTTTGTCACCGTGACAAAAGTCGCCCGTGCGCGCTCGCCCTTACGGTTTTAAACTGTCAGCTTTGTTGGTTGTGGAAAAGCGTAAAAATTACGAAGTAAATCCGTAAAAACGACGGCGTTTTACCATTTTAATCCATGTTTTTTGGATTTCAAGGTAAAACACCGTTGTTCTTACGGATTTACTTCGTAATTTTTACGCTTTTCCAACAGCAACCCAGCTGCCAGTTTAAAACCGTAAATGTTACGGGATTGTTTTTACGGTGTAGAAAAGTTGTAACTAAAATGGCAAAAAGATAGATTCCCACTGTCCAGTCTCGGTATACATAAAGGGTCTACTCCAAATACAGATTTAATTGATACTTTATTTCGAGAGAGGGGGAGGGAATATTTTTTCGAGATACCAAAAGTTCGAGATAACGAGACTATTCCTCGGGCATCATAGTGGGTCAAGAAAGAGAGAGAGCGACGGGACCTCACACGAGCACATCTCACGTGAGCAGGGTGCAGAAAAGGACCGTCACCAAGGAAACGAGTGACGCAAGCGAAGATTCTCCCACGAGGCGCTTTTCAAGAGTTCAAAGCGGTGTTTCTTAACGCACAAGAAATTTATGGCCAAAATACGTTTGCTTCTAGTAGCATCAGTTACGTAAACTTGACATTATTTGGCTGGGGGAAATAAAGGAACCAATCAGAGCCTGAATTTACCATCAGGCCCACTAGGCCCGGGACTAATTTTAAAAAGTTAAAAAAAATTATAGTAGAAACAACTTTTTATACTTCCTAGAATATTTTTTCATTACTTTTTTGAAATCGAAAATAAAAATCCAAACCTTTTAGCAATGTAAAAAACGTAAATTTTACCTCTGAAGTGCCGTATGGGGGGGAGGCACGTTATTTCAAAGTTTCGTTTCTTTCGTTGGCAGCACTCTGCTTTACTGTGCATATAAAGAACATGCAAGACTTGCGATTGAGAGATTTTCACCCACTAACATCCCTTGCGTACCGTTTGCCCTCTCCTCTTTAAAAATTATTCCTAACTTCCAATAATTGAGATAAATATTTTGCCCCCCTCTTAAATGACTTTACGAACCCATTTCAAGTTATCCCTTAGCAGGAGAATCTCTGACAAACCTTCGCGTACCCTTAATACTCTTCATTACTCTTTGCCCCCTTAAATCTTGAACCGTTTTTTGTTCTGAGAGAAAATATCTCTTTACTTAATTTTAAATATCTTTTAAATTGACTAGTTTAAATTACCTCGATCTGTGCATTCATTCTAGAAATCGGCTTAGGTTTCTATTTAGGTTTTCTGTTATTTCCCTAAATCAAGCCCAGCTCTCTTTACGTCTTCCAAAATTTTAAAATGAAAAATTTAATTGAAAAGATCACTTTTTTATAAAGTTTCCCATTACATCTCTCTTTAAAGTTTAAGACTTGGCCCCAAACACAGTTGTGCACAGGACAGCTTTAAATTAATATTTATCGAATTAAACTTTTGTTTGGAACAGTCCTCCAGTTGCAATTCAAATGATGACCACTGAGCCATAACGAACTTATAATAACGATTTTCATGGTGATAAAATATCAGAAAACATATTCTCATGCTCAGAGATAACACTTAAGCATGGTGCTGTGGGTAAACATGGCGGCTGGAGGACTCTTTCTAAATCTGTACCTTTTGTTCGGGTCTTCTCGAATCTCTTCGATCTGATCACATATCTAAATCTCTATCTAAATTAATTCTAAATTACCTGTTAGAGAATCTCCATAATTTTCTATTTGGTTTCTGTTTTTTTTTTAAATCTATTGTGAATGAAATTAAACTGCCTATACTGTTTTAAAGAGCATAAGTAAAAATTAAACTGCAGGGAATATTGTTTAAGCCTTTGTTTTTCAAAACCTTTTTTCGTTATCGCCATCATCTCGAATAAAGCGCTAAATGTCAAAAGTCACATTCTTAGGATGAGTTTTGGTACGCGAATAGTGATAAAAAAATATTACGATCTTGAATATGGGTTTAACAAGATAATCATACTTCTAAATTGAAGTTCACTCAAAATTCCGCGCTGGGGACTATCACTTTGTTTGGTAGTGACGTCATAGGGCCAGGAATCGTAGCAGTCTATACTAGACAGCAACTTAAGTTGACCCTACGACGTCACCAACAAACAAAGTAGTTCCCATCGCGGAATTTAGAGTGAACATCAATTTAAAAATAGGATTATTTTGTTAAACCCATGTATATACAGTGCTTTTCTATCATGTACCGAAACTTCTCCTAGCAACCCAACAGGCTTTCTGTTTACGCATTTTCTCCTTCCGCATAGTGACGTACTGGGTTCAAGAAACGTTGCTGTCGAGTTAGTAAAAATTAAACCAGTCTCTGCGGGTTCTCGGGACAATTATATTTAATTCATTTTTTTTCCAAAGCCTCTTTATTTTTGTTATCGCCATCATCTCGAATAAAGCGCTAAATGTTAAAAGCGACCTTATGACCTACTACTCGGAAGTAGAAACTGAGTAAACAGAAAGCCTGTTGGGTTGCTAACAGGAGTTTCGGTACTCAAATCGTGATAAAAAGACGGCTATATGGGTTTAACAAGATAATCATATTTTTAAATTGACGCTGGGAACTACTTCGTTTGTTAGTGACGTCGTATAGGGTCAGCTTAAGTTGCTGTCTAGTAGAGTTAAAATTAAACTGAGGGAAAATTATGTTTAATTCATTCTTCTCCAAAACCTCTTTATCGCCATCACATCTCGCATAACGCGCTAAATGTTAAAAAAATGCTCCATTAAAGTCGCATAGAGATAATTTATGGTGAAAGCAAGATGGCGTAAATCACCCAGAATCCTTCTTTCTTCTTGCCCAATTTACTTCTCATTAACCCCTCGACCTCGTGGCTGATGGGGATGACCGACGGAATGGACAAGCAGGGAGGGTGTCGCAAAGTGTCGCTATAAAAGTGACTTGATCTCGCTGTATTCTTCATCTCACAGCTGATCCATCAGATTAGAAAGAAGTCATCATGAAGGTTCTGGTGAGTAACTGCTCGGTCGCACCAAAGGATCACTTTTTTCAACACATTTTGACCCTCTTCTTTGTCACATGTCACGCTCTGTTACCAATAAAAAGTTTAATTTAAAGTTATTATTTATCTAACTTTTCAAATCACCCCCAGACCACGGAAAGGGAGGGGGTTGCAACCCTCGATTATTTCCCCTTGTCGCATGATTTTTTGTACGGCATTGCGGAATTATGAATTAGAAAAGGTATTGAAACTGTATGGAACCGATGCCGTACACAATCGAATGACCAAATTTACCCTAAAAATCGCCGGGAAATCAACAAAAAAATTCCAATTTTGTGGTGCACTACTTTTGTACGGCACTGCGCTTTTTCTCATTATTTTTCATGGATCATGGAAATAGATTTCATGGATGGTAAGAAAGCCAAAGTTTCGCTATAAAAGCTTTTTCCCTCGCTGTGTTCTTCATCTTAGTTGATCCACATCAGATTAGAAAAGCCAACATGAAGGTTCTGGTGAGTAACCAACTGCACCAAAGGGTCACTTTTTTCCCCAAACATTTTTACACTGTAAAAAAATTCCCGTAACACTTACGGTTTTGAACTGGCAGCTGGGTTGGTTGTGGAAAATCTTAAAAATTACAAAGTATAAATCCGAGTAAAAACGACGGCTTTTTACAATTTTAATCCAGGTTTTTTGGATTTCAAGGTAAAAAACCGTTGTTTTTACGGATTTACTTTGTAATTTTTAAGATTTTTCACAACCAACCCAGCTGCCAGTTCAAAACCGTAAGTGTTACGGGATTGTTTTTAGTGTACCCCTTCCCCCCTTCTTTGTCACATGTCATGCTCTGTTACCAATAAAAAGTTTCGTAAAAAGTTGGTAAGAATCTGACATATTTTTTTTTTCAAGTTTAAGTGCACCCCACCTGCTTTATAGTCAGAAATTTTCATATTTTTTTTTACCCTTGAAAAGGACTAAATTTACCCCATGTTCCCTTTAAAATCCCAATTTCTGTGTCGAAAGGTTCTGGTGACAGTGAGTATTAACTACACTGTAGCACCAAAAAAAAATGTCACTTTTGTTCCAAAGTTATTTGACCTCCTCCCTCCCCTATGTCACAAAGTGTCACACTTCACCATACCCCCTTTGTCATATATCATGCTCTGTTACCAGTGAAAAGTTAAGTATAAAGTTGTTAAGAATCTGGGACCAATGTTTTTATTAAAGTTTAAGTGCACCCCACCTTATAATTTCAAAGTGAACTGTCTTATTTTGTTAATATATGAATTGTATAGTTTTAAGTTTTTTCAATAGATTTTGCCACCCCCTTTATGAGTATTCATTAGTCCTGTAATTATACCTATTATTTTCCTATTGCAATTTTTTGTTAAATTTTTAATGTTCTTCAATTCTTGTATTTTTTTGCAAATGTTGACTAGAAAATTGAGAACGATTTATAAATTTGTTAAAAGGCATAGTTAAAAGGTTATAGTATAAACATTTTTGGGTTGATCTTGATTTACTTTCATCATTATTTGTCTAATTTAAGCTTTGAAGATCCCATTTAGATGAGCCAATATTTCAATGTAAAAACTAATTTAACTTCTTTACTCAAAGTGAATAGTCTTCCCATTTTAAAATATTTCTTTGTGCAGTTGAATTAAAATCGAAGTTAAACTTTCAAAGTTGATTTGTAAAAAATGACACATTTGATTCTCTAAATTTTTGATCAGATTTTGATGAGTCAATATTTGAATGTGAAAACCCGTACGTACACTCACAAACATAATTTCTACCCTCAATTTTAAACTGTTTTTTTTTTCTTTGAGAAATTTAATTGCAATTGAGTTCTTGAGTTGAACTTTGAAAGCTGATTTATTAAAAATGACATTTGATTCTCTAAATTTCTCTCTTGAAAAGTTTGTATGACTCAAAGTTTGTAAACTTCTGAACTAACCTATTTCTAAAGGTTGAAAAAAAATCTATATTCATAAATTGGGATTTTGATAGTTTTATGTTTAAACAACTATATTTATAAGGAAACTTTCTATTTGAGTTTAAAAAGAAAACTTGATAAACTAAAAATCAATTTTAAGAACCCTTCAAGGAACATTTCGGGAAGTACCAACACTCTTAATACGAAATCGGGTTTAAAAGATATTCAACCCGAACATTGGACACCTTATTTACAAATGAATAATATTGAAAAGCATGAATTTTATTGTCTAAAATATCATTCCACGGTTGAGTAGTTATAGTAAGAATTGTTTACCTTTCAAACTTTCACTATCTTACCTTTCACAAATGCTGTACCACTGCATCTAACCATCACAGCCAATGTCGCTATTTTATATCTTCTGTTGACGATAAAACAAGCAGAATGGGACATCTCGGACTGAGAAATAATAATTCAGTTCGAAGAGTGATGCTATTCTGCAAAACACGCACGTGCGATGAGCGTGACTGGAAATCGAAGTGACAGTAGTATACCAGACAAAATAATCAAGCTTTCTTAAATGAAAGTGGCAAATCTTTTTTTTTATAAATTTTGGGTGCCAGTAATTCGGGAAAGATTTTAAAGTCACTGCAAAATTTAATGATCATTTCATGGTGATGATTTTGAATGAAAGTTTTGAGTAATTCTAACGGCGCCTTTATCCTACGAAGGCATTTTTTCACTCAGATAGTAAAGGGTCTTAAAAGGAATAAGGTCAAATGATCAAACTTTCTTAAATGAAAGTGTCTTTTTTTTATAAATTTTGGGTGCCAGTAATGCGGGAAATTTCGAAATTCGAGAATTTTAAAGTCACTGCTGATCTGGTGAATCACATCTTATCTGGTGATGATCTGGTTAGGATGAAAGTGGTCCACTGATCGTAGTTTTGAGTAATTCTCTAACGGCGCCTGAATATTGTTCCTATACGGAGAAGGCATTTTTTAGGTAGCTTTTAGGGCCAATCATTGAGCTTTTGACTTAGGCGACCACTGTACTTAGGTGTGGATCTTTAAAGGAATCCATGCTTTTCTAAAATTTTGGATTTTTGGACTTGTACCACTTTGGGTCAATATCATTCTTTTGTAGAATATCTTGGAAAAATCTGAAATAGAAACCGATCCCTTAAACTTTCTCAAATGAAAAAGGCTAATAGTTTTTTATTAACTTTGGGTGTGTCCTTGGCAGTAATCTCCAGAAAATTTTCGAAATTTGACCCTAAAAAACAGGGGTTTTACTCATTCTGGTACCCTTAGTCCGAATTTCGGGGGGGATTTTGGATTTTTTATGTAATCTTTTTTTAATATCTTAGATCCTTTACTTGAGTACACCACATATCCATATTTTTTCGAAGATAGAAAGGTATCCGCGGGCCGTAGTTTGGAGACCCCGTGACCTAGATAATACTGCATTTCGTATAGTAACGTTGTTTTCCCTTTCAGTCCGTGCTCATCGCTTTCGCCTGCATCTTAGCTGCTTGCAGTGGGGCCATCCTCGCCTACGTGCCTCGAGTGGTAGGGTACGCCGCCGCCCCTGCTGTTGCAGTGGTGACCCCTCGCATCCAGTACACCCGGGGGACGGTACCTGTTGCTTACGCCCTGGCCCCCTCTGCCCCTGTTGGGTCCTACGTTCGATACGACGCCCCTGCGGTCTCTTACGCCTACGGGGTCCCAGCCTATCTCAAGAAGTGATATAGAATGTAGTATTATGGACAATAAATTGTTTTTTTTTTATTTTATGGTGTGTTTACTTTAGCATAGTTGGCAACATTGAGGACATTTCCTTTAGGTAGAATTAGGTAGGAACACTTCTTGGGTAGGAATTAGGTAGATTAGACTACGAGTCCATGATTAGAATGATAACAATTAGCGATTTTGATACTGTACTAGACTGCAACCTTTCTGAACCTATGCGGAAACAGAAAATGAGTAAACAGAAAGCCTGTTGGGTTGCTGGGAGGAGTACGCAAATCGTGATAAAAAAAGACGCTATATATACGTGGGTTTAACAAACCAATCATGTTTCTAAATCGACGTTCACTCAAAATTCAGACACCGCAATGGGAACTACAACTTTCTTAGTTTTGTTTTTCAAGGGTCAAGTAACGTTGATCCCAACAACAATGCAAGGGATTTGTTGGGAACGTCGATTTAGAAGCATGATTGGTTTGTTAAATCCACGTATATATAGCGTCTTTGTCCCCCAATGGACCCCAAATAAGGCAAACTTCATTCCCAAAAGATAGAAACTCATTCTGATAACAAGTTTCATTTCAAACCACTTTTTATCTTTGCACTTTTGGGAAGAGTTCATCTTGATAATTTTGTGAAAGTTTTTTTCGAAAGATCAGAATTCAGAATTTTGTGAAGGGTCCTTATAAAATGATCTATTGTCTTTCAAGATAGACGAACCTCTGAGTTATGAACCAATCCTAAACTTTTATTTTAAATATGAAAAAAAAAAAAGAAATCATAACTCTCTCGCTCAACACTTGGCATTTGTTACAGGTTTATGACTTTAACTCGACTAGTCCTTTCAGCGGAGCCCTTTTGGAATTGTGGTGCTGCCATCTAGCGGAGGACTGTGAAAGCTTTCGCGCGACTCCAATTATGAAGGGATTAAAAAGACTTATTATTTTGAAGGGTTTTATTACTGTTTTTATCCATTATTTTTGAACGAGAGTTTTTGGGACTTAGTCCGGTACAATTCCGTTAGAGTCCCCGCTAAATATTGCCAGTATCCAAATCGCTAAATATATTCAAATATCAACAAATGTTTCTGACTTTTGTTAATAAACTGAATAGTTATTGATATAATTAAACATTTTAATTCAGGAGTTTGAAATTATTTATGAATATTTCTACTTTTTGTTGTCTAAAAGAACCGGGCAATATTTAATTCCAAATTTAATTTAAGCCAAAAGATTCCTATAAGCAATATTTAAAGTTTGGCAATTTCATATAAGGGGCCATTCAAATATTACATAAGCACCTAATGGAGTTTGATCTTTGCTTATTTTTCCTGACAAGGGGAGTATGAGTGATGCTTATATAAGATGTTACATACACTGCATTTTCGAAAATATCTTGTTTCTTGCAAAAATAATTTCAAATTTCAACCAAAAATAAATTATTCAAAAAATAATGAATTAGGAGAAAAAATTCACGAATTTAGGGACTGCTAAACATTTTGTACAAAAAAAGAACAGAAGGAGTGTTACGTAATTATGATGTGGGGGGGGGGGTAGCGGTTTGCTTATCTTTGCTGACAAGAGGGGAGGGGGTCAAAAATGACCAAAAACATGCTTACGTAATATTTGAACGGCCCCTAATAAGAAAAAACGGTTCTTACGTATTATCCCGTCTAACGTGACGCTTAATCCGAAAACGTTATTAAATCCCATTGCCATAACTATTACTGTGTCGCTGAATTAGATGGCCACTGAACGGTCGACTACGAAAGTACTGAAAATTCTACAGACGTTTTAACAAATTAGGAAGTAAATTGGAAAAACAATTGATATGAACGATGATATGTAGAATCTTATTATAATTAATTTACATTCATCAGAATGGGTTCCTTAGGTTTCATGCAACAAAAGCATACCATGATACGCTAGATGAGATTCTTACATGAAAAATGCAAAACATGAGTTTGAAGTGAATAAGTTAATTTTTTTTTAAATGAAGCAAAGTTAAAAAAGTTCGTTGACAATTCAATAGAGTAGAGCTGAAGAGTAAAAAAAAAATCAAACTCGTGAATAAATAAAATTTATTCTGTTGGTTGTGATGTTACAAACGCGAGAAGAGGAAAATTTGTTGAATCGAATACTGTTTCAATGGTGGTAACAAAAAAAAACCCATTTAATCATGAAAACCATTGAAATACTTGAAAGTTGTTACAACAGGAAAATAGGACAATGACGAGAATAAATGTAAAAAACAGTTCAAAAATACTTAATTTCAAAGATAATTTTCGAAATTTATTGATCCGAAAGGGTACCAATGAAGGCTATAAGGTCCCTTAAGAGGTCATCCATAAATAATGTCACATTTTTTCACCATTTTTGACCTCCTCCCTCCCCTATGTCACGGATTGCTACCAATAATAAGTTTAGAATAAGGTTGGAAAGAATTTGGGACCCGAGGTTTTTATTTAAGTTTAAGTGCACCCACCATAAAAGTTTAAAGTGATCTGTTATTTCGTTGGTATGAAACTTATAATAATGTCATTTAAGCTACGTTTTCCAGAATTTTTTCATTTAGTTTTATTCTTGATTTTCAAAGTGTGATGTCACGATTATTGTCAAAAAGTGTCCCCTCCCTCCCCTCTAAGCGTGACGTCATTTATGGATGGCCCCTAAACCACCTCTAGATTTAATTCCTGCATCATTTTGAACCTTATTTTTTAATGAAGAAATTCTCAAAGATTTGCGGTGATTGAATGAAGAAAATTCGTTCATCCTTAAAAGTTTTGAAATGTTACGCCAACATTATTTTAGGGATGCACCCTGACAAAAATTTTATATTGTGTACCAACAGTAAGGAAAAACAAAATTTCGGAATGGTTATTTAAATACTTTAAACCTGAACATTATTTTAGGAAGGCACCCTGACAAAAACCTTACATTCAGTTTCAACAGTAAAAGGATGAACAAATTTCTGAAAGGCTTACAAATTTTTTTCCCATGAGAATTTAAATACTTCATCTATATTTAATCCGATGCATTGGTTCAGGCACATAAATGGAAGATGAGTCTAGAAATTAGTTAAGAATCTGAATTTATAATACAAAATTATGCAAAATTTATTTTCTTTTCTATAATTATAAATAAATAAATTTGTAAATCATTTTCACTTTCGGGTAAATCCTAGAAATAAGTTCAAAGGAATTTAATTGTGATATCTCACATCTTCCTGTTATTAAGAATTCTTAATTAAGAAGGAATTCTTAAGGAATTGTGATAATTGAATAAAGAAAATTAGTTGATCCTTAAAAGTTTTGAAACCTTACTCCAACATTATTTTAAGAAGGCACCCTGACAAAAAACGTATATTCTGTACCAACAGTAAGGAAAAACAAAACTTCATCATAAATGTTCAAACAAAAACTCAAAACACAAGTTCATGCACAAAAAATGGAAGATGAGTTTAGAAATTAATCTTAACAGTCTCAAATTGATGCCTCCAATAAAAAAAATTGTTTTTCTAATATAATTATAAATAAATTTGTAAAAAGGTAAACCATCACTTTCACTTTCGGGTGAATCCTAGAAATAGGTTCAAAGGAATTCCTCCTAAACCGATTTTAGTGACAAATTTAATTGAGATTATTTAATGTTTTCACTTTAGAAACGCTGCTTGTCAAAGTATACACATATTTACCAAAAATCGGAATTACTCTTTAAAAAACTAGGCAGGAGTATTTTCAATTTTTCACAAAGGTTTAGCTTAAACCTTCAGCCACAGCATCCTAATTATCATACTTTTTAATTGTGTTTTCATACAGCCATAGTAATTTTTTTTTCATTTATTGTTCTGATGATCAGGGAGTTTGATTGATTGAAACCCAAAATAGCATCCTCTTTTATTTTTTCGATTTCATTTTGTCCATTAAAAAGTAAGCGTTTTTTTAATAGAAATTTTGTCTCTGTGTATGTAGTTCATGCTATTTCCATATACCACTCCTCACAATTGAATTTCACTCCGCCTAAAAAAGTCAAGGAGTATATTTTTACTCCTCCAGAAAAATCCTATCTGCGGGGAAGTGTAAATCTTAGGAATTGAAATCTGGGAAATCAGTATAGGGTAGAAACGACAGTTGACATCAAGAGTACAGAAATGTGGTTACAAATAATGCCCTAGTTCTATGACTAGTACACTTTTTCTTGTTTAAATACAAATAATAATTTAATACACAAATTCTTGCATAAAAAAATTCACACAAAACTAGAGCTTTTCTTTAACTAACACTTGGACTAGATAAAAACTTATAGATCGTCGGCTTATACGGAGAAAGGCACTATGGGGCCGTTCAAATATTACGTAAGCAAGTTTTTGGTCATTTCTGACCCCCCCCCCCTTCAAAGCAAAAATAAGCAAACCACAAACCCCCTCTTATAATTACGTAAGAAAATTGCCCGACCCCAGAAAACTTACCTATCGTTAAAACTTTCCTTGAGAGAAATAATTAAAAAAAAATATTCCCAGCTCAGTTTTTTTTTTTGTGAAATTTATTTTTGGTTTAATTTTGAAATTATTTATGCAAGAAACAAGAGCTTACGTAATAATTGGACGGCGTCTTACTTACAACCTGGAATAGATTAGATCAGTGGTTCCCGAACTATTTTGCTCGTGGAACCCCCCAATTTGTTGCCAATGATCACAAAACCCTGAATATTTTTAATCAACGACTTTTCAAAATTTAATGTCTGATATTAAATGAAACAAGCCAACTTAATTTTACAGAAGTTTTGATTAAGCGAGTTCCAAGAACCATGAGGCGGGTTTGGGGAGTGTTTTAACTTGCTTTGATACACCTAATCCGAATTTCGGACATACTTTTTTAAGAATTTAATACATACTATTTTTGGTAGGATTTGCATTTTGATGAACTTAATAGAAAAAAACACCATTCTTATTTTCTTTAAGGAGATAAAATTTGTCACGCGGAACCCCTAAATTGTTTCGTGGAACCCACTTTGGGAACCACTGGATTAGATTGATGCTGGAATTAAGTCCATATGCGCATTTGGATCAAAATGTTTCGTAAATAATAGTCATCAGAAGTGACTTAGAGCCTTTCTCCTCTCAACAGGCGATGTGCAAAAATATTCTGGGGACAACCATAATCAAGGATGAGATTGGGAAAAAAGAAAATGTCTGAAAACTGCGAGAACGACATTTAATCTCTTAAATTCAGAATAAATCGAAAAACTAATAAAAATTAGTTAACATTAATTTCAATAACAAATTCTTACATTTTAAAATTAAAAGTTTTAATGTGTTAAGCTGTTGTATTAAATTGGCTTAAATATGAAAATTTACCACATAAAAAGAGCCTCATAAGTCAAGAACATCAACTTGAATTTAAAAAAAAAATGAAATTCCCAGTCAAAAATTTCAGTTTATAAGCCGATTCTTTTTAAAGTAAAACGTCTGAAATTTTCATTATAATTTCAAAAAAGTCTGAAAATCCTCCAAAAGTGTGATGCGCATTTGGATCGAAATGTTTCATAAATTAGTTATCAGAAGTGACTTAGAGCCTTTCTCCTCTCAACAACCGATATGAAAAAAACATTTTGGGGACGACCTTATTGCGTGAGAGTGAAAATGTGGAATACAACAGTTCAGACACAATGTAATGGCATCACAATGGGCAAGGTATTTGATCAGGCCGTTTGGGGGGAAAGTACATTTTACACACTCCCTTATTGCAATAACACATCCGCCGAATGTTGTATGTTTTCAATCAATTAACTAAAGATGAATTCGGCTTCTTCAGTCATCCTCTTGTTCAGAACAACAATTAGAACATGACATGAGATCAGGGGTCTGCTGAACAGACTTCTTGTAAAATGTTTTTGTGAAACAGTGGGGGGTTGTTTTCAGGAAAAAGTCATGGTTTTACACACAAGCACAAAAAAGGATGTGTTCTAAAGGGTCTGTTTTCAAGCTTAAGTAGTATTTTGTGATGAGAGCTATTTTTTTTAGAGTTATCTTTTAACTAAACAGACCCCTACTTAAACACATTCTCTATCACCCAAATTTGAAACAAAATTTGCGCAAAATGTTTTTTTTTTTTTTTTGGACGCTATAGTAAATGTGTTTCTACCACGGCTTACTAGATAGTACTAAACAGGCTGGCCGAGATACAGAAATCATTAAAAATGTAGATGGCAATAGCTGACAAACTGGCAAAGCAAATCCACTGAGTTGAAGGCTCAAAAATTCAACTCAGCCACTAATGGCCAACAATCAGAAGTTTACGTCATGAAAACACGCCTTTATTTTTCCTTATTTGTCAGTGTGTTATATCCTATTGGTATAGGTATAGGACTTGTGGCGATGGGAAAAGTTGTCAAATGGTTTTCATTATTTAAAACTCGGCTAGCCTGTATAGTATCTAGTAAGTCGTGCTTTAACAGACTTCTTGTAAAATGGCCTGTTTTTGCGAAACAGTGGGTTGTTTTCAGGATAAAGTCCTGTTTTTTTGTGAATGTAGAGATGATAGAAACGCACAAAAATGGATGTGTTCTAAAGGGTCTGTTTTCAAGCTTAAGTAGTATTTTGTGATGAGAGCTATTTTTTTTTTAGAGTTACCTTTTAACTAAACAGACCTTTGGTTTTGAAGACCCCTACTTAAACACATTCTCTAGCATTTCAGAAAAAGTCAAGGTTATTTTATCACAAGCACAAAAAAGATGTGTTCTAAAGGGTAAATTTAGTATTTTGTGAGGGGTCCATTCAGTGGCGGCTCGCCCATAAAACCCCCGATAAAAATGAAAAAAAGTCGAAATAAGTCAATAAAATGAAATGCTAATAAAAACCTATTCCAAATTGCATCTTATTCAGGATGAGCTTCCATCCCCTCTTCTGTTCTAATTGTGATATTTTTACTGAATTGTATTTTCAAAATTTAATTGCGAACTCCCATTTGAACTACGCACGAGCCGCCACTGCCCCTACATAAACACATCACCCAAACTTTGAAACAAAATTTTTAAGACGCTCTAAAATAAATTTGCTTCTTAATACAATAGTTATACAGGTACTGCTGTCTCATTTTAAAGTCTGAAGGCAGAAAATGGATGGTACAAAATAAATAATATTCTCTCCTTTTGAAAGATAGTATAAAATGCTTCCCATCTTTTTTTTTAATGGAAGAGGTTGATTACTGAAATCTCCCCAGTCAGAGGGAAAAATGGCAGTGCACAGCTATAATATTATACACAAGGGCAAAACAGTTTTAGCCAGCCAATTTTTGTTACTAGGGTTGAGACATGGGCAGAGCAACACACATGTTAGGCGAAAATGGCAGTACACAGCTACTTCTGACGAACAGATGGAATGGAAAGTTGGAAGAGTGAACCCTACTTCTGTGTGGGGTTTCTTCGAGTTCGTTCCACATGAACGTCTTGTCAGTTTCATTTGGTCGCGATGTCTCCTCAACGTTTCGTGGAGCATGGGGGATTTTCGAATGTTAATAAACTATTGCTCAATGTCACTTTTATGAATAAAAAACATTCAAAAATACATGGAATGGAAAGTTGGAAGATAGTGGTGGAGTGTGGGAACTTCTGTGTTGGAAGGTGTTTCTTCCAGTTCGTTCCACATGAACGTCTTGTAAGTTTCATTAGGTCGTGATGTAGCGTTTCTTGGAGCATGGGGGGTTGCGTTGTATCTGTTGTTAGGTGTGGGGTCACGTGATTGCAAATGCTCCAATAGAAGAACTCCACGGCCAGTCATTTTCTGTAATTGTTAACCTTCTGCAGGGCTTTTAACTGTTGCAATGGCCGTTGTTAGGTCCGAGTCATGTGATTGAAAATAGATCGATGAAAAGAGCGATAGGAGTTTTACGACCCTCGACGTCCCGGTCACATCGCTCTTAGTTGCTGCTGCATGTAAATCCGCCCTAAGTGGAAACTGTGGGGTCGATGGTTTCTTCCAGTTCGTTCCACATACACATTACTTGTAAGAAGTCCCCGCATGTCGTGAAGTGTTCCTCATAGGATCAGCTGGGGGTACGTTTCATTGATGGATTTCTTGTAGGAAGTGTCTATTTGGACGGCGCTCCAATCAGAACCGTTGCCGGGTAAAAAAGAGTAGTTGCATATTTGCCGGCCAAATAGACAGTGCCTTTCTTGTAAGTTGCATGTCGTGATGTCTCTTTAACGTTTCTTATTGGAGCGCTGCAGGTAAGTCCGCCCTAAGTGTGGTTTCTTCCAGTTCGTTCCGCATGAACATTACTTTGTAAGAAGTCCTCCTTACAACGTTTCTTATTGGAGCATGGGGGTGTGTTCAGGCGAGGATGGCGTCCGGTTGCTCGGCAGTTCAAAAACTGCTTTAATTGAAAAATTTCCCGGGGGAAGACCTCCCCTTTTCCTATGGATTGAGATATGAATAACTTAAGTGATTTTTGAGATGAAAACGGGAAATTTTCATACCAAATTTCCTCCTATTTCCTAAGGATTTCCTGTGGCCCTGTGACACCCAAGTTATGATATCCCTAAGTGGAAACTGTTGATGGTTTCTTCGAGTTCGTTCCACATCAACGTCTTGTAAGTTTCATTAGGTCGTGATGTAGCGTTTCTTGGAGCATGGGGTTCACATGCGAGGAATTCATTAGGCCTTAGGGTTAGATCGTTAGGATGTCTCCTTATAGCGTTTCTTGCCCTTGAAACGCGTAAATTCGCCCGAAGTGGTCGATGGTTTCTTCCAGTTCGCTCCACATGAACATTACTTGAAAGAAGTCCCCGCATGTCTTGGAGCATGAAAATATAGAGAGCGATAGGAATTTTACTATTCTCGCTTTTAGTCGCTGCATGTTAATCCGCCCTAACAAAAGTGTAAACTATGATTGATGTGTGTTGTTGATGGTTTCTTGTCCAGTTCGTTCCACATGAACATTACTTGTCCCCTTAACCTTCTTACTGGAGCATGGGGGGTGGTTTTAGGCGAGGATGGCGGCGGCGGTTGCGGCGATGAGAAGCGTGAGCCAGAGGGAGAGGGAGGAGCAACTGTTGTCCGGTTGCTCTGCCGTGCTGCTCATCAGGTAGCGCAGGTGCGAACGCTGCACCTCGAACAAAAAGACGCCTCGCCCGAAGTGGTCGATGGTTTCTTCCAGTTCGCTCCACATGAACATTACTTGAAAGAAGTCCCCGCATGTCTTGGAGCATGAAAATATAGAGAGCGATAGGAATTTTACTATTCTCGCTTTTAGTCGCTGCATGTTAATCCGCCCTAACAAAAGTGTAAACTATGATTGATGTGTGTTGTTGATGGTTTCTTGTCCAGTTCGTTCCACATGAACATTACTTGTCCCCTTAACCTTCTTACTGGAGCATGGGGGGTGGTTTTAGGCGAGGATGGCGGCGGCGGTTGCGGCGATGAGAAGCGTGAGTCAGAGGGAGAGGGAGGAGCAACTGTTGTCCGGTTGCTCTGCCGTGCTGCTCATCAGGTAGCGCAGGTGCGAACGCTGCACCTCGAACAAAAAGACGCCTCGCCCGAAGTGGTCGATGGTTTCTTCCAGTTCGCTCCACATGAACATTACTTGAAAGAAGTCCCCGCATGTCTTGGAGCATGAAAATATAGAGAGCGATAGGAATTTTACTATTCTTGCTTTTAGTCGCTGCATGTTAATCCGCCCTAACAAAAGTGTAAACTATGATTGATGTGTGTTGTTGATGGTTTCTTGTCCAGTTCGTTCCACATGAACATTACTTGTCCCCTTAACCTTCTTACTGGAGCATGGGGGGTGGTTTTAGGCGAGGATGGCGGCGGCGGTTGCGGCGATGAGAAGCGTGAGCCAGAGGGAGAGGGAGGAGCAACTGTTGTCCGGTTGCTCTGCCGTGCTGCTCATCAGGTAGCGCAGGTGCGAACGCTGCACCTCGAACAAAAAGACGCCTCCTCCTAGAAACAAAAGGTTCCTTTATGTACATAATATCAGAACAGTTCAACAATTATTTTAAAAAATGAAGCGATTTGAAAGACCAAACAAGTATTCGTGAAAACCATTGCCATTTTGTTCTTTGGGAGGTTATTATGAAGAATAACATACTATGTTAGGATATGATTTTTGATTGGATTGCGTAATTTAGCCGTAATAGGAGGTATACTAGTGCAAATTTGTTGGGTGTACGAATACTTTCTGGAGTGACTGTATATGAGTCTCATTATACAAAGGGTCTCTATACACTGAACTTTGAGAACACACAAATAAGAAGGTGGAATACAACTCACCTCCGTCCTCAGGGGCAGCTGGATCCTCGAGGGGCGCCCGAGGGAATAGACGACGGTCCACGAAGAACGGCTGAAAAGAAGATAGAGAATAAAATTTAAAAAAAGGTATTGTTTACAGAACAAAGATCACTTGGAAGAGAAAGCGGTTTGGCTGTTAAGCTGTTTTGAGACTTAAAACTGATATAAAATAAGTTTAAAAATAGGGGAGAAGGGGACGCATTAATTTTTAAAAATTTGTAAAAAACAGTATTTTAACTCTTTTTTATCCCCTTAGTCCGCCTTTCGGAGGGAAAGCCGGGCCCATTTAACCCCCCCCCCCTATATACGCCTCTGGCCCATGCTACTGGAGATTTCCCAGTAAAATTTTGAAGAGTTTAACAAGCAAAAAAGCGTTTTTCAGAAACTTTTAAGGTTATAGACGTCCTCTGTTGAATGGCTAATCATAATTATAACACCTAAAATAGGGTCTAAAAAGTTTTAGGTCAGGTCCAATGGGGAGTCCGGACCCGGGCCCCCCCCCCCTGATCAGGAACTTGTATCTTATCATCATAGAAAACGACTTAAACTACTTCATAACCAAGTAATGAAGAAGTGAATGAAGGTCCCGGGGGAAATTTTTTGATACTACTTTTTAGGGAAACTACTATTTTGCCCCCTTTAATCCGTCCTTGTTAAGTTCTAACCTTAACATTTCGCCCATACAATGTCCACTGTAGCGGTATTTATTTCCAGTACTGTACGAATCAGACTGTTGATTTCAATAGGACACATGAACTTGTTCAGAAAAATCATCCGTTCAATTCTGGATGATGATGTAGAACATCATCCCACCCGTTTCAGGATGATATAATTCCTCCTACCTAACTAGAGCGATCAAACAAACATCTGCGTGTAAGGGAAAAACAAGCCAACCCTTCTTCCTCCGTAGGGCAGATGAACCAACAGGTTGGCGTGCACGGAGGGGTTTTGTTTCCTCTTCCTGGTGTAGGGGGCTATAAAGGATCCGCCAAGGGGGAGGGAGGGGATACAAGAGCAACAGCCATGATGATGATCAAGAGCCTATTCCTGTTGACAGTGGTGATCGCAGTGGTTTGTGCTAAACATCATCACGAGTGCAAGGACGATGTCCCTAAGATGAAAGCCGCAGCCAAGGGTGAGACCTTTTATCCGGAATCCTAAATTCCAGAATGCTCCAAAATCCGGAATGGTTACAGATTAAAAAAAATTTCTTGTTCTGAAGGAACTTTTCCCACAAAACTTAGACTAGAGAAACAAAGAGTAGAGAACCTCTTATCCGGAATCCCAAATTCCTGAACGCTCTAAAATCCGAAACGGTTACAGATTATTTTTTTTCTTGTTCTGAAGGTACTTTTCTCACAAAACTAAAGCGCTTTTTAAGCCAAGGGATTAACTGACTATTAGAGTAGTGAACCTCTTATCCGGAATATCAAATTGCGAATGCTCCGAAATCCGGAATGGTTAGAGATTATTTTTTTTCTCCTTCTGAAAGGTACTTTTCTCACAAAACTTAAGCGCTTTTTAAGAAGCTAAGGGTGATCTAAGGGTATTTAACCCAAAATACCGGAAAACTAATATTAGAGTAGCGAACCTTTTATCCGGAATCCCAAATTTTGGAATGTTTCCTGGTGTAGGGGGCTATAAAGGGTCTGCAAGGGGGGAGGGGACAATAAGAGCAGCAGCCATGATGACGATGATCAAGAGTTTGTTCGTGTTGACAGTGGTGATCGGCAGTGGTTTGTGCTAAACATCACCACGAGTGCAAGGACGATGTGCCCAAGATGAAAGCCGCAGCCAAGGGTGAGACTCAAAACTCCGGAAAATTATTTGTTAGAGTATAGCGAACCTTTTATCCGTAATGTTCGAAAATCCGGAGCGGTTACAGATTTAAATTTTTTTTTCTTGTTCTGAAGTAATTTTTCTCACAAAGCTTAAGCGCTTAGCAAGGGGGAGACTGACTTCGACTAAAAATTCCGGAATCCAAAATTCCGGAAAACCCTAGAGTAGCGAACCTTTTATCCGGAATCCCAAATTCCGGAACGCTCCAAAATCTGGAAAATTGAAAATTTTTTTTTTCTTGTTCTGAAGATATTTTTCTCACAAAGCTTACGCCCCCCCCCCCATGAGCCAGAACGGTCAGGAAAGTTTTAACGACAACCTGAAGGTAACCCCCCACCCGTCCCGAAATTTTTAACTTAAAAATTACAAGGAGTCAGTCCGTACAATTCCGTTATCTGTCCCGTTAGAAATTATTAAAAATAAATGTTCAAATATCGCCAATGTTTTAAAAATGTTATCACCAATATAGCAGTATGCTGGGTGTTTCAAAAGTCCGTTTCACGGCTATTATTCGGAATCAACGTCTCCTCCTAGGGAAGTAAGGTGTACCCCTTGGTAAGTGAGACGGCTTACAGCGCCCCTAGCGGCGAAATAAAAGGTTATAAAAATTAATCAAAAAAATTAAAGGAGCAAACACCTCACTTAGAAAATTCTTTGCAACATCGTGACAAAACGCGCAGAAAAAAGTTTCACAAAAACATCTTCAATATTCGGGGAGATATTAGCGAGTGAGAAAAACATTTTATCAGGCCTCAAAAGAGATAAAAAAAAATTGTCAAGTTTCTTTGAATATTTAAATCAGAACTTATCTTTATTTAACAAAAAAAATCCTTAAACAATAACATCGGGATATTATATCTGCGGTATAATAATTATTCGGAAACCTCAAAACTACATTATACTAAAAAAACAAGCTTTCTTTTTTTCAACTTCTAAATCCCAATCATGTTTTGATAAGCAATGAGCACGGAGCATCAGGAGTATTCATGGGAGTATTCTATCCATTGATTCTATCAAAGTTTTCCCCCTACACCTGGCTTTCTAGAATTGAGAAGGCTGAAAGAGCCTGAAAAAGCCTACATTTCTAAATCAGACAGCTAATTCTATCTCTAATTAAAAGTCAGAATAAAGAATTTGATCCAGCGGGAGCAGGTGGGTGATGGAAAAAACCAGCTGCCTGGAATATCGCATCTCTTTCGTTCCGAACGATTTGTTGAAAAAGGAATCGCCATGGCAACGGATAACTTGCAGAGGAGAGAAAAAGCGCACCTTGCCATGCGGAGGAAACAACCAACGGAAGACTGTTTTTTTTCCTTTCCACTTCCGATTTCTTTTATTTTTCGCAAGATTCCTTGTAACTCGATTCTGTATACTATCTGTAAGACTGTATAACAATATTCAGCGCTCGGGAAAAAATACTTTTTTTTGCCGTATGGATTTTTTTAGTTCCGGTCAAAATTCCAACTCAGATAGGAGGGATCTAGGAGTCTACAACCAGCTGGGTTTTTTTCTTTAGGATCCGTTCAAAATCCCGACAACTCAGATAGGGAGTCTGTTGAAATAGGAGGGGGCTCAATATTTTAGGTTGTATGGGCCATATGAGAAAGGGGGCTACAGCCATGGGCAGAGATATATTTAACTCTTCTAAAAGAGTATTTCACTCCTTGAAAATCGGAAATACTCTTTAAAAAACTAGCCAGGAGTATTATTTTCGCTCTTTGAATTTTTAACAAAGGTTTAGCTTAAAAAATGCACCGCGTACCCCACCGAAATTTTTTTTTTGCAGTGATTCCAATCAATTAGACTTTGCAAATACCTATGAAGTTTAACTTTATATAAATGGAAATTTTTTTTGAAAGATTGGATCTACCTTTGGTCATTTTAGGAGAGGATTTTTTCACTTGTTTTTCTGATGCTTAGGGAGTTTTATTACGGTGTCTCTGTATATGAAGTTAATGCTATTTCACTCCTTATAATTGAAATTCACTCCTTCTAAAAAAGTCAAGGAGTATTTTTACTCCTCCAAAAAAAAAATCCTAGGAATAACACTAGGAAAAATCCTGGGAATAAACCAATCTACAGTCTAATAGCTACGAGAAAAACGAGCCTGATGGATTGAAATCAGGCGCAGATCCAGCAGGGCCGCAAAGGGAGGGCATTTTTTGAGGACCACCTCTACCTTTGCACGCAATGACAAAATTTTTCTTTTTTTTTCTATGAAGATCTCTCCATATCAACCCCATTTCCAGAAAATTGTAGAGATTTTTACCCTAAATAACTCATTCTTGATCAGCACCAGCACGAAAAAGTTTGAACAATCTGGAGAAAGTGACCCTTAAAAAAGGGACCAAGAAGGGAATAGGAAGAGAAAACTTACATTCCGTTCATTACATTCCCCCCAAAATTAACTACACAAAATTTTTAAAAAATTATTTCCTTCTACAGATTCTTAAGCTATTTTAATGTAATTATAATGGAAATAAGTCCCACCAATGTTTTCATCTGTACAATATTTTTGAATACATTTATTTGTTTCAATGACTGTTCTGCCTTCTTAACCTGAATTTCCAGTAAAATTTTTTGGTTACACAGTGAAAATTCCTTTGTACAGTTTATTAAACTTGAATTTTGGACTTTCCCTTTTTCTCGAATTTTCGAATATTCTCTTATCTATGTCTTCCCTTTATTCCAGAGATCATTGATGCCGGAGAAGCCCCAAAGTGCTACGAAGAGCTAGAGGTAAGAAGCAAACGACTTTCTGCCTTTAAGGGAACGTACCCATAGTGACCCATTTTTTACTATTTTTCTTTCCCCCCTAGCTCAACAAATTCGAATGCAGTGACGACAAAGAAAAGGACAAAGAAACTCACGTGAGTACACTTAAGAGTTCTGCGAAGAAATTTAAGTGATTTCGGCTATTTTGTTCGAAGGTTATTTTTGTAATTTTTTTTATGAAAAATACATTTTCGAATTCTCTTTTAGTGCTAAATATAAATTGGTATGAAGTAAACAGAAAAAATAACAAAATACCGTTTTTACAATTTTTTTTTCGGTACACAGATTTTCGCTAAAAGTATGTAAAAGTGACAAAATTAATACCACATATCTCGAAAGTCTATTCGGAGTAAAATGTAACAGCGATTTCAACCCTTCGCAGAAAAAATTTAAAAAGTGAATAATTTTTAAACTATCGCCAAATAAAAAATAAACCTATGAAAAATAAAAAAAAATTGTATCTTATAAATTTAATTAACACGATACAGTCCTTTAAAGAAGTTGGACTCCTTAAGAAATACATTTTAAGGTTTACTTTTAAGAAAGTCAATCCATTTTTCCCTAACACAAATTCTTTTGAAAATAATTAGGTACATTCAAAACAGTCGCAGCTCCCGATCTTCTAGTGTTAAATATTATTAAGACAACAAAATCTTTTTAAAGTAGATAAACGTTTTCCCGTTAAAGTGACCATCGAAAGCTAACATCATTAACTACGCTGTCCTTTAAAAACAAAACCTACTCCAAATTGTACCCTAAAAGCAACCCATTGAGATTTTTTAATTAAATAATTAAAATAATTTTACCATCTCATAATATACCCTGTCCTTCTATGCCCTTTAGAGTGTCAGGGGTGTAAAAACTGGTCAAAGAACGGTTTATTTACTTATTTTTTAAACAAGCTGAGAAAATGTAGATTTTTGACATAAAATGTGCTTTAGATTTACAGATTTTGTAAAAATGTATGTTATAAAGACTTTAGAGCATTTTTCGCGCGTTTTTATGTTATCCCATTACTATGAGAATAAAATATTAAAGCTCAGTCCGCCAATTAGAGTCCTTCTAGGAAAAAGTGGGTTCTTACTTAATTGGCTGCCAATTTGTAATGATGGAGAGTTGGAATTAAGCGCTAAAATGTTAATGAGGATGAGCCACTAGTACAGTGGGATATTAAACAGTGGGTTGTTTTTAAAGGACAGCACTATAACACATTGCAACAGTTTTGTATCTCCGCCGTTGAAATAATAAAAGCGACAAAATGATCTATGTTTTTCTGAGATGCGATTTTTGTCGTTTTGCAGAAGGCATTCAAGAAGTGGATGAAGGAACAGGACGAAGACAAGCAGAAGGCGGTTGTGGTGAGTTATTATTCTATTTCTCTTCTATTATCGAGTGCCTTGATAAAAAACTTTTAAATTTTATTTTAACTTCGTTTTGCAGCAATAAGAACAGAAAGACAAACTAAGTGAATGGATGTGGGCAAATCTCTCCATAGGGGGTAGTTATTTCCCCTCTCTTTCCACTCATGCGTGTAGAGCAGTGGTTCCCAAACTATTTTGCTCGTGGAACCCCCCAATTTGTTGCCAACGATCCCTGAATATTTTTTAATCAACGACTTTTCAAAATTTAATATCTGATATTAAATTAATTAAATATTTACTTCGGGCCTATATTTATATTTACATTGCAATCGACACCTTTGCCAGTCCTTATAATTGTAATTAATTATTTTCTATGTATCTTGTATTTTTTCCTTGTTTTTCTTCATTATTTGTATTAATAAGTAAACACATTCATAACGCAAGGGATGTAAATCCCCGAAATTATTTTTTCTCTTCTTTTGTTGTAAACAAGCCAACTTACGGCCGTATTAACCGGTGGTTAACCAGGATTCAAACCTCTGATTGGTAGTTGAAGAAGGAAAACTAGTTCTCCGCCAATCAGAGGTTTGTATCCCACCGGTCAAGTTACCGGTTAATACGGCCGTAAATGTTTAAAAAGTTGTGATTAAGCGAGTTCCAAGAACCATCAGGGGGGTCCTCCCCCATAAAAGTTTTGGAAATTCGACTATAAAAAGAGGGTTTTAACTTGTTTTGGTACACATAATCCGAATTTCGGACATACATTTTTAAGAATTTAATACATATTTTTGGTAGGATTTGCATTTTCATGAACTTAATATAAAAAAACCCATTCTTATTTTCTTTAAAGAAATAAAATTTGTCACGCGGAACCCCTAAATTTTTTCGTGGAACCCACTTTGGGAACCACTGGTGTAGAGCAAAGCTTGTGGATTTGAGCACAAAAAGTCAATTTGTCATTTTTTTTACTTATTCCCTTTTTTAAACTGCCGATTCAATTCCATTTTTAAGGGGTCGTCACAAATGAATATTTTGAAGCTATTTCCTATCGCCGCATAAAAACAGGTTCAACTGAAATGTGCATGTGAACTCAAAAAGGGTGTTTTATAAAGAGGTATAAGTCACCAATTTAAAATTTGATTTTCTCAGAATTGAGGTAGAACTGTTCAGGAAATAATAAAAAAAAATTTTGCTAATTGGAAATTTTAAACTACTTATTAAAAATTTATTTTCTGCATTTCCCCTTCCATGGAGTTCAAACTAAGGGACATCCATAAATAACGTGAGGTGTTTTTTCTAAAATCAGGACCCCCCACGTGAGATTTACCTACAACTTTTTAAAAATGATTTTCTATCCTATTCATTTGCATTTAGTGCTTCATAGCACCTAAAACCTTTACATTATTAATGATGTGGGGGGAAAGGACATTATGATATCATCCGGTCGAAATTTGTAAAATGAAATAGAAGTTAACTCTAATAATTTCTGACTTAAAAAGTTGACGTGAGATTTTAATCGACCCCCCTCCCCCCTTGGTGAGATTTTTCCAAACCCCTCCCCTAACAATAGGCTATTTCCTAAAATATTTGTAACACCCTGTCTGTTATGCTTGAGAACGTCCACTTCCCATAATTCTGAATTATCGTTTGCAGGGTTGCATGATGGAGTTCGGCGGCATGGTGATTGGCAAGGTGGAAGACGAGCTGACCCAAGAATGCAAGGACAAGATCGAAGAAGCCAAGGAAAAAATCATGGAGATGCTGGGCGCAGAAGACGAAGAGGAATAAAAAACGACGATTTCTTAATAATAAAGACTCTATCATGATTTGGACGATGTAATAATAATAAAAGCCTGATGATCTTTCAATTTGTATTCTTTGTTTCTTCTTATTTTAATATCAAATGAATGACATTGTTAGAGAATGCACTAGTAACAGCCGTATTGACCAACACGAGTTACTCTCGTATTAGGAGAGATATCTCGCATTCGCGAGTTAACGGTATATATCGACCAGTCCAAAATACCTTAACTCTAGAGTGAAAAACAGCACTGAACTTGACTCCCCAATTTTCCCGAGTTAGTCTCAAGTTAACAAAAACAAAATGGCCGACTGGGATATGTTAGCACATGTATTAGCAGAAAGGATTAAGGTTAATGTGCAAAAGTCTTGTAGAAACTTACAAAATGCTATTTAATGCTAGAATTTCACACATTCTTTGCCTAAAATTTGTTGAACTTGAACTTGAATATAAGCCAACGGCTTAGTTGGGACCTTTGCTTGCTCCTAAGAGCTGCTTTGTCCTCATCTTCACTATTCTTTTGTAGCTTTAAGCTTTAGTCTTCTAAATGTTCTTCTATGCTTTTTAAAAAAAACAGATAGTGCCTTTATTTTTGTGAGTTTATTTTCCTTATTTATGTTTAATATTTCTGAGTAATCGTTTTCGTTGTAGTTAATAGCTTGTCTTAGTTTCTCTCTTTCCTTGCTATACTTTTTGCAATATAGTAGCATATGATCATTAGAGTCTATGGACTTGCAGATGTTGCACAGGGGGTCAGGAATCACTTTTATCTTGAATAGATTTGCTCTTGTGGGAAGGGTTTTTGTTCTTAATCTGGCTATTAATCGCTAAAATTTGTTAAATTTAATTCTGATATCTGAAATCGTTTGTAAACATTGAGTGCCGTGTAATTTTTTGTTCCCCATCATTTTGTCTGTTTAATTGCCATTGTTTAACCAAAAAATATTTATTATAAAATACTAGATGTTTTGACGAGTTACTAGGTAAATATTAAGTTGAAAAAAATTATTTGTGTACTTTTTTTTATAGAAAGTTGGTTAACAATAGTTATTGCTGAATATTTTTAAAGAGAACATTCTGATTAAATTATTAATAAGTTAGAATCAATAATTTTTTAAGATAGTTTTTTTTTTCATTGAAATGACCTATGAGGTATTTGCGGCCTTCTATTGACTTGTCCATCGTGACGGTTCAATCAGAAACGGGCCTACTACTTTCCTACATTTGACTCAAGAGTATCTTAATTCGATGCTGGTCAATAAGCTCAAAACTTATTACTAGAGTTAGCTTAACTCTAGAGACAACCTACTCTAGAGTTAGTTATGAACTAACTCGAGATGGTCGATACGGGTGTAAGCCATTTAAATAATAAACAAAGTGGACTAGTGAATGGTGCAACAACAGAGTATTTTCAGGTGACGTAACGACCGGTTATTTCTTTTAACTGTTAATCTTTTGTTAAGGCTGTTGGTAGGTGACGAGGTATCTGTTGTTGTGGAGATTGTGACGTGATTGCAAATGCTCCAATAGAAGAATTGCACGACCAGCTATTTCTGTAACTGTTAACCTTCTGCAGGGCAAAAAACTGTAACCTTCTGTTGCCGTTGTTAGGTCCGAGTCATGTGATTGAAAATGCTCTATATACTCGACAGCAACGTTTCTTGAACCCAGTACGCGGAAGGAGAAAATGACAAAGCCTGTTGGGTTGCTAGGAAGAGTACGCAAATCGTGATTGAAAAGCACTATATATACACGGGTTTAACAAAACAATCCTATTTTTAAATTCACTCCAAATTCAGACACCGCGATGGGAACTACTTTGTTTATTAGTGACGTCATAGGGTAAACTTAAGTTGCAAAGACAAGATCGAAGAAGCCAAGGAAAAAATCATGGAGATGTTGGGCGCAGAAGAGGAATAAAAACCGACGATTTCTTAACAATAAAGACTCTCATGATTTGGACGATGTAATAATAAAAGCTCTCAATTCGTACATTCTTTGTTTCTTCTTGTTGATATAAAATGAATGACATTGTTAGAGAATTTAAATAATAAACAAAGTGGACCAGTGAATGGAATGGTGCAACAATGTACTAGACAGCAACTTAAGTTGACCCTACGACGTCCCTAACAAACAAAGTAGTGCCCATCGCGGAATTTTGAGTGAACCTCAACTTAAAAATATGATTAGTTTGTTAAACCCATGTATATGTTACGGGCAATGTGATAAATCCGGGCAATGTGATAAATTCAGTGGAATTTATGAATGAAATTTATCACTTTGCCCGCCTCCACTTCGGGCATTATTGTCCGATTAATCCCTTTGCCCGGTGCTTTTCAATCACGATTTGCGTACTCCTCCTATCAACCCAACAGGCTTCGTGTTTACTGATTTCTCCTTCCGCATTTGTGACGTACTGGGTTCAAGAAAAGTTCTGTCGAGTATAGCTGATATCTTGCACGTATGGAGAGTTTTAGCTTTCTTTTTTAATACATTGAATATATTATTTTGTAGGGTACAAATTTTGGGTTGGGTGAAGACAAATTTTGTACTAAAAAATATGAATTATTCAAAATGCATACAGTATAGTAGATTTCTTATTAGTCTGTAGGTGTAATCTTAAAGCGTTATTTTTTTAACTATAATTCGACAGTTTTCACTACATACAGGGTTCATAGAGAATTTTAAAAATAAAAATCAATGAGTTTTCAAGGACTGTTTTCACAAAATTTTCAAGGAGTCTGAAAATGTACCTTATAAAAAACTACTTAAAGGTAATAATTAGACCAAGATCCCTCTTTGACGTCCTATTTGTCAACAGGTTCTTAGACAGGTCTGACTTCCTCAGACTATCAGAGATAAGTAACAACACCAACAAAAAGAGTAACACATTGGCAAGATCTATACTAATAAAATAGAAACCCGCTGTTTGTCTGTTTGTTTATTTGTTTATTTATTTGTCCGCGCTGTGCTTACAGCGTATATGATTGGTCCAAACTCTCTTTCTCCTACTCTCGGAGTGGTTAGGATTCGTCCTGTCAAATATCCTAATGCTAAGAATCATCGTGATCTAGGTGCAGTCATTTTCTCTTTAAAAACTGGCAACAACAATCATTCTTTTTGGCGGTCTATTTACATCATAGCTGACTTGCTGCTTGCTGTCACTTTGTTTGACAAACAATTTTCCTGAATTCCACTGCTTTTTCCACTTGCAAAGTATCTTTTTTCTGTTTATATCTAAAAGCTGATTTCCCTATCCTTCTTTTTTACGTTGTTTCTTTTCTCAGGTATCGCTTTTCATTTCTAAAACCTAGGCCTTGCTCACGGCGGCTATCGGACGCCGATATTCTTGCGAATAATATACAATCGCCGAGGCGGCAATTAATTGACGGTTTTCCCTAAACGATAAGTATTTCATATATTTTACTTTTCTTTACACTGGCTACTGTTGTTTGTGTTCCACATAGCAAATCGTTTATTTCTGTTCTATACCTCCTTCACCATTGTTGAATTTATTTTCATGTGACATTTCACTTTTGTTTTTTTCTTTTACGGAATCGTTTGTTTGTGTTCCACATAGCAAATTGTTTATTTCTGTTCGATACCTCCTTCACCATAGTTGAATTTATTTTCATGTGACATTTCACTTTTGTTTTTTTCTTTTACGGAATCGTTTGTTTGTGTTTCACACAGCAAATCGTTTGTTTCTGTTCGATACCTCCTTCACCATAGTTGAATTTATTTTCATGTGACATTTCACTTTTGTTTTTTTCTTGAACACTGATTACGGAATCGTTTGTTTGTGTATTCATTCGGAGTTTGTTTACGTGATTCGACACCACTGTCACCGTACTTGAATTTTAGTTGCTGGCCCGAAGGTTGCATTTTACAATTACTGATTTTCGGTATTAGTGAGTTTGTTTCTGCATACTGCTTTGATTTCTAATTAGTTTTTTTTAAATTGTTGCATTTTACAATTACTGATTTTGGGTATTAGTGAGTTTGTTTGTGCATATTGTTTTGAATTCTATTTAATTTTGTTTGTGTATTCGTAAGTTTGTTTACGTGGTTCGATACCACTGTCACCGTACTTTAAATTTAGTTGCTGGACCGAAGGTTGCATTTTACAATTACCGATTTTCGCTGTTAGTGAGTTTTGTTTGTGCATACTGTTTTGAATTCTATTTCATTTTGTTTTAAATTAAATTCTGGTGATAAAAATATTTGTTTGTGTATTCGTAAGTTTGTTTACGTGGTTCGATACCACTGTTACCGTACTTTAAATTTAGTTGCTGGACCAAAGGTTGCATTTTACAATTACCGATTTTCGCTATTAGTGAGTTTGTTTGTGCATATTGTTTTGAATTCTATTTAATTTTGTTTGTGTATTCGTAAGTTTGTTTACGTGGTTCGATACCACTGTTACCGTACTTTAAATTTAGTTGCTGGACCAAAGGTTGCATTTTACAATTACCGATTTTCGCTATTAGTGAGTTTGTTTGTGCATATTGTTTTGAATTCTATTTAATTTTGTTTGTGTATTCGTAAGTTTGTTTACGTGGTTCGATACCACTGTTACCGTACTTTAAATTTAGTTGCTGGACCAAAGGTTGCATTTTACAATTACCGATTTTCGCTATTAGTGAGTTTGTTTGTGCGTACTGTTTTGAATTCTATATAATTTTGTTTTAAATTAAATTCTGGTGATAAAAATGCCACCGAGAAAACGTCAAAAGATTGAGGAAACACCACAGCAGCGTGAAGAACGACTTCAAAGTGCCAGAGATAGAGCTGCAGCCCGTAAGGCTTCAGAGACACCACAGCAGCGTGAGGAACGACTCCAAAGTGCCAGAGAAAGAGCTGCTGCCCGTAGAGCTTCAGAGACACCACAGCAGCGTGAGGAACGACTCCAAAAGGACAGAGAAAGAAGGGCTCTACGTATATCTTCTGAAACACCACAACATGAAGCTGCAGCCCGTACAGCTTCAGAGTCACCACAACTGCGTGAGGAACGACTCCAAAGAGACAGAGATAGAGCTGCAGCCAGAAGAGCTTCAGAGACAACACAGCAGCATGAGGTACGACTCCAAATTGCCAGAGTAAGAGCTGCAACCAGTACAGCTTCAGAGACAGCACAGCAGCATGAGGTACGACTCCAAAGTGCCAGAGAAAGAGCTGCAACCAGTAGAGCTTCAGAGACAGCACAGCAGCATGAGGAACGACTCCAAAGTGCCAGAGAGAGAGCTGCAACCAGAAGAGCTTCAGAGACAGCCGCATGAGGAACGACTCCAAAGTGCTAGAGAGAGAGCTGCAACCAGTAGAGCTTCAGAGACATCACAGCAGCATGAGGAACGACTCCAAAGTGCCAGAGTGAGAGCTGCAACCAGTAGAGCTTCAGAGACACCACAGCAGCGTGAGAAACGACTTCAAAAGGACAGAGATACAACTGCAGCCCATAGAGCTTCAGAGACACCACAGCAGCATGAGGTACGACTCCAAATTGCCAGAGTAAGAGCTGCAACCAGTACAGCTTCAGAGACAGCACAGCAGCATGAGGTACGACTCCAAAGTGCCAGAGAAAGAGCTGCAACCAGTAGAGCTTCAGAGACAGCACAGCAGCATGAGGAACGACTCCAAAGTGCCAGAGAGAGAGCTGCAACCAGAAGAGCTTCAGAGACAGCCGCATGAGGAACGACTCCAAAGTGCTAGAGAGAGAGCTGCAACCAGTAGAGCTTCAGAGACATCACAGCAGCATGAGGAACGACTCCAAAGTGCCAGAGTGAGAGCTGCAACCAGTAGAGCTTCAGAGACACCACAGCAGCGTGAGAAACGACTTCAAAAGGACAGAGATACAACTGCAGCCCATAGAGCTTCAGAGACACCACAGCAGCATGAGGTACGACTCCAAATTGCCAGAGTAAGAGCTGCAACCAGTACAGCTTCAGAGACAGCACAGCAGCATGAGGTACGACTCCAAAGTGCCAGAGAAAGAGCTGCAACCAGTAGAGCTTCAGAGACAGCACAGCAGCATGAGGAACGACTCCAAAGTGCCAGAGAGAGAGCTGCAACCAGAAGAGCTTCAGAGACAGCCGCATGAGGAACGACTCCAAAGTGCTAGAGAGAGAGCTGCAACCAGTAGAGCTTCAGAGACATCACAGCAGCATGAGGAACGACTCCAAAGTGCCAGAGTGAGAGCTGCAACCAGTAGAGCTTCAGAGACACCACAGCAGCGTGAGAAACGACTTCAAAAGGACAGAGATACAACTGCAGCCCATAGAGCTTCAGAGACACCACAGCAGCGTGAGGAACGACTACAAAGTGAAAGAGAAAGAATGACTGTACAAAGAGCTTCAGAGACACCACGACAGCTTGAAGAACGTCTTCGGAAGGACAAAGAAAGAAGGGCTCTGCGTATGTCTTCTGAGACGCCACAACAGTATGAAGAACGATTGCAAAGGGACAGAGAGAGAGCTGTACCTGGAACATCTTCCGAGACACCACAACAGTATGAAGAACGATTGCAAACAGACAGAGAGAGAGCTGTAGAAGAAGCATCTTCTGAAATACCTGAACACGAAGAATGTCAAGAAAGAATGGTGGTACAGACAGTTCCAAGGAGAGCTGGAACTTTTTCTTTGGTTTTAAAAGGTCTTCACTATGATCCTTCAGAAGATTACCCTCAGCATGCAAGTGTTCAAGTTGGAAAAATGGATGTTCTGTGTGCATATTGTGGAGCTGTTAGGTTTAAGGCAGAGCCAAAGGGAATTTGCTGCAAAAATGGAAAAGTGAAATTGTGTTGTCTAGAGTTGCCTCCTCAACAGTTGTTGTCCTACACATCAGGAGAAACCCCCGAGTCCAAGCATTTCCTTAAAAACATCAGAAGATATAACTCCTGTTTCCAAATGACATCTTTCGGTGCTACTTCGATTGTGGAACAACAAGGATTTGCATCAACATTTACAGTTCAAGGACAAGTGTATCATAAGGCGGGATCGTTGTTACCTTCTTCAGATGAACCACACAAGTTTCTCCAGCTATATTTTATTCAGGATGAACAGCGTCAAACTGACCAACGGTGCTCCTACATCTCGGAAACCAGAAGAGAAATTGTGCTGTCTTTGCAAAGGATGTTTCATGAACACAATGGCCTCATCAATATGTTCAAGACTTCATTAGAAAATATGCCAAGTGATGAATATCAAGTTGTGATAAGGGCTGACAAAACCCCAGTTGGTGAGCATGAACGGCGATTCAACGCTCCACAGGTTAATGAAGTTGCAGTAGTGATATCTGGTGAACAGTTTGAACGAAGAGACATCGTACTTAAGAAGAGAGGAGGTTCATTGCAGCGCATTGCAGAAACACATCGATCTTATGATAGTCTACAGTACCCAATCATGTTTACTTATGGTGAGGATGGATATCACTTCCTTTTAAAGCAAGTTGACCCAAGAACAGGAGAACCTACCAACAAGAAAGTGTCAGCCATGGATTTCTATGCTTACCGAATAATGAGTCGTACCAATGAACACAACCATTTGTTAAATTGTCGACAGCTGTTTCACCAGTTTGTAGTGGATATGTATGCCAAGATTGAGAGTGAGCGTCTGCTTTTCATCCGTCAAAATCAGAAGAAATTAAGAGCTGAAAATTATGTACATTTAAGGGATGCTGTAGTCAATGATGGGAATGTGGAAAACATTGGAGCAATGGTCATTCTACCTGCTACATTTACAGGAAGTCCCAGGCACATGCATGAATACACTCAAGATGCTATGACTTATGTTAGAAATTATGGACGACCAGATCTCTTCATCACCTTCACGTGCAATCCGACATGGACTGAAATCAAAGAACTTCTCACAAATGGACAAGCACCCAGTGAAAGGCACGACTTGATAGCAAGAGTTTTCAAACAGAAGCAATCAAAACTAATTGATGTCATTACGAAGGCCCGTGTATTTGGAGCTGTAAGATGCTGGATGTACTCCATTGAATGGCAAAAGCGAGGACTACCTCATTCTCACAACTTGATTTGGTTAGAAGAGAAAATCCAGCCTACACAGATTGATCAACTTATCTCAGCAGAATTGCCAGATGAAAGTCAAGATCCTCTATTGTTCTCAATAGTAACAAAGAATATGATCCATGGACCATGTGGAAATCTTAACCCCAATTCTCCATGTATGAAGGACAAGAAATGCACCAAAAGATACCCAAGGGATTTCATCAAGGAGACACAGACAGGAAATGATGGTTATCCTCTCTACAGACGAAGAGCTCCAGAGGATGGGGGTTTTACTGCAAAGCTGAAGATGCGTGGCAACAATGAAGTAGAGATTGACAACCGTTGGGTGGTACCCTATTCTCCGCTGCTATCAGTGATGTTCCAGGCCCACATAAACATTGAATACTGCAACAGTGTGAAGTCCATCAAGTACGTATGCAAGTATGTTAACAAAGGAAGTGATATGGCTGTTTTTGGCATTGGAGACGACAAGAAAAATGATGAAGTTACACAGTATCAACTAGGAAGATACATCAGCAGCAATGAAGCAGTGTGGAGAATTCTTGGATTTTATATTCACGAAAGACACCCTACTGTTGTCCACCTTAGCGTGCATCTGGAAAATGGGCAGAGGGTATACTTCACTGCAGAGAGTGCTTCAACAGTAGCTGATCAACCACCAAACACAACATTGACAGCCTTTTTCCAATTGTGTCAGCAGGATGATTTTGCAAGGACTTTGTTGTATGCTGATGTACCAAAATACTACACGTGGAACACTTCAAGAAAAGTATTTTGTAGAAGAAAAATTGGAGCGCCAGTGCCAGGACATGACATTCGTTCAAGTGATGCCTTAGGTCGCGTGTATACAGTTCATCCTAATAACGCTGAATGTTATTTTCTTAGGCTGCTTTTACACACAGTTAAAGGACCAAGATCTTTTGAAGAACTAAGAACAATAAATGATGAAGTTTGTGAAACCTATCGAGAAGCATGTCAGAAGTTGGGATTACTTGAAGGAGACCAGCATTGGGATGATACATTAAAGGAAGCAGAACTAATATCTCTCCCAGAACAGATGAGAAACCTGTTTGCCATCATTGTGACTACCTGTAACCCATCGAATCCAAGCAGTTTGTGGGAAAAGTACAAGGACCCTCTAAGTGAAGATATACTAGCTAAAGTCAGAAGGGAAAATCCAGCAATTGAAATTGAATTTGGCACTGACATATACAACCGAGCTTTGATTCTTCTAGAAGACAAGTGTTTAGGAATGATAAGTAAAACTCTACAGCATCTTGGCCTTCCCTCCCCAGTAAGGAACACAGAAGATACCTTAAATACAGATTACTTGAGAGAAATGAACTACAACATTCAAGAACTGGAAGCTTACATTGCAGAGAAGAAACCTCTTCTTAATGAAGATCAGGCAAGAGCATATAAATTTATCATGGAGCAAGTTGAGAGACAACAAGGTGGAATTATTTTTCTCGATGCTTCTGGAGGAACAGGGAAGACTTTTTTGACCAATTTGATTCTTGCTGAAGTGAGAGCTAAAGAGAACATTGCTCTGGCCGTCGCCTCTTCAGGAATAGCCGCAACATTAATGGAAGGAGGAAGAACAGCCCATTCATCACTCAAGTTACCTATTGACATTTCAAGACAGGAAAATCCTACATGCAACATCTCCAAGTCAAGCAGTCGAGCTCATGTTCTTAGGACATGCAAGTTAATCGTATGGGATGAATGTACAATGGCTCACAAGAAATCTCTCGAGGCCTTAGACCGCACTCTTCAAGACCTTAGGGGCAACAAGAACTTGATGGGAGGAGCTTTGATTCTACTCTGTGGAGACTTTCGACAAACTTTGCCTGTACTTCCCAAGTCGACCCCAGCAGATGAGATCTACGCATGCTTAAAGTATTCAATTTTATGGGAACATGTACAGAAGGTTACTCTGAAGAAAAACATGAGAGTTCATCTTGGAGACACCAGTGCTGAAGATTTCTCTAGAAAACTGCTAGATATTGGAGAAGGGAAAACAGAAGTTATGTCTTCAGGGAATATCAAATTGGAAAGTGATTTATGTAACCTGGTTTCGTCCGTCGTAGATTTAATTCAAGCAGTGTATCCAGATGTTCACCAAAACTACTGTAACCTGAATTGGTTGTGTGAGAGAGCCATCCTTGCTGCTAAAAATGAAGACGTGCATCAAATCAACAGTGAAATACTTAAGAAGATTCCAACTGAAGTCAAGGAGTACAAGTCTATAGATACTGCAATGGATACTGAAGATGCTGTCAACTATCCAACAGAATTCTTAAATTCCCTTCATCCACCTGGATTGCCACCACACCTTCTTCAACTTAAAGTTGGTTCCCCTATCATTTTGTTACGGAATCTAGACCCGCCAAAACTCTGTAATGGAACAAGACTGTGCATTAAGAAGATGATGAAAACTGTATTGGAAGCAACAATATTAACAGGAAAAGGAAAAGGAGAAACCGTGTTCATCCCCCGTATACCTCTATGCCCGTCAGATCTTCCCTTCAGCTTCAAGAGATTCCAGTTCCCCGTGAGACTAGCCTTTTCAATTACAATCAACAAATCTCAAGGACAATCAATCAAGTACTGTGGACTCGACCTGCGATCACCGTGTTTCTCCCATGGACAACTTTATGTGGCTTGCTCCCGAGTTGGTTCGCCATCAAATTTATTCATCCTTACCAACGGAGGTGAAACAAGAAATATTGTGTACCAGCAAGTTTTGTGTTAAATATAAAGTTTTGCCAGTTAATGTATTGAATTTATTCTCATCTTTAAACTGCTTTAGATTCCTATTACATGTTTAATGTTTTTCATATTCTGTTTATTAATATTGCATCTTTTCTGTTTTTTTTAACTTCCTGTTGTATGCTCTTTTTTTCTTCACTTTTTTAGTGAAGTTTCTTGAATTTGTCCCTGTTTAGCAATGTATTATGCTAAAATCAGGGGTAGAAATGGGGGAGAAAAACAAATCTTTACTGTTGCATCATCTGTTTCCCGTGTTTTGTTTTCACATTACAATACCTACAGTTTTGCGCTGAGTGACTAAGATCAGCTTAGTTGTATTCATTACTTTTTTATTTTGTTAAAACTTACTGCTTACCCGTGTTTTGTTTTACCTATTTGTAATACCTATACTTTTGCGTTGAGTGATATTTAGAGTTTTGTTTTCACGTACAACTAAGATCAGTTTAGTTTTTCATATACTTTTGCGCTACATTCAATATAGTGATATTCATTAATGGGGGAGAATGTTCTTTTTTTTTCTTCACTTTTTTGTGAAGTCTATTGAATTTGTCTGTTTAGCAATGTATTATGCTAAAATCGGGGAGAAAAACATATATTTAATGCTGCATCATCTGTTTCCCGTGTTTTGTTTTCTCATTACAATACCTATACTTTTGCGCTGAGTGATTTTCAGCGTTTTGTTTTCACGTACAACTAAGATCAGTTTATTTGTTTTTCAGTTCTTTTTTTATTTTGTTAAAACTTACTGATTACCCGTGTTTTGTTTTCGCATTACAATACCTATAGTTTTGCGCTGAGTAATATTCAGCATTACATACAACTAAGATCAGTTTAGTTTTTCATGTACTTTTGCACTACATTCAATATAGGGATATTCATTAATGGGGGAGAATGTTCTTTTTTTTTTCTTCAGTTTTTTAGTGAAGTCTTGAATTTGTCTCTGTTTAGCTATGTATTATGCTAAAAAATCAGGAGGAGAAAAACATATATTTACTGTTGCATCATCTGTTTCCCGTGTTTTGTTTTCACATTACAATACCTATACTTTTGTGCTACATTCAATATAGTGATATTCATTAATGGGGGAGAATGTTCTTTTTTTTTCTTCACTTTTTTAGTGAAGTCTATTGAATTTGTCCCTGTTCAGCAATTTATTATGCTAAAATCAGGGGGAGAAAAACATATCTTTACTGTTGCATCATCTGATTCCCGTCTTTTGTTTTCGCATTACAATACCTATAGTTTTGTGCTGAGTGATATTCAGCGTTTTGTTTTCACATACAACTAAGATCAGCTTAGTTTGTCTGTTTTTTTAACTTCCTGTTGTATGATCTTTTTTTCTTCACTTTTTTAGTGGAGTCTATTGAATTTTGAAGTAAACATTTTTAATTTTTATTTCTGTATGTCTTAAAGACAAGATTTAGTTGCAAATCTAATTTAAATTTAAACACTTCATATTTATTATTCACAAATTCTTTGTGCTTAATTAAGGCTTATCTGTTTGTTTAGTATGTGCTGTAATTTAATAAGTAATTTTCATTTAATCTGATACATTTATTTCAAGATATATTCATGTCCCTGTTTAGCAATGTATTATGCTAAAACAGGGGTAGAAATGGGGGAGAAAAACATATTTCCCCCTTTTCTATGGACTGTAATGCAGCAGGCCTCCACGTGGTGCAGTCTGGGTCATGCCAAATCTGCTGCAGCTGATGATTTAATATTTTTAATTAAATATATTACTCTTATCAAAGTTGTTTTAATATTTTTTAACAAATATGACTTTCCAACTATTTCAAAGTTATGAGATTCAGTCAAAGGATCTTAGTACGGGCGCAGCCCGTCAATAACATTTGAGCAACGTTGTGCTGTAGGTATATATATAAAATTTTACTGTGCCCGGGCAACGCCGGGTCTAGCGCTGAAAGCGCTAGTATAGTATAAAACTAACATTGTTAGTTGTTAACATAGTTATAGTAACATTGGCAAGATATAGTATAAAACTAACATTGTTAGTTGTTAACATAGTTATAGTAACATTGGCAAGGGATACTAAAGCAAATAAGTGGAACATTAATTCTGATTAAAAAATCTGTAAAACAAGTGTTTAAAAATATGCAGTGTTGTAAATCTAAATAATCTTAGATCCTATAGAGTGTTTTCAGGTGACGTCACAATCGGTTATTTCCTTTTAACTGTGTACCTTCTGTAGGGCTTTTAACTGTTGCTAAGGCCGTTGTTTATCTGTTGCTAAGGCGATTTTTAGGTATGGGATCACGTGATTGCAAATGATCCAATAGAAGAAATCCACGGCTTGTCATTTTTGTAACTGTTAACCTCTGTAGGGCAAAAAAACTGTAACATCTTCTGTTGCTAAGGCCGTTGTTAGGTCCGAGTCATGTGATTGAAAATGCTCTATATTTCAAATTCATTAGAATAGTTGATTTTCAAAGTTTTTTTTACAAATTTTTGGATAAGAGCAGTTTTAAGTTAATCTGACTTTTAATTTGTTTTAAATTTTTGAAATGAAAGGAGTTTTTAAGGAGTAAGACTAAAAACCTAGGAGTTTTCACAGTGCTTGAAAATGAAAATTGTTTTCAAGGAATTCTTAAGGATTTTTCAAGTAGCGTTAAACTAGAAAATGTGAAAAGAATGACGGCTCTAGACGTTTAGGAAAATTTGGAACTTTAGGATTAGCCCAATCTTTCCAATGGAACTCTAGAGGTGACGTTTTATAAATTACGCATAAAAATATAGCAAAAATTAAAAGCAATACTGGCAAGGCGAGTCTTATTTTATAGTTTGGTATTTGCTCATTTTTCCTGACAAGGGAAGTATGATTGATGTATAGAAAATTTTCAATCACATGGCTCGAACCTAACAACGGCCTTAGCAACAGAAGTGTTACAGTTTTTTGCCCTACAGAGGTTAACAGTTACAGAAAATGACTAGCCGTGGAATTCTGCTATTGGAGCATTTGCAATCACGTGATCCCATACCTGAAAACCGTCTTAGCAACAGATAAACAAAGGCCTTAGCAACAGTTAAAAGCCGTACAGAAGATGCACAGTTAAAAGAAAATAACCGGTTGTGACGTCACCTGAAAACACTCTATTGTATATACGTAGATGTTACAAACACTGCAGTTTTGAAAATCTCTTGTTTCTTCCATACAAATAATTTCAAAATTCAACCAAAAAAAAAGAAAAACTGAACTAGGAGAAAAATTTTAAGCATTTTTCACACTGGGGAAGTTTTAACGATAGGTTAAATGTTCATGGAGAACAATGAATTTCAGAAATCTAAGCATTACTAAAGATTTCGTACAAAAAAAAGAACAAAAGGGGTGGGGGTCGGGCAGTTTTCTTACTCTATTATGAGAGGGGGGTTTGCGGTTTGCTTATTTTCGTTCACAAGGGAGGAATCAACCAAAAACGTGCTTAAGTAATGTTCGAACAGCCCCTTAGTTAAAATTGTAATTCTTCAATCAGAATTTCATCCGGATTCTTCCGCCGGTTGTTGAATTTCAAAAAACCCGAACCGGTTAAATCCGGAAAAAAGTAACCTGTTTTTTAGAGAAAAAAAGTTTATTTGTTCGACATCTCTTCATAGTTTGTGGAGGCGGAGAGTGTTATGGATATGCCATGCCGGGACGCCACTCCGAAACGCTGTCTGTGTTGTAAGTTCTCTACGCAGCCGCTCAATCGAGCAGGTGATGGTGGAAAAAGAGGCGAAAGTGGAATCACAAACACAAAAAAGAAAATACCAAACGATGCTCTTCTTTTATGAATCAAAAGCTGTATCAGTTCTCTCGAATGGAATATTTAAGTGGGGAGTAATTTTTCTCTCTTCTAGATGTTCCGTTTCGCCCAGAAAATATTTCCTCCCTCCTTTTCTGTTTAATCTTCGCTTCAGGGATTTGTGAGTGTAACTTTAATTAGGAGTTATTTAATGCGAAAAAAAAAACGGCATAACTTAATTCAAACATCGACCCCCAAAAAAGTGTCAAAAAGTTAAAACTAAAGTTAAAAACGCTTCTCTACAGACTAAAACAAATTCAGAGTTGTTCTATATGTTCTATGGAGTGATATTTAAATGAGCAGTAATTTTTCTCTTTCATGGGAGGTATTTAACCAAAACTTTTATGTTTTTGTAGTGAATATGATTATTCTTGAACTCAATGTATTATTATGTAGAACTATGTTATTCTTTTCATTACATGGTAATTTGATAAATTCAACACCACGTTTGTAAAAATTATAAAAAAAGATACTTAAAATTTAGACAAATTCAAAACCAAAAAATGTCTGACGACTGATGACAGTTTGGGAACCTCTGCTCTATAGTGTGATAATGTCGGAAAAATGGTTAGAGGAAACTTTATACTATCACGAAACTAAAACAAACTTCCGTCCAGGATGTTAACAATATCACTGTTCCACACAAAATACAAACGGAATTTTTTTTTTGGAAATTTCTAAAAGAATAAACTCTTCCTTCAAAACAAATTCGGAAAAATCCCTTTTTTACGTTTTGTCTTTTTACGATTTTAAACCTGTTTGTGTTTCTGGATGATGTTCGTTTGTAATGAACGGGAAAATTGTCTAACTTTAATGTTACATAGTGATAATTATTGATTAATATTCCACGAAATAAAGTGCCAATAAATGAGTAACTGGTTTAAAAATAATGGACAACATATGAAAGTCATAAAAGCAGAAAGAAAAAACTTTCAATCTGATTACAAATGGACACTTTGATCCATCCTGAAATTGAGTCCTCCTGAAAATTGAGGGGGGCGACCCAAGGATTCGGGATTCCTCCAAGGAAGGATTAAAACACCATGATTAGCTGCCCCAAAAGTAATCTTTTTCGCTTAAGCGCCATTCAATTATTTTAAGGTTCTGAATCAACTAATAAACTTTTGTCCAAACTTTTTCTGAATTGTGGCTCTCCCAGAAAATTTAACCTTTAAAGAAAAATAATTATATGATCACACAACTTCAAAAACAAATTTTATATGGTTTAGCTTTAACCATTTATTATGAGTGTACAGTGTACAGCTCCAGGATTGAAGAGGGAGAATTGCATGTGAATCGAATATCTTTTTTTTTTTTTTGGAAAAAAAAAAAAAAAAACCTGGTCAAGTCTTTGATGAGGGTTTTCAAATTTTATTACCTTAAGGCTTTTTGTTTTTTATAATTAGTAAAACACACCCCAAAAAAATCTTCAATTTTGATCGAAAGCAGTAATGTAAGGTCCACTAAATTTCAAAATTGTGTAAACAATGTGAATCGCAAGTAAAATTGAAGGGGTGCTTCCCCCCAAAAAATTTTTCTTGGAAATTTGCCTCTCAAAATAGTGTTTTAACTCATTTTGAGACCCCTTAGGTTAGAACATCAAAGAGAACCACAAATGTAATTTGCATAATTTAACAAAAAACAACATAAAAAAATCAATGTCCAAATTTCAGGGGGTTTTAACCTTTTTACTTTTGCCCTTTAGCCTTTAGTACTTTGAACTCAATTAATCACATTAATCGTCATATTAAGTTCAGCAAAATGAGAATCCTACCTAAAAATGTATTAATAAGGTACATTTTACACTTATTAAATATGCATAAAAGAGGCTTAGAGATAATTTTAGGTCTCCTCCCCGGGGCAAAAATCTAACTTTGGGCCTGATAATTACTTAATTTTCTTAGAGGATATTTGGGCCCCTCCCCAAATAAATTTTTCTCGAAAATACCTCGACTATGTAGTTGGCCCCCAAACTGCTGTAGTTCGGAGACCCTTGAACTAAGAGAACCACTTCATATCTATCGCATAATTTTCAAAGGGAAAAAACATTTCTAACCGTTATCCGTTTAGTTTGTTAGAAAAAATGCTGTCAAAATTTCAGAGGGGGGGTTTCAACCTCTAAATACCCCTACCCCTCCCTGGGTGGGGGTATTTAGAGGTTATGGGGGGTTAGAGGTTTACTCCCTGGTTATGCAACATCCAGACTGAACTATTGCGCCACCCAAACACGCCTATCATTGTCTAACATCCCCAATAGAACAACATCACACAGGAACGAAAGGGCTACTAAAAAACGAAATTTCGAAGGTCGTGTGAAAAAAATCCACCTCCAAAACAGGTTGTTTTGGCAAAAAGCTGTGACAAAAGGCCCTGCACGAAACCTTTGCTACAATGGGACAATAATATGTCCGCTTCCTCGTGCAAGGGACAAGCCACAGCAGAAAAAGCAGTGGCAAGTGTACTAAAGAAGCCATAAAGATGGTTATCTCACTTCTAATAGATACCCTGTCTTTACGGCTTTTTTATTCACTCAATTTCAGAAATACAATTCCCTGACTTTATTCCAGATCAAACCCCTGACTTATACGGCATTTTTCAGATATTTCTTGCTCTTATATGAACATATATTTTCAACAAACGTTCTATTTCCCCCCCCCCCACTTTCTAAAGCCAAAATTGACACCTAAACATTAAAAACTTTTCATTTTCCAGGTATTCTGTATGGTTTTCCAGGTTTTTGGCCAAAATGAGCAATTTTCCCCGACTTTTCCAGGTATTCCCTGACCAGTGGGAACCCAGTTTATTGCCACTGCTTCTTCTGGTGTGGCTTGTCCCTAAGCGGGGTATAAGAGCAGGGGACGAGGACACGGTATAGAGCATTATCGTTCCATCCAACTAATACAACAACATGAATCGAATGTCCTTTTCCGTCGCAGCAGTGCTGTGTCTTTTGGTGGTTGCGGTGAACGCTGGAGACGACGAGTGCCAAGATGCCAAAGTGATGCTGAAGAAGGAACTCAACGGTGAGACACTCTCAAACAATTCTGTCGCTTACTCGGCATCCACATTTCTATTCGAAGTGGTTAATGTTACGACAGTTGAAGCATGCGCAGTAATAGGAATTGTTATTACGTGTTTTATAACTTTAAAATTATGTACTACCAAACTACTACTATTTGACAAAATTATGTTGCTATAACACATAGGTTCCCAAACTTTTTGAGACCCCTTTTAAAGAAGAAAGTTTTCCACCGCCCCCTTACAAGTTTTTGGCTTTAATTTGCTTATTATTTCATAGAATTTTATACCAACGATTTGTTATGAAAAGACTTAAATTTGCTGTTGTATTGTATTTTGTAAAGCTATATGGACAATATTCGAAAGTAGAGTTTTCCATGCACCTTAAAATTTAATTTGAAATAATTAGGATAATAATTCGACTCCACTTTTCTATAAAATTTGATTCAAAAATAATTCTTTACCTAATTTCGAATATACTGAAACCTCTTGTGTGATAAGGGCTTAAACGCCCTTTGCTACCCCCAAAGGGTATTTGGTATCCCCACCTGAAAATTGATTATCAATTTCAGCTCATTAAAAAGTGATTTTAAGATACGGGATTTTGTAATGTTTTTTATGCATTCAAATGACATTAAGCAATAGAGAATTCGCACATGACGTCACTTGGAGGACAAAAACAACGTTGCTAAGGCTGTTGTTAGGGGCGGGAAATGGAAGCATTCGCACATGACATCACTGGAGGATAAAAACAACGTTGCTAAGGCCGTTGTTAGGTAAAGTCATGTGGTTGAAAATGCTCTATAGTTTAAAAGTAGTCAACGCCCCCTTTTACTCTTATAACGCCCCCCTATCATCCTTTTGTTTGCTTATGACTTACATATTATGGTTAATGTATATGACTAGGCCGAGAAATTACATCAAAAATTTTTCGTACTATTGTTTCATATTATTGATAATAGTTAGTAATTAATAGTTAATACCAATGTCCTCGACTACCATGCAGTTGATTGTAGCTCCTTTGATTGATCCATGCAGTTGATTGTAAAAATTTAATACTTTTTTTTCAAAAGGCGAGAAAGATTTTGTTTACAACTTCAAAAAAATTATTTTTAAAAATTAATTGTTACCAGTGGCTTGTGAACTGAACTATACATTTATCCCGATAAAATTTATTTATCTGAAAAATTCTGTTAGCAATAAAACGGTAATCTGTTTTATACAGAGAAGGTCTGTACGCAATAACAGGATTTTACTGCACAAAAAAAGTTCTCTGTTATAGCCATCCTCATCAAAAAGAAAACATTTTTCTGTGTTCAATAGAAAACATTCACTTCAAAGTTGTCTTTTCTGCCGAAAGACTAGCATCGCAGTGAAACGAGTTCTACAGGCGTAAGAATGCAATGCAGTGAAGCCTCTCTTCAGTGTTACTCTGATGTAGACACTTAGAGAGTGACACTTTTACACATGGATGAAGACACTTTTTCAGAAGCGTGCCACTATTTAGGAAGCAAAAATTACGCGTAACTCTTCCACTTTTTTTCCAATATACCAAAAAAAGTTTTAAAATATTATTCGCTTGTAGACTAATTGTGGGAATTTTTTAGAAAAAAAAAATCATTTAAGTCTGCTCAGTGGAGATTTTAAAGTCACAAAAATTATTTTCTTAACTCAATGATCACATATAAAGTCGATACCAATACATACAGCCATCAATAATTATCAATATATAAAGGGTCTTGATAGAAGGCTCGTTAAAAAAAGATGATTTCTGAAAAAAATCCTTTCTTTTCTCCCCACACAGGAATGCTGGAAAGCGGAGATTACGAGTGCGCCAAAAAACACGACGTGAGTATCCTCTGGTTTTTTGTTATCTGTAATTGCTTTTAGTTTCACTTGGTTACTTAGTTTTAAAAATATTGTATTTTATTGTATTTTTCCTACATTTTTGTAGGCCTCATGTTGTACTTTTGTGGTGCACGAGGAGTTTGCTGGTGTTTCGAATAAAAAAAATACCCCGTTTGACACTATCATTCAACCCTTCGAAATTGCTTTATTGTTATTGTGATTTTCTGACCGTAGTGGTCCGAAGTGGTGTCGGACGCTGAGTTAGGCTATTGGGGTATATAAAAAGGACTGTAACTTCAAGGGATAAGAATATAATATTGCCTTTATACAAGGGATTAGTAAGACCTCATCTTGAATATGCAGTACAATTCTGGGCTCCATACATGAGGAAGGATATAGAGGTAATTGAAAAGGTACAGCACAGAGCTACAAACATAATTATTAGGGGATAACACACCTGGATTATAATGAACGTTTGAGCAGGCTCAATATGTATTCATTGGAAAAAAGAAGAGAGAGGGGGGATTTGATTCAGCTATTCAAGTTGGTAAAGCAAGGGGATACGGAGGGCTTCAGCAAGGAACAAGGGGCCATGGGTATAAACTAAATAAGACACAGGTCAATCGGGATTTAAGGAAGTACTACTACTTCAATAGGGTAATTGACATATGGAACGCGTTGCCAGAAAATATAGTATATTCAAAGGGAGTGTTGGAGTTTAAGAGGCAATTGGATAGGCTGTGGGAATTGGGGAATTCATAATCATAGGACCAGCCTTGTTGGGCTTTGAGCCTGTAGCTTGTTATCAGTCTTTGTATTTGTAAAATAAAAAACCTCTATATTTCGTTTTCAGCTGATCAGGTTCAAGTGCACTGCTGGGGAAGACCCGGAAGAAGACAAGAAAAAGGGGGTGAGGCACCTTTTAAACTGAAATTTCACCTCTCTAAAAACCTTCACTTCAAAGAAGAAAAACTATTTTTAATTAAAGATTAAGTCTCAATATCTTAAATTGTTTTTAACAATAATTAATTAATTCGGTTAATTGTGTTAACATTAAAATTTCTAACATGTGATTCTTACTAAAATTCTTTGTTAAATTTCTTTTCAAACCAAAATACTTAACCTTATCGTATCACAATGAATGAAAACCTGTAAAGGCTGCTTATTAAATAGGGTATTAAATGAAAAAGGTCGAACTTATTATATTAGGGCATTCCAAATTTCTCCTTATGGCATACACTTGAAATTCTGAAAAGATATTGTATTCCTTTTACTTCCTAATTAAATTAATTCCTAAACTGTTTATTATGCCAAAAAGTCTGACCTGAAAACGGATCACATTTCTAAAATGTCATACCTGCCAACTTTTGAAAACTTGTATCAGTAAAACTTTTTGCATAATGTTACAAAACTACAATTTGAATTGCTTCAAACAAAAAAAGGGACAGATTACAGATTGATGCATTATTACCTAAATTATTTTTGTTAAGTACTATTTAAAATTTTCACATAATTGAAGAAAACTGTGAAATTTCTTTGCTTAAATTTATAAATGTTTTAAGTTAAATTTTTACAAGCTTACTTCAATTGCATAGTACTTATATCTGATAACAAACTGACTTATCCCCTCTTCACAAAATTCATACTACAAACGGTTACATGAATATCTTGTACCCTTTTTCCCAAACCATTTTATTTAAATTTCTGTTTGGAATCAATTTCAGATCAAATGTTATAATTATAGCTTTTATAAAAAATTTCTAAATTTCCATCAGCAGCATGTGATAAAGATGAATTTAAATAAGCTTGAGTTGCTACGATTAGAAAGCGAGGAGAAATTTTTCCGCTTTAACAAGCCTCAATGCTAATTGAGGGAGACGCGATGATCTCGGTAAAGTTGTTTTTTCCGCATTGCAGTCGGGAGAAGCAAACTTACCGGGACTTTGCAAAAAAATTTAAATTTCACTCAATAAAAGAATCAAAATCGGTAAGAGCAGGGATTATATATTAATTAGAGAAAAGGTTGCGAATGGGATGGAAAGAAATGCAAAATCCGGAAAATTTCATCCCGTAAAACTAGACAGAAATCCGTAAAAGTTGGCAGGTTGAGTAAAAACTTTTTTCGCTGCAGGAGGAATTCCAAGAGTTCATGGGAGGACTGGACGATGAGAACAAGAAGGAAGTGGTGGTAAGAACTTTTGAATTTGAAACTCTCACATTTTTGGAACAGACCCTTTTCATCCATTCGATTAAAATCAGTACCAAAGAGACGAAAACAAAGTTTAGCTACCCAAACATGACAAATTTTTTGAATAGAAACACTGGAATTTTATTTCTTTTACGTTAGCCAATATTTCAAAGAAATTTTTATTCACTGTTCTCAATTCTCAACTCAACTTAAGGTCAACTCAAATTTAGCTATTTTTATTTTCAAACACGTAATTAATTTTTTTTAATGCTGATTTTTGAAATTGTAACCGTTTGTTTTAACGGGAAAATGGCTTTATTTCTATTTTTAAAAAATACGGGAATAGAGCATTCGCACATGACGTCGACGACGTGGAGGACAAAAACAACGTTGCTAAGGCCGTTGTTAAGTCCAGGTCATGTGATTGAAAATGCTCTATTGTCTCCCTAGGTTACTATTTCGGGTTACTTATTTTATGCTCACCCTGTATTGTCTCTCTAATTGTCTGATAATAGTATAATTAGTTAATTGTCTAATTGTCTCTGTATTGTCTAATGTCTTTCTATTAATGTTCTTAGAAATGCATGGAGGAGATGGTCAGAGCGGCTTTCGAAAAGACTTCCGGACTTTAATTGTCTAATGAGTCTAATTAGAAAATTGTCTAATGAGTTAATTTTCTAATTAATGTTAAATTAAATGTATAATTTGTTAATTGTCTAACTAGTCTAATTAGTTAATTGTCTCTATTATGAATTCTTTGTCTAATGTCTCTCTCCTAGAAATGCATGGAGGAGATGGTGGGAGCGGCGTTCGAGAAGACCTCCGGTGAGATGGGAGAGGACTGCAAGAAGAAGATAGAGGAAGAGATCGAGGAAGAGACCAAGAAGATGGAGTAACGAACCTCAAACTCACTGTAACTGATATAGCTGATTAAAGCATAGTGATATTCTCATAAAAGGTCTCGCTGCGTCTATTGACTTAGTAATATGAAAAAGCCCCCCAAAAAAAGTTTTTGTGAAAATTGAATATAACTATTTTTATTGTATAACCACCATATGTTTGCTGGAAATTCAGGACCTTATTTAGAATACAGAACAATCATCTAAAAAATATGTATATTCAAAAATATGCAGGGGTAGGAGCAACTATTCCACTAAATATAGGACCTTCCAAAATGGGTTTAATTATATTTACATTTTTCCAGATTATAACTTTAAAAACTGATACCTCTCAGTGAATTTAGACTCGATAAACAATGAAAAAAATATTTTTTTAGATAAAACTTAAAGCATCATTAAATGTTCTGAAATGCAGATTGAAACATAACACAAGGTGATTCAAAACTCAAGGGCAAAAATGATAGGGGGAATAAACTATCAGGCAGATCAGATCGAAACTACTCGAATATAATTCAGAATTATCCTTGAAAATGGACCCTGAAGTGATTCTAAGGTGCTAGAGTACTGATGAAAATTGCCAGAACCAATGTAAAATGAGTTATTGTGGGGGCAGAATTAAAATTATGATTTTTTAACTTATTTATAAAAACTGTGTAAAGTTTTTAATCTTAAGAGATTGTTTTCAAAAAGCTTTCTTGCTTTTTTTGTTGTTCAACTTTGAAGATGACCTCTTTAGGACAAGAACTTTACACGGTTTTTATAAATAAGTTAAAACATGATATTGTCACTGGAATTTTATTTTTCTACTCTCAACCATTTGCCCACTTTTCCATTTTTCATTACTTTTGTACACACTTTAGTTTAATGCATCAGGATTGCTTCAACTTCGGGTCTGGGATGAGAAATATAGGACATTTGCAAAAATATAGGACAAAATAGGACGTTTTTTAAGGTTTTTGGAAAAATATAGGAAATATAGGACAACTCTGACCCCTGAATATGGTACAGTTCAAAAAAGTTGATGAACTTACTAACTTTTACCAAACTTATGATATTTCATCAGAAAAAATCTTAAAAACGACTTAAATATATTTCAGCTTAGTTCACAGCACAAAAGTGAGAAATAAAATTAAAAATTTCTGAGTAAATAAAACTGAGTCATTTAGGCAGTATTAATGAGGTAAGTTAATATAAATGGAGTCAACGATTCCCTAGGAAAAAAATATAAAAACCTTTTAAAATTAAAAACAAATTTTGTTTTGGCTCAGTTTAAAGTACAAATAATAAGAAAAAGAAGAAACTTAAATTCTTGACTTTACTTAACCTAAAATTCAAATTAAACAAAAAAGTACTGCAATGAATGGACATCGATTTCGCCAAATTAAAGGGGTTATATCTGCCTATAGTTTCTTTGATTTTTTTTTACTAACATTAGCCTTTATTTAGCTAAAAAAGGCAAAAACTACTTAATAACAGTGAAAAACTTGTAGGTTTTCGAACTTTTTCGAGGCCTGAAAAAGTGCTATTTTCACTCGCTTATATCTCCGCGAATGTTTGAGATATTTTCATGAAATTTTTTTCAGTGTGTTTTTTATTATATTGGCAACAATTTTCTAATTGAAATTTTGCTCTATCTCTTTTAGTTTTCGATTTGCAATGGCTAACTTCCAAAGTCCGCCACTGAGGATAGGACTGTGCATAGTCACTTCACTATACCGTTACCTTAACTGCATAGCTTTAGCCGTTAGCAATTTATTTCAGGGTAAAGGGACTTTCCTTTACACCCTGTATAGGAAGACATATTCACTATAAGAAATCTCGTATAGCATTTGCAATGGCTAACTTCCAAAGTCCGCCACTGAGGATAGGACTGTGCATAGTCACTTCACTATACCGTTACCTTAACTGCATAGCTTTAGCCGTTAGCAATTTATTTCAGGGTAAAGGGACTTTCCTTTACACCCTGTATAGGAAGACATATTCACTATAAGAAATCTCGTATAGCATTTGCAATGGCTAACTTCCAAAGTCCGCCACTGAGGATAGGACTGTGCATAGTCACTTCACTATACCGTTACCTTAACTGCATAGCTTTAGCCGTTAGCAATTTATTTCAGGGTAAAGGGACTTTCCTTTACACCCTGTATAGGAAGACATATTCACTATAAGAAATCTCGTATAGCATTTGCAATGGCTAACTTCCAAAGTCCGCCACTGAGGATAGGACTGTGCATAGTCACTTCACTATACCGTTACCTTAACTGCATAGCTTTAGCCGTTAGCAATTTATTTCAGGGTAAAGGGACTTTCCTTTGCACCCTGTATAGGAAGACATATTCACTATAAGAAATCTCGTATAGCATTTGCAATGGCTAACTTCCAAAGTCCGCCACTGAGGATAGGACTGTGCATAGTCACTTCACTATACCGTTACCTTAACTGCATAGCTTTAGCCGTTAGCAATTTATTTCAGGGTAAAGGGACTTTCCTTTGCACCCTGTATAGGAAGACATATTCACTATAAGAAATCTCGTATAGCATTTGGCTGTTTCACCGATGTGGTCATTTGTGTGTTTTGACTCGCTAATATAGGGAAAAGAAAAGGGTCACGAGAGACGAAATATGTATTTAAATATTTTTCTTCTCCAAATTCTCGTAAATAAGCTCTAATATAAAATATTCTTTAAACGGTCTTGATTACGGAAAAACAAACCTACGCATCAGGCTGACAATCCTCAACACATTCTCCTCTGAAAATTCTTTTGAAAAACATTTTACAAAATTATGTTTTCAAACTTTTCCTAAATCCTTATAAATTTTGGAACATTCTAGACTTGTTGGGCCGCAATAAGGAAGCCGTAGTATGTTGCGCAGGCCTGAATTAGGCCATTTTTTTTATCGGCACTGGTTATTTTCACGAAAGTAACAACAAAACTCTACTCTAATATCGCTACTTCTGAAAAATTACAAGGTAAATAAAAGCATAATAATCAAAAGTAGCAACCTGGAATCGAACCGGGGACCATTAGGTTACTAGCCGCACACTATACCTCTAGGTGCTGATGCCAGGATTGATAAATAACATAATTTTAATGTTTTAAAACAGGTAAGGGGACATCCATAAATTACGTGAGGTGTTTTTCCCAAAATCTGGACCCTCCCTTCCCCCACGTGAGATTTACCAACGACTTTTTAAAAATGATTTTCTATCCTATTCATTTGCATTTAGTGCTTCATAGCACCTAAAACCTTTACATTATTAATAATGTGGGGGGGGGAAGGACATTATGTTATCATCCGGTCGAAATTTGTAAAATGACAGCAATAAATAGAAGTTAACTCTCTATACTCGACTGCAACGTTTCTTGAACCCAGTGCGTCACAAATGCGGAAGGAGAAATCGGTAAACACGAAGCCTGTTGGGTTGATAGGAGGAGTTTCGGTACGCAAATCATGATTGAAAAGCACTACGTGGGTTTAACAAAATAATCCTATTTTTAAATCGACGTTCGTCATTTCACCCAAAATTCAGACACCGCGATGGGAACTACTTTGTTTGGTAGTGACGTCTAGGCCTGTGCCTTATATCGATTTAATAAGATAAATCGGTTTAATGATAATATCGGTATACTGGTTTAAAGTCCATACCGAACCTATTATATCGGAATCCGAATTCCAATCCGATATAACTCGGACCGATATAACTTGGAGATTCGATTTTTGTTAAACCGATCTGCTCTCCGATTTAAAAGATCCGGAACGTAAAACCGGTTCTATTTACTGAATTCGATTCATAGATTCGTTCGCGCGGCCCGGTTCGCGTCAGGCGCTCCGTAATCGGATATCGGTTCCGGTTTGACATCGGTTTGATCGCGAATCGCTCGTTTCATCGTGGTCGTGAATAGCTGTGAATGAATGATTTCAGAGGGCAAGATATCAATCTTAAATTGAGCAACTAGTCCGGACTAGATTTCGCCAGATATTTCTGACCTGTGTGTGACTAGCTTGAATAGCTAGTGACTATTCCTAACCAAAAATTAAAAAATTGTAGTTTTTAACCAAGCAAATTACTGTACTTTAAAGGACTTTTTGCTCAACTTTGTTGATATTTTATTAAAACAAAGTAATAAGTTACTTAAGAACAAACTGTTTAATTTTATCAACCTCATTCAAGTATTAAATTTCAAACTGTAAGAATTAAACACTAAATGTCCAGGGGTTTTCCTTTGGACTTGAACAGTTTTTATTTCCATCAAATTTGACTGTCTAGTGAAAAAATAATAAAAAAAAACATTGAAAATAAGATAATATTTGTAAAAGGAATGTTCTTATATCTAGAGTAATTTTAAAATGAGAGAAAACAAGTGGTTTCAATGGCAATGGTATAAGTAATATGCTTTTTATTTATTTCTTTAAAAAAAATATTTTGTACCCAAATTAAATCGATTTAATCATTAAATCGGATTTTATGATTAACTATAAATCGATTTAATGAATTATTATATCGCCCAGTCCTAGTGACGTCGTAGGGTCAACTTAAAGTTGCGGTCTAGTATAATAATTTCTAACCCCCCCCCCTTTTTGACCTCACGTAATTTATGGATGTCCCATTTGGCGCACGTGGCTAAAATAATGCTTCCTCGTATGAACAGGGTATAAGAGGAGGGGACATTACAAGTACATACTATTATCGTTCGACATCCAATTACAACATGAATCGAATGTCGTTCTGTTTCGTTGCAGTGCTCTGCCTTTTGGTGAGCGCAGAAGACGTAACAGATTGTAAAGATGCCGAAGCGATGCTAAAGAAGGAACTCAACGGTGAGACACTCTCGAAAAATTCTGTTGCTTATACACTGTAAAAACATCCCGTAAAACTTACGGTTTTAAACTGGGTTGGTTGTGGAAAACCGTAAAAAATTACGAAGTAAATCGGTAAAAACAACGGCGTTTTACCATTTTAATCATGTTTTCTGTTTTACACCGTTGTTTTTACGGATTCACTTCGTAATTTTTTACGGTTTTCCACAACCAACCCAGCTGCCAGTTTAAAACCGCAAGTTTTACTGGATGTTTTTACAGTGTAGTACCCAAATTTTGTATTTTCCCAAATGTTTTCAAGTTCTTTAGTGTCAGAACACTTGTAATGACCATTTAAACATAACCCAAGCAAAAAATTTACTTTTAAAAATTAGTTTTTGAGAATAACAATTTGCAATTTTTAAAACAATACTTTTTTTTCTCTGTACTGTAAGATGCTCAAAAAGAAACTCAACGGTGAGACAAAATTATGTCGCTTACTAATTACTAAACTTTTTGAGACCCCCCTTTTGGTTTTCTACAGGAATGCTGGAAAGCGGAGATTACGAGTGCGCCAAAAAACACGACGTGAGTATCCCCCACTATACCTACAACCCTTCAAATTTCCCCGAAATGAGGTATTTACTATTTACACGTTTTGAGATTAAATTTTATTAAAATAGTAGTAAAAACCATGAAGAATGACGTTGAAATGAAGCATTTTCATAGCCTATAGTTTCTGAGATATAAATTTAATACTTTTTTTCTCTGTACTGTAAGATGCTCAAAAAGGAACTCAACGGTGAGACAAAATTATGTCGCTTTAATTTTCGCTTACTAATTAATTAATTCGTTTTAATTAATGTCGCTTTAATAAGTTTCCAAAACTTTTTGAGACCCCCCTTTTAAAGAAGAAAGTTTTCCCACCGCCCCCTTACAAATTTTTGCTACTCTAATTCGCTTACTATTTCCTTTTTTATAAAAATACTTTAATTTATACACAAATGAAGCAAAATTTTGTAATAGTTTTTAAATAACATTTTGTAACTTCTGTTGCTAAGAGCGTTGTTAGGTCCGAGTCATGTGATTGAAAATGCTCTATCACGGCTTACTAGATACTTTTCAGGCTAAAGCCGAGTACGGATATCATTAAAAAATGGTTTTAAACTCTATATAGCTCTACTATACAGGCCTACTCTAATTCGCTTACTATTTCCTTTTTTATAAAAATACTTTAATTTATACACAAATGAAGCAAAATTTTGTAATAGTTTTTAAATAACATTTTGTAACTTCTGTTGCTAAGAGCGTTGTTAGGTCCGAGTCATGTGATTGAAAATGCTCTATCACGGCTTACTAGATACTTTTCAGGCTAAAGCCGAGTACGGATATCATTAAAAAATGGTTTTAAACTCTATATAGCTCTACTATACAGGCCTACTCTAATTCGCTTACTATTTCCTTTTTTATAAAAATACTTTAATTTATACACAAATGAAGCAAAATTTTGTAATAGTTTTTAAATAACATTTTGTAACTTCTGTTGCTAAGAGCGTTGTTAGGTCCGAGTCATGTGATTGAAAATGCTCTATCACGGCTTACTAGATACTTTTCAGGCTAAAGCCGAGTACGGATATCATTAAAAAATGGTTTTATACTCGGCTAGCCTGTATAGTATCTAGTAAGCCGTAGTCCAATGCACCAGTGTGGTAAGGGGCCATTCATTAATTACGTAAGGGTCCAAGGGGGCGGGGAGGGGTCAAACCTCTTCTTACGTAAGATTTTCCAAGTTATAATGTAGACAAATACCTATTATTCTAATCAAATTACTGTTGAATAACCCCAGAAAAACTTAAAAATGCTGACGATCTCGGTATATTATCGAAGCTTTAATGTAAAAAAATGAAGGTATATCAGATGTATCTTTCTTATTGGAGTAGCATTAAGTTAAGATAAAAAATAAAACTTGGAAAACTGGAATTGGAATCTTACGTAAGAATAGGGGGGGGGGATGGGTTTGAAAACTCTTACGTACCATTACATGGGGGTAGGGGGGGGGTCAAAAATTGCCAAAATCATCCTTACGTAATTAATGAATGGCCTCTAATGAGTAAAATAAAAAAACCTCTATAACAGCACCAATTTCGTTTTCAGCTAATAAGGGTCAAGTACGCCACTGGTGAAGACCCGGATGAAGTCAAGAAGAGGGAGGTGAGACACTCACTTTTATACTTACTCCCAAACTTTTTATTCGAGTTGAAATTTCTTTTACCTTTACTTCAAAGATGAAAACTCAGAAGATTTTTTTTTAATTTAAGATTGTGTCTTAAAAAGAATTTTTAAAATTGTTTTTAACATTAAATTCTCTAGTTAACATTAAAATGTCTAACATGTGATTCTCATCCTTTTCATACTTATCGGATCATACACATGAATGAAAACCTGTATATATAGTGCTGTCCTTTAAGGGGCAAAACACACCGGCCGCCACGAGTAGAGAAAACAATAAAAAAGGTTATCTCACTTCTATTGGATACCCTGTCTTAGATAACCTCTTTACGACTTTATTTTATTGCTTTCGCTTCTGCTTCCTTGGTGTGGCTCACGCCTAAAAACAACCCACTGTTTAATATTTTCTCCATTAAAAGCTTAATAAAAAGGAGAATTAAATCGAACAAAAAACTGTTGTAACGGTTCATCCTCCTTAACAGTTTAGTGCTTAGCATGTTTAATTCCAACTCTCCATTACAAATTGGCAGTCAATTAAGTAAGAATTTGAAAAAGAACCACACTTTTTCCTAGAAGGACTCTAATTGGCGGACTGAGCTAAGACTTTAATATTTTATTCTCATAGTAATGGGAAAACATAAAAACGCGCGAAAAATGCTCTAAAGTCTTTATAACATACATTTTTACAAAATCTGTTAATATTCAATAGTTCGAGAAGCGCGCTTGTAGATTCGATAACTAACAGAAAAAATGTCCGATTTTTATGCAGTAAAGATGCAAATTGATCCTGAAGGATGTACCTAACTACCAGTACCAAAATTATTTCGAAATTCCTACTACTTTTTGTTCAGGAGCAAAACGGAAACAACCCTCGTACATTAAAAACTTAAATTTTTATATAGTCCCCTATCAATCATATTGAGTAAAAGAGAAGTTTTCTGGAATAGACCAATTCGTTGCAGGAGGAATTCCAGGAGTTCATGGGAGGACTGGACGATGAGAACAAAAAGGAAGTGAGGGTAAGAACTCTCTCTTACTTCATTCTCTTTACTACCCTGATCTACTATATCTTAATTAGAATGCGACCTCTTCTTCACAATAATATTGCGGTATCATTAGCGTTGAGGATTAAAAGGCCCCATTATTTAAGGGCCCTCAAAATCTCAAAAAGTAAATCATAAAACAAAACTATAACTTTCATATTTATGCACATCTTTGGAACAGTCAATACGAGGGCTGTCCGTAAAGTAAGGTTCCCAATGCGAGGAACACTGTTATGGTGGATTTGGCTGTACCTTAGACCTTTTCTCCCTAGACATGAGGGAATGACTTTCCACAGTCGCAGTGTTTCTCGCACACAAAACAATCTCAGATAGTGGCGGGACAAGCTCCCTCAGCTGCCAAACCTTTAAGGATTTGAAGAAAAGGGTCCAAGGCCAGTGTAGCCCCGTTCCTCGCATCTGCAGAATTTTGGGAACCCTCGTATGTAGAACCTATTGATTTTTAAACGGTCATTCGCTCAGTCAGTACCAAATAGTAGAGGTGGGTACTTTTTGAAAACGTTTATTTCAGAAACAAGCCCATTGGATTAACACAGAATTCTTCCTTAGGTCAATACTTATACTATTGTCTCTGTAATTAGTTAATTTTGTCTCTCTCTATTAATGTTCTCTGCAGAAATGCCTGGACGAGATGCTTCGAGCTGCCTTCGAGAAGACTTCCGGGGAGATGGGAGAGGATTGCAAGAAGATATATAAAAAGGAGTAACACTGTATAGAAACTCTAATATATATAGCTGATTAAAGTAAAATATTCTCATAAATGCGTCTATTGACTTAACCACTTAACTGTTACTTTATTTTGGCATAATCAGTCTAAAAAAAGCATATTTTTCAAAACAATATTCGAACTTAGATTAACTAACTCAAACCTAAAACATAATCAAAACTCATATAAATTATGATTTTAACATTATATGGCCGTTTTAAAACTTAGCGAAAATGCGGCAAAAAGTTGGCTTTTTTTTTTCCTAACATTGGTTTCAACCGGAAAGCAGGATCCTTTACAGGAAAGGATGGTAAATAAAATATTTTATGATGTAAATTCTTTAATTTTTTTTAAAAAATACACTTTTGAGTGATAAGATATCAATTGCAATCTATCACTCTCATTTTAAGAAGAGGCCAAGAAGTTGGAGTAACAAAAACCACTACCACACTGTAAAAAAAAACTTTCGAATTTACAGAAAAAAACTGTCAGCCAGGACGCCAGTTTTTTCCCGTTTATTTCACAGATATCTTCTGTGATATTTTACAGAATTTCCATTTTATTAAAAAATAACAATTAAAAAAATGGAAAGTCTGTAAAATATCACAGAAGATATCTGTGAAATAAACGGGAAAAAACTGGCGTCCTGGCTGACAGTTTTTTTCTGTAAATTCGACTGTTTTTTTTATAGTGCACTCACTGTATAGAAACTCTGATACAGCTGATTAAAGTAATATTCTCATAAAAGGTCTCCCTCGCTGCGTCTTAATATTTGAATCGTCAGCAGTTTGCTGATACAGTAGACTTCGCTTAACCTTTGGTAGAATGTTGATACCAATATCTGATAGAGCATTTTCAATCACATGACTTTACCTACCAACGGCCTTAGCAACGTTGTTTTTATCCTCCAGTGATGTCATGTGCGAATGCTTCTATTTCCCGCCCCTAACAACAGCCTTAGCAACGTTGTTTTTGTCCTCCATGTGCGAATGCTCTATTGATAAGCAGTTTGATATACTAGTAGAAGTTTCAAACAGTGTAACTCTCGAGTTGTGCATTGAAATCACAACCTAGTGTTTTTGTTTAAGCCCAGACCATTGAAAATAATAAGATAGGCTACATGACACTCAATGTTACAATGTTATCCGATTGATAACAATGAGCGATCTGATACTAGAAAGTTTCAAACGGCGTATCTCGAGTGTTTGCATCACAACTATGTAGTCCTGATTTAAATGCAGAGACAATGACAATTTCGACAGCATTACCCGTTAACGAGAGTCGACTATATTCTGATAGACAAGATTTTTACGGGAACTTTTAGAATACAGAACAATCATCGAAAAAATATGCTACAGTTGAGAAAAGGTGATGGCCCTTTTTCCAAACTTATGATATTTCACCTGAATTAAAAACCACTTAAATATATTTCTGTTCAGTTCACAGCACAAAAGTGAGAAATAGAAAGACCAATAAAATTCAACATTAATGAGTCATTCAGGCAGTATTAATGGAGTAGGTGAATATCAGTGGAGTAAAAGATTCACTGGATTAAAACCACTTTTAAATTGTGTTTCGGCTTAGTTTACAGTACGAAAGGAAGAAAATATTCCAAATTAAATAAAAGAGTACTGCAATGAATGGACATCGATTTCGCCAAATTAAAGGGGTTATTTTTCCACTCATGTGTAGATTTTCTTGGGGCACAAAGTCAGTTTGCCATTTTTTCGATTTTCAAACTGATGATTCAGTTATGACAGTACATTCTTAGGGTACGCGCATAGTGCGGCAGATTTTCAGATTCCCGATTTCAGAAATCTGCTCTCATGCAAATGCTCTCAGAAAAATAAATGCTCGGAAAATGCTCTCAGAATTTGTCAGCGCCGGTGAGTGCGCATAGTGCATCAGATTTTGCCTGCTTCTTCGGAAAGCGTTTTGTTTACATTTTGCTGAAATAGCTTTATTTCTGCTCAAAGGGAGATCTGCTCACCCCAATGTTACATAATGCAAATAAAAAGTTATTAAAAGAAAAACTATATATGTCAATTTAAAAATCATATTTAATGATCTAAAAATATATTTCAACGAAATTTAAATTTTAAACCTGGTAAATATAGTTTAAAATAATTTTATTTGAGTGTTCCCACTCTTTTGTGAGGAAAAAAATCAAGTACTTTTAAAGGACTTTTTAAGGCTCATTTTAAATTTTTCATGGAAAGACGGAAAAGTCATTTACGAGCAACAAAACTTGTTCCCTTCAGTGCCCTGAAAACAACTTCTCTCAAAAACCTTTCTTACAGGGAAGACTACATTATATTACCATTCATATATTTAACAATTTCAAACATACTACTATGTTTCACTTGTTTTAGGAAAGTCAAGCAGAAAAATTAAAGTAGCCAAGTTATACCTGTTCTACAATTTAAAAATTCCCTCCGTGTTTAAAAAGATAGACAGGATATTAACTACTTGAATAAAAAATTAACTTTTTCATGTTCGAACTGAAAATAATTGCAAAATACAATATTTTTAATAAAATTCAAGGATTTTAAAGGACTTAGCACTAAATTCAAGTACTTTCCATCAGGGCCCTTGAAAACAAAAATGAAATTCAAGTACTTTTCAAGGCCCGTGGTGGAGCTATGGATTGGATAGTATCCTACAGTTTTTATATACAAGTCATTCCCCCCCCCCTCCATTCATAGCGAGAGAGAAAAAAAGTACCACATTGAAACGAGGAAATGTTACCAATAGGGTGAAAAAAAAAACCCATTCCAGCTGAGTTGACGGACATTGAGCGAGCTAATTGGGTGACCTTCACGTGAAAAAAAAGCGATATTTCGACGCAATTCTTATTTACTCATCAACTGTATCATCGTGTCAACTAAATTAACTTCAAGGGGCCATCCATAAATGATGTCACACTTTTTTTCATCATTTTTGACCCCCTCCCTCCCCTATGTCACACTTCACCCTACCCCCCCCCCTTTGTCACATCACGGACTGCTACCAACAATAAGTTTAGTAAGAATTTGGGACCTTTATTGAAGTTTAGGTGCACCTTATAAGTTCAAAGTAAACTCTTATTTCGTTGGTATGAATCTTATAATAATGTCATTTAAGCTACATTTTCCAGAAAATTTTTTTTTATTTGATTCTTCGATTATTTTGATTTATTTGATATTTATTTATTGAGGAGAAAAAACCAGTTACAGAAAATGACTAGTCGTGGAATTCTTCTATATATTAGAGCATTTGCAATCACGTGATCCCATACCTAAAAACCGCCTTAGCAACAGATAAACGGCCTTAGCAACAGAAGATGTTACAGTTTTTTGCCCTACAGAGGTTAACAGTTACGGAAAATGACTAGCCGTGGAATTCTTCTATTGGAGCATTTGCAATCATACCTAAAAACCACCTTAGCAACAGATAAACAACGGCCTTAGCAACAGTTAAAAGCCCTACAGAAGGAACACAGTTAAAAGAAAATAACCGGTTGTGACGTCACCTGAAAATACTCTATAAGAGCGTGCTAATTGGGTGACCTTCACGTGAAAAAGTCTAATGGGAGGGGTTTTTTTGACGCAACTTTTATTTACTTAGCCACGAATTAAAATGTATCAGCAAACACGTACAAACTTTTAATTAACTTTTACAATTACTAGGGGGCCTGCCCCCTGCTCGCTATCGCTCACCAACCCCCGGAACTACTTCGCAGTTCTTTTTAGATCGCTTCGCGATCTCAGCGAGCAAAGCTCGCTTGTTCCATCTTACCAATCACCCCGCTGGTCGGCTTAATTAATGCTCCTTTACAACCGAAACTACTTATCACTCTTGCTGATAAATAATTTAATCCAAATCATCCCGAAAAAAACTATTGCTGAAATATTACTTTCCTAACTTAAATTGAAAATAAAAGAAATCACACATAGTGAGCTATCGCTCACCAACCCTCTTAACTGCTTCGCAGTTCTTCTCAGATCGCTTCGCGATCTTAGCGAGCAGAGCTCGCTTGTTCATCTCAACAATCCAGCAGAAGCCTTTTCTCGGCTTAATTAAGCCTCTTGTAATACCGAAAATACCTCTCTCTTGCTTATCAATAATTTAATTGAAATGTTAAAAAAATATTCAGCAAGCCTACTAATAACCATCAACCACATTGTAGAAAAAAGCATTGTTGAAAAGAAAAGAAATCAGACTCATCAATAAAACACTCATAAAACTCGTCTGTTTCTCTAGTGAACGGCGAGAAAGAGAAGAAAAAATTGAAACTTTGAATCTTAATAATTCTAAAACTAATTAGTATTTTTGAAAAAACAAAAAGCCAATATTTTTATAAAAATTATTTCTATGTGTCTGTAAAATATCATAGTTCTACTGTGATTAGTTTTGCTTTTATAACGAAAAAACAGAAAAATCGTCAAAATTTTCTAAACTTTAAAACTTAATTACTCCAAAACTAATTCGAAATTCGAAAAAAGGGCGACGTGGTGCAAAACTGCACATCTAAGAGTATGTGTCTGCAAAAAATCATATTTCTGCTGCTAATAGATTTTGCTGGGGGCGAACTCGCAGCAGAAAAAAATAATTTTCGACTTTGACATTAAATAACTCTAGAACTAATTATCTCATCTATTAGTTTTTAGAACGAAAACGATCCTCATACATTTGAATAGAAATGTTTAAAATTTCACAAATTTCCGTGGAATAGTTTTTGCGTAGTGAGAGTTCAAAGTTTTCAAAAATAAAATTTTCAAAAGCAGCGGCCGCGGCGCCGGCGGCGGCGGCCACAGTGGGACGAAACGGTGTTCTCACTGGACATGCCTTTTTCATCCTGTTATCTAAACGTAAAATGTTCGGTATGGGTCAATTTTATATATTTTTTGCGCTAAATTGAATAGTGAAGACTGTTTTAAGATTTGAATTAAGGGATGAATATCATTATGTTCTTATAATACCGTATAATATTATACATAATCCGTATCGAAATATTTAAGTACAAATGAAGCGGGATGATTGAAAATAAAGCACAGAGTATTAATAAAAGAACATTTTAATAAATAAATCCTAATATAATTTAGTAGTACTATCATTCAGTTGCATCCATATCCATAAATAGCATTGAGTCCAAGAACGGAATAAAACTACTGATTAGAAACAAACATTTAAAAATGTCCTATCGGTTAGTTTCTCCTGGAAAAAAAATAAAATAAAATTTTAAATTGAAATTAAAATTTTTGAAACAATTAACTATTCAACCTATGTTAAATGAATTTAATTTAAGAAATTTAAAACTTCATAGCTTCAAAAATTCGAATTAAAATCTAATATTTTTCAAATTAATTTTTTCTTTCTCCTGGAGAAGCTAATCGATAATAATTTTTGATGCCGAGTAAAATATTTTATTAAGAATGTGAAGTTGTCATGACAACCATCTCGTATTTGTCGATCTTTGACTCTGATATAACCATTTCAAACAGGGCTAGCGGACAAAATGGGTAAAACTGGGTGGTAATTTTTACATATTTTGTAGAGAAATATCTTGGCTACACGTCTGTGAAATCCTTTCTTTGAAGACTTTTGAAGCTTTTTTGTACGAGACGATTTTCTAGACGCTTCAATCAAAAAGTATACTACTTTGTAAGCAAAGTGCTCATTTTGGACCACAAAAGGGTTTCAATATCTGTTTTTTTCCACACATATATACTCCTACACTATACCATAGCTGTCTATAAAAAATTAGAACCGAACACTTATTTTAGATTCGATGCAATTTTAATAAACGAGAACGAGTCAATCATGAATTTTCATCGTAACAGCCCATTCTTCCCAGCGTTTTACAGCTTTTGAGTTCGAAAAAAAGGTGGAAAAACTTAAATTTGGGAATCGAAATTTCGTGTCCATAGTCTTTGGAGTCCGTATAATATATTCTTATGCTTTTAAAAGCCGAATAAAAAACTTTAAATTTTGACCAATGTCCAAATTTTAACATGGGTTCGTCCCACTGTGCGGCGGCGGCGGCGGTCACTGTTACTTTTTTTTAATATAGAGAGATATTTACTGCTTTATTGTTGAAATTCGATAATTGTCAAAACCAGTTAATTACAACTCAATACTCGCACCCAATTAATGAATATGTTTTACGGAAATTTAAGAACTTTTTGGTTTGATTTTGACACTGATCCCATTAGTTAATTAGAAAATTAATTAAAAATCTTGGGGCATCAAATTTTTGTATTTTTATTTATTTATTCATTCATCCCTTTCAGCAGATTAAAAAGAAATCCCTTTACATGGTAGGAGTATACACAAACTAAAGATAAATATAAAATGAAAGAAAATCCTTTTTAAGTTTTAAAAAAATAGTAATAGAAAATATCGCTGCGATCCTATTTACTATTTTAATAAACTGGGTTATGGATTGATTTTCTAAATATCGTTTTGAATAAAAAGGTTTAAATAATATAATTTTTTTTCTTGTGTTATAACAGGGGGTGTATTTTCTATTTATTGTAAGTAGAGCAATCGATATTGTTTTAATTATTTTTATAGAGTGTTTTCAGGTGACGTCACAACCGGTTATTTTCTTTTAACTGTGTATCTACTGTAGGGCTTTTAACTGTTGCTAAGGCCGTTGTTTATCTGTTGCTAAGGCGGTTTTTAGGTATGGGATCACGTGATTGCAAATGCTCCAATAGAAGAATTCCACGGCCAGTCATTTTCTGTAACTGTTAACCTCTGTAGGGCAAAAAACTGTAACATTTCTGTTGCTAAGGCCGTTGTTAGGTCCGAGTCATGTGATTGAAAATGCTCTATTGTGTTACTAGTTTACTAGTTATTGTGTTATTATTAATTTATAAGTGTTATTTTGTGGGAAACACTAAATCCCAAATAAAGAAAGGGTTTTTATAGGGGTCCTCCCCCAGAATTTTTATAATTTCACTCTTAAAATTCAATTATTAAAAACCTGGGAGTAACGACCAGAGAAGCTATATGTCGGGTTTTTGTACCTGTATCCCAAACAGAGGAGCATGTAATAGAGGGTTATTCTTGGAAGAATATCGACGGAATTGCTCTTGAAGAGTATCAAAAATTTAACTCGGATGGTCGACCTTTTTTTTAGGAAATCCAAGTTTTGTCTGTCCTATATAGGCACGAGTGGCAAACCTAAAATCAGTACCCACAGCAGAAAAAACAGTGGCGAAAAAGCCATAAAGATGGTTATCTCACTTCTATTAGATACCCTGCACTCGCCACTGCTTTTCCTGCTGTGGGTACTGATTTTAGGTTTGCCACTCGTGCCTAGCGAGGACAGACAAACTTTACATCAATGGGAATAATAAAAAAAAACTCATTGTTCACGACGAAATCGGAAAGGCTGATCTTTATACGAGGAAAGTCACGCCACTGAGTGGATATATAAGTCCAAGGGGGACGACACTCCATGCACTTCCACAGAAAGAACATAGGATGAGGCAGTTGGCGACATTGGCGGTGGTGGCGATCGCCCTATTGGCAACGTGCGTCAGAGGGCAGTCCAAGAAGTGCGACGATTCCCTCAAAGCCATCGGAACCGCGCTCAACGGTGAGTATAGACCACCCTCCCCCTCGATAATCATCTATAGTCGACAGCAACGTTTCATGAACCCAGTACGTCACAAATGCGGAAGGAAGAACTGTGTAAACAGAAAACATGTTGGGTTGCTAGGAGGAGTTTCGGTACGCAAATCGGGGAATTGAAAAGCACTATATATACGAGGGTTTAAGGAAATAATCCTATTTTTAAATTGACGTTCACTCAAAATTCAGACACCGCGATGGGAACAACTTTGTTTATTAGTAACGTCACAGGGTCAACTTAGGTTGCTGTCTAGTATAGTGCAGATGACCAGTTTGCAGGGCTGCAACCCAAAATCCCGCGGGAAAATTACTAGAGTAAATTCCCAAATTCCGGAATACTCTAAAATCCGGAAAATTTACAGATTTAAAAAAAAACATCTTCTCAAGGTACCGACCCGAAGTTACAACTGTCACACATCAGAAACCAATTCACACACTAGTTATTGATTGGAATAATGACAAGAGAGAAATATCTTCCTCGTAACAACAGTGCAAGCAGAACAGTTTTTATAAAATGTTATCCCCAATTCACAATGCAATGATGTAGTGTAGATCTTAAAAAAGAATCCGTTCTGCTAAGGTCTTTCTCTTGGTAGTAACTGTTATGAAGGAAAAACCCGTTTTAGAGTGATAATCTCAAGCAGCAAATTTAACGCGTTAGTTTGTTTCACTGCATACTCTCACCTATGAAGGAAAAGCTCGTTCTACAGGAATAAAGGAGCTGTGCAGTCAAAGGCTCTTACAGGAACAATCCAACACATTCTGTAGATTTGATGCAAAAACAAACTCAAAACAGTTACAAATCGAAAAAAGTTTTTACAGGAACGTCAACCTAATAGTTCTCCTTCGCATGTGAGCTTACGTTATGTTTTTATTTGCATTTCCTCATTATTCAAATTCTGGCGGTTTCGAATAAAAAAAAAATAGAACACTCACCCTAAGTGCATCGAACTCCTTAGTGCCGAATTCATCCGCCAGGCGGTCTTCGAGCTGGAAAAAGGCACCACAAAAATAAAAAAATAAGCTACTTCAGCAAAATGGCAGTATAAAGAGTCAAGGGGTCGTTCTAGAGCTTCGAATTATAACCTATGTCTTCCCTTTTTAATAAAGCAACAATATACGTTTATATACGGGCAAAGTGATTAATCGGGCATTATTAATAATGCCCCAGGCGGGCAATGTGATAAATTCAATGGCATTTATCAGTGAGTGTTTATCACTTTTCCCGAAATACGCGGGCATTATTAATAATGCCCGATTAATTACATTGCCCGTAACATATGTTCCCGTGCAAATCGGAAGAAAATCGTGGATTTGTATATGAAAATAATAATACCTCGCAGTTTTCCTTCATTTTTCGAAATTTACCGTAATAAAGGAATCCTTTCATTACAGTAAAAACACTAGTATTTATACAAATGACGAATCAAACACGTTGCCATCCAATGGACTCAAACCGTCTGACGTCACACAGAACCAACACGTGACCTACTGAGCTTGCAATTGGTTACCATAGATACTACACTAGTAGAGTTTGATAGTGAGATATGATTTGATAGTGAGAGTTTGTTTACCACCATCACCTGACTTTTATAGTCTCGAACCAGATAGGCGGTTACAGTCCTTTAAGTAATGTGGATGTAAATGTGCATAAATTTATTCAGATTGCTGCCACTATAAAGTAAAATTTTCGATTCCTATCAATCTATATAGACTATTCAGTATAAAAGACAAACGCATTGGCTTTTATTATATTTTTAAGAAGATAGTTCCCTTTTTGTATTAACAGTTCCTTTTGTTCCTATTCAGAGATGTTCGAAACCGGCGAAGCCCCCGAATGTGCGCAGGAGCACAACGTAAGACATCTTCTTTTTTTAGATTAAGCTTAAACAAATCCTTAACTTAACTATGCTGGTTTCCTCTTGACAGCATATTATGGGAACTCTTTTTTCAGCTGAAGCAGTACTTGGGTCCGAGTCCCGGTCAAGAGGAGGAAGCGGAAAAAATGGTGAGATTTTACAATTAAATCACTAAAAGGACATCCATAAATTGCGTGATCCCAATGTTTGGACCCCCCTCACGTGAGATTTTCTCCATACCTTTTAAATGAATTAATTTATGTGCTATGTTCTAGCCACAAACACATTTACACAAATCCATGTTAAATCTAAAATTGGTTATCGCGGCTCACTTCAATTTCAAATTTTATGAAAAGCCAGAACATGGTTGCAAATATTTTTTAAAAAATTAGTTCGGAAAATAAAGCTTCTTTCAGAACACGAAATTGGTATTTTCCAAGATACGATTTGGCTGAAAAATCATTGAGTCTGCTCTGAAATACGCAAAGGAAGAAACCTCAATGCAAAATGGTTCAGTTTTATTTGCTCATTTATAGGCTTCCAAGATAACTTGCCCTCCTTATAACATATAGGAACATACGAAAAAAACCCTTACAATATTATAATTATTGTTTTTCGATAAAAAAAAAAGAGCTTTAAGTGAAGGTTTTTAAAAATCTCTGAGTTTCCCAAAACAAAAAAAAATGAAGGTGTTACAAAAAAACATTTAATAATAAGGGAGGAATATTCAACAAAAGTTTACACATTTGCTGCAGAATGGCGAAAATCCCACTTCTTGGTGTGCTTAGAAGAACAATCGCATTTAAGGATATCGACTTAGTTACTACTCTAATCTCGCTACTTCTGAAAAATTACACGCTAAATGAAAGCAAAACACTCAAAAGTAGCAGCCTGTAATCGAACCGGGGACCATTAGGTTACTGGACGCACACTCTACCACTAGGCCATCGATGCTGATTCCAGGATTGATACTTACTTCTTATTACGAGCATCCGAGGCTGTTTGCCTCGATAGCTCGGTGTCCCTGATAGGCCCTAGTGGCCAATGGCCCCCAACGACTATCCCTAAGGATGTCCCTCATGGACTGGCCAGCCAGTTTAGCGCAAAAGGACGCTCTGGCGGGGGAAGTAGGAGTATGTGCTCCAAAGTTTCCTCCTCCCTGCCGCACATCTCACAAAGAGGGCTGGCTGCCAAGCAGAATCTATGAAGGTATTTGTTGGTCACTATGTGACCCATACGCGCCCGTGCTGCAAACGATGCCACAGAACGGGGCATATCCTTGAAGATCTTTGGGTCATTTGGGGAGCTTTGGATACTGAAGTACTCCCGTCCAGTGGTGCAGTCCTTCCATCTCTGTATCCAGGACTCGTCTAAAGATTTTCTAATAGCAGCCTTACACAGTCCCAATGTGTAACGACGGAGCGGGACAGGGCCCATACCACAAGCCTTATTAGCCATGGAGTCGGCAGTCTCATTCCCATCGATCCCGCAGTGGCTGGGAATCCACTGAAGTACCACATTCCTATCTAAATCACTCAAAATTTTCAACTTCTGCAAAATTTCTCTAGTTCGAAAATAGTATTCTGTGGGACTTGGGGACTGCAAGGCCTGGATGGATGCCCTCGAGTCAGTGAGTATACAGATGTTGTGGGTGTCAATGGATTTGCAGTATTCAAGAGCGGCGTCCAATGCCAGCAATTCTGCATTCATTTTGCAGGATTGATAAATGACATAATTTTAACGTTATAAAACACGTAATAACAAACTCCTAAACTATGATTTTTTATTTTCCAGAAATCTTTCGACGAGTACATGGCCACTTTGGATGAAGAAGGTCAAGGGAAGGTTGGAGTAAGTACACCCTCTCTTGTCGAGAACGATTATTCCCCTTTTTCTAAACACATTCCCTTAATATATAGAAGAGATCTTTCCGCCATGTTACTAACAACTTTCCTATACTTTAACATCACGAGATGATGTTAAAAATTGCGGATATAGTTATTAAAAGTTTTGAAAAATACTTTAAGAAGAGCTGAAATGTTAACAGATAAGTTATTTAATTTTTATTAGCTAACTTTCTTTCTTGAAATTCTGCGAAATAAATTTTAGAAATTTCATTGTTTGACTGTTGGTGACATTATTGGAATCCGTCGTTCGCTATTAAGATTTGTTGGCCTAAGACCTTCTTTGTTGTAATCTAGTTGGAATCGAAAACAAAGTACTAGAATAATTGGAGTTGAGACTAGTTTCATGGCTTCTATAGTCCATACAAACTTCGTTTCATACGTTTCTCCTCGAAAAGAGCGAAAACCAAATGTTGGCAACCCAACAATCACTTTGGTGATTTAAAATGTATTTCCTAAGATGAATTTAATTCCTACAAACACAAAAAAACATAATTTTGTGTTCTGAATGAACTATTTAAATTTGAAAATAGTACTCAACAGAGCATTTACAATCACATGACTAGAATAGACTCCATAGAAAACAGCAATGAAAAAAAATATCCCAAATAGTAATAAACAAAATAACCTAAAGGTAAAAACACAGTAAAGCTAAGAAATATCCAAAAAATAGAAACTGTAAACAGCATAAATAGGAAATAAGTAGCAAATGAATAGATTCTGAAAGAAAGTGCCCTTATTTATGTGAATTGTTGTAAGGGCCAATGAAAAAGCGTGTGCATAAAGAAAAATCACATGACTCGGACCTAGCAACGGCCTTAGCAACAGACGCGTTGACCTACGTTTAAATGAAAATAACTGGTCGTGACGTGACATGAAAACACTCTATGCAAAGATTCATCGGATGTTTGTGAAATTCAATATTTAAATCTTTTCGTTTCGTAGTGATCTAGTGTTTGTGAAATTAAATGTTCTTTTCGAATTGTTCCAGATGTGCGTTCTGATGACGCTGGGCGGCGCGGTTGAGCGTTCGAGCGGGGATGCCTTCATGGAGGTTTGCAAGGATGATTTCCAGGTAGCCGCTAAAGCAGCCATCGATGCTTTCAGAGCGCTCCGAGAGGAATGAAGATGCTCAGTGGTGTAAAAATGTATGATAATAAAGTATATTTTAGCTACAATAAAGGCCTCCTTGCCCTTTTTGAAATAAAATACTACTGTCTGTCTATCACAAGATGACCTCTCGTTTACATTTCTTACATTCATTCGTTAAGTATTGCTTCCATAGCAACCTCCAGAGCTCATCTTGTGGTTGTAGGACAGCAACTTAAGTTGACCCTATGACGTCACTAACAAACAAAGTAGTTCCAATCGCGGTGTCCGAATTTGGAGTGAATTTAGAAATAAGATTAGTATGTTAAACCCATGTACAGTACTGGAAAAAAAAATCAACTCAGATCTTAAGATTTATAGAATTTTTCAGTTAATAGTTATACTAGACAGGCTTTACTGCGAAAGCAGAAAGCCTGTTGGGTTGCTAGGAAGAGTACGCAAATCGTGATTGAAAAGCACTGTATATGTTACGGGCAATGTGATAAATCCGGACATTATTAATAATGCCCGATGTGAGGCGGGCAATGTGATAAATTCAATGGAATTAATGAATGGAATTTATCACTTTGCCCGCTTCCACTTCGGGCATTATTAATAATGCCCGATTAATCACTTTGCCCGTAACATATACAGGGTGGTCCTTAATTCATGGTAGAAACTTCTAGGGGTGTTAGAGTACACCTAGACGAACAAGAATTGGAATAGGAAGGGGGGTCGCAGATACGCCGTTAAAGAGCTAGGACCTAATGTAGTGCGAGTGCGTTTCAAAAGGCCGTTTTTAGAAGGCCCGGTGTGACGAAACAAAACATAATAAAATGAAAAACATTATTGCATGAGGTACTGGAGTATCCGTACTACTTAAATCCTCAATGTGATAGAAATTGGACGACTTGCTAAACCGTGGGGTGAGTTTTAAAACGTGCAATATTCATCTTTTAGCCAAAGAATGGAGTTCCCTTACATTAGTGTAATGGTACTTAGGTCGGGGAAGGAATTTTCAATGATCATACATTGATCATTGAAACTGTGTGATCATTGAAAATTCCTTCCCCGATCATCATTTTTCTAAGTACCATTAAGGGAACTCCGCATTCTTTGGCTAAAAGTTGAATATTGCACGTTTTAAAACTCACCCCCACGGTTTAGCAAGTGGTCCAATTTCTATCACATTGAGGATTTAAGTAGTACGGATATTCCTGTGCCTCATGCAATAATGTTTTTCATTTTATTATGATTTGTTTCGTCACACGGGCCTTCTAAAACGGCCTTTTGAAACGCACTCGCACTACATTAGGTCCTAGCTCTTTAACGGCGTATCTGCGACCCCCCTTCCTATACCAATTCTTGTTCGTCTAGGTGTACTCTAACACCCCTAGAAGTTTGTACCATGAATTAAGGACCACCCTGTATACATGGGTTTGACAACATAATCACATTTTTAAATTAAAGTTCTACATTTCACTCAAAATTCAGACACCGCGATGGGAACTACTTTGTTTGTTAGTGACGTCATAGGGTTAACTTAAGTTGCTGTCTAGTATAGACTGCAACGTTACTGGACCCTATGACGTCATAAACAAACAAAGTAGTTCCCATCGCGGTGTCTAAATTTTGTTGAGTGAACGTCAGTTTAGAAGTATGATTAGTATGTTAAACCGATGTACAGTACTGAAAAAATAATCGACTCAGATTTTTAGATTTTTTCAGTTAATAGTTATACTACACAGCAACATTAGTTGACCCTATGACGTCACTAACAAACAAAGTAATTTCCATCGCGGTGTCTGAATTTTGAGTGAAATGAAGAATTTAAAACCATGATTATTTTGTTAAACCCATGTATATTATAATAGAGCTTTTCAATCATGATTTGCGTACCGCCTCTTACCAACCCAAGAGGCTTTGTGTTTACCCATTTTCCCCTTCCGCATTTGTGACGTACTGTGGGTTCATGGGCGGATTTAGGAGTTAGATCCTGGGGGTGCGAACCTAAACCCCATAGCCATAACTAGACTTTTGTTTCAGGAGGGGTTTTGACTCAACATTATTTCTAAGATAACCTCAATCGAGTACTACATTTCTGTGTTAAGTTTAAGATCCCTTAAATTACACATTTTTTAATGTGAACTTGAAGTAAATATGTGCGTGGAGGTCTGGGGGTCTTCCCCCAGAAAATTTTTGAAAGTTTGCCTCTAAAAATAGTGTTTTAGCCCATTTTGAGACCCTTTGGGTTCCATCCGAAACATCGTAAACTATTGATTTTCAAGGGGGGCAAATTATAAGTAGACGTCAAAATTTTAAGTGGTCTAGGGGTCCACTCAAAGGGAACTGCTTCTTTTAAACGGTAGAATTTACAAGAGAAAGACACTGTATAAAAGACGTCATATTTTTGGAGAGGGGGGTTGGGGGTTTTCCCCCAAGAAAATTTTTTGAAATTTGACCCCTAAAAGTAGTGAATTTAACTCATTTTGAGACCCTTTGGGTAACAACCGAAGAGAATTGCTCCTTATAAATTTGCAGAATTTTTAATGAAAAACACAGTATAAAAATTGATGTCAAAATTTCGGGAGGGGTTTGAACCCCTACCCCCCCATGGATATGGCCCTGCTAAACCCTTTACCTCGGTGGTAGAGGTTCAAGGGGATTTTTTACCATATTTTTTTAACTAACCACTTTTTAAAACTTAATCCACTAAAACTATGGTAATTCACGAAGATTCAAGTAAGAAAAATTCATCTGATTCAACAACATTTAGTTTATTTAAAATTTTGTTTTGCAAAATTGATCATTTTAATACTTCAGCACCAAATAGCGTAAAAAAAAGTCACATTGAAAAACTTGGGGGTGCGTTGCACCCCCATAAATCCGCCCATGTGTGGGTTCAAGAAACGTTTGATTTCGTTGCAGAGGAAGAATGCGCAAATTGCTCAATGTAAAAATGTATGATAATAAAATATATTTTATTTACAAACGCCTCCTTGCCCTTTCTCAAATGAAAACTGATTATAGTTTTCAGCATAGTTCAGCATGCTATAGTTTTCAGCAGCAGCAGATTATAATTTCAGAAAATTTTGGAAATTGACACTGTTATTCGTAGGATTTTTTTGGAGGAGTAAACATACTCTTTAGGGAAGAGGATTCAATTATGAGGAGTGAAATACGGAAATAGCGTGAACTACATATACCGAGGCTAGAAAACCAGCAATCCCAAAGCATCAGAACAGTAAATTAAAAAATATATTACTATGGCTGTACGAAAACACAATTTAAAAAGTATGATAGTTAAGGCTTTTGGCAATTGGCTTTGGCCAGAAGTCGGGCGAAAATGTCTCCGCTGAGATCAGTATTATTAAATTGGGTACCAGTAAATTATCAGTATTGAGAAAAATATTATTTGTTGATTTCGGTGAGGCCACGCGGTGCATTTTTTAAGCTATAATGTGTTGTTGTTATTTTAAGCTAAATCTTTGTGAAAAATTCAAAGAGTGAAAATACTCCTGAGAGTGTATTTCCGATTTTCAAGGAGGGAAATACTCTCTCGGAGGAGCTAAAAATATCACTGCCCCTAAAAGCTAAAAGTATGTGTTTTGACTCATTTTGAGAAAAACTTTCGAATTTATTCTTCGGATTTTAAGGACACACTCTCGCCATGCTTGTCTGCCATCCAACGCGCTCTCTTGGTTGTGCTGCCTCTACTTTAGAGGAGCGCTCTCTCTCCGAAGAGGCGAAACACCTGGTTAATCAATTCGGTGATTTTTAATTCTTTTGTTTTGATTTCTCCTCCGAGAGCACTTTATATTAGGGGACGTCCATAAATGACGTAAGGTCGGAGGGGACAAGGGGCCGTTCAAAAATTACGTAATCACCTAAAGGCAGTGCTGAAATTGGAGAAAAATATTTGGGGGGACTCACCTTTTTACAGAGTAGATGATTGATGGAGGGTAAAGTATGACTAATTTTTGGTACCTACTCGAATTAATAATCAAGTCATAGATTACTTAAAATTGCATAGTTAGGGGAAGGCTAATGGGACATTTTTTTAAATGCTAGAATAAAAGCACAAATGCAGTTATTTTTATAACCTTAAATCTATGTAACATTTACATCTTTACAAATATTGATGGAAAGTTAAATAAAAACAAACAACATTATTCATCTTGGTGTTACCATGCAGTAGCGGATCCAGGATTTGGTTTGGGGGCTTAAAATTTGTTAATCGACCCCTTGCTCAACGTAATGTTAAAAAAGTTGTGAATAATCTAATTCCGAGTACGAAATGGGGGCCTGGGGGAGAAATTTTTTGGAAATTATACTCTAAAAACCGGGTTTTAACTCATTTTTTGTGTAGCAAATCGTGAGTAATAGAGATTAAAATACTTAAAGGGGGTCTGGGGGTCCTCCCCAGAAAGTTTTTTGAAATTTGACCCTAAAAATCCGAATACAAATACATTTGCGAATCGGGATAGTGGGAGACTGCTGGCACGCTGATAGACGATTCCGAACACTTATTCGAATAGGAATTTAGGTCAGAAAAAATTTCTTTTCTTCTTCTTTTTGCTTTCGTATTTAAATCTTACCTTAAATTTATAATTTTTTTTCGCGAAAACAAATATTTTAGGGAAAGGGGACGGTAAAAATATTTCGGGGGACGGTCCAATCATTTCGGGGGACGGCGTCCCCCTCCAATTTCAGCACTGCCTAAAGGTGGGACGGGGGTATCACTATAGAGCATTCGCACATGACGTCAGAGGCTTGGATGACAGACAGTATGATGGAAAACTATAGGATGCACATCGTTTATTTGTTTACTTTTGATGTGAATTTTGAAAAATAAGGATGTTTTATGTTTTTCTCCAAAGTTTACTTTAAAGTAACCTTTATTTACTCTAAAATGGCATCTCTGCATATTATAAGTTATTCAATAATACTACATTTTATATTTAGCCATGTTCTAATTGCTGAAACCATTTCTGCCAGTGTTCTAATTGCAAGTACCATTCGCAATGCTACTAACATATTTTAAAATTATTTAGTTTCAGTAGCATATTATAAGTATTTTACAGATGTATCGGACTCGCATATTGTTCTAACAATTGTAAACAAAAACATGTCACCTCGTAATAAGTCTTTTTCTAAATTTAGCTTACCACTAAAACACAGAAACGTATGCACTTATCTTCAATAACTATTATTCTTTCGTTCCGGTCTTTAACCGAGCCTAAAGAATCTTTTTAAATGAACTTTTTTTATAAAAACTAAATGCAGCGCGTATTCTCTATGGGAGCCTAATGTTAAAGAAAAGTTGTCTGTCCTCCAGGCCAGCTTGATCACGTGATCGGAGACACGTGATTGAAAATGCTCTATTTGCTTATTTTTCCTGACAAGGGGAGAGTATGAGTGATGCTTACGTAAGATGTTACACAAGCACCGCATTTTCGAAAATCTCTTGTTTTTCGTATAAATAATTTCAAAATTTAACCAAAAATAAATTTCACAAAAAGAATTGAACTAGAAATAAAAATTAAGCATTTTTCACAAGGAAAGTTTTAGCTTTTGGTTAAGTGTTCATGGAGAACAATTGATTTCAATAATCTAAGCATTAGTGAAGATTTTGTACAAAAAAAAAAGAACAAAGGGTAGTCGGGCAGTTTTCTTACGTATTTATGATAAATGCGCTTTATATTTCTTCTTAGAGGACGTCCATAAATTACGTGAGGTGTTTTTTCCCCCAAATTTCGAATCCCTCCCTCCCCCTTGGTGAGATTTTGCTGGACCCCCCCCCCTCAAATTCTCACGAGAGATCTTCTCAATCACTTAGTTTCGTTTTATCGGCATTAAACTTACCCTCCAGATTGCAAAATTTATCTATCGCTACATCGTTTTTTTTTCTCCTGTAGCAGCTATTTTATACTCGTTTTTTTGCCTATCTCTTTTTAAAGTCATTGTTCGCGACAGAATCAAAACGAAACGAGGAAAGTCCCTGCCCTCACGCCACCGAGCGGACACCTGTTCTCGCTTATATAAGTCCAGAGGGACACTCCACAGAAAGAGAAACCACGCTCGAGGGTGAGTATATAGACCCCCTAACACACCCTCCCCTCGATAATCATCTGATAAGCTTCACAGGACAGTTTTCATGACCACTACAACCACAGAGTCAGCAGGGGTCGATCCAAGTTATATTTTTTGGAGCCCATTTTTGTGAAAAAGGAATTGTTTTTCTGAAAAACTGAAGTCAAATTACATTTTTGAAACAAACAATATTTTGTGAATGTTTTCTTGCAAATAATCATTAACGCTAATTTGAATTTAGTGAAAGAGCCGTCGTTTTTATGAATTTGAATTTTGTGAAGGGGCCGTTTTTAGGAGGTGGAATTTTGTGAAGGGGCAGCAAAAGGGCCCCAATTTTCGGTTGGATCGACACCTGGGAGCGAAATAACATGTTTACAGGGCTGCAACTCGAAATTCCGCAGCAGAGTAAAGAAATTTTAATCCGGAATCTCAAATTCCGGAATACTCTAAAATCCGGAATATTTCCAAAAAAAAAAAGGTCTTCTTCTGAAGGTATTTTTCCCACAAAGCAAAGTTTTTTTTTCTCTTGGCAATTATGAAGGAGTTTATTCCCCATGGGTTCATTTTACAGTGATGATCTCAAGTCAGCGAATTTTTAACGCGTTAGTTTGTTTCCCTGCACACTGTCCACTATGAAGGGAAAGCTAGTTTTACAGGAACGAGGAGCTGTGCAGTGAAAGGCTCTTACAGGGTTTGGTTTGGTTTAGGGTTTAATGGCACCAGGTCCACTTAAGGATATATAGCGCCAAACAAGACAAAGAACATTAAAATTTCAGCTTAATAAGCCATTGTCGAACGCAGTCTATGCGTAGTATATAAAAGAATTATAAAATTGTAATTAATATGGCTCTTACAGGGACAATATTCAGCTCTTTCCGCAGAATTAAAAGCGCAAATTCTACTACAGGTAGAAAAAAATAAAATTTATTAGTTTTCATTGCTTCTGATTTTTGTGAAATTAAAATTTGAGGTTATCTATAGAAAAAGAACAAAGAAATTGTAACATCTAAATTTGTTTTATATTTGAAGTTGGTTAACATTCTACTATACTCTATTGCAACGTTTCTTGAACCCAGTACGGCACAAATGCGAAAGGAGAAATCGGTAAACACGAAGCCTGTTGGGTTGATAGGAGGTGTTTCGGTACGCAAATCGTGATTGAAAAGCACTCTATATACATGGGTTTAACAAAATAATCACATTTGTAAATTGACGTTCTTCATTTACCTCAAAATTCAGACACCGCAATTGGAACATACTTTGTTAGTGAGTGACGTAGTTAGGGTCAACTTAAGTTGCTGTCTAGTCTAGTATATTAACTCGTGTTTACTTATTTTTCCAATTCAAATTTTATGTATTTAAGGTTTGAGAACCTTATGTTTCCTTTGGGATAGGTTTTTTTCACTCGCATTTCCTCATAGTATTCAAATTTGGACGGTTTCGAATAAAACAAATTGGAACACTCACCCTAAGTGCGCCGAACTCATCCGTCAGGTGGTCTTCGGGCTGGAAAAAAAATTCTAATCAAACCACGGCACCACAAAAATGAAAAAAGAAATACGAAGTGGTTATTTCTAATGAAAGTTGATTGAAGTTTCTATGAAGTATGATTTTTAACGCATGTATGCCTTATTGAGATTATAAAAAAAGGAAGATTTTAAAACTCAAGATACCCACAGCATTTTTTACACTAATAAGTCAACAAGGGTGCCTACCATGCTCTACCTAACTCAATAGTAGGTAGCATAAATCTAAGAAAACCATACATTTTTAACAAAATATGTATTTTTTAGTCCTTCCACATCCGTGACTCTTTGTAATTTTGGAGTCTGGAAACATTTTTTGAAATAAATGTCCGGCATGATCAGCACAGCTGAGTGGCAAATAATGATCAATAAACATTGGTAACCGCTTTCTCATGCAATTCATTATTTTTTACAGAGATCTAGCTATTCATTATTTCCAACAGAAGAACAACTGCTTTTAAGCTTTAATCAAGTTGGATTAATAACTGATGAGAAAAAAATATTTTAACTGAGCAAAAAAAGGAAGAAATTGATTGAAAAACGTTTGACGGAAGATTCTCTAAAAAAAAAAAAAAAACCGGAAATCTTCCGGTAAAACGGAAGAGTTGGAAGCTATGAAGTTTGGTGCAAATCAGAAGGATTAACATACCCTTGTTATCCTAACATGGATTAGGATTGATTTTTGTTATACTTTTTGAGAAGATAAATAGTTTTGTATCAACTTCTTTTGTTCCCTTTCAGAGATGTTCGAAGCCGGCGAAGAGCCCAAATGTGCGCAGGAGCACGACGTCAGAGCTCACGTAAGTCGGATAAAAAGTTTTAAAATCCACTCAAATTGACAGTTAAATTATATTATTTCTTAATTATATTATTATTAAGACTTTATTTTCAGGGGGATATTTCCAAAATATTTCTGGGGAGGACCCCCAGACCCTCTAATTTTTCTTAGAATTCACTTATCACGGCCTTTACTCCAGAACGCCTGGAGCTATTATTTCCATAAACGTGGTGCCTACCCCGAGTAAAATGCTTATGTGCTTTCCGTAGAAACCTCTTTTAACGCCCCCCCTAGCGGCAAGTTTAGGAGTTAGCGGACACGTTGTACACAAAAATTACAAGAATAAGTCCCGAAAAAAGTGCGTTTTTTATCCGCGTTTTCGTACACATAGCCCAACTTATTGATAAACGATGCATTGATGAAAAAGTCATTGTTGCGTTTCATGGAGTTAAATGTATGAAAACGCGAAAAAAACCCCCCTCGCATCGCAGGCTCGTATAAAAGACAAACACACCCACCCACCCACAAACAGACAAGATTTGATTTTTATTGTATTAGATTTTTGTGTACAATAAGGTGTCATTTTGTGGAAATATCCAGTACATTTCTTTAAATTCTGTAATGCTGAAAAATATCACTCATCATAATATGGGAATTCTTTTTTTTTCAGCTGAAGGAGTTCTTTAGTCTGTGTTCCAAATACCAAGAGGAGGGAGGGAAGGCGGAAATGGTGAGTAGTAACCAATTAAGAAGAAGAACCAATTATTAAGAAGTTTATTATTATTAAAGAAAGTAAGCGATGCTTTCAAGAAGTAGTCTTAATTTTTATCAATCAATTTTATAAAAAACTTATTGAAAAATCATCTTTATTATTTTTACAGTAATTTTAAGATTTGCCAATAACTGATTTACAATTTGTTTGGAGAACAAAGTTTCTCTTAGAACAATAGGTATTTTCCAAGAAGTGAAAAATCATTGAGTGCTGCTCCGAAATACGCAAAGGAAGAAATCTCAATGCAAAATGGTTCCAAGTTATTTAGTTCTATTTGCTCGTTTCTAAGATAACTTGCCCTCCTTATAACATATGAGTACACATAATTTAGTACGAAAAACCTTACAATGTATTAATAATTATTTTTGACATAAAACAAGCTATGAAATTTCGTTTTAAATGAAAGTTTTAAAAAATATCTGGAAAAAAAGAGGTGTCAAGTTTCCCCCCCCCCCCCCAAAAAAAAAAATAAATGAAGGTGTTACAAAAACACAAACAAACAAGTTTACATTTGCGGCAGAATGGCGGAAATAACATATCTTTGGTGTGCTTATAAGAACAATCACATTTAAGGAAATCGATTTAATTGTAATTTTAGGTGTAAGAAGTTTATGCAAAAAGTATGATTTCTTTTCCACAGGATGCCTTCGACGAGCGCATGGGCACTTTGGACATGAAAAGCAAATGGAAGTTTGCAGTAAGTGTCGTTTTTTTTTCACTTAACGAATAAAAAAAAGAGAGGAAAATTCCCTCCGTAAGAAGATTTGATTTTACTAGGTAGATCTATTAAAAGGTGGTTTGTGCCACACATGGGCGTCATTTAGGGGGGGGGGGGAACTTTTATATAAAAATAGCTGCAAGTCCCTTGAAAAATCTGTAACTTCCACAAGGAGCATCGGTGTGACCCAAATAAAAGTCGCAAGTGGAGTTAAAACACTACTTTTGGGGGTCAAATTTCAAAAAATTTTCTTTGGGAAAACCCCTACACCCCCTCTAAAAGTTTGATGCCTGTTATACAGTGTTTTCCCTTGAAAATTATTCCACTTACCAGAAGCGGTTCCCTTTGGGTGTTTCACAAAGAGTTTGAAAAGGCAATAAACACTAACTTAAGGGTGTGATTTTGAAAAATTTTCTGGAGGTGGATCCCCAGCCCCCTTGAAACTTTGATGTTTATTTTTAACTTAATTTTCCCTAGAAAATGTTTTGGTTTGCAAGGAAAATTTCTCTCCTGATATAACCCAGAAGGTCTCAAAATGAGCTGAAACACTACTTTTAGAAGCTAATTTTCTGGGGGTGAGCCCCAGACCCTCATTTTTACTTGGAGCTCACGCTGTAAAATTTTAACATTATGTGTAATTTTAAGTGATCTAAAACTTAATGTATAAATACTTTACAGAAATTAAATAGAAAGACATAAATTTTGAGTAAATTTGAGCTGATACATAATAGAATATACAGTGGAAGCTCTTATAGCGACCTGCTCTTATAAAAATACTCTCTTATCTTTATAAGAGAGTTAGTCTTATACCCAAAAATTAGTCTCTATAAGAGCACTTTTATGCTCTTATAAAGACTAATCTTCGAATCGATTCAGCTTATCGAATACTTTTCTGGATCGGTTTGTGTGCGTCACACCAGAATTAGCCAATAAACAAATATCAGAGTATGACAAACAGCACCAAGTAACGATCACATCTTCTTCTCGCTTGCTTTCGCCCGGGGTAACCGGCTACAATCCCAAACGAAACCTTTCGCTACCTAATGTCCTTGTTGATTTTAGACTTTAAATTTATTAGCGTATCATTTATCTTTCTTTATTTCCAATTTTTTGACTTATATTTTAAGACATAAATTTTTCAAATTGCATGTAGATGCAGGTGAAATTGATGTAATAAATTTTGTTAAGCATCAGACCTTTCTAAGGAAGCTAAGTTATGCAATAAATTATTATCAAAATCAAAATTTAAAAAGCAAATATTTATACTCTGTAAAATATTGATCTTAAACTTTTTATAAATTAAAATAAAAGCAAAAAATAAGGTAATATAACATGAAATTGGAAGAATCAAGGCTTCATAAAATAAGAAATAATTGTTTAAAGTGAGGAAAGATCAATTGGATGATTCGAACTGTGTTCTAAATCCCAATGATATCGTTTTCAGGTTGAGATTTCCTCCAGACTTTATAAATTAGTCTACTAAAAATACATCATTGAGGGAATCGAGTCCACCTTCCCGAAAAGCATCAAAATTGATAGTTTAGCTTAACGAGTTTATTGCTTTTAAACGAGTGATATTCTACACTCGAGTGTATCACTCGAAGTTTGCTCTTATAGCGACAAAAAACTCGGTACGGATTAATTACGTTATAAGAGCTTCCACTGTATCTGAATAATGTTTGGGGAAAAGTTTGATAATGTATAAATGTTCTCGTCAGGGGTACCTTAAAAATGACGCCCCCCTAAAAAAACAAAATCTTTGCCCCCAAACAAAAGTTGAAATGGTGCCACAGAGGGTTCAAAATCCCATCCAACTCGAGGTTTCATAATAGAACCGGGTGCCACTTTTTTTATTGGCGTTGCGATAAATAATTTTCTAGCAACCCGGCGGATCTGCATCTAGAGGGGGGCAAATGACCGAGATTCGATTCGCTTTTACACTTTTTATCGTCCGTTAAATAGTTCCAAGCTACTCATTATTAAAAAACGCTTCCATTCTTTAAAATATCATGAAAGAAATAGACATCCAGTGCCAGAAACATTTTGTAAAATCAAGTGTATTTATTGGTGCGTGTGACAGCACAAGCAAGCACACACTTCCAAATACATTACACTTTCTATTTCTAATACTTTCGGGTCATTCCACGTCAAATCAACACACTTTTTGGCATGACCATCTCGGATTTTCTTGAAATTTGGTATACATGTTCTACTTATAGAAACTCTGAAAAGTACCAACTTTCATCAAAAAATATTAATTGGTTCTGGAATTACAGGTGCGTAAAGTGGTCAAAAATGGGCCAAAAATGGATCAACATAAGTTCTTTAAATTGCTCTAGAGGACCTTCTAATTGGGTTACACAGATGGAGTTGGTGTCATTTTAAAGTATTTTAAATGTTCTTTTTAATGGTGCAAAATGTGATACAAAATTTTGTAAAACAATATATTTTACAGAACAAAATAGAATTAAAAGTTCGATTTCTATCAAATGTACCACTTTTAAAATTTTGAAAAAAATTCCAGGAATAGGTAATATTATTCTAAATAATCTGGTAAAATTATAGGATGGGACAAAAATGGGATCAATGTCAAAAACTATTTAAACCAAAGTTCGATTTTTCTTATATCCCCTTAAAAATTTTTAAAACTATATTTCTTCATTAATTGGATGCAAATTGACTTGTATTTAACTGCTGTTGACAATTAGGGCCCCTGCACAAACTTGGTGTAGCTCGGGCTTCATATTTACTTTATGTGCATTGTTACAATACAATGGCCTGAATTAATATACAGATTGTAAATATGAAGCCCGGGGTACACCAAGTTTGTGCAGGGGCCCTAATTGTCAACAGCAGTTAAATACAAGTCAATTTGCATCCAATTAATGAAAAAATATAGTTTTAAAAATTTTTAAGTGGATATAAGAAAAATCGAATTTTGGTTTAAATAGTTTTTGACACTGATCCCATTTTTGTCCCATCCTATAATTTTACCAGATTATGTAGAATAATATTACCTATTCCTGGAATTTTTTTCAAAATTTTAAAAGTGGTACATTTGATAGAAATCGAACTTTTAATTCTATTTTGTTCTGTAAAATATATTGTTTTACAAAATTTTGTAGCACATTTTGCACCTTTAAAAGGAACATTTAAAATACTTTAAAATGACACCAACTCCATCTGTGTAACTCAATTAGAAGGTCCTCTAGAGCAATTTAAAGAACTTATGTTGGTCCATTTTTGGCCCATTTTTGACCACTTTACGCCCCTGTAATTCCAGAACCAATTTATATTTTTTGATGAAAGTTGGTACTTTTCAGAGTTCTTATAAGTAGAACATGTGTACCAAATTTCAAGAAAATCCGAGATGGTCATGCCAAAAAGTGTGTTGATTTGACGTGGAATGACCCTTTCACAAAAACAAATGACACAAGACTTTTTTGATGATAAGTAGCTGTTCTAGTGTTTGTGGAACTATTTAAAGGACCGCAAAAATGTAAAAGCAATCAGCATAGATTCGAATCTCGCCGCCATCTTTGTTGCCCTTTGGAGTGGATGGGACACTTCTGGCTCGGCTAAAGGCTGGTTCGATGCCGATAGAGGGCGGAGCGGAAAATAAAGGGCCCCTTATCCGTGCAGTGCGAACAGGGTATTATAATGCCAAGAATAGCGCCAAAAAAAATCGCCAAGAAGAGTGGCACCCGGTTGTATAATAGCACCCAACTCGCTGTGGGAGGATCAAGCTTCTGTTTCTCGGGGCAAAAACCGTATCTATCCCGGAAAAACTGTACAGGCATCACGGCTTTCTATACTCGACAGCAACGTTTCTTGCACCCAGTAACATCACACGCAGAAGGAGAAAATGAGTAAACACAAAGCCTGTTGGGTTGGTAGGAGGAGTACGGAAATCGTGGTTGAAAAGCACTAAATATACATGAGTTAAACAAAATAATCACATTTTTAAATTCTTCATTTCACTCCAAATTCAGACACGTAACGTCGTAGGGTCAACTTAAGTTGCTGTCTAGTATACAGGATTCGTGTTTACGCAGTTTCTCCTTCTGCATTTGTGACGTACTGATGGGTTCAAGAAACGTTGCAACCAAGTATAGATACTATATCTATAGTAAGCCGTAGTTCAGGAGAAGCTTTCGTTATTTCATAATCTCGGATAATGTTTTAGAACTGTTCTTTTCGTTGCCATAGAAGTGCATGCTGAGGACGCTGGGGGGAGCGGTCGGGCGAGGAGGCCTATAGGGAGGCCTGCAGGGAGGATATCAAGGAGGCCTGCATGGAGGGCTATGGGGAGGTTTGCAAGGAGGGCTCTGAAAGGGCGCCGGCACTCAGTGCCGTCAACGACGCCTTGAGGAGCCTCGAGGAGGAATGAGCTACGAAACTGATGCTCAATGTATGATCTAATTAATCTAATAAAATAAAAGTCAAAATATGTTTGTGGGTGTGTTTGTTTGTTACACAAATCCACAGTTTCCTTCCGTAAATAGTGGCGGATCTATACTAGTACTATACTATGAGAGTTCAACACTAGACAGCAACTTAAGTTGACCCTATGACGTCGCTAACAAAGTAGTTCCCATCGCGGTGTCAGAATTTTGAGTGAAAGTCAATTTAAGAATATGATTATTTTGTTAAACTTTTGTATACATGTTAGGGGCAATGTGATAAATTCAGTGGAATTTACGAATGAAATTTATCACTTTGCCCGCCTCCACTACGGGCATTATTAATAATGCCCGATTAATCACTGCCCATAACATATGTTGTGCTTTTCAATCACGATCTGCGTACCGAAACTCCTCCTATCAACACAACACAGGCTCTGTGTTTACCGATTTCTCCTTCCGCATTTGTGACGTACTGATGGGTGCAAGAAACGTTGCTGTCGAGTATAGAACGTGAGGAAGGGGGGGACTTTATCTGTTGAAGACTAATGATACATAAATGAAAGTAACATCCCGTGCGCTTCAGAAAAAGAGCAGATGTTTTTACGTCGGAATCCGCAGTTGAGCAAAAGCAGCTAAAACTTTCAGCAATATGAAAGGATTAAACGTCTGCTGCCTGTTAGTTCGTTTAAGTTTTTTGTTTCCACATTTGAGAGCATGATGGGGAGCAGATGAAAATCTGTTCGAATTGAAACGAATATTCTTCACCAAACACGAGGTTTTCCGACCTTGACAACAATTCGGGGGGAAAAAAAAACGCGAAGAAAGTTGATTGCAGGGGTTAAAAAAAAAGGAATAAAGCTAAAAAAAAAGGAGGTGGAATAAAACGGACCGTAAAAAAAGAAAAAAAAAAGGAGCTAATTTGAAAAGAAAAGTAGGAAGGAAAGGAAGTCCAAAATATTTTGCCCTTTTTTTCTCTTTTTTTTTAGAGGTTCTCAAACTGTGGGTCGCGACAAGTTTTTAATTCGTCTGAACATAAAAGCATCTTCTTCATAATTGTTACGAACGTATTGTTGGCTTTTGAAATTTATAAAATTACTATGCAGTAAAAAGAATAAAAAGAGCAACAAGAAAAAATACCCTACTCGGTGGCGAACGCAAAGGAGAACTAAATGAAAAACATACGCGTCACCACGGACGTAGCTATAGCTTTTACAAGGGGGGGGGTCCAAGAAACTTCATTCAGGGGACACTGAAAGGGGAAACTGGAAAACAGGGGAAACTGGCGGGTGGGGAATCTTGTGGGGCCCGCGAAGCTCCCTTGAAAAGTAGCTTTAGCTTTTAAAGCTTGAAAAGACTTTTTAGCGTACTAAAATGCTTAACATTTTCGGGGGAGCCCCCTATTACATTAAGGAGTTGCTTTAGCCGGTTGTGTGTAGAAAAAGTAAAAGTTTGAGGTTTCGAAAGGGAGGACCCTGAAATTCCCCCTGAGCTTAGCAAGGGAATTGTTGTGCAAAATGTGAATTGGTGCTCTCAAGCAAAAAAAGGGGGGTCCTCCCCCACAAAATTTTGTGAAATTTGATCCGAAAAAGTTGTATTTTCACGCATTTTTTTGGATATTTGGGACAGGAACCTTTCTGTTTGGCTGACATAAGGTTTGGGCTAAAGAAGGGTCTGGACCCCCTTATATACGTCCATGCGCGTCACTTTAATGTGTTGTTATGCAAAATTTGTCTGTTTTAAAATAAGACTAGCTGATATGACCCGGCAAAGCCGCGTTACTTCAAAAGTTCCGTGATTTCTACCTTCCCCATGTTTTCATCCCACCTGTCACTAGTTCCACAAAATCATTCGTTCGAACAATCGTCTCTGCTTCCTCTTGCTGTTCTAAAAACACTCCAAAAAGGCCGCACGCGAAACCAGGGACAGGAATGTAGAGGTTTTTTTTTTATCAGCGAGACAGGTTTATTTTGCAACCTTTTGCCAGTCTATATTTTTGTATGATTTTGTTGTAGTTTTCTTGTGTTTTTTTTGTTCATTTTTTTCTTTTATTTTCATTGCTTAGCTAATGTATTAATTTTTATAGAGTGTTTTCAGGTGACGTCACAACCGGTTATTTTCTTTTAACTGTGTATCTTCTGTAGGGCTTTTAACTGTTGCTAAGGCCGTTGTTTATCTGTTGCTAAGGCGGTTTTTAGGTATGATTGCAAATGCTCCAATAGAAGAATTCCACGGCTAGTCATTTTCTGTCTGTTAACCTCTGTAGGGCAAAAACTGTAACATTTTCTGTTGCTAAGGCCGTTGTTAGGTCCGAGTTATGTGATTGAAAATGCTCTATTACGCCTGGACGGAATTTTTTGTTCACAAACATTCAAAACAACAAACAAACGTTTGTTTTGTTTGTCAGTCAAACACTCACTTGATAAAAAAAATAGGTAAAACTAAGTGAAATCAAAGAATAAGAAAAGAAAGACTAATTAACTTAAACTTCAAATTAAATAAAAAAAAATGGACATTAATTTCGCCAAATTCAAGGCGAAAAATTCCAAATTCTGCCTTTGGCTATTTTCCCCTCTTCCCACTCATGTGTATGAGCGAAGCTTGGTGATTTGTTTGAGCGCAAAAAGTCGATTTGCCCCCTTTTTTGGACTTTTTCAAACTGACGATTGAATTAGGCCCTCTCTACAGAATGTACAGTTAAAGTAATGTCATGCAGGAAAGCAATACCTGATCGGAGGGGGCTCGCTCCTTCTCAGTCAGCTGATGAGGAAAGTGGGCTTCACTGCCGGACACCACCTGAGGAAGAACAAAAGGGCTCAGCAAAATTCTCGACCCTTTTCTTGAACACTATTATAACAGTAACAGGGAGCCTAATAACAGTTGTTAAGCTTCACTGTAACATACATGTGATTACTCTGACAATATATTGGCTGAAAATATTCAAAAAATTTTCTGTTAATTTAATTGTAATTTCGTTAATTCCTGTTCTTTAAAGTATAATAAACTCTGCACAACCAGAGGGGCCATCCATAAATGATGTCACACTTTTTTTTTCAGTATTTTCTACCAATAAAAAGTTTAGGATAAGTTTGGTAAGAATTTTGGGACCCGATGTTTTTATTTAAGTTTTAATGCACCCCACCTTATAACTCTTATTTCTTTGGTATGAATTTTAAAATAATGTCATTTAAGCTAACATTTTCCAGAAAAAATTTGGTATTTAGCTTTCTTTTTGATTTTCAATGTCACAATTCTTGACCCCCCTTGTCACAACGTGTCACAGATTTATGAAGCGATACACTTTAAGTAACGATACAATTTCAAAAATTTAGAATTAATTTCTTAACAATTAATTATACTACCTAAATAAGTTAAATGGCTAAAAATTTACTATTCATATGTTTAGGAATAATTCCACATGTATAACTCCTCTGTTTGAAGTGGGGAAAAAAACTGCATACTGCATAACTCAAAATGATTGAAAACAATGTGATGAGCTGAGTTAAATAATGATCCAAAACACAAAAAATAAAGTAAAACATTTAATATGATTAACAAAATGCCAAATATATAGTACTGAAGGCTTTGGGAGCACACTAACAAGAAAAAAAAAACTAAATTAAATTTTAGTTACTTTTCAACTTGTGGCAGACAGACAGTATATAAGACTACACAGCTTTTCAAAGTAGTATATTTCACAAGCAACACATGTTCATGTTTTTAGCAACAACATCATATTCTGGACTCAAGCCAAGTACTAAGTAAGTTACCTTCACAGAAGGCAACGCCAATGTAAGTGTAGTAAAGGAATTTTGTAATAAAAAGATAACAATAAACACAACAAGGAAACAACATATTTTCAACAAAGCTGCGATCAATGTATTTTGTTCTGTGGAAACTATACCTCAGAGAGTATATGTCGATGTAAATGCAATTCAATAAAAAGTAAAGGCACTATGGTTTGTCATCCAACACATTTTTTTGCACAGGATTTTCTTATATTTGAACTAGTTTGTGAATACACAGCTTTTCAAAGTAGTACAGACACATATTTTACAAACAACTAATAACAACAGCAATAACATGCTAAACAACAAATAATGTTTTTAGCAACATCATCATATTCCGGACTCAAGCTCAGGGCCGGATTAACCATGTCGGGGCCCCTAGGCAATGCACTCTCGGGGGCCCCTTTTCTCTTACTCTTTCCTTTCTAAAATATGTTTTAAAACCACATCGCAATATTATTTATAATTATGCTTTTACTACAGTGAGAAGCAGCGGCGGATCCAGGATTTGGTTTTTTTTTTGGGGGGGGGGCTAAGGCTAATTTTCATAATCCAATTGTATCTTCTTGATTATCTAAATATGGAAAAGGTAGTGAATTATCCTGTTCCAACCACTAAAAGGGGGGTTTGGGGGTCCTCCCCCAGAATTTTTGTTTTAAATTTAAGTAAAAAAACCCACTTTTCATTTTGTTTTGCTATGCCTCATCCGATTTCGGATATCGATTTTATGGTAGAATTTTTGTGTTTTGACAAACTTATTATAAAATACAGTCGTAATAAAAGTACAAGGGGGCCTGCACAAGTACCAAGGGGGTCTGGGGGTCCTCCCCCAGAAAAATTTTGAATATTTGACCTTAAAATAACAGGGTTTTAACTCATTGTGGTGCATAAAATTCCATATTTTTAGTGTAAAACTTCTCATTTTTTTTGGGAGGGGGGGGCTCAAGCCCCCTGGATCCGCTAGTGGTGAGAAGGCTTGTTATTCAATAACAAGCTCATAAGCTTCATAATAAGAAGGCTCATATTCAATAATTTTTTGTTATAAAACGTTAGCTAAACCAAACCATATTCAATAAAAAAATAAACAAATCAATATGAACTTATTTTTTATTATAGCATTTATTTAAAGTACAAAAAAATTAAAAATTTACTCTTCTAACAATATGTATAGGGATAGTATGCAGTCCACGGCCATGAACAACGTCCGATACCGGATTTACTCGCAGCAGTTCAAGGGGATTGACAGGGAACTGAAGAAAAAAACATCACCACTGTTCGCGATGTGCGGACTACAATTAAATTATGAAATTTCTTATTTTAATGAAATTTTTTACCGTGAACCACCGGGGTTCTGTATGAACCACCAGTGCTTTAAACTATGGAAAAGTGGGGAACCGGAAGAAAGAACATTAAAAAGTTAGGAATCCTAAGTATATTAAAGAATATTTTCTTTTTCAAAACATTAGTTTTTGTTTTTTGCATTTCTAGCATGCAAAAGATAATTTTTAAGCTAATTTATAAGGAATCTGAGAGGTCCGTTTGTGGAACCATTTTAGACGATTTTTTCATGGGCCCCTTGCTTAGGTCCGGACTTGCAAAAATTTTTTTTTATTTTAACTCAAAGAAACATTTCAAGAAAAATTCTCTGTGGAATGGGTGCCCATACAAAAGGGCAAAGTGGGCCTATGTGCAGGCCCCCCTCGCGATCCATTTTAGAAGTCACCCAAATGAGTTAAAACATTTCTCTTAAGAATAAAATTTTAGAACTTTTCTGGGGAGGACACCCACTTTTTGCTTGAAATTCCAGTATTTTATGCAAGAATTTTTGCATTAAGTACTCGTGAGGGCCCCTTTGAAATAGTTATGAACCAACCCCTCATAAAAATAGTCTAGTTACTGCTTGAAAAAAATATAAATAGTTACTTAGTACTTTCAAACATTTTTCTTGGACCCCTTCCTGAATTCAAACATATGGGCACCCACCCTCTGGGGACGGGGCCCCTAGCTGACGATGGGCCCCTAGGCAGTTGCCTACTTTGCCTATTGGATAATCCGGCCCTGCTCAAGCTAAGTACTAAAAGCTACCTTCGCAGAAGGGAACACCAATGTAAGTGTAAAAAGATAACAATATAAACACAACAAGGTAACAACATATTTTCAACAAAGCTGTGATCAATGTATTTTGTTCTGTGGAAACTATACCTCAGAGCATATGTCGATGTAAATGCAATTCAATAAAAAGCATAAAGGCATGGTTTGTCATCAAAGTTATCCAACACATTTTTAGTTTCAATATACACAATAAGGCACTTCAGTGTTTCTAAGACACACACAACGATCAAAAATAAGCTCTGACAGACTATAATCAGCACTTCAAGTGCAATTCGAGCAATCTCTCACAATGATTGCCTTTAATGGAATAAGATATAGAAATTTTTTTCACAATTTCCTTTCTAAAACTGGAAGTTCAGTCTAAATGCATATAACACGAATATATCTCGATTAATCCAAGTTAATGTGGACTAAGCCTTATACTTGATTAAAGCAAAAATCTTATATATAACATCAATAACAATGATTTGAATGTAGGATATTTGGTGCAATATAACGACCGTTTAACACATTTCTTAACCCTCCGTCGGTTGCAACTGCAACTTTTGGTGCACCCCGCACATCTTTGTTTCCCTTTCCCTTATTAGGGGAGGAAGAAGTCTGAAATTTCTTGTAGCTTACTATCTTTACTGGATGTATGGCCCCAGACAGTTATTTGGATTCGCGGGCTATGTCTGGACTGGTTTTTAACACAATTATACGATCAGTATACTTTTGGAGCATTGCGACCAGAGACGTTGCACTCCATAAAGGTACGTAATATTATTTACGCTACGTAATTTATTTATTTTATAGCTGATTTTATGATGAATTGCGGTTGAACCTACACTTACAATAGAGTTTTCTTCCATATATTCCAGGATTTGGGTTATTTTGGTAGGGTATAGGCAAAATCGTTTTCTGCGAAAGTATGGATTCGATTTCGGCAATTAGAGTATTTACGGAGGGTCATAAGGGGACATTTTTTCAGGATATTTCATTTTTCTTTAAATTAAAGGATGTTTTAAATCAGTGCTTTTCAACCTTTCAATACTGGCGACCCAATTTTTTAATAGTAAATTTCATCGCGCCCCCCTTTTATACAGTAACAACGTATGTAAAGCAATATAATAACATATTTTGAGCTAAAACTGGGGGTCCTCCCCCGGAATATTTTTAATATATATAAGAGTGTTAAAAGCGATTCTAGCTATTTCTTGAGGATTCTCGGGGATACAGGGCATTATGGCTATTTTTTTACATTTTTTCTCAATAATTAAAAATAAATTGCATATTTTTTATGTCTGAATAACATTTTGGATATCTATTACTACTTTTAAGACACCATCATTTAAATTCAAGGGTAGAAAACTGTGATTCCTTTAATTGCGCCTTTTGGAGCATTGCGACCGGACACGTCAGTAAAGTATTGCGACCGACAGAGGGTTAACAGTGTTGGTCACAGTCTGAATAAGGCAAGAAATAGACTCGTTTTATAATATTTGAAAAAGCATTATTTTCTTTTTATGGATCTAGCTGGCGAAACTCTTCTGGCATAGCTTCTGCGCCATTGTTGCTGATTAAGGCAAGAAATAGACTTTCTTCTAACAATTAAAAAAAGTATTATTTTCCCTTTATGAATCTAACCGGGAAAACTCTACCAGCATAGCCTCTGCACCATTGAGTCAGAGAAAGGCTGGAGTCTCACTGAAAGACATAGCAAGATTATTTACGAGGAAATATTCTTGAGCCTGAAAAAATGTCTGAGTCGATTACTGGACTGTTTAAGACATTTCTTTACAGTGTCAGTCAAAGTCTAAAAAGGCAGGAGATACTTTTTTCATAATATATGAATCAGTATTATTTTCCTTACATGGATATAGCTGGGAAATATCTACCAGCATAGCCACTGTGTCAGAGAAAAGCTGGTGTCTCACTGAAAGACGTAGCAAGATTTTTTCGGAGGAAATTTTCTCGAGCCTAAGGGTTGTTCAGTTAGAGCAAGAAAACACTTCTCCTTTTTATCTTCAAACTCAATTATAATTAAAGAAAGAGCATAAAGTCCATTCCAACAATAGTGTTGTTTTTTCTCAAGTGTTGTTTTATGGATCTAGCAGCGGAATCTCTTCCAGCATATTTTCTGTGCCATACAGTCAGAGAAAAGCTGGTGTCTCACTGAAAGAAGTAGCAAGACTTTTTTCGGAGGAAATTTTCTCGAGCCTAAGGGTTGTTCAGTTAGAACATCACAGAGCAAGAAAACACTTCTCCTTTTTATCTTCAAACTCAATTATAATTAAAGAAAGAGCATAAAGTCCATTCCAACAATAGTGTTGTTTTTTCTCAAGTGTTGTTTTATGGATCTAGCAGCGGAATCTCTTCCAGCATATTTTCTGTGCCATACAGTCAGAGAAAAGCTGGTGTCTCACTGAAAGAAGTAGCAAGACTTTTTTCGGAGGAAATTTTCTCGAGCCTAAGGGTTGTTCAGTTAGAACATCACAGAGCAAGAAAACACTTCTCCTTTTTATCTTCAAACTCAATTATAATTAAAGAAAGAGCATAAAGTCCATTCCAACAATAGTGTTGTTTTTTCTCAAGTGTTGTTTTATGGATCTAGCAGCGGAATCTCTTCCAGCATATTTTCTGTGCCATACAGTCAGAGAAAAGCTGGTGTCTCACTGAAAGAAGTAGCAAGACTTTTTTCGGAGGAAATTTTCTCGAGCCTAAGGGTTGTTCAGTTAGAACATCACAGAGCAAGAAAACACTTCTCCTTTTTATCTTCAAACTCAATTATAATTAAAGAAAGAGCATAAAGTCCATTCCAACAATAGTGTTGTTTTTTCTCAAGTGTTGTTTTATGGATCTAGCAGCGGAATCTCTTCCAGCATATTTTCTGTGCCATACAGTCAGAGAAAAGCTGGTGTCTCACTGAAAGAAGTAGCAAGACTTTTTTCGGAGGAAATTTTCTCGAGCCTAAGGGTTGTTCAGTTAGAACATCACAGAGCAAGAAAACACTTCTCCTTTTTATCTTCAAACTCAATTATAATTAAAGAAAGAGCATAAAGTCCATTCCAACAATAGTGTTGTTTTTTCTCAAGTGTTGTTTTATGGATCTAGCAGCGGAATCTCTTCCAGCATATTTTCTGTGCCATACAGTCAGAGAAAAGCTGGTGTCTCACTGAAAGAAGTAGCAAGACTTTTTTCGGAGGAAATTTTCTCGAGCCTAAGGGTTGTTCAGTTAGAACATCACAGAGCAAGAAAACACTTCTCCTTTTTATCTTCAAACTCAATTATAATTAAAGAAAGAGCATAAAGTCCATTCCAACAATAGTGTTGTTTTTTCTCAAGTGTTGTTTTATGGATCTAGCAGCGGAATCTCTTCCAGCATATTTTCTGTGCCATACAGTCAGAGAAAAGCTGGTGTCTCACTGAAAGAAGTAGCAAGACTTTTTTCGGAGGAAATTTTCTCGAGCCTAAGGGTTGTTCAGTTAGAACATCACAGAGCAAGAAAACACTTCTCCTTTTTATCTTCAAACTCAATTATAATTAAAGAAAGAGCATAAAGTCCATTCCAACAATAGTGTTGTTTTTTCTCAAGTGTTGTTTTATGGATCTAGCAGCGGAATCTCTTCCAGCATATTTTCTGTGCCATACAGTCAGAGAAAAGCTGGTGTCTCACTGAAAGAAGTAGCAAGACTTTTTTCGGAGGAAATTTTCTCGAGCCTAAGGGTTGTTCAGTTAGAACATCACAGAGCAAGAAAACACTTCTCCTTTTTATCTTCAAACTCAATTATAATTAAAGAAAGAGCATAAAGTCCATTCCAACAATAGTGTTGTTTTTTCTCAAGTGTTGTTTTATGGATCTAGCAGCGGAATCTCTTCCAGCATATTTTCTGTGCCATACAGTCAGAGAAAAGCTGGTGTCTCACTGAAAGAAGTAGCAAGACTTTTTTCGGAGGAAATTTTCTCGAGCCTAAGGGTTGTTCAGTTAGAACATCACAGAGCAAGAAAACACTTCTCCTTTTTATCTTCAAACTCAATTATAATTAAAGAAAGAGCATAAAGTCCATTCCAACAATAGTGTTGTTTTTTCTCAAGTGTTGTTTTATGGATCTAGCAGCGGAATCTCTTCCAGCATATTTTCTGTGCCATACAGTCAGAGAAAAGCTGGTGTCTCACTGAAAGAAGTAGCAAGACTTTTTTCGGAGGAAATTTTCTCGAGCCTAAGGGTTGTTCAGTTAGAACATCACAGAGCAAGAAAACACTTCTCCTTTTTATCTTCAAACTCAATTATAATTAAAGAAAGAGCATAAAGTCCATTCCAACAATAGTGTTGTTTTTTCTCAAGTGTTGTTTTATGGATCTAGCAGCGGAATCTCTTCCAGCATATTTTCTGTGCCATACAGTCAGAGAAAAGCTGGTGTCTCACTGAAAGAAGTAGCAAGACTTTTTTCGGAGGAAATTTTCTCGAGCCTAAGGGTTGTTCAGTTAGAACATCACAGAGCAAGAAAACACTTCTCCTTTTTATCTTCAAACTCAATTATAATTAAAGAAAGAGCATAAAGTCCATTCCAACAATAGTGTTGTTTTTTCTCAAGTGTTGTTTTATGGATCTAGCAGCGGAATCTCTTCCAGCATATTTTCTGTGCCATACAGTCAGAGAAAAGCTGGTGTCTCACTGAAAGAAGTAGCAAGACTTTTTTCGGAGGAAATTTTCTCGAGCCTAAGGGTTGTTCAGTTAGAACATCACAGAGCAAGAAAACACTTCTCCTTTTTATCTTCAAACTCAATTATAATTAAAGAAAGAGCATAAAGTCCATTCCAACAATAGTGTGGGATGCGACCCATTCTCATTGTAAGATGTAACAGATTATTTCTAAGGAAATTTTCTCAAGTGTTGTTTTATGGATCTAGCAGCGGAATCTCTTCCAGCATATTTTCTGTGCCATACAGTCAGAGAAAGGCTGGAGTCTCACTGAAAGATGTATAGCAAGATTATTTCCAAGGGTGTTGTAAGAAGTTTTCTCAAGCCTAAGAGCATCACGTTCCTTTCGCAGGTTGAGAATGCTGCTGCAAGGTTGAGAATTCGAGGAAATTTGGAAATTTTCTCAAGCCTATTCAATTCAAGTCAAGATTATTTAAGAGAGAAATTTTTCCAAGCCTGTGATGGCTAGAGGGTTGTTCAGAGCTCCTTGGCAATTACTACCAGATTATTTCCGAGGAAATTTTCTCAAGGGTTGTTCGGTGGTTGCCGTGAGGGTGGCCTGAAGAGGCCAGCGGAGAGAGGGAGTCTCACAGAAAGACGTACAGCAAGATTATTTCCGAGGAAATTATCTCAAGGGTTGTTCGGAGCATCACATTCCTTTTGCTGCAGGTTGAGAATGCTGCGCTATTCTTCTAATGCATCCTAAGGGTTGTTGGGAAGATTATTTCCGAGGATATTTTCTTGAGCCTTAAGGGTTGTTCAGAGTTCCCTTGGGCGGTTGCTGGGATTCCTGGGGGTTGGGACCCCCACGGAAGAGGCACGAGTCCGTTATCTCATTCAACAACGAACAATTCATCTCGAACTCTTCCATCATGCCTTCTGCCTCATCTCGCAACGCTTCCGCCTTTTCCGTCAAAATCATCTTTGCCCCCGCAACAACCTGCCTGGCCTGCCTCCAAGGGAGGTAGGGGACCTTCTCCACCAGCTCTCTGGGAGAGGCTCTCGCGACGTCCGCCAGGGTCTTGAACCCCGCCGAGTGGAGTTGTCTGGCCCTCCCTCGCTTCACTGCGGGGAGTTCCATCAGAGGGAGGAGTTCGCTCGACACGCAGTAGGACAGTCGGCGGGAGAAATCTGGCAAGAGGGCCTGTGGGAAGAATAGTATTCTATATAGGAATAGTAATAGTAGGTTTATTGACTTACAGGCATATTTATACTAGCTAAATATCGCCCGGTTCTTTTGGACACATTATATCCAAATATCCACACATTTTTCTGACTTTTAATAATAAACTGAATAGTTATTGATCGAGTTAAACATTTTAATTCAGGAGTTTCAAATTATTTATGAATATTTCTACTTTTTATACTACTGTAGAGCCGGGCGATATTTAGCGGGGACTCTAAATGGAGTTGAACCCTTTGATTATTAGGTTTCTAATGCTCCTGATGCCGATTTACGTAAATACTACAATAAATTGGAGGGTTTTCTAAAGGCAAAATTACTTCAAAACTGTTTTTATAACGAAGATTATAATTAAATTTTAAAATATTAAAACATTTAGCATAAAAATTGCAAAAAAAAAAGTGCAATTGTGCAACGCTAGTTTAATAAGGTTTAAAAAGAGGTCTTACATTTTATGCTAGGTAAGTTAGAAAAATAATTATGTTATGCCAATTTTATTTTTCAATAACCTGTCTCAGTGTGGTCCAACCTTTAGGTACCCGAGTGCCAATTAAAATTTTCATGAGGAGGCGAGTGCCAGAAACAGGAAAATTTACATTTTACTATTTTAAAACAGGCAAATCAAGCTTATATTTCAACACTGGAACATTTACTTCAACAACAAATACTTACTAAGACACATTTTACTTAAGTAATATCTTTCCTACATTTAAAATGCAATGCAAAAATATTGATTGGGTCTCATGAACATATTTTTTATTTACTCAAGGGGATTTATTTTGTGCCATACCTTGAACACTAATTTACTTGATGTTCAAATTCATGAAATTAAAATTTAACAAATTATTTCTTGGTTTTTTTTTCCCAAATCGATTATTTTTTGTTAAAAGGAAAATTAGTCTATTAGTAGTAAAGAGAAAACCGTTGCTAGATTCACAACGTGTTAAAAATGAAAAAGCAAGAAGAGTTTAAAGTTTGTAATTTTCAGGTTCTAATTAAAATTTGTAAATTAGTTCATATCCAAAGAAGAGGTTGGATTTTTTCTCAGGAGTTAATAGACTTTCAACTACCAAAATTGAGTTCTAGGTACAAAGACACAACTACAGCCCTGTAGTAAAATTTCTGAAATTACACTTTTAGATTAAATGTTAATTACAACTCAGCTTCTACTGATTTGATAACTTCTTTTACTATTGTCCCAACTGGATCTCAATTTTTTTTTTTTTGAAAATTCGACCCATAAAATCGGGTTTTTAACAAATTTCTGAAATAAAAATTACTTTTTGCTTCGTTACTTTACAACTTACTTACATTTTGTGGCCGAGTACCATGAAAATTTCTTCGAGGGCCGCGGGTTGAACCACACTGTTCTAACTGATGCCCAAAGTGAATTTTAAACCAAAAATAACTTCCAAGGGGTGTCAGGGGTTCTCCCCTGAAATTTTTTTGAAAATTAGATAACACCGGGGTTTTTAACACTTTTCTGCAATAAAAATTGAAATGTGGATTATATTTTTTATAGTTAGAATACGAATTTAATTTTGAGGCCGAGTGCCACAAATATTTCTTCGAGTTGCCACTTGTGGCCCGCGTGCCACGGGTTGGACCACACTGACCTGTCTCATACTATGGCTGGAAATACAATTCCGTGCAATTCGTCGGAAAAAGAAACGATGTTTCAAAGATAAAAATTTCAATTTTCTAAAATTAGAAGGGTAAGAATGACTCGATCTCATAATTTTTAAACATTTATTTTGAATGGAAACTATAGTCTGTGTAATTAAAATTGGCGGGTCGTCACCATGTCAACGCAATAGAGCATTTTCAATCACATGACTCGAACCTAACAACGGCCTTAGCAACGGGTTTTCGTCCTCCAGCAGTTAAGAAATTAACTGGGCATGGAATTCTTCTATTGGAGCAAATGCAATCACAAGACTCCGCCCCTAACAACCGCTATAGCAACGGCCCTAGCAACGAGTTCTTGTCCTCCAACTATCTGGTCGTGACGTCATGTGCGAATGCTCTATGGAAATGGACTAGTAGCGAGGCGCCTATTTTATTTACACAGACTATATAGCGGTAGTAAATTAAGATTCAAAGACAGAAAAAGTAGAATTAGTAGTAATAAGGAGTGAATTAGATTCATAATCACCTGGAACGCCCAGAACTCCTCCAGCTCCGCGCAGAAAGCGGCGAGGGTGGCCGCGAGGCCACCCGCGGCGCTCAGCAGCGCCTGCACCGTCCCGCGGTGCAGCCTGAACCTCCTGGCCACGCCCCAAACTCCCTGCCCTCGCCAGAGGGCGCTCAGCACGAGGGTCAACTGGAAGCGATGGAGTCTCTCCACTCTGCGAGATCTGCCACCAGCGGCCAGCATCACCGCTCTCTCCGATGCACCGCAGGCCTCAGCGGCTTTGGCGTCCTCTGGTGACAGTTCTTGGAACTCCTGAAGCAACACCTCCGGGCTGAAAGGGACTTGGGTGAGGTATTCGTCTGGGGTGACAAGATTCAAGAGGTGCAAGTGGGAATGTAAGACCATCCCGTCCATTGCCGTCCTCAACCTCTCCAGGAACGTCTGCGCAGTCGCCACGTCGACCCCGCCTCGAAAGGCGGCCTTGCCAAGGGGCGTGACGGCAAAGCCACGCCCCCCATCCTCCCATTGGAGGAGTCCATTGCACACCAATCCATCCACAACCTCCTTCGCATCAAAATCCGCCTCTTGAACGGCCGCTAGGGTGCGCTTCCAAAATTCACGCACCCCCTCAAGATCTTTAGCCAACCCCAATCCGACCAATGACAGCACGAGAGAAGGAATCAACTCCGGCTGGGTGGCGTAGTTGGAACGACAAACATCCAAGGGGGAGGAGAGCAGGGCTGCCACGCCCACTCTGTCACCAGGACGAATGACGAGCACCGATTCCCCGGTCGTGTCTAAGCCCGCCCTGCCGGCTCTCCCAACCATCTGCTTGTAGCGAGACAGAGTTATAAACTGCGAGCCAACATAGGGGGCGCGCAGGATTACCCGCTTCGCGGGAAGATTCACCCCCGCCGCTAGGGTCGAGGTACAGCACAAGCAGCACAGAACGCCTCCAAGATAGGCCTCCTCTATCAGCTTCCTTTCGTCCATCGTTAAGCCACCATGATGATAAGCCACTCCATAGGGGAAGCAGCGGACTAACGTCTCGCAGGCTTCTCCGCCGCCTTCTCCTCTGAGTTGCTCGAGCAGCTTCTCCTTCTGTTCCCTCCGGTGTTCGATCAAGCAGTGAGGGAGCAGGGAACAGACGGTGAGGGCGACGTTTTCGCAGTGCTTCTTGGTGGGGCAGAAGACCAGGCAGGCGTTGTCGGGGATCACCTCCCGGACTAAGCCCGCGATGGTGTCCGGGTCCCTGCGGAGCATGTCCTTGGTGTAGCCGAAGTCCAGGCGCCGAGCGAGTTGCCATTCGTCGCCGTCCCCTGGTTCGAAGAGCTCGTCCCCTACCTATGAACAGAACGGGAACTTTGTTAAATTAATCGGAATAAAAATACATTTTATAAAATACAGTGGCGGATTCAGGGGGTGGCACTCTGGAAAGTGCCCCCTTGCGGACCTAAAAAATCACTCATGAGTACCTTACGGTCAAATTTCAAAAGTTTTTCTCCATACCCCCCGGCGGTACCAGAAGGGAAGTGATGCTTTTTAGAAAATCCCCAAAATTTTGACATTTTTCTCAAAAGGTAAAGGTGATGGTCTGAAATGGTAACAGAAAATGGTTTTTTCAGGTTTAGGTACAATCAGGCGCGGATCCAGCATGGCTCCAAGGGGGGGGGCACTTTTTCAGACCATGACCTTTATCTTTTGAGAAAAATGTCAAAATGTTGGGGATTTACTAAAAAGCATCACTCAAGATCCCCTTTTGGTACCGCCGGGGGGTATGAGGGTCCTCCCCCAGAAAAGTTTTTGGAAATTTGACCTGTAAAAGTCGGGTTTTAACTCATTTTGAGTACTTTTTTAGTACTTATGAGTGATTTTTTTGGTTCCAAGGGGGGGGGCACTTTCCAGAGTGCCGCCACTGGGTATACAATGTAAATTACCTTCACAAACTCCTTGAGTTCTACAGGACGGAAATCCCTCGTGTAAACGTCGGCCTTCAAGAAAGCCGCCAGGTCTTCCATATTGGACAGGGTGGCGCTCATGCCGACCACCTGTGTGGTGGGAGGGAGCTTGGCTAGGGTCTGTTCCAGGGCAGCCCCTCTCCCTCCGGTCTCCCCTACCATGTGAAGCTCGTCCACTGCGACCAGCCCTAGTTCGTCCAAGCGTCCCAATTCGCACAGAGAGTCCACCAGTGCTCTGGCTTTTTCGATGGTGCAGGCGTAGAGAGCGCGGCGCTTTCGGCGGCGCCGAGGAGGGATGGCGCCTTTGGCGCCGGCGCACTCCTCGATCGCGAAGCCGAGGTCCACGGCGAAAGGGGACAGGCCGCGCACCTGCAAAATGAAGGCAAAAAGTTTATACAGGGTGGCTCTACAGAAACTAAGAAAAAAAAATTCCTGACTAATGCTTACAGCATTTCTCTGATTTACGGGAGCTGTAATTAGAACCATTATGTGTGTACAAAGATTATGTGTTAAAAAAATATATTTAAATTAATACAATTTAATATTAACCTTGAGTGATGCTCGAGTTTAAACATAGCATGCGTCACAGAATATGTTCCCAATTGAGATTAGAAAAGTTAAAAATTCAGTTATTTAGCGGGACCGTTAACTGAATGGAGAATCGCAGCCGCTCTTAAAATTTTCAAAGTTTTCAATCTTAACTAATTGAAAATGCCTCCTGATAATTTTCAGTAAAGCCACACTGAATACATTAAGATTAAAAAAAAAAATATATGAGTGAAATTGTCCATTGGTCTTAAGGTGAAGCTTTCCGAATTTTTTCAAATTATAATTCGAAATATAGAGTTCTTAAAACTCAAATTCTTACGAGAATTAAGTTTTCCAAGCTTCTAATAAATTCCAATTTAAATAACCAAAAAAAATATTCCAAACAAAAAAAAACTCACCTTCTCCTGGACGAGAGAGACGTAAGGCATGATGAAAACAGCATCCTTCCCTCTACAGAGCATCTCCCGGAGCAGCAAAATCTCCGCCACCAGGGTCTTCCCTCCACTCGTGGGCAGCGAGTACACCAGGTTGTTCCTCTGCCGCACAGCTGGCAGTGCCAAGCATTCCCTCTGCCAAGCGTACAGCTCCCCTATCCCCTTGTGGGCGAGGAACAGCTCCTTCGTGCGGGATGGAAGTCCGTGGAAAGGGTCGACTGTAGTCTCTGCCGTCAGCTGAGACTGTAGCTGTAGCGCGGCGTCTAGCTCAGAGAAGATGCCGTCGTTTTCTGGTGGTTGGTTGGCTGTAGACGTCGATGCGTTGTGCCGCAGACGCTCGATGATGCCAGAGGACATGCAGGCTTGGCTGACGGTCGACGATGTACTAGACTGGACGACTCGAGGACTTGAAGGCCTGCTTAGACTAGAAGCAGACTTGAGTAGGGACTCAAACCCTGTCAAACCTTGAGTAGGACCTTGAGCGTCCAGCCCAGAGAAGATGCCGTCAGTCTCCTTAGAGGGGTTGGCATGAGAAGTCGATGCGTTTGTCGTTGAAGACATGCCAATTTGGCTGATGGACGCACCAGACTGGACGAGTCGAGGACTCCTGCCAATTTGCCTTATGGACGGTCCAGACTGGACGAGTCGAGGATTAATGCCAATTTGTCTGAAGGACGCACCAGACTGGACGAGTCGAGGATTCATGCCAATTTGTCTGAAGGACGCACCAGACTGGACGAGTCGAGGACTCGAAGGCGAAAGGTTTCTGGGAGTGCCGCCAAAAGACGTCCCAACCTCCAGTGGTGCCCTGGAGGGATTGGCATTAGAAGACGTCGAAGCGTCCTGCCTCAGACGCTCTTGGCTAACGGACGCACCAGACCAGCGGACGTCGACGCACCATCGAGGACTAGACGCAGACTTGAGTGATGGTCCGACTCTCGGACTGGAAGGAGAAAGGTTCCTCGGAGTGCCTCGAAAAGAAGTGCTGCCGACTTTGGGACTCCTTGTGGGGTTTCTTGGCGACCGAAACGGCGATAACAATCTTCTACTAGCAAACGGAATATAGGTCGATTTTGGACTAGACGGCGACGAACACATCCTACTCCGTTTGACAAAAGGACTCGAAAGGGGACTTGAAGCAGGTGGCATTTCGCCGGGGACGACGGGACGGAAGGGTGTCGGTTTCGGAAAGTCGGGCATCTGGGAATGGCACAGGGCGAACGAAGACTCTTCCCTGGGGGGCAAGGGGTCTTCGTTCTCGTCCGCGAACAGTAGTTCGTCGAAGGAATCGTTCATGAACTCCGCTGTCAAATCGCAGGGGTGCATCATGTGGCCCCGCTTCGTGCTGGCGACAGGTGTGGACGAGTCCAAGTCGTCCGGGGGGAAGTCGGATGCAACGGGAGAGTCCATGTTCTAATGAAGAAGGGGTGCAAACCAGAAGAACATGGAGTCTATGTCCACAATACTAAGAGTCCATGTTCCAATGAAGAAGGTAGGTACAAACCAGAAGAATCCAAACAAGAGTCTATGTCCAAGACATGAAGATTGTGTACAAACCAGAAGAATGTGGGGCTACATCCAAATAAGAGTCTATGTGCAAGACGTGAAGATTATTGTACAAACCAGAAGAATGGAGTATAATGTTCACAATAAGAGTCTTTGTCCAAGACATGAAGATTGTACAAACCAGAAGAATGTGAGTCTGACGTAATTTTCCAGTCAAACTAGAGTCAGTGACGTAGTACTCCGGACACCCTGGAGTGTGGCATAGTACTCTGTATAAAAGTACTATGAAAACTATGAAACCTATAGTATAACTTAGTATACTATGAAAAGTATGAAAACTATAGTATAACTTAGTACTCCATCCAAGCTAGAAGAGTGTGTCACAGTACGCTGGTCAAACTAGATTGTGACGTAGAGAAACCAGAGAAGAATGGAGTCTGTGTCCACAAGACATAACCTAAGTGCACCAACAAAAAAAAAGCTGCAAATGGGGGGAGGGAAGGGGTCATGCCAACTTACAGAAAATATCCCCACTCACCGTTCTAAGGACGACTCGAGGGTGTTCCGACGATGAGCTGATGCACGTTCCGCACAAGACAAGGAGCCCTGGAAAAAAAAGAAGGCACTGGTTATTTCCACGAAAGTAACAACTCAACTCTACTCTAATCTTGCTATTTCTGAAAAAATTACAAGTTAAATTAAAGCAAAATACTCTAAAGTAGCAGCCTGGATTCGAACCGGGGACCATTGGGTTAATAGACGCACTCTATACCACTAGGCCATTGGTACTGATGCTAAAATTGTTCAATAACATAATTTGAATGTTATAAAACATGTAATAACAAACTCCTATTACTGTGCAAGCTTCAACTTTCGTGGAAATGACCACTTCTCAATCATAAATAGTAGCCCATCCCAAGTCTAATGGACAAGCTGTGAGTGGTGTCAAAATTGCTTAAAGTATCAAATGAAAGTGTATTGACTTAAATAAGGATATTACACTGACTGAGCTTTCACCTTCTCAAAGCTTTATAATGAGTAGAAGAGTTCGAACCAAAATTCCAATAATTAACAGAGAATTGTTAAAACCAGCAGTTCATTCAAATGTAAAATTGTAGGTAGTGTATCTTGGACCTATGTCAAAAAACTTTAAATTTGCACCTCTAAACTTAATAAAATGTTAGAGGAAAAACTCAAGGAACAAGTACACATTGAACCACCCAGATGTATAAGCTTATAGATTTAGTTGGAGCACTTTTCAGTGTAAAAGTTTTAAAGCACTGTTTTTTTTGTCACAAAATTATAGATTTCACTCATAATCAGTGTTAGTCATGAAACTAAATCCTGCCCTGTTTTAAAAATCAAAATAACAATGTAATAAGAATCAGCATAGTGATGTTTTTAGTAACTCAAGGTAGTTAAGTGAATCTTGGATGGGTCCAAGGTAAAATACTTGATCATTTACTGAAAAATGTCTGATGTTCAGTTAGCCCCATTTTAAGCACATACTATTACAGCTGAAACAATACACTTTAAGATATAAGATTCACTGTAAAACATAATATGTATTTTTTAAATTATATCTTAGAAACCAAAACTCAAGTTGTTGAGTTTTTTTAAAAGTAATTTAGCTGGACTGAGAGCTCCGGTTGTAAGGATGCTAACAACATGTGTAGTATTGTCATGCTACAAAAAGTTAAGCTAAAAGCAGTGTAGGACCAAGGCTTTCCCCTAATCTTAGAAATCAACTGCATGAGAATTTTGTTTGAAAATGGGGATCAATCGGGAACTGAGAATTTATTATTATTTATTCGCAATTAGAATGAGAAAAAAAAATATCTACATAACCTGGGATCGCACAAAGATCCATGTAGGTGAATGAACAAGCATAGAAATAATTGGTATACAAAAAGAATTACCAAAAGAAAATTTAAACATAAAAATAATATAGGAATAATATAAATCAAGAAACAGCAGTGGCAAACAGGGTGTCTTAAATAATGCGTCTTATAATATCAGTCATAAGGTTAAATCAAATGTTACTCTTAATCATATAAAACTAATGAAGAACTAAATAAAAAACTAATGAGAAATAATTTGAACTAAAGAGGAAGTTCAGCTGTAGCAGCAACGGTTTTCCCATTTAATTTTAAAACCCTGTCTAAAGTGCCCAAAATCCATGAATGTAAAGATAGTACTATTTGTGATGTATTCCAGTATAGGCAAAATCATTTCCAGAGTTGGGACAAAGTCAAGTTAAAAGTCCACAGGTTGGTTTGTTGGGGTTTTATGCGTCAGATTAGGCTATTCTATCCCAAGAAAGATACTCAAGTTAAAAAATGAAGCGAACAATAAGCACTTGTCGGATGTAATCAATACATCTTTAATAAAAAATTATGAGATAAAACGTGAACAGTGCAAAATATGAAAAAGTCGGACATGATGAATAAAACCAAGAACAAGTTTAAAATCATAGTTGTGTAATATTTCAGAGAGGTTAAAAAAGTCCAACTGGAAAGTGGTTTGTACAACTATGGTCTCACATAGAGTGGGTTCAAATATTTTGCATCTATGATCGAAGTATACTCGGGAAGGGTTTGGATAGTGAAATCGTGGAAAGGAAGTAAGACCTTTAAAATAAATCCAGCTTAATTAACAAAAAAGGTAACAGTCTACTTCCATGGCAAAAGGTGAAAAAAAAAAGATAAATAACAAACAAACCAAGAGCTTATATTAAAAATTAAACAGTTAAAATCAAAGTTACAAAAGGTTTAAAATTAAAATCACTTCTTTACCTACACTCAATCAATTAGTGAATCTATCCACTCAAAGATAAAAGTGAAGTGTTTTAAAAGTTTAAGAAATTTTTGGATTCTGTTGAAAAAAAAGAAAAGAAAGAAAGTTTAAAGTGTATTTGATCGGATAATGGGCTTGAGTTTTATAACAAGAAATTGTGAAATTAAGAGAATTTCTGGCTTTAAATGGGTTTAAACACGAATGAACAGTAACTTATACTCCAGAAAGGGGGGTATTGCAGAATGCTTCAATAGGTACTAAGCATTAGATGCGGTTAGAGCATTACTATAGAGTCGAAGCTAAGTAAAAATGTTTGACTGGAGGCCTTGTTCACACAAGGAAAATAGTGTGCTGTAGAAGGAAAATTGATAAATGTCCGCTAGAATTGTGGTATATGGTTAAAAACTGTTATGTATTGGCTGAGATGAGGGGTTAGCCTTTTTAAAGTATTTATTTTATTGTAACAGAGTGTTTGGTAACTTGTAACTGTGGCATTTTGTTATTCGTATTTAAGTGTGTTTGTATCGTGTGCATTGATTTTGATCGTGTACGTGAATAAAGTCTGTATTTGATTGTGGAGTTGTGATTCATGAGACTTAATAAAAACCAACGGGAAAGCCTTTGCAGAAATTTGGATGCTTAGTTTATGCACACATACCAAGACAAAAACTTTTTGCCAAGGAGTGATATGTAATAAATGCTATGGGATATATTGAGTTTGCATTCCCGAGATAAAGAAAGTTGTGGGAACAGAACCCATAGATTTAGATTCTCAGTAGCAGAGAGAGGTCAGATTCTGAAGGAGGGGAATTCATTGCTCCTAAAGATGGTAGATCTAACCAAAAATGAGAATGAAGTACTAGACATTGAGTTAAATTATGGGGAATATCAAGAAACAGTTGATGAAGATCTTACACCAACTATAGAAGAAATTGAGAATTGTATCAAAAGAATGAAAAACAACAAAGCCTCAGGAACCGATAACATCAATGCTGAGTTTATAAAATATGGAGGAAACCCAGCAGTTAAAGTAATATCTGAATTAATGAACAAAATATGGACAACAGAAATAATGCCAGATGAGTGGAATATAGGAATCATTTGCCCTATGTACAACAAAAAAGGAGATAAGTTTGATTGTAAAAACTACAGAGGGATAACTTTACTGAACACAACATACAAAATATTCTCGTGTCTGTTGGGAGAATATCAATGTGGATTCAGACAAAACAGAGGAACTGTAGTTAACCTCAAGTGTTTACATTCCCGAGATAAAGAAAGTTGTGGAAACAGAACCCATAAATCTAGATTTTCAGTGGCAGTGAGGTCAGATTCTGAAGCAGGGGAATTTGAGGAGTAGATAGAAAGTTCCACTTCAGAATCTGATCATTGGAACTCGTAGCTAACTGTGTATTACTACTCTAAATACAGAGATGAGATGTTTGAGCTCCAAAAGTACAATTCCAAAAGTATTTATTTAGCTTTTATCTAAATTAATCTAAAAAACTAATAATATAAGGTTGTTAACATAAATTCTTAAACATTAAAATTAAAAATTTTACAGTATAGTTATGATTTGAAAGGAAAAAAACCTACCCATTAGAAAGCCTAATTTAAGTGCAGAAAAACATGACTTATTGAACGATTCCAACAGTAAGACTATATTGAATAACATTTGCAAGTTCTATTGAAATCACTGCAAAAATGTAGGGTGTCTTATGCAGTTAAGATTTTTCACATAAATAAAAGGGAGAACAACTATGAAAGTATTTTTAGAATGTGTTGAAAATCTGAAATAGATTATTCCAGGCTGCAAACCAAGTAAGAACCTTAAGCTGATATAATAAATTGTCTCGAATATGAAAGTTTACAATATAAAAGAGCCCCATAAGTCCAGAACATCAACTTGAATTAAAAACAGACTTCCGAAAAACAGAGAGAAAAATTTTCCAGAACATCAAGAACAACGAAAAATCCCCCAAAAGTCTGAAAAATCTCATCCCTGTTAATGTTAATTGTTTGATGAAGTTAACTGGTAAGGTTAATGTGTATTACTATCCTAAATATCTTGATAAGAGTGTTAGACTTTTAATTTAATACTGTACTGATGACTGCACAACCCTTTAAAAGTCTACCAGAGGTTAACTTAACTGAAATAAAAATCCTTCTTTAAGAGCTCTTTAAAAGGAATTGCAAAAACTTCCTGAAAAATTTAAAATTGATTGGATGGGAACAAATAAATAAATTAATTAAAGGGTTGTTCATGATTTGGTTCCCAAAGACTAACAGAAATGTTAAGGGAAGTAAATGTGAAGCAAGGGAAGTGTGTGTTTTTTCTTTCATTCCTTATACTTTTTATGTGTTTACGAATGTTACAATGTCCAAATAAATGTTCTGTTCCATTCAATAGCAACACAGTTAAGAAGTGTTTTGGCCTTTTTGATTAAACAAGCCACACAATTTTTAACAATAAAGAGAAAAGTACACATTTCTTGTAACACATGCAAGGTTCAACACTAACAAAAGACTATTTTGAAAAATATAAAACTGTTACTTACAAAACAAATGCATTTTCAATGACATCTCATACAAGCACAAGACGACTCTCTCCTGAAAAAAGTTTAAGAGATTATCAACTGACTATTGGGTACTATTTTTGAATCACATGCAACGGCAATCAAACAGTATAAAGTTTAAAGCATAAAGCCAATAAAGTTAAAGCTGCAAGTTAAAAAAAAATGTAAATGTATAGTGCAGTTTTAAAGGGTAAACAAGGCTCTTGTATGCTAAGAAAGGTTTGTGCTAAGGAATAAAATTGATAGTACGTCTTAAGGACATTCAAAGGATTTTTAAGAAAATTTTAAAGACCTATGTGAAATTATTTATGCTGCCTGTTAAGATATATTAAAATCAGAGGCCAGTAACCAGTAGAAAGAAGTTTAATAAAACATTGTAAAAGCCAAAAAATCAAGTATAATAATCAAAGAGAAAAGCACAAAACTAAATTTTTAAAATAACAATCACGAGACATAAATAATAATACAGCATCTACATGACATTGCCAACAAACTTTACAGAAACAATTTAACCAAAGTATAATGATTAACCTCATTCAATTTAAAGTTAAGTGTTTTATAATACTGTAAGCATGGGTGCCGCTCTTCAAAAATTTCAAGACTGAACTATCTTGTTAATTCTTTTACCAAGTATAGGGCATTTTCAAGAAAATTGGAGAGAATTTTCAAATTGATTGCTTGTTTGCACAATTCCAAATATTAATACAGTTTTAGGCATTGATTAGTTATAAAAGCTCTCCATCCATTGGACTAAATCAATTACAAATTCTTCCAAAAAAAATCTAAAAGTCGGTAAGAATTAGTTAAGATTTCACCACTTTAATAGCAAAATATACAAGTTTAGTACTGAAACTCAGTACAAATTGCCGACGATCAGTTCCCGATTTGAGTGAACCCGGACTAGATTCTGTTCACAGAATTGTTAACAAGACTGAATTCCGTCTTCAGGACTGAAGAGTTGATTTTCGAGTTATCCAAGTTGTACTGTTATATTGTAAAGAATTACAAATTTTTTTTTGTGTGTGTTTGCATTTTAGTTTCTTTAGAAATTATTTTGTTGTTGTATATTGTGTATTCTTATTTTTATTATTAGATTAAATATGTTTCATTCACCTGTAAGAGGTGACCTTACCTCCTTGGTGATACAAATGATATGTTTTCCATTTTTTAAAAATTATTAAGTAATAAATTGATTGATTGATTAAAAAAAAGTAAACAAACATCCCATGAGATTAATTTGCAATTTATGTTCTTAAGCAGAGAGCATCTTAAGCTTAAGCTTAAGCATCTTCTTAAGAAGACTGCCACAGACAATCAACTTGGTTGTCAACCAGGTCGAAGACTTTTTTGTGAAAACTAAATCATAAACATAAATGATCAAATGAATTTTTCTGTTATTATGTACACTTTAAATATGATATTAATAAAACTAAATCAATAAAGTTTAAAGAAGCAAAAATAAGGATAATAAAAGTTTTTAGAGTGAACTGGAGAATTGACCAAACTTTTGGTTCTTAGGTATTCAAATCAAATTTTAGCTAAAAAAAATTTCTTAGACAAAAAAAACCCTGATTGTTTTTAAAAAAATCCAAGCCTTGGAAAACCCTACAATATTGAACATTTATTAGTAGTAACACAAATATTACTTTTGAAAAGAATACTGTTATACTTACAAAAAAATTTCATTTTCAGTGATCTTGTAAAACTTATCTAGACTATTTTTGAGCAGTTAGCTTTTGATCCTAGAAAATTTTAGAAAAGGTATGAGTAAGAAATCAATACACCAGCAAAGTAATAAAACATAGTATTAAGCTGCTTAAAGGATAACATAGGTTAAAAGAAAACTATTTCAAAAAGGCACTGGTTATTTCCACGAAAGTAAGTAACAACTAAACTCAACTCTTATCTTGGTCCTTCTGAAAACCTTACAAGTTTAATTAAAGCAAAATACTCAGAGGTACCACGAACCAAGGACCATTAGGTTACTAAACGCACACTCTGCCACTAGGCCATCAGTGCCGATGCCAAGATCGATTAATGTTATAAAACACGTAATACAAACTCATATTACTGTGCATGCTTCAACTGTCATGGAAATAACCACTTTGTTGAAAAATTTAGGTAATATAAAGTTTAAAGTTTTTTGGCTCATATTCTAAGAAAATACAGTCTCCGTTTACTGCATGACAGGTTTTCAGTAATCTCCATTTCAGGGAGTAAATCTTTCAGTTAATCATAGGGGTAATAATCGCCGGTAACTTGTTCAAACAAATTTTTAGAAGCTGGGCCAAGGCTCGCTGAAAGCTCCGAGATAAATGATTCTCCCTAGTTTAGGCACAACACTTATTACAGCAACCCTTAGATTCTCAAATTTTGGTATTCTTGCAGTATGCGATCTACCAGTTTAGTTAGCTGGATTTAGGGTAAATGGCAACACTGCAACTGATGCTGTTTTCGAATAAAATATTCTTAATTATGAAGGCCAAAAACACGTGAATTCAAGAAACATTAGTTGCAGTGTTGTCATCTACCCTAAATCTAGTAAACTAAACTGGTAGATCGCCATACTGCAACAATACACAAATATTTTTCTCCTGCTCACAGTGGCGGCTCGTGGGTTGATAAACTGGGGGTTCACATTCACACCCATTTTATAAAAATAAAATTTACACACAAGATCTAGAAAGAGGAGGATGTTGGACCAATGCATAAAAAATATCTCTCTTAGGAGAGTAGTTCTAAATGCCTAAATTCTTCACTGCATGCGCTTTCATTTTGAAAAAATATGCATTTAATGGAAATAAACAAACACTTATTAATATAAAATACTCCTGTCATTTTTTATAATACCATTGAGGGGAAAGTCATAATACTTATCCATAACATAATATCTCGCAAACACCTTTTATAATTATTAAATATTAAAAATTAGTTGACAGGAAGATTATAATTTTCTTTTTAAAAAGTACTTATCTCATTTTCTAGTTAGCCGAAAAAATCCAGACCACAAAAAAAAACAAGCTGAGCTTCAAAAACGCAAGCCTCGGCACATAAAATCTGTGCTATCGGGAATCCAAATTGCAAGTCCGTAAGCTTAAAATTCCCCCGGCAAGCAGTCGGGGTTTCTTCGGAATCATATATTTTTTACGCTCACACGTGCGAAAAAGGAAAGAAAAATAAGAGTTCATTCTTTTTTCGATTTCTTTAGCGTTTCCGGTAGTAAATTTTTCTTATTGGGTAGAGAAGGGGAGGGGAGGAACATAATTTTGAGTGTAAAAAAGAAATTGAGGATTATTTCCATTGGTATTTATTTATATTCAACTTTTGTTCTACTTTTTTGTGGGTGTTCACGTGCTCCTATGGACGAGCCGCCACTGCCTGCCCAAAGCTCATTTATTCAAAGATTGATATTTTAATGGAGTTGTTTTTTCAACATGAGTGTTACTGATGGCCAGTTTCAAATGACACTTCAATATGAGCTTGTTTCTTTTTTATTTTAAAATCCTATCGAGTTGTTTCCGTAGGGTTTCCTTTTTTTATTCTGTAATATTTGTTTTTTGTTCAATTGCCATGCTTTGATAATGATTCATGTTGGAATTTGTTGCAAGTTGTGATGGTCTATCAGTGTGTTTCTCCATACCCGAGACATTTTGAGAACCAATTTTTTTGGATTTCATAAGGATGATAGCTTTTCTCAAACATGGTGGTTATAATAATCTTGTTATTGTTTCAAATAACACATTTTTGTTTGGAATGTGGTTGGGACCATTGAGTGTGAGGTTTGTATAAGCTGCAGACATGGCAGGGTTGTAAGCTAAGAAGGAAAATTGAAGGATTTATCCCTCCAACAATAAAACAAATCTTTAATTATCGAAAGATAAATGCATCCACCCCGATATCAGCCCTACTTAACCTTTAGAAGGAGAAAAAATTGGATTGGAACATCGGTAAGTACAATGTTCTCCATCTTTTCATACTGCCAATGCTTGGCATTGGAGTCCCAAGTTTTTGCCAACCTTGAGCTTAGACACACTTATGGGGGGAGTGTGACACTTTGTGACACAGGGGTGGGAGGGATTATAAGTGTGACATAAACAATATTAAAAAGTTCCATGTTTTGACAGTCTTAGGCAGAATTTGGTCAACTTGGTAGCACCATTACCCGGTTTTAACACAGCACCCAATTACATTCTATAATCCCCGCTTGAGCAAAATTCCCCCCAAACTATTTAAAAACCTGAAACTTTACCCTGAGCAACGCATATAATCCTAGAACTTCCAACTTATTATTCTTGGGTATATTAACTTTTTGTAATCTTGATATTCAAACTTCTGATAATTTTAATAAAATTCGCATCAATAGAGAACCTTATTTTTCATTTTATATCATTCTTTTTTCAATTTCTATTTCAATAGAACATTTACTCTAATTCAGTCCGACTTTTGTAAACAAACTTTAGTCTCACTCGTCTCACTTCAGTGCATGCTTTCTACTTTGAAATAATTATTTTTTAATGATGTGTAATAATTACAAAATTTTCGATTGGAAAAAATTATTGCTTAAAGAATTTTTTCTATATTTTTGGTGTAACGATTATTTTATTTTTCTAAGTTGTTATTTGGTACCGGCAGTATTTTTCTCGCCAAGATATTTAAAAAATAAAAACTACGTATAGAAGAGATTGTTAGTGGCAACATATTTGTACTACGGGGAAAACGGGAAAACACATTTACAGGCGTCATAATAATATTTTTCTTTTTCATTGTTATACCGTTGGTGCTCTTATTTAATTCGAAAGCTAATAAGCTAAATTAAATTTGCAGGTATCATTAAATGTGAAATTAAACCGAAAGCATCATGTATGTAGAAATGCAATTGATGTGGAGTAATTTACTGTAAGTAATTTGGCGGTATTCTGTTAGTTTCGATTTAGCCCTTCTAATTAGAAATTTACTTGGAAGATAGTAATCTTAAGTTTAAATATTCTACATTAAATTTTAAGCCTTATCCTGATTGAAAAGCATTGCTGTTTAACTTCTACACCTAATTTTAAAACTTCTGATGTATTAGATAATTTATTTTATACTCCCAAGTAGAGTAATTTACTTTTCAGTTAATTTCCTTTGTTCACTTTAGTTTTAATATTGGTGTAGCAGAAAATTTAATGTATTTAAAATTATAAATACATATTTATTAGTTTTTATTTTATGTTTCAAGTAGAGTAATATACTTTTCAGTTAATTTCCTTTGTTCAGGTTAGTTTTGTTTTTGGTGTAGAAAATGTAATTTATTTATAATTTTAAATACATAGGTAATTTAGAGATAATTTTTGTTAAACATATGATATCCAACAATCTTTTTCATTATTTAGGGACTAAAAATGTCCTACAAAGATAAAGCTTCATTTTATGACTAAAAGCATTGATTGATAAAATGCATCAACAAGATGAAGAACAGTATATTCAGCGGTGAGATAACCACCATATTATTTTATGCTTTTTTGAAATGTAAATTTTGAGTTCAATTCCGTTAGAGTCCCCGCTAAATATCGCCCGGTTCTTTTAGACAACAAAAAGTAGAAATATTCATAAATATTTTCAAACTCCTGAAGTAAAATGTTTAATTACATCAATAACTATTCAGTTCATTAATAAAAGTCAGAAAATTTTGTTGATATGTTTAGCGATTTGGATATTGGCGATATTTAGCGGGGACTCTAACGGAATTGTACCAAATTTTGTTATTTATTGTAAAAATATTATTGCTTTTTGTATGATTTTAAAGCTGCTTAAATGCTTTCACTTTAAAATGGCTACAATTCTTGAACAACCTAGGAATAAATATTACTTAAAGCTTGCAATCTAACAGTTAGAACTCTTTATTTGAATTCCAGGGTCAGGTAAAACCTGGAATTTTAATTTGACCAAAAAAGTCTGGAAATAGTTGGAGACAATTGCTTATTTTTTCCTTAAAACTGAAAACTTCAGATAGAACACCTGGAAAATGATTCATTTTAATGTCAGTCTCTCATTTTTTGCCAAAGAAAATAAAAAATTTAATGGAGAGTGGGAAAAGATGAGCCACTTTTTAAAGCTTAATTTATAAACTAATGTAGAACATAGAGAAATACAGTGGTCCTTTTTAATTTGTAGGACCAGTGATTTTTACTGTATAATATATAAACCGGTCCTTTTTAATTTGTCGGACCAGTGATTTTTACTGTGTAATATTTAAACCGGTCCTTTTTAATTTGTTGGACCAGTGATTTTTGTGTGCGGATCAGTAAGATTGGCAAAGCACTGGTCCGCTGGACCAGTGGTTTTTTTTCCCAATTTCTAACGCTGGCGTATTGCAATGAACGATGTTTATTTTGAGACAGTGGATGAAAGGGTTGTGTGTTGCAGGTACGTCCGGTTCCAATCGCTGGACGTGCATCCCACCCAGAGGGCGCTGGTGGTGAACTACGATGTGGACCCCAACATGCTGGCTCAGCTGGGGGACTTCATGGTCAAAGAGTCCAGGGAGTGCCAGAAAGTGTGAGTTGTTTGGTCTTGAGATATTTCTATGTAAAAGCAGAGAGTTTTCGATAAAATTTCCAATAAAGTGTTTTTAGGTGACGTCACGACCAGCTATTTTCTTTTAACCTTTTGCAGGGCTTTTAACTGTTGCTAAGGCAGTTGTTAGGTACGGGGTCACGTGATTGCAAATGCTCCAGATAGAAGAATTTCACGGCCAGTCGTTTTCGGTAACTGTTAACCTCTGTAGGGCAAAAAACTGAAACATTCTGTTGCTAAGGCCATTGTTAGATCCAAGTCATGTGATTGAAAATGCTCTATGCTTAAGTGGTGGGTTAGCTTATACAACACAGATGTAAAGAGTTTGAAAATATTTTCACAGCTTAGTACCAGGGGTGCAGAAAATGTTTTAGGGCCCAAAATTTCCCCAGAACATAATTTGTTTCCTTCAAAATTTCCCCCAAAATGAGATTTTATTTAAAAAAGTAGGGTTTTTTTTCAATAATTAAACTCCTTTCAAATTCAATAGTTTTTACATAAACCATAAATTTAAATGATCTTTATGCTCTGGTTTTTAGTATTTCTTGCACACTCTTAACCTTAGCTCAGAAGTGCTTCTTTTCTTAAAAACATTGTCTATTTTTCTCAAAATTTAAGCTATCTGTATATTACGCCTTAAGTAACTAATTTTTTTTGTAAAGAACATCGATGTGATCAAACAAGAACGTAATTTACAGTGAAAATTACCCATCCTACCACGACTAATACATTGTTTTTCCTGCATACCAATTGAAAAGCAAAGAAAAGCCAACTTTCAGGTATTTTCCTAGAAATTTAGGATTTTTACCGCAGATCCGTAGTTTACCCACTCTACATTTGTAACTCCATAGTTTTCAGCGGATTTCCGTTGAAATTGGAGGTTATGATGAAGTCACTACACAAAATATTTGTTTGTCAGCTGATTTTTAGTTTTTTTTTCTATCTTGGGGCAAAAATTTCCCCAGGGCTGCTTGAATTTCCCTCAAACCTCGTTCGGACATATTCTGCACTAGGGTGGAGCGAAAAAACTTTTTTTTCGAAATCGGTCAACGGCTAGTGCTCAAAGTTTGTGGTTGGGGGTCCTTATAACCCATAAAAAATTTCAGTTCGATAGGACAATATCTTCAGTCTGCGCTTTTCGCTCAAAGTTTCGAGTTTTTACTAAAAATATCAAAAATACGAAAATTTCCCAAAATATTCCTAGATGCTCCAAAATGGTTTTGATGGTAAATAATTACATATATTGCTTCCATGTTGCTAAATAATAGTGATTTAGTGTGTTTTATTAAAGCCAAAAGGTTTTATACTTCGTCAAAAATCGTCAATATAATCCAAAAATAGAGTATTGATACAGAATGCGGGAGAGCAATAGCCCGCTGTAATAACTCAATCACGACGACTTAAATCACCGAAAATAGTGAAATAAGAGGAAAATAACTTACAAAAAGCGACTATCCAGCACTCACCACGAGGAGGTGGCTTCAATCGAATGCCGCCCGCCCGCCCCCCTATTGTATGACTGCGCTCAGTGCAGTTCCGCGCCTCTAGACTTTGAATTACGCTTTGGTGTCAAATTTCGGCAATATCGTTTGGTCTTCCAATCGAGCCTTTATGAAACCATCGCGGGAGTTGTAACCGCTTACATTTACAACCATCATCGATGCAGCAGATACATCCTTCACACTTCTACCCATGACTATGGCACGGCATGTTAAAAAAAGGTTTTAGTTTTTGTAGAGAATCATCACTTCCTTTTGTTATTTCTTCCAAGTTTTCAGTTAGTAGGCGTGCTATTGGAGGTGGAGTTATTTCTACTTTTTTCCAATTAACTAAAACTGTGTAATCTTTAGCATTGAAGTTTATAACTGGGGATTCCTGCTTTGGCTCTTTGTTGCTTCCAGGATGGATTTTTTTTTGCAGCGTTTTTACGAACATTTAGGCGACTGTCTGCCAGCATACCAACAAGTATACTTTCTGGATGTCCCCAAAAAGCATGATTTTAAAAACGGTTATAGAGAGAGATTTTTCTACTCTTTGATACAATATCAGCTTAAAAAGCAGCTTATAAAGAAGGATTTTTGCCGTTGACAGCTATCTTCCAGTGGGGGGGTCTGAATGCTCCTGTAACGATGGTCACTACTTGTGGGTTTTCTCTTTGTTTGGGGTGCAGAGTATTTTTTTTTTCTTATCTCAGCCCTCCAATACCGCTATCGCAATTCAAGGAAGCGCCATCACCGGTCCCCGCGGAGGGCCACCCATAAACTGGCGGTGGTCTTGACCTAATGACCCCCTCCCCTTTCTCTTCCGGGGTGGCAGTGGTGACAACGCTTCGGACAATATATGTGTAACACAAATAGAAAACATCTTTCCCTCAGACATGGATATCATCCCTATATTGACGGATGAAAGAAAAAGACAGCAGCGTGTTTTCGCGTAACTGATTTAAATTTGAATTTCCACATTACGAGTTTGATTCGCAATTATTTCATAAATTAAGGGCTGGAAATAAATTATTTACCTTTTATTTCACTATTTTCGGTGATTTAAGCCGTCGTGATCGAGTTATTACAGCGGGCTATTGCTCTCCCGCAATCCGTATCAATGCTCTATTTTTGGATTATATTGACGATTTTTGACGAAGTATAAAACCTTTTGGCTTTAATAAAACACACTAAATCGGTATTATTAAGCAACATGGAAGCAATATATGTAATTATTTACCATCAAAACCATTTTGGAGCATCTAGGAATATTTTGGGAAATTTTCGTATTTTTGATATTTTTAGTAAAAACTCGAAACTTTGAGCGAAAAGCGCAGACTGAAGATATTGTCCTATCGAACTGAAATTTTTTATGGGTTATAAGGACCCCCAACCACAAACTTTGAGCACTAGCCGTTGACCGATTTCGAAAATAAGGTTTTTTCGCTCCACCCTATTCTGCACCCCTGCTTAGTACTTCGAAATTTCGTTTTTTATGATGCCCTCTCTTCCATCATTTCCCATTCTTGAAAAATGGAATATGTAAACCATCTAGTTCATAATATATTTCCAGTACATGAAATATTAATTAGTTATATGTATATACAAAATCCATTAAGTAACAGCTGTTATGGTCCATTAAATATAATTACAGAATGTTGAATCCCAAGTCTAGATTTTTTATCCATTTATAATTTATAGTTTAAGGTCAAGTTTTGATGGGTACAAGGAAAAATGGTTTAAAGTGTGTCCTTTGTAATTTTTTTTTTTTTTTGGAACACATTGGTAATGACATTTTTATTTTAAGTCATAATTTCCTGTTTTTGGTTTTCAGAATGTGACATTTTGGTCACAGGAGAAGTTGACCGGCTTTTCAATGTTACTTAGAAGCGATGGGTGGAAAAGTTTTAACTTGGCTTATACATAGCTTTTGAATTCTTGGTAAATTTTTCACAAAAATACCGTACTCTCGGCTTACCCTAGCGATTTTCAATCATGTGATTGTGTGTCACAATGGGCAATACCACTATTTTTTTAAATATGAATAATAATATCGTTACCCTAATTTGACGGAGTTACGGAATTTGAGCCGTACTCAAATCGTTCTCCCATTGGCTGATGTGATTGTGACGTACTTCCATCCTATACAAACAACCTCGTTTTGACTGCTTGGGCTTGTCTTTGTTTACTGTTGGGTTGTCGATATTCTTTGTTTCTTTCAAAAAGGCACAAAAATGCATTTAAAAAGTTCCTCTGCTGAAATATCCCTTAAAGACCAATGGAAATGCAAAAAGGACCAAAAATACATCTTATAACACCAAAATTACATACATTTCATACAGTTTTCTTGGTTTTTCATCCCGATATTTTAGTAAGAAATCATTGTTATGCAGATTTTGCCTCTTGTTAATTAGAATGGCTCCAAAAGTGTTTTTTAAAACACTAATAAAACGAAAATATGTAAGAATAAAAGTAACACCTTATGTAAGTTTCGTCTCTTTTTTATACATCTAGGGAATTTAATTTAATTAAATGTTAAGTTTGTCTGTAAAATATTCTAAAATTCTTATTCCTAAAATATTGTTACATTTTATTTCTACTAGTTTTTTTTTAAATATTTCCGAAGCCATCCTAATTAACAAGAGGCAAAATCTGCATAACAATGTATCGGATGGAAGTACGTCGCAACTTTTCCCCGCGAAAATTTTGATTTCGCGCGCAAAAAAAAACGCAAACTTTGAATTTGATTTTAAAAAAAGTATGCATCGCAGAGCAAAAATTTTTGAAGGTATATTTATGTATATGCAATCTGAATCAAAATAAAAAATAAATAGTGCATTATGCGCCTCAGCTAGGCTTAGTAGTCTCTAACATGATGTCAACAATGTTTGCAGGGTGCGGCTGAAGGGTCAGTTTGAGACAGAGGAGATCCGTGCCTTGGCACAGCAGGTGCTGCAGACCTGCCCCCTGGTGCCCCCCACCAAACAGACTGAGGTGGAGCAGCTCCTCTACTACCTGCAGACAAGAGACCACGAAGGTATTTCTTTGTTTTCATAATACTACAGTTGACTCCGCTTAATGTGATCACGGTTAATGGTATCAAAATTGACAGGTCCCGATCACTCCTATTTAATTGGTGCAAAATGTATCGTTTTATATGATCAGTATATTGTTTAAAGTTATCAAAATTTGGTGAAATCCTTGAAAAACCTCCATTTTTCCTGTTCGAAGCCCAATTTAAATACTTAAACCTACAAAATGAGTCATTAATAGAGGAGTGTATATTTTACTTTAAGAATGTTTAAGTTGCAAAATACATTCTAGATGAAAATCGTTTTAAATACTTAAATTAAGACTAAACAGTTAGTTGTGATTTTAATGCAAACACTCGTGTTACACTTTTTATTGTTATCATTCTGGAATTACCTGGTTTGATTATCTTCTTCCTCAAGTCTCTTTATCAGACCATGCCTATTTGACTTTGTTTTTTGTTGATATCGAATTGATTTATTTTTAGATGACTGTTAAGTCTTAAATATTTGCTGCTTCTTAGTTTTTCTGTATACTCTAATACTGTCTATAGAAGTAAATACAAGTAATACTACACTTCTAAATTTTTTGCAATATAGGTACAGCTGAGTAAAAAAAAACCGTTACAGTTATTTTTTAGGCTTGGCGATTTATCGATGATTTGGCGCTTCTTGCGTTTTTGTTTTTATTTACGCGTTTTCAAACAACACGAAAATTAGCTCAGTGCGATTTTTGACTTTGAAATTACTAATAAACTGATACAAATAAACAAAATTAAAATAATTTAATCATAATATTTATATGCTTATTAAAGCTTAAAAATTTTAAAAATAACCTATAGACCGGGAGCCAGCAACATATTTTGTCAGTCATTTCCTCTCAAGCGATATTTGGTGGAAAATTTCAGGAAGTTATATCATAAAGCCTGGTGAGCGTCAGCTGGCTGTAGGGCGGTGGAATAGACGTCAGCTGGCCGTTTAACATTTGGAGCGTCTTTCTCAAAGATTCTTTGCGGCTTCAATTACGCGAGAGAAAAAAAGAACAAGAGGGAAACTCCAGGGAAACTCAGTGAAACTGTTATGTTTTTGTTTACATTTCGATTTGCTTTATATTGTTAGGAAATAGACCAACTTTCTTTAAAGAACAATAAATTATTACTTCTAAAAATTAATTACTAACCAATTTCCCTAAAGATAACTTTTAATTTCTTTTTATAAACCAAACCAACTTTTTGAAAGGACACTGTTTTAATAGAGCATTCGCACATGACGTCACTTGGAGGACAAAATCAACGTTGCTAAGGCTGTTGTTAGGGGCGGGACATAGAAGTATCCAATAGTAGCAATCGCACATGACGTCACTTGGCGAATAAACAACGTTGCTAAGGCCGTTTTTAGGCAGAGTCATGTGATTGAAAATGCTCTATTAATTTTTTAGATATTTATTTGTTTTTCAGATAATTTTAAGTTGGCAATATTTAATTAATAATGTTCTAGAAGGGAATTGTTTTTTGTTGACAACTTGAGACTCATGAAGTCAGGAAACGTTGAAAGGAAATCACTGAAAGTATAAATTTTTGTTCATGTTTGTTGGTTCCTTCTCCTAACCCAAGGCTGGATAATAATTAACAGATATTTATTTACATTATTTACAAAATCTTGATTTAAAACGATATCCGCCGCTCATGCGACCACACACCCTTTCGTACCTCTCCTCAATACAAAGCAAATCGAAATGTAAACAAAAACATAACAGTTTACTGAGTTTCCCTGGAGTTTCCCTCTTGTTCTTTTTCTCTCGCGTAATTGAAGCCGCAATAAATCTTTGAGAAAGACGCTCCAAATGTTAAACGACCAGCTGACGTCTATTCCACCGCCCTACAGCCAGCTGACGCTCACCAGGCTTTATGATATAACTTCCTGAAATTTTCCACCAAATATCGCTTGAGAGGAAATGACTGACAAAATATGTTGCTGGCTCCCGGTCTACTATCTCATGTTTCGACAATTTAAAACTGAAATATTAATGAAAATCGGTTCACTAGTACTGGTAGGTTGTCAGAAATCCGTGTTTGGCAGTCGGGTGTTGGCGACTAATTTCAGGCTTTTAATATGAATTTTTCAGATTTTGACGGTCTGCCATGGGTTTGTTTAACGTCCAAATTAAATGAAACTCGGTGATGAGGGTTAAATTACTGTGATCTTTCATAAAATCGAATAAAAATTGAGGGTCGCCATGAAAAAAGATGCAGTTTTTATTGCACTGCACCAGAAGACGACCTCTGAGAGAAAAATAGTCAATTAATTTTTTCAAGCATACAATAAATCCTGAAAAATGACACCAAAAGCATCTTTCTAACCCCACCCGTTCTCCCGCAAAGTCTACTGTAACGTTTTTTTTTCTCAGCTGTACCTCTTAAAAAATCTAGATAGGTGCTTTAATAATGCCATGAATGTTGTTTCAGAGAATAGGGGTCAAGAGAGTGAGTTATTATGTATTTGAAGGGAGGATGTATTCTGAAAAAATTAATATTTGTTGACCAGGTGTTTTGGGAAAATATTTCTAATAAATTAGTGATAGGAGAAATAAAATATTTTTGATTGGATGTGGGTTGTCATTAGATTTATAAAGAGCTATGTAGTGTGTAGCACTTACTGGGGTTGGGGAGAGAGATAGCGAGCAGGGGGATGAGCCCCCTAGTTACGGTTTTTTAAAAACAGCTTATGAACTGAAATTTTTGACTAGGAATTTCATTTTTCTAAATTCAAGTTGATGTTCTTGACTTATAAGGCACTTTTAGATGGTAAATTTTCATATTCAGCCAATTTAATATTACCTAATTATTATTAGCTTTTCCGATTTATTCTCAATTTTAGAGATCAAGTGGTGTTTGTGCAGTTTTCAGACTTTTTGCAAATCTCATCCCTGTTAAATTGACAAAAAAGAATGTCGCTAGGTGCTCTAATACTGGTAATAAGGGGTAATTAATTTGTTTCATAACTTATGTTTTCCTTGAGTGCTCTAATAATGTGGTTTTTGTTGTTTCAGAGAACGGGGGTCATCATCAGCAAGAGAACGAGAGTGACGAAGCGGAGAACGGCACAGAGGAGCAAGCGAGCGTCACGGCGGTGGACAGCTACGTTGAGCTGCTCTACGAGGAGATCCCGGAGAAAGTGCGGGCCTCGGCCCTTGTACTGCAATTGGCACGACAGACGGGGAACCTCAGCGTTCTGCGCAAGAACGGTACGCTCTTCATTTTCTTTCCTTTATTTGATCTGCTACCCCAAAACTTTTATTATTATTAAACTGTAAATAAAAAAGAACACAATTACAAGTTCACATAGTCGCCTGGGATCTCTTGGTCCATGTAGGTGACCGTAAATATGTGTAACAAAATTTAAAAGTAAACTAAAAGAAAGAAAAATACATGAAATGAATATAGTGGCCCCAATAAATAAAGATAAACAAAAATTTGGTACTTGCGTATTATCCCGTCGACTGCTCAGCGGCACAGCATTGGGACAGTCATTAGGCTTTGATAAGATAATTCTGATAGGATTTTGTTGTTGGGCAGACCGGATTAAAAACTACAAGAGTTTTAAAAAGAATAAACAGATTTTACTAAGATAAATTATAATTATAATATCTTTATTAAACAAATTTCCATAAGAATGAACATAGTGTTGAGTGGCTGCTGTATCATGGAGAATCTGGAAAAAAAGACGGAGTAGAAAACACGAGCAGCTTTAATGACGGATACAAAACAGCAACTGGCGTAAAGCGCGGGGAGGTGGTGAAGTACAGTAATGGACCTCTTATCCGTGTCCCGAAAATCTGTAAGGTTTTCCGAAATCAGTTTTTTTTTTTTTGAAGTTCCGAATCCGCGAAAATCCGTAAGGTTTTCCGAAATCAGTTTTCTTTTTTAAAGATCCGAATCCGAAGGGATTCAGCGTGTCCCGATGTACTCCGTGTCCGCGATCCACTCCCGCCCTTTGTAGAGCAGAAGGAGCGCCGAGACCGATTCTCAGTCCATAATTGTCCTTAGAAAAAGTTGCCTATCATCATTCATGGGTCATTCTACAGAAAACGCTCTTTTCCTGTCCCTAAGCCTTTTTCACTATTTAATATGAATATTTTTTTTTGGTCTCACGTTTTTTATTGGTATTGGTAGAACGAGTGCAGCTGATAATTTTTTTCACCCATGTTTTTTATTTCGTTTTATTTTAGTCAAAACAGTGAAATCTCAGCTCCGTACCATGTCCCTAGCCCAAAGTTACTCTAAAGATGGTTAGATAAATAATTTAATTATTGTGAAATGGAGTTAAATGCTATTTTTTCGATTACTTCTAAGTTAGAAGCTTAGTATTTTGGCATAGACAATTTTTTTAAACATGTCTTTATATTTTTTTAGATCATGTATAGTAGTGTCCCTTGTTTTTTGGCTCTTTCCTTGGAACCAACTTTTAACTCCTTTGAAAGTGTCTAGATGGCAGCCGGGTGTGAAAGTTTTGTTCTACCCTGATTTGATAAGAGCCTTTGTGTTATTTACAGCGAAATCGAGCGGGAAAAGTTGGTTTTAATAGTTTGAGGGAGAGTTTTGTCCATTATTTTCAAAACGGTTCTGCTAGATGCTCAGCTCCGTGGAAACAAATTAAAGGAGGTTAAAGATGGACTAAAAATAAATACTTATTTTTTGCTTGATTAATTAGGTGTACAGATGTTAATTATGAAAAATTAGGATTTTCCTCAAATTACGAGGGCGTAAATATTTAATTTAGTGCGTGTTCCTCAGCTCCGTGGATCAGAAGAGCTATTTGTGTTAGTAGGTTACAGATACTCAGTGTTTGATAGTCAATCAGTGAATGGTAGTACTGTTTTATATAAAATTATAATTTTAGTTATAATTTGAGAAATAATATGATCAATAATAGTGAACAATATTCAATTTTACTGTAAAAGAAGTGAATGTTTAATTTTTGTATAAAATCTTAAAAAATTTCCCCCTAATTATTTTTTATTAATAAGTATTGCCTTTAGTTGTATTTCTAACAAAATTATAGATATTTTATCCTTTGCCATTATAAACAGTCTAAATTTAGCATTAGCTGGAACTCCATAAATGAAATTTTTTTAAAAAATGGCATTTTTGAGAAAAATAAATTAAATGTAGGTGGACCATTACTCATTTAAACTTACAGAAGGTGTTAAGTCTCTAAAAATAATAAAAGTTTTCAAGAAAAAAAAAAATTATTTTCATGAAATTCTCTCTCTGAAAAAGAGCGATTTCTGTAGAATGACCCTCATAAATCTCACGTAAATATAGAGAAATACATAACTGTTACATTAACTGCTAAAAAAATAAAGCGTGCATTTCCCATGCGGCGCATCACTCCTTTATTTTGTGCTGAAATCCAACACTTAGCCTTGATTAACCAACAAATTCATAAGGACTGAAACAATATCATATTAGGGTGTTTCAAAATTTTTTTTTTTTGAATTTCCCAGATGCCCCCCCTCAAGTTGTTACAAATACTAAAACATTATTACCTGCAAATTTTCAGGTCTCTAGGACGATTTTTGACCCCCGCGCCCTTCAAAAGTAGGTTTCCCATGTTAAAGTATAGGGAAAATATTGAAAATATCGTCATTTTTGGTTCTTTTCAATTTTACGAGCCTGAACGCAGTCAATATCGAATTAAAACCTATACATCATCTTTGGGACATCATTGCCTCAAGATCCTATCGGAAAAATATTCCATGACACCTACTGGGGGGTAGTTACACGGGGGTGAAAAGCGAGCTTTCACCGAAAAACGAGGATGCTTGCCGGCGCTTGCGGCGGGAGCTGGATGAAGGCCTCTCATGGGGGGTCCAGACACAACTCCCGCCAGATGGTTTCCAAATGACCAGGTACCTTAGGAAAAAGGTTCAATAAACACTTAAATATGCTTTTATCCAGGTCCCTCCGCAAACGCCGGCGAGCATAACCAGCACCCGCGGCAAGCATCCTCGTTTTTCGGTGAAAGCTGCTCGCTTTTCACCCCCGTGTAACTACCCCCCAGTAGGTGCCATGGAATATTTTTCTGATAGGATCTTGAGGCAAAGATGTCCCAAAGATGATGTATAGGTTTTAATTCGATATTGACTCCGTTCAGGCTCGTAAAATTGAAAAGAACCAAAAATGACGATATTTTCAATATTTTCCCTATACTTTAACATGGGAAACCTACTTTTGAAGGGCGCGGGGGTCAAAAATCGTCCTAGAGACCTGAAAATTTGCAGGTAATAATGTTTTAGTATTTGTAACAACTTGAGGGGGGGGCATCTGGGAAATTCGAAAAAAAAAATTTTACCATAGACTTTCGAAACACCCTAATATCATATTGTGACGATCCGGTTGAGAAGAAGATAACCACCGTATGATGTTGTTGGAAGAAGAGGATCACTGTCACCATCTTGTATAAAAGCAGATTGCTGAAGCTGCTCGTGGCAGATCCCTTCCCCCATCGTTGGTTTTAAAATATTTTAAGCTTTTTATATTAAAGGGTTTTTATCTTTTAACCAGTGTGGTCTTTATAGGTCTTAGTTTCTTTTGTGCAGAGATCCTGCTGGGAGCGCTGGCCCGTGTTCTGAGGGAGGACGGGAGGAAGTCCATGGAGCTCAGCACCAACATCGTCCACGTCTTCTGCTGCTTCTCGGTCTTCTCCCAGTTCCACCCAGTCATCGCACAGCACAAGGTAGGGTCAAACCAAGTTTATTCACTGGGACTGCCGTCCTAAGCCAAAGTGCACATAAAGGCAATTTCGATTTACTTTGAGAAAAATCTTGCCAAAAAAGTATTTGGCGGATTTTCCATTCTGTGTGGTAGACCCTCCATCTAACAAGGAAACGTTCTCAGGGTGAACTCACAGAAATGGACGAAAATTTTACAGGCATAAGAAGATGGATAAAAACACCTACTATGAAAAAATTAGCTGCTAAATTTCATTAGGAAAGGAGGAAATTAACTTTGTAAATTGGGTTCTGAGATGCCAACCACATTCAGTTAACACCACTTGGCGAATTTTCTATCAGATGGAATCAGGACGGCCGATACAGTGGACAGGAAGTGCTGCTAGCGTGGAACTGTCTAGCATTTGGCGTTCTCTCTGCGTTTCTCGCCTAGTAGGGTTACATTTGGCGTTAAAATTGATAATTTTAAATAATTTTTTACAGTTTGTCTACTGTAATTTAGCAGCTAATTTTTTTACAGAAGGTGTTTTGAGTCTTATACTAACCCCTGTAAAATTTTCGTCCAATTCTGCGAGTTCACCCCCAGAGAACGTTTCCTTGTAAGATCAAATATTGGCTACACCCAAAAAAGCCTTTATTATCGGCTGGCCAAACACCAGACTTGGACATTATAGAAGCGTTCGCGCATGGCAAGCAGAGAAAGTTTTAGGATTTTTCTTTTAAAATGATATAACTGTTTGATTAATAATTTGAAATTTTCCTTCTGTTGTTGCATCACAGTGCTTAGGTGAACAATGGGATTATGCCATTATTGAAGAAATTTATTTTTTTCATGAAATGAAAATATGAATATGAAAAAATGCCAAATCTTGCAGGTTGGATCTTTGTGCATCGATGTTGTGGACTATGAGCTCAACAGATTCGACCAGTGGACGGAAGAAATGGCTAAAAAGAAGAGTGCAAATATCCTTTTTTTAATCCTTTTTAATAGGGTTTTTGTGAGTAACTTTTTCTTAAAATCATTTGCCATAATTTTAATTTTGGTATGTTACACAAACTTGGGTGACATTCAAACACTTGTGGGTTGTCAACTTAAAGTACTGTGAAACCTGTGTGTATGTCTACTACTATATTTCCCTATGATCCAGCAATGCAAACTGTACATAACTATGTTTTTCAGTCCTTACTGTAAGTATTATCATAGAAATGTTTTACTGTAGTTAGTAGCCCAATTCCAATGCAGTTTAGATTACTTCAACAGTCTTTAGGGGCATTCCCCGGTAATTGTAGAGTCCGTAAACATTTCATTTTGTCAAGTTGTATAAATTTCAAATATTTTCTGTTTGCATTCTAACATAGCCTGTAAACATCAGATTAAAACAAAAAAACTACAAACATTTATAATTTCTGCAACTTGAAAAGACAAAATGAGATGTTACGGACTCTACAATTACCGTGAAATGCCCCTTTATTTAAAAGTCTGGTGAACTTCCTCTTAAATCAATGTTAAAAAATCGAAACAGGCTTATTCCGGAACAGTTGTCCTTGACTGGGGTCACTAGATTCTGGCAAGTCGAATGCTGCTCTGGTCAACGACTACGAAAAGAGCCTCAAGAAGTACCTGAGTCTGGTCAAGAAGCAGAACCAGCTGCTGAGGGGTGAGTTTATTAAGTTAATTTAATTGAAGAATGTTGAAGTGCCCCTTTGCCGCCAACTACAGTAAACTCTCAATATGATGAGAAGGGGCAGGCAGTCCAAAAGAAACCCACCCATTTAACACCACTATCAGTGGTCTGTCCAAGGCAGGTTTTTTTTTTCCGTTTTGAGGTACCTTCACAAAATACATTTTTGAAGGAAAGTTCACTATAGTAAGCTATATTCTCTCAATTGTTAAATTTTTAGCCATTTCTAGGCTAAGTTTTATTTTGTTTTTAATGTTTAAAAAATTTTATGTGCATGTTTTATCACTGAACTCAACTCTAATTTCGCTACTTCTAAAAAATGACAAGTTAAAAATTAAAGTAAAATACTCAAAAGTAGCAGCCTGGAATTGAACCAGGGAGCATTAGGTTAGTAGACGCACACTCTACCACTAGGCCATTGGCGCTAGGATTGATAAATAACATAATTTTAATGTTTTACAACAAACTCATGCTTCAACTGTCGTGGAAATAACCACTTCGATATTTGAATGGCCCCTCACTTCAGTTCTATTTGACCAGGCAAAATGTGTGACCCCTCATTTTGACAGAAATTTTACAAGGTTTAATTTGCTCCATGACATAAATCAATTAATGAAATGCTTTTTATGTTTCAGTGTGCTTCCTGCTGCTACTGCACGTGTCTGAGGGGGGAGGGGGCAAAGTGGAGCAGAAGATGGTGGGGAGGGGGCTGGTGGGGCTGCTGGCCCGCTGCCTCCCCCGCCACGACGCCCCCCAGCTGCTCTCTGCGGCCTTGGCATTCCTGCTCAAGCTCTCTCTCTACGCAGAGAACAAGGACGAGATGGTGAGATTACTCTTTTTAGTATTTACCTACTGCTGGAGAAGAGAGATGTGTATGCAAAACACAGTTATCAGACTCTCAAAGGGGGAGAATTCCCCGAGTAGAGCCTGAGATCGCTTGTTTGTGGTTGTTAAATAGGGTTAATGGATTAATTTCTGAAATTGAGTGTGAACCCTGTTAACTACCTAAATTCCTAATTAGGTAAATTGAAAAGGACGAGATGGTGAGATTACTCTTTTTAGTATTTACCTACTGCTGGAGAAGAGAGATGTGTATGCAAAACACAGTTATCAGACTCTCAAAGGGGGAGAATTCCCCGAGTAGAGCCTGAGATCGCTTGTTTGTGGTTGTTAAATAGGGTTAATGGATTAATTTCTGAAATTGAGTGTGAACCCTGTTAACTACCTAAATTCCTAATTAGGTAAATTGAAAAGGACGAGATGGTGAGATTACTCTTTTTAGTATTTACCTACTGCTGGAGAAGAGAGATGTGTATGCAAAACACAGTTATCAGACTCTCAAAGGGGGAGAATTCCCCGAGTAGAGCCTGAGATCGCTTGTTTGTGGTTGTTAAATAGGGTTAATGGATTAATTTCTGAAATTGAGTGTGAACCCTGTTAACTACCTAAATTCCTAATTAGGTAAATTGAAAAGGACGAGATGGTGAGATTACTCTTTTTAGTATTTACCTACTGCTGGAGAAGAGAGATGTGTATGCAAAACACAGTTATCAGACTCTCAAAGGGGGAGAATTCCCCGAGTAGAGCCTGAGATCGCTTGTTTGTGGTTGTTAAATAGGGTTAATGGATTAATTTCTGAAATTGAGTGTGAACCCTGTTAACTACCTAAATTCCTAATTAGGTAAATTGAAAAGGACGAGATGGTGAGATTACTCTTTTTAGTATTTACCTACTGCTGGAGAAGAGAGATGTGTATGCAAAACACAGTTATCAGACTCTCAAAGGGGGAGAATTCCCCGAGTAGAGCCTGAGATCGCTTGTTTGTGGTTGTTAAATAGGGTTAATGGATTAATTTCTGAAATTGAGTGTGAACAACTACCTAAATTCCTAATTAGGTAAATTGAAAAGGACGAGATGGTGAGATTACTCTTTTTAGTATTTACCTACTGCTGGAGAAGAGAGATGTGTATGCAAAACACAGTTATCAGACTCTCAAAGGGGGAGAATTCCCCGAGTAGAGCCTGAGATCGCTTGTTTGTGGTTGTTAAATAGGGTTAATGGATTAATTTCTGAAATTGAGTGTGAACAACTACCTAAATTCCTAATTAGGTAAATTGAAAAGGACGAGATGGTGAGATTACTCTTTTTAGTATTTACCTACTGCTGGAGAAGAGAGATGTGTATGCAAAACACAGTTATCAGACTCTCAAAGGGGGAGAATTCCCCGAGTAGAGCCTGAGATCGCTTGTTTGTGGTTGTTAAATAGGGTTAATGGATTAATTTCTGAAATTGAGTGTGAACCCTGTTAACTACCTAAATTCCTAATTAGGTAAATTGAAAAGGACGAGATGGTGAGATTACTCTTTTTAGTATTTACCTACTGCTGGAGAAGAGAGATGTGTATGCAAAACACAGTTATCAGACTCTCAAAGGGGGAGAATTCCCCGAGTAGAGCCTGAGATCGCTTGTTTGTGGTTGTTAAATAGGGTTAATGGATTAATTTCTGAAATTGAGTGTGAACCCTGTTAACTACCTAAATTCCTAATTAGGTAAATTGAAAAGGACGAGATGGTGAGATTACTCTTTTTAGTATTTACCTACTGCTGGAGAAGAGAGATGTGTATGCAAAACACAGTTATCAGACTCTCAAAGGGGGAGAATTCCCCGAGTAGAGCCTGAGATCGCTTGTTTGTGGTTGTTAAATAGGGTTAATGGATTAATTTCTGAAATTGAGTGTGAACCCTGTTAACTACCTAAATTCCTAATTAGGTAAATTGAAAAGGACGAGATGGTGAGATTACTCTTTTTAGTATTTACCTACTGCTGGAGAAGAGAGATGTGTATGCAAAACACAGTTATCAGACTCTCAAAGGGGGAGAATTCCCCGAGTAGAGCCTGAGATCGCTTGTTTGTGGTTGTTAAATAGGGTTAATGGATTAATTTCTGAAATTGAGTGTGAACCCTGTTAACTACCTAAATTCCTAATTAGGTAAATTGAAAAGGACGAGATGGTGAGATTACTCTTTTTAGTATTTACCTACTGCTGGAGAAGAGAGATGTGTATGCAAAACACAGTTATCAGACTCTCAAAGGGGGAGAATTCCCCGAGTAGAGCCTGAGATCGCTTGTTTGTGGTTGTTAAATAGGGTTAATGGATTAATTTCTGAAATTGAGTGTGAACCCTGTTAACTACCTAAATTCCTAATTAGGTAAATTGAAAAGGACGAGATGGTGAGATTACTCTTTTTAGTATTTACCTACTGCTGGAGAAGAGAGATGTGTATGCAAAACACAGTTATCAGACTCTCAAAGGGGGAGAATTCCCCGAGTAGAGCCTGAGATCGCTTGTTTGTGGTTGTTAAATAGGGTTAATGGATTAATTTCTGAAATTGAGTGTGAACCCTGTTAACTACCTAAATTCCTAATTAGGTAAATTGAAAAGGACGAGATGGTGAGATTACTCTTTTTAGTATTTACCTACTGCTGGAGAAGAGAGATGTGTATGCAAAACACAGTTATCAGACTCTCAAAGGGGGAGAATTCCCCGAGTAGAGCCTGAGATCGCTTGTTTGTGGTTGTTAAATAGGGTTAATGGATTAATTTCTGAAATTGAGTGTGAACAACTACCTAAATTCCTAATTAGGTAAATTGAAAAGGACGAGATGGTGAGATTACTCTTTTTAGTATTTACCTACTGCTGGAGAAGAGAGATGTGTATGCAAAACACAGTTATCAGACTCTCAAAGGGGGAGAATTCCCCGAGTAGAGCCTGAGATCGCTTGTTTGTGGTTGTTAAATAGGGTTAATGGATTAATTTCTGAAATTGAGTGTGAACCCTGTTAACTACCTAAATTCCTAATTAGGTAAATTGAAAAGGACGAGATGGTGAGATTACTCTTTTTAGTATTTACCTACTGCTGGAGAAGAGAGATGTGTATGCAAAACACAGTTATCAGACTCTCAAAGGGGGAGAATTCCCCGAGTAGAGCCTGAGATCGCTTGTTTGTGGTTGTTAAATAGGGTTAATGGATTAATTTCTGAAATTGAGTGTGAACAACTACCTAAATTCCTAATTAGGTAAATTGAAAAGGACGAGATGGTGAGATTACTCTTTTTAGTATTTACCTACTGCTGGAGAAGAGAGATGTGTATGCAAAACACAGTTATCAGACTCTCAAAGGGGGAGAATTCCCCGAGTAGAGCCTGAGATCGCTTGTTTGTGGTTGTTAAATAGGGTTAATGGATTAATTTCTGAAATTGAGTGTGAACCCTGTTAACTACCTAAATTCCTAATTAGGTAAATTGAAAAGGACGAGATGGTGAGATTACTCTTTTTAGTATTTACCTACTGCTGGAGAAGAGAGATGTGTATGCAAAACACAGTTATCAGACTCTCAAAGGGGGAGAATTCCCCGAGTAGAGCCTGAGATCGCTTGTTTGTGGTTGTTAAATAGGGTTAATGGATTAATTTCTGAAATTGAGTGTGAACAACTACCTAAATTCCTAATTAGGTAAATTGAAAAGGACGAGATGGTGAGATTACTCTTTTTAGTATTTACCTACTGCTGGAGAAGAGAGATGTGTATGCAAAACACAGTTATCAGACTCTCAAAGGGGGAGAATTCCCCGAGTAGAGCCTGAGATCGCTTGTTTGTGGTTGTTAAATAGGGTTAATGGATTAATTTCTGAAATTGAGTGTGAACCCTGTTAACTACCTAAATTCCTAATTAGGTAAATTGAAAAGGACGAGATGGTGAGATTACTCTTTTTAGTATTTACCTACTGCTGGAGAAGAGAGATGTGTATGCAAAACACAGTTATCAGACTCTCAAAGGGGGAGAATTCCCCGAGTAGAGCCTGAGATCGCTTGTTTGTGGTTGTTAAATAGGGTTAATGGATTAATTTCTGAAATTGAGTGTGAACCCTGTTAACTACCTAAATTCCTAATTAGGTAAATTGAAAAGGACGAGATGGTGAGATTACTCTTTTTAGTATTTACCTACTGCTGGAGAAGAGAGATGTGTATGCAAAACACAGTTATCAGACTCTCAAAGGGGGAGAATTCCCCGAGTAGAGCCTGAGATCGCTTGTTTGTGGTTGTTAAATAGGGTTAATGGATTAATTTCTGAAATTGAGTGTGAACAACTACCTAAATTCCTAATTAGGTAAATTGAAAAGGACGAGATGGTGAGATTACTCTTTTTAGTATTTACCTACTGCTGGAGAAGAGAGATGTGTATGCAAAACACAGTTATCAGACTCTCAAAGGGGGAGAATTCCCCGAGTAGAGCCTGAGATCGCTTGTTTGTGGTTGTTAAATAGGGTTAATGGATTAATTTCTGAAATTGAGTGTGAACCCTGTTAACTACCTAAATTCCTAATTAGGTAAATTGAAAAGGACGAGATGGTGAGATTACTCTTTTTAGTATTTACCTACTGCTGGAGAAGAGAGATGTGTATGCAAAACACAGTTATCAGACTCTCAAAGGGGGAGAATTCCCCGAGTAGAGCCTGAGATCGCTTGTTTGTGGTTGTTAAATAGGGTTAATGGATTAATTTCTGAAATTGAGTGTGAACAACTACCTAAATTCCTAATTAGGTAAATTGAAAAGGACGAGATGGTGAGATTACTCTTTTTAGTATTTACCTACTGCTGGAGAAGAGAGATGTGTATGCAAAACACAGTTATCAGACTCTCAAAGGGGGAGAATTCCCCGAGTAGAGCCTGAGATCGCTTGTTTGTGGTTGTTAAATAGGGTTAATGGATTAATTTCTGAAATTGAGTGTGAACCCTGTTAACTACCTAAATTCCTAATTAGGTAAATTGAAAAGGACGAGATGGTGAGATTACTCTTTTTAGTATTTACCTACTGCTGGAGAAGAGAGATGTGTATGCAAAACACAGTTATCAGACTCTCAAAGGGGGAGAATTCCCCGAGTAGAGCCTGAGATCGCTTGTTTGTGGTTGTTAAATAGGGTTAATGGATTAATTTCTGAAATTGAGTGTGAACCCTGTTAACTACCTAAATTCCTAATTAGGTAAATTGAAAAGGACGAGATGGTGAGATTACTCTTTTTAGTATTTACCTACTGCTGGAGAAGAGAGATGTGTATGCAAAACACAGTTATCAGACTCTCAAAGGGGGAGAATTCCCCGAGTAGAGCCTGAGATCGCTTGTTTGTGGTTGTTAAATAGGGTTAATGGATTAATTTCTGAAATTGAGTGTGAACAACTACCTAAATTCCTAATTAGGTAAATTGAAAAGGACAAGATGGTGAGTGGATTCAAGGGGGGGGGCACCCTGTCAGGGTTCCCTCATCAATAACACACAGAGCAAAACAACCTCGTTTTTATAAACACCTCTAAAACAGTTTAAAACCTTAATTTGGTTAAAATATTATCCATAAACAAACATAGTGACCATCATCCCAGACCAGCCTTTCTCCACTATTTATACCTGTCTTCCCACACATTAAAACTAAAGCCATCTTCTTGAACAAATCGCCACAGAGGCAGCTACCTCCTGGCCTGACAGTGCCCACTCCTTGGGCTGAAAAAGAAAGGGAAAAGGTGTTAAAAATTGAAAGAAGAAAGTAGATTCTAAGAAACCAAAAAATTTCAGTCATTTAAAAAATGCACATTTTACCCCTTTTTTCTCTTCATTTTCCCTTTTTTTAACTCAGGGGCCCAAGGGTCTCTTTCCCAAGATTGTTAACCAAGTGCTTGTGCTGATCAAAAATGAGTTATTTAGGGTCAAAATCCCTACAGTTTTCTGGGGAGGGCCCCCTCTAGACTATCCTATCATTGTCTAAAAAAAAATTGCTCTCTTAAAAGATAATTACAGAAACATTTCACAGAATTACAAGGTTCAGAAACGTTGTTTTGCTTATACTGTTTATCATACATGGGGGTATAAAAATAAATTTCATGGGGGGAATCTGGAGAGATCTGTATAGAAAAAAAGTAAAGTTTTGTCCATTTGTGTCCAAAGGTAAACTATAGTAAGTTCTTGTAATAATAAGTTATTTTATGGACACCCTGTATAGGCTCAAAAGAAAATAAAATGACAACAACTCGAAATTTGGGTATCAGGCAATTTGAAATGATGAATGTTTGTTTCAGGAGCTGCATGGTGTTGTGGAGCAGACGGCCCCCCTGGTCCCCCACGAGAGCGGAGAGCTGCTGGACGCTGCTCTGCGCCTCCTCCTGAACCTCTCCTTCTCCCTAGAGTCTCGAAATGCCATGGTCAGGTGCGGGCTCCTGCAGAAGCTCGTGGGCCTCATGCGTGAGTATGACAATATCTTCTCTCTTTATTTTGCTGAGATCAGGGGGGCGATGAATATTCAAAGGGGGAAATTAAAATAATAGTATAGTAAGGTTTACTGATCACCTTGACCAGTTAAAACTGACATAGAATCAAGATTTGACCAAGTTACAAATTCCGGATTGGATTCTAGATCCATTCTCGTTTGAAGCTGTGGATAAGCTTGATAACTCATTGCAGAATGAGTTTCCAGACTTGAAGTATAACTGTGAGGTGAAAATCATTTTCATGAAGAGCAGTTACGTACGAGTTAGCCTGTGTGAAGCTCATGGACATTTATCTATCAACTGTGTGGAAAACCTAAACCATTTCTCATCTTGTTCCTGTCAACATTTTTAGTTGAAAAAGGGTTTAATTCTGTTGTCCAGCTCCTCACAAAAGAAATAAGTTGGACCTCAAAGGAGATTTGCGCCTAAACTTGACGAACATAAAGCCGGATATTCAAGCTTTAACTGAAATCCACTAAGCACAAGGCAGCCATTGAAAGGATAATTTAAATTTCCAACAATAAATAATACAATAAAATATCAAATTTTCAATTATTATTACAAATTTTAACAGTCAACTTTCTAAATTTTTCGAGATTCAAATTTAAGAGTGACCTGATAAAACTTCTTGGGTTGTTTTTATATACGGTAATAAAATTGGTTTATTATTTATACTTTACTTCAAATTAAAATTAGACATACAATGAGAATGAAAAGGGGGCAATAGATGTTAGTCAACCTCCAGAAAGGGGGCGATGGGCCACAAAAGGTTGGAAACCACTGGTTTAGATTGTCCTATTCCTTCCTATTAGAGTACTTAAATTTCAGATGTACTGATAGGGTTAATGGTCCCATTCTATAACTGCCAACTCTTCCATTTTAGCCGGAAGATTTCCGTTTTTTTTTTTTAGAGAACCTTCCGTCATCCCTTTTTCAGTCAATTTCTTCCGTTTCTTGCACAGTTAAAAGATTTTTCTCATCAGTTATCAATCCGACTTGATTAAAGCTACTTGATTAAAACGTGGGGCTCATGCAATAATATTTACAACTACTACTCTATTGGCCACTCTATTTACTAATATATCCTCAATAAATAAAAAATAAGAAGCATAAAGAGTACCGAGGGAAGCTGTTGAATTAAATACCTAATGCATGAGCCCCACGTTTTTCGTTTTACAAGGAGTTAGAAGCAAATTATTTTGTACTTTCTAGTGCATTTTAAAAATGTGGTTTTTAAAAAGTTTTTTTAACAGTTCACTGACATGCGTGCAACTGCATCAATTACGAGGAGAAGAAGACGGTACTTGTGATTGCCAATAATCCTCCATCGACTTTAATACCTGCCAAATCATAATATAGTTTATCCCTATTTAAAATGAATCGCTCTTGAGCTATTTCACAGGGTTCCCTCAATAACTCTTTATATTGATTCCTTACAAAAGGGCCCTTAGAGTACTTAAATTTCAGAAGTATGTACTGTCACAAGTTGAGCTCTCTTTTATATATCTGTTGCCAAGGCAACAGGACTCTCCTCATTTTCAACAGGGGGAAATTGAATCACTAGTCCTCTTTGTTTATTACTTTAAACAGTTCACTCTAATCCCAGCCTTTAACATATGCGTCTATTTCAAGAAGACTGCTTGCGATCTGCCTGTAATCCCCGCCAAATCATAATATGGTTTATCCCTATTGAAAATGAATGAAATGTTTCTATAGCAACCAGACAACTTGGCGGGAGCTCAACTTGTGGCAGACAGACAATAGTTTTTTTCTACAACACCCTAACATAACATACACTGATCCCATTTTTGTCCCATCCTGTAATTATTCACAATTATTTTTCTGAATTTAGCCGTGAAGCTGCACCAGAACGAAGTGTTGGGGATCCTGTACCACATAAGCTACGACGACCGATGCAAGTCGCTCTTCACCTACACAGACTGCATTCCACTGGTGAGTCAATCTACATTTCAAAACACACATGGCTGAACTTAAGGCTGAAAATAAATTTTAAACACTGATCTACATAAAAATAAAGTATTCTAAATACTTACAGATATGCTATATCACAGGGGTTCTCAAACTTTCCAACATCCCGACCCACCTTTTTATAAACAAACTCTAACGCAGCCCACCTCATTTACAGTTAATTTTCCCATCCCCCCTGCATGACTTTAGCTTTGTGCCATCTACTATTCTCAGGGTTCGTACGCCTCCTGAAAAACTCCTAAAATTTGCATTAATTTTCTAAGGGCCCTCAAAACTCCTGGAAATTAAGTTTTTCCTCCTGAATTTTCCCTTAAACTCCTGAAATTTATCTATCCAAGAGCAAAAGGAAGTTTAAATAACAATATAATATGGTGGAAGTTATTGTTTTTTTTTTAAATCAGTAAAATACTGTTGAAAGATAAAATTCTAAACTTTTTTGCACTTCTTTTTTCAATGATTCATTCTGAACTCATTCTGCTCGTGATATTTAAAGAAGTCAGGTTAATAATTGTTCATGTTACCTCCTAATTTTTGTGTAATTTACTCCTGAAAAACTCCTTAAAGACTCCTGAATTTTACTATCTTTGATGGAGTATGAACCCTGATTCTGTTACAATAATAAGATTATATAGAGATTATTTTAACTTTTTAGGTATTTAAAAAGAAATGAACCTAAGCGTATCCAATTGTTTGATTGTGGGAGCAATGATGAGCTCCAGAGTCAGAAGGGGTGTGGGGGTCCTCCCCAAGAAAATTTTGTAAATTTCACTCCCTAAAAGAGTGTTTCTATGTGGAAAACTATGTTTACTAAAATTTATTCGCTTAAAAATGTATTGTAAAGCTGCATAAAGTATTTAAATTGTTGTTGAACATTGAGTGTTGAAACATTTAGGTTTTTGCTTATACATTTCTCTATTGGGGAAACTTAGTCAGAGAAAACTACATCAACACCACTTCTGTTTGCAGGTGATGAAGATGATCGTCGAGCACCCCGACCCGACACTGCCCAAGTACCTGATCGCGCTGGGGGTGAACCTGGCTGCCAACAAGAGGAACGCCCAGCTGATGTGCGAGGGGGAGGGGCTGAGGCACCTGGTGGAGAGGGCCTTCTGCCACCAGGACTGCCTGCTGCTCAAGATGGTGAGGAACATTGCGCAGCACGACGGGCCCACCAAGATGCTCTTTGTGGTGAGTTATCTATCTCTGCGATGTTAAATTTAAATGAACTAAGGGACTACCGCCCCCTACTCGCTTTTGTTCGCTAAGCGGTTACTAACTTCGTTAGTGTAGGTCAGGGAATGTTGTATATTTGGTAAAATGAATAAGTTTTAGATCATATTTTAAAGTTCAAGAAGCCCCAGTTTCTTTGTTCCTTTGTGAGTTGAATATTTATATTATAATCCAGATGGACATTCCAAATACATCAAACTCAAGAGTCTAACTCTTAGGCTGAGCGCACACTAGCGACTAAAGTCACGGCGACCAGTATCAAAAATGTCACTCGAAAGCAATGGATCTCTATGAAGAAATTCTTGGCAATCGGCCAAGTGTCACGTCACCTAGTGCGCACACTCTAACTTGTTGCAATAGCCAGGGGTACAATTTTGTCTCAGTCACCGTGACAAAAGTCCCTAGTGCCCGCTTAGCCTAACTTAGCTAGTCTAGCCACAGCTTACTAGATACAGGGTTCCCACTGGTCAGGGAAAAGTCAGGGAATTTTAATTTCACCTAAAAAGTGAGGAGATAGTCAGGGAAAATTGCTCATTTTGGCCAAAAACCTGTTGTTGTTACTAATCTCCAGCGTCTAGCAGAGCTAGACCAGATCCATGGTATTTAAAACTCGAACATGGTCCATGACAGAAAGTGGCCTAGGCCAAAAACTTGGAAAATCATACAGAATATTCAATTCTAAGATTACTTCTAATATTCGGAAGGAGTATTGTTTGGGACTTTCCCCTTGGCAGCTAATACATATTTTTTTCTCCCCTGCAGGGCTTTGCGGACGTGTTCTGCGAGGCGATCCACCGGGGTGGTGGGGGTGGAGAGGAGTTTGTGCTGGAGTGTGCGGGGGTGCTGGGCAACCTGACCATCCCCGAGCTGGACTACGAGATGCTGCTCTTCCAGTACGACCTGCTGGGATTCATACGCAGGAAGCTCTCCACCGGTAAGTCTCCGTTTTGCTTGACTTACAATTCTTCCTTGAAATGAAATGAACGGTTGAAAAGTTTTCTTTTATTGCAATGCAGGAAAGATACTTAAGTGATCAAAAACTGTTTATAGTATGACCTTTTTCTTATGAAATTTATGTTTCCTCCTTTTTCCACCCCAGGTAGCACGCTATATAAATATATATCCCTTCGATATCAACCAATGACTTAAGTCATCAGTTGATATTAATTGACATAAAACGATGTAGCTGTGCTACCTGGGACCTTGCCAACTTATGTATGTCTTACCTGCTTAAGAAAGTAGTCTCTCTGCTCTAAAAAAATAAAATGTTTTGGGGGATTAGAAAAAACTTCTACTGATTCTACTGACCACCTCTAATCCATCCACTATGGGAAAATCCTTGAAAAGAAATGAATGGGCCAAAAGTTTGCTTCTCTTCTACTTAGGAGAAAACATAAGTGTATTCTTTAATTAATTTTTTTTTTAATGCCTTGAAAACTCAAATGTCTTACCTTAAGAATATAGTTTATATAGTGCTGGTAACTCACACTTCTATATTTTTCTTTCACCCCACTGCTACACCCTGATACAGCCCTATAACAGAAAATCTCCATTGCGCGTTAAATTCAAATTTTCACTCATAAACTATTAGAGATACAAGAAAAATGTCAATGATACTCACTCATTTAACTCTTGAGTTAAATAACTCAGCTGCATTCCCTTTGGTAACAACACTTTTAGTCTCCAGTTTGCATAAGCTAGGGTTGATCCAGGTTTTACTTTTTGGGGCCCATTTTTGTGAAAAATTGAAGTCAACTTATATTTTTGCTTTTCAAATTATTATCTCTGTTTTACAAATTGCCTCTGTAATCCATCCCCTATGTACACTATAGAATACTATGTATTGTATACTATAGAAGAAACACTAAATAATTTTTTGCGAAATTTTTAAATGCTTGGTAACGGAATTACGCTTCAGAGCAAATTCGCAAGTTTTTACTTTAATTTCACCAAGTTATTATTATTATTTTTGCTATCTGATTTTTTGCTGGCAGGAGTTCAAAAATAGAAAACAAAATATGCATTTGAAATAGTTCTAAAACTATTAATAATTTTTTGGGAAATTTTTAAATGCATGGTAACGGAATTACGACTAAGAGCAAATTCGCAAGTTTTTACTTTAATTTGAACAAGTTATTATTATTATTTTTGCTATCTGATTTTGTGCAGGCATGAGTACAGTAATAGAAATTAAAATATACATTTGAAATAGTTCTAAAACTATTAATAGTTTTTTGGGAAATTTTTAAATGCATGGTAACGGAATTACGACTAAGAGCAAATTCACAAGTTTTTCCTTTAATTTGAACAAGTTATTATTATTATTTTTGCTATCTGATTTTTTGCTGGCAGGAGTGCAGTAATAGAAAACAAAATATGCATTTGAAATAGTTCTAAAACTATTAATAGTTTTTTGGGAAATTTTTAAATGCATGTTAACGGAATTACGACAAAGAGCAAATCGCAAGTTTTTACTTTAATTTGAACAAGTTATTATTATTATTTTTACTATCTGATTTTGTGCAGGCATGAGTACAGTAACAGAAAATAAAATATACATTTGAAATAGTTCTAAAACTATTAATAGTTTTTTGGGAAATTTTTAAATGCATGGTAACGGAATTACGACTAAGAGCAAATTCGCAAGTTTTTCCTTTAATTTGAACAAGTTATTATTATTATTTTTGCTATCTGATTTTTTGCTGGCAGGAGTTCAGTAATAGAAAACAAAATATGCATTTGAAATAGTTCTAAAACTATTAATAATTTTTTGGGAAATTTTTAAATGCTTGGTAACGGAATTACGCTTCAGAGCAAATTCGAGGGTTTTTCCTTTAATTTGAACAAGTTATTATTATTATTTTTACTATCTGATTTTTTGCTGGAATGGGTTCAGTAATAGAAAACAAAATATGCATTTGAAATAATTCTTAAACTATTAATAATTTTTTGGGAAATTTTTAAATGCATGGTAACGGAATTACACATCGGAGCAAATTCGCAAGTTTTTACTTTAATTTCACCAAGTTATTATTATTATTATTCTAATCTGATTTTTTGCTGGCAGGAGTTCAGTAATAGAAAACAAAATATGCATTTGAATAAATTCTAAAACTATTAGTAGTTTTTTGGGAAATTTTTAAATGCTTGGTAACGGAATTACACATCGGAGCAAATTTGCAAGTTTTTACTTTAATTTCACCAAGTTATTATTATTATTTTTGCTATCTGATTTTTTGCTGGCAGGAGTTCAGTAATAGAAAACAAAATATGCATTTGAAATAGTTCTAAAACTATTAATAATTTTTTGGGAAATTTTTAAATGCTTGGTAACGGAATTACGCTTCAGAGCAAATTCGAGGGTTTTTCCTTTAATTTGAACAAGTTATTATTATTATTTTTACTATCTGATTTTTTGCTGGAATGGGTTCAGTAATAGAAAACAAAATATGCATTTGAAATAATTCTTAAACTATTAATAATTTTTTGGGAAATTTTTAAATGCATGGTAACGGAATTACACATCGGAGCAAATTCGCAAGTTTTTACTTTAATTTCACCAAGTTATTATTATTATTATTCTAATCTGATTTTTTGCTGGCAGGAGTTCAGTAATAGAAAACAAAATATGCATTTGAATAAATTCTAAAACTATTAGTAGTTTTTTGGGAAATTTTTAAATGCTTGGTAACGGAATTACACACCGGAGCAAATTCGCAAGTTTTTACTTTAATTTCACCAAGTTATTATTATTATTTTTGCTATCTGATTATTTGCTGGCAGGAGTTCAGTAATAGAAAACAAAATATGCATTTGAAATAGTTCTAAAACTATTAATAATTTTTTGGGAAATTTTTAAATGCTTGGTAACGGAATTACGCTTCAGAGCAAATTCGAGGGTTTTTCCTTTAATTTGAACAAGTTATTATTATTATTTTTACTATCTGATTTTTTGCTGGAATGAGTTCAGTAATAGAAAACAAAATATGCATTTGAAATAATTCTTAAACTATTAATAGTTTTTTGGGAAATTTTTAAATGCATGGTAACAGAATTACGACTAAGAGCAAATTCACAAGTTTTTCCTTTAATTTGAACAAGTTATTATTATTATTATTATTGTAATCTGATTTTTTGCTGGCAGGAGTTCAGTAATAGAAAACAAAATATGCATTTGAAATAATTCTAAAACTATTAATAATTTTTTTGGAAATTTTTAAATGCATGGTAACAGAATTACGACTAAGAGCAAATTCACAAGTTTTTACTTTAATTTCACCAAGTTATTATTATTATTATTGTAATCTGATTTTTTGCTGGCAGGAGTACAGTAATAGAAAACAAAATATGCATTTGAAATAATTCTAAAACTATTAATAATTTTTTGGGAAATTTTTAAATGCTTGGTAACGGAATTACACATCGGAGCAAATTCGCAAGTTTTTACTTTAATTTCACCAAGTTATTATGATTATTATTGTAATCTGATTTTTTGCTGGCAGGAGTACAGTAATAGAAAACAAAATATGCATTTGAAATAATTCTAAAACTATTAATAATTTTTTGGGAAATTTTTAAATGCTCGGTAACGGAATTACGCTTCAGAGCAAATTCGAGGGTTTTTCCTTTAATTTGAACAAGTTATTATTATTATTATTATTGTAATCTGATTTTTTGCTGGCAGGAGTTAAGTAATAGAAAACAAAATATGCATTTGAAATAATTCTAAAACTATTAATAATTTTTTGGGAAATTTTTAAATGCTTGGTAACGGAATTACGCTTCAGAGCAAATTCGAGGGTTTTTCCTTTAATTTGAACAAGTTATTATTATTATTTCTACTATCTGATTTTTTGCTGGCAGGAGTTCAGTAATAGAAAATAAAATAGGCATTTGAAATAATTCTAAAACTATTAATAGTTTTTTGGGAAATTTTTAAATGCTCGGTAACGGAATTACGCTTGAGAGCAAATTCGCAAGTTTTTCCTTTAATTTGAACAAGTTATTATTATTATTATTGTAATCTGATTTCACCAAGTTATTATTATTATTATTATTATTCTAATCTGATTTTTTGCTGGCAGGAGTTCAGTAATAGAAAACAAAATATGGATTTGAATTAATTCTAAAACTATTAGTAGTTTTTTTGGGAAATTTTTAAATGCCTGGTAACGGAATTACACATCGGAGCAAATTCGCAAGTTTTTACTTTAATTTCACCAAGTTATTATTATTATTATTGTAATCTGATTTTTTGCTGGCAGGAGTACAGTAATAGAAAACAAAATATGCATTTGAAATAATTCTAAAACTATTAATAATTTTTTGGGAAATTTTTAAATGCTCGGTAACGGAATTACGCTTGAGAGCAAATTCGCAAGTTTTTACTTTAATTTGAACAAGTTGTCATTATTATTTTAACTATCTGATTTTGTGCAGGCATGAGTACAGTAATAGAAAATAAAATATGCATTTGAAATAGTTATAAAACTATTAATAATTTTTTGGGAAATTTTTAAATGCTTGGTAACGGAATTACGCTTCAGAGCAAATTCGCAAGTTTTTACTTTAATTTGAACAAGTTATCATTATTATTTTAACTATCTGATTTTGTGCTGGCAGGAGTACAGTAATAGAAAATAAAATATGCATTTGAAATAATTCTAAAACTTTTAATAATTTTTAAATGCTTGGTAACGGAATTACGCTTCAGAGCAAATTCGAAAGTTTTTACTTTAATTTGAACAAGTTGTCATTATTATTTTAACTTATCTGATTTTGTGCAGGCATGAGTACAGTAATAGAAAATAAAATATACATTTGAAATAGTTCTAAAACTATTAATAGTTTTTTGGGAAATTTTTAAATGCATGGTAACAGAATTACGACTAAGAGCAAATTCGCAAGTTTTTCCTTTAATTTGAACAAGTTATTATTATTATTATTGTAATCTGATTTTTTGCTGGCAGGAGTTCAGTAATAGAAAACAAAATATGCATTTGAAATAATTCTAAAACTATTAATAATTTTTTTGGAAATTTTTAAATGCTTGGTAACGGAATTACGCTTCAGAGCAAATTCGCAAGTTTTTCCTTTAATTTGAACAAGTTATTATTATTATTATTGTAATCTGATTTTTCGTTGGCAGGAGTTCAGTAATAGAAAACAAAATATGCATTTGAAATAGTTCTAAAACTATTAATAGTTTTTTAGGAAATTTTTATATGCTTGGTAACGGAATTACACATTGGAGCAAATTCGCAAGTTTTTACTTTAATTTCACCAAGTTATTATAATTATTATTGTAATCTGATTTTTTGCTGGCAGGAGTACAGTAATAGAGAACAAAATATGCATTTGAATTAATTCTAAAACTATTAGTAGTTTTTTGGGAAATTTTTAAATGCTTGGTAACGGAATTACGCTTCAGAGCAAATTCGAGGGTTTTTCCTTTAATTTGAACAAGTTATTGTTATTATTTTTACTATCTGATTTTTTGCTGTAATGAGTTCAGTAATAGAAAACAAAATATGCATTTGAAATAATTCTAAAACTATTAATAGTTTTTTGGGAAATTTTTAAAAGCATGGTAACAGAATTACGACTAAGAGCAAATTCACAAGTTTTTCCTTTAATTTGAACAAGTTATTATTATTATTATTATTATTATTATTATTATTGTAATCTGATTTTTTGCTGGCAGGAGTTCAGTAATAGAAAACAAAATATGCATTTGAATAAATTCTAAAACTATTAGTAGTTTTTTGGGAAATTTTTAAATGCTTGGTAACGGAATTACACACCGGAGCAAATTCGCAAGTTTTTACTTTAATTTCACCAAGTTATTATTATTATTTTTGCTATCTGATTTTTTGCTGGCAGGAGTTCAGTAATAGAAAACAAAATATGCATTTGAAATAGTTCTAAAACTATTAATAATTTTTTGGGAAATTTTTAAATGCTTGGTAACGGAATTACGCTTCAGAGCAAATTCGAGGGTTTTTCCTTTAATTTGAACAAGTTATTATTATTATTTTTACTATCTGATTTTTTGCTGGAATGAGTTCAGTAATAGAAAACAAAATATGCATTTGAAATAATTCTTAAACTATTAATAGTTTTTTGGGAAATTTTTAAATGCATGGTAACAGAATTACGACTAAGAGCAAATTCACAAGTTTTTCCTTTAATTTGAACAAGTTATTATTATTATTATTATTGTAATCTGATTTTTTGCTGGCAGGAGTTCAGTAATAGAAAACAAAATATGCATTTGAAATAATTCTAAAACTATTAATAATTTTTTTGGAAATTTTTAAATGCTTGGTAACGGAATTACACATCGGAGCAAATTCGCAAGTTTTTACTTTAATTTCACCAAGTTATTATTATTATTATTGTAATCTGATTTTTTGCTGGCAGGAGTACAGTAATAGAAAACAAAATATGCATTTGAAATAATTCTAAAACTATTAATAATTTTTTGGGAAATTTTTAAATGCTTGGTAACGGAATTACACATCGGAGCAAATTCGCAAGTTTTTACTTTAATTTCACCAAGTTATTATGATTATTATTGTAATCTGATTTTTTGCTGGCAGGAGTACAGTAATAGAAAACAAAATATGCATTTGAAATTATTCTAAAACTATTAATAATTTTTTGGGAAATTTTTAAATGCTCGGTAACGGAATTACGCTTCAGAGCAAATTCGAGGGTTTTTCCTTTAATTTGAACAAGTTATTATTATTATTATTATTGTAATCTGATTTTTTGCTGGCAGGAGTTAAGTAATAGAAAACAAAATATGCATTTGAAATAATTCTAAAACTATTAATAATTTTTTGGGAAATTTTTAAATGCTTGGTAACGGAATTACGCTTCAGAGCAAATTCGAGGGTTTTTCCTTTAATTTGAACAAGTTATTATTATTATTTCTACTATCTGATTTTTTGCTGGCAGGAGTTCAGTAATAGAAAATAAAATAGGCATTTGAAATAATTCTAAAACTATTAATAGTTTTTTGGGAAATTTTTAAATGCTCGGTAACGGAATTACGCTTGAGAGCAAATTCGCAAGTTTTTCCTTTAATTTGAACAAGTTATTATTATTATTATTGTAATCTGATTTCACCAAGTTATTATTATTATTATTATTATTCTAATCTGATTTTTTGCTGGCAGGAGTTCAGTAATAGAAAACAAAATATGGATTTGAATTAATTCTAAAACTATTAGTAGTTTTTTTGGGAAATTTTTAAATGCCTGGTAACGGAATTACACATCGGAGCAAATTCGCAAGTTTTTACTTTAATTTCACCAAGTTATTATTATTATTATTGTAATCTGATTTTTTGCTGGCAGGAGTACAGTAATAGAAAACAAAATATGCATTTGAAATAATTCTAAAACTATTAATAATTTTTTGGGAAATTTTTAAATGCTCGGTAACGGAATTACGCTTGAAAGCAAATTCGCAAGTTTTTACTTTAATTTGAACAAGTTGTCATTATTATTTTAACTATCTGATTTTGTGCAGGCATGAGTACAGTAATAGAAAATAAAATATGCATTTGAAATAGTTATAAAACTATTAATAATTTTTTGGGAAATTTTTAAATGCTTGGTAACGGAATTACGCTTCAGAGCAAATTCGCAAGTTTTTACTTTAATTTGAACAAGTTATCATTATTATTTTAACTATCTGATTTTGTGCTGGCAGGAGTACAGTAATAGAAAATAAAATATGCATTTGAAATAATTCTAAAACTTTTAATAATTTTTAAATGCTTGGTAACGGAATTACGCTTCAGAGCAAATTCGAAAGTTTTTACTTTAATTTGAACAAGTTGTCATTATTATTTTAACTTATCTGATTTTGTGCAGGCATGAGTACAGTAATAGAAAATAAAATATACATTTGAAATAGTTCTAAAACTATTAATAGTTTTTTGGGAAATTTTTAAATGCATGGTAACAGAATTACGACTAAGAGCAAATTCGCAAGTTTTTCCTTTAATTTGAACAAGTTATTATTATTATTATTGTAATCTGATTTTTTGCTGGCAGGAGTTCAGTAATAGAAAACAAAATATGCATTTGAAATAATTCTAAAACTATTAATAATTTTTTTGGAAATTTTTAAATGCTTGGTAACGGAATTACGCTTCAGAGCAAATTCGCAAGTTTTTCCTTTAATTTGAACAAGTTATTATTATTATTATTGTAATCTGATTTTTCGTTGGCAGGAGTTCAGTAATAGAAAACAAAATATGCATTTGAAATAGTTCTAAAACTATTAATAGTTTTTTAGGAAATTTTTATATGCTTGGTAACGGAATTACACATTGGAGCAAATTCGCAAGTTTTTACTTTAATTTCACCAAGTTATTATAATTATTATTGTAATCTGATTTTTTGCTGGCAGGAGTACAGTAATAGAGAACAAAATATGCATTTGAATTAATTCTAAAACTATTAGTAGTTTTTTGGGAAATTTTTAAATGCTTGGTAACGGAATTACGCTTCAGAGCAAATTCGAGGGTTTTTCCTTTAATTTGAACAAGTTATTGTTATTATTTTTACTATCTGATTTTTTGCTGTAATGAGTTCAGTAATAGAAAACAAAATATGCATTTGAAATAATTCTAAAACTATTAATAGTTTTTTGGGAAATTTTTAAAAGCATGGTAACAGAATTACGACTAAGAGCAAATTCACAAGTTTTTCCTTTAATTTGAACAAGTTATTATTATTATTATTATTATTATTGTAATCTGATTTTTTGCTGGCAGGAGTTCAGTAATAGAAAACAAAATATGCATTTGAAATAGTTCTAAAACTATTAATAGTTTTTTAGGAAATTTTTAAATGCTTGGTAACGGAATTACACATTGGAGCAAATTCGCAAGTTTTTACTTTAATTTCACCAAGTTATTATTATTATTATTCTAATCTGATTTTTTGCTGGCAGGAGTTCAGTAATAGAAAACAAAATATGCATTTGAATTAATTCTAAAACTATTAGTAGTTTTTTGGGAAATTTTTAAATGCTTGGTAACGGAATTAACGCTTCAGAGCAAATTCGAGGGTTTTTCCTTTAATTTGAACAAGTTATTATTATTATTTTTACTATCTGATTTTTTGCTGGAATGAGTTCAGTAATAGAAAACAAAATATGCATTTGAAATAATTCTAAAACTATTAATAGTTTTTTGGGAAATTTTTAAATGCATGGTAACAGAATTACGACTAAGAGCAAATTCACAAGTTTTTCCTTTAATTTGAACAAGTTATTATTATTATTATTATTATTGTAATCTGATTTTTTGCTGGCAGGAGTTCAGTAATAGAAAACAAAATATGCATTTGAAATAATTCTAAAACTATTAATAATTTTTTTGGAAATTTTTAAATGCTTGGTAACGGAATTACGCTTCAGAGCAAATTCGCAAGTTTTTCCTTTAATTTGAACAAGTTATTATTATTATTATTGTAATCTGAATTTTCGTTGGCAGGAGTTCAGTAATAGAAAACAAAATATGCATTTGAAATAGTTCTAAAACTATTAATAATTTTTTTGGAAATTTTTAAATGCTTGGTAACGGAATTACGCTTCAGAGCAAATTCGCAAGTTTTTACTTTAATTTGAACAAGTTATCATTATTATTTTAACTATCTGATTTTGTGCTGGCAGGAGTACAGTAATAGAAAATAAAATATGCATTTGAAATAATTCTAAAACTTTTAATAATTTTTAAATGCTTGGTAACGGAATTACGCTTCAGAGCAAATTCGAAAGTTTTTACTTTAATTTGAACAAGTTGTCATTATTATTTTAACTATCTGATTTTGTGCTGGCATGAGTACAGTAATAGAAAATAAAATATACATTTGAAATAGTTCTAAAACTATTAATAGTTTTTTGGGAAATTTTTAAATGCATGGTAACGGAATTACGCTTCAGAGCAAATTCGCAAGTTTTTCCTTTAATTTGAACAAGTTATTATTATTATTATTGTAATCTGATTTTTCGTTGGCAGGAGTTCAGTAATAGAAAACAAAATATGCATTTGAAATAGTTCTAAAACTATTAATAGTTTTTTAGGAAATTTTTAAATGCTTGGTAACGGAATTACACATTGGAGCAAATTCGCAAGTTTTTACTTTAATTTCACCAAGTTATTATTATTATTATTCTAATCTGATTTTTTGCTGGCAGGAGTTCAGTAATAGAAAACAAAATATGCATTTGAATTAATTCTAAAACTATTAGTAGTTTTTTGGGAAATTTTTAAATGCTTGGTAACGGAATTACGCTTCAGAGCAAATTCGAGGGTTTTTCCTTTAATTTGAACAAGTTATTATTATTATTTTTACTATCTGATTTTTTGCTGGAATGAGTTCAGTAATAGAAAACAAAATATGCATTTGAAATAATTCTATAACTATTAATAGTTTTTTGGGAAATTTTTAAATGCATGGTAACAGAATTACGACTAAGAGCAAATTCACAAGTTTTTCCTTTAATTTGAACAAGTTATTATTATTATTATTAATATTATTATTATTATTATTGTAATCTGATTTTTTGCTGGCAGGAGTTCAGTAATAGAAAACAAAATATGCATTTGAAATAGTTCTAAAACTATTAATAGTTTTTTAGGAAATTTTTAAATGCTTGGTAACGGAATTACACATTGGAGCAAATTCGCAAGTTTTTACTTTAATTTCACCAAGTTATTATTATTATTATTCTAATCTGATTTTTTGCTGGCAGGAGTTCAGTAATAGAAAACAAAATATGCATTTGAATTAATTCTAAAACTATTAGTAGTTTTTTGGGAAATTTTTAAATTCTTGGTAACGGAATTAACGCTTCAGAGCAAATTCGAGGGTTTTTCCTTTAGTTTGAACAAGTTATTATTATTATTTTTACTATCTGATTTTTTGCTGGAATGAGTTCAGTAATAGAAAACAAAATATGCATTTGAAATAATTCTAAAACTATTAATAGTTTTTTGGGAAATTTTTAAATGCATGGTAACAGAATTACGACTAAGAGCAAATTCACAAGTTTTTCCTTTAATTTGAACAAGTTATTATTATTATTATTATTATTATTGTAATCTGATTTTTTGCTGGCAGGAGTTCAGTAATAGAAAACAAAATATGCATTTGAAAAATTCTAAAACTATTAATAATTTTTTTGGAAATTTTTAAATGCTTGGTAACGGAATTACGCTTCAGAGCAAATTCGCAAGTTTTTCCTTTAATTTGAACAAGTTATTATTATTATTATTGTAATCTGATTTTTCGTTGGCAGGAGTTCAGTAATAGAAAACAAAATATGCATTTGAAATAGTTCTAAAACTATTAATAGTTTTTTGGGAAATTTTTAAATGCTTGGTAACGGAATTACGACTAAGAGCAAATTCACAAGTTTTTCCTTTAATTTGAACAAGTTATTATTATTATTATTATTATTATTATTCTAATCTGATTTTTTGCTGGCAGGAGTTCAGTAATAGAAAACAAAATATGCATTTGAATTAATTCTAAAACTATTAGTAGTTTTTTGGGAAATTTTTAAATTCTTGGTAACGGAATTAACGCTTCAGAGCAAATTCGAGGGTTTTTCCTTTAGTTTGAACAAGTTATTATTATTATTTTTACTATCTGATTTTTTGCTGGAATGAGTTCAGTAATAGAAAACAAAATATGCATTTGAAATAATTCTAAAACTATTAATAGTTTTTTGGGAAATTTTTAAATGCATGGTAACAGAATTACGACTAAGAGCAAATTCACAAGTTTTTCCTTTAATTTGAACAAGTTATTATTATTATTATTATTGTAATCTGATTTTTTGCTGGCAGGAGTTCAGTAATAGAAAACAAAATATGCATTTGAAAAATTCTAAAACTATTAATAATTTTTTTGGAAATTTTTAAATGCTTGGTAACGGAATTACGCTTCAGAGCAAATTCGCAAGTTTTTCCTTTAATTTGAACAAGTTATTATTATTATTATTGTAATCTGATTTTTCGTTGGCAGGAGTTCAGTAATAGAAAACAAAATATGCATTTGAAATAGTTCTAAAACTATTAATAGTTTTTTGGGAAATTTTTAAATGCTTGGTAACGGAATTACGACTAAGAGCAAATTCACAAGTTTTTCCTTTAATTTGAACAAGTTATTATTATTATTATTATTATTATTATTATTATTGTAATCTGATTTTTTGCTGGCAGGAGTTCAGTAATAGAAAACAAAATATGCATTTGAAATAATTCTTAAACTATTAATAGTTTTTTGGGAAATTTTTAAATGCATGGTAACAGAATTACGACTAAGAGCAAATTCACAAGTTTTTCCTTTAATTTGAACAAGTTATTATTATTATTATTATTGTAATCTGATTTTTTGCTGGCAGGAGTTCAGTAATAGAAAACAAAATATGCATTTGAAATAATTCTAAAACTATTAATAATTTTTTTGGAAATTTTTAAATGCTTGGTAACGGAATTACACATCGGAGCAAATTCGCAAGTTTTTACTTTAATTTCACCAAGTTATTATTATTATTATTGTAATCTGATTTTTTGCTGGCAGGAGTACAGTAATAGAAAACAAAATATGCATTTGAAATAATTCTAAAACTATTAATAATTTTTTGGGAAATTTTTAAATGCTTGGTAACGGAATTACACATCGGAGCAAATTCGCAAGTTTTTACTTTAATTTCACCAAGTTATTATTATTATTATTGTAATCTGATTTTTTGCTGGCAGGAGTACTGTAATAGAAAACAAAATATGCATTTGAAATAATTCTAAAACTATTAATAATTTTTTGGGAAATTTTTAAATGCTCGGTAACGGAATTACGCTTCAGAGCAAATTCGCAAGTTTTTCCTTTAATTTGAACAAGTTATTATTATTATTATTGTAATCTGATTTCACCAAGTTATTATTATTATTCTAATCTGATTTTTTGCTGGCAGGAGTTCAGTAATAGAAAACAAAATATGGATTTGAATTAATTCTAAAACTATTAGTAGTTTTTTTGGGAAATTTTTAAATGCCTGGTAACGGAATTACACATCGGAGCAAATTCGCAAGTTTTTACTTTAATTTCACCAAGTTATTATTATTATTATTGTAATCTGATTTTTTGCTGGCAGGAGTACAGTAATAGAAAACAAAATATGCATTTGAAATAATTCGAAAACTATTAATAATTTTTTGGGAAATTTTTAAATGCTCGGTAACGGAATTACGCTTGAGAGCAAATTCGCAAGTTTTTAATTTAATTTGAACAAGTTGTCATTATTATTTTAACTATCTGATTTTGTGCAGGCATGAGTACAGTAATAGAAAATAAAATATACATTTGAAATAGTTCTAAAACTATTAATAGTTTTTTGGGAAATTTTTAAATGCATGGTAACAGAATGAGCTAGTTCCACATTTTTTTTTTTATTTTTTTATTCTATTCAGCTTTGTGAAAAACCCCTAAATCCGAGATATTTTTTCATTCTGATAATTATTTATTTTTTTATTGCAACTCAAAGTTCGCGTTCTGAAAAGAGCGGGAAAAACGGCGCCTCGGGCGATTTCTGATTCGTGACGTCACCCGGCCCCGTTCGCCCGACCCGACTCGCTCTACTATAGTTTGCTTTGCTGTTGTTTATACTACTCTGTAGTTAATACTCCGCTGATCGTTGATGTTTATGGTTTTCGATTATTTGCTTCTTTGATTATTATGGCGAACTATAAATTCGCGAATCTAGCGCCCGAACTACTAAAAGGAGTAGTAGGATTTGGAGATACTATGTAGTTTGGCATTATAAGGGGCGCTAATTTGAGATTATTTTATAATTGTTTAGTGTTTTTTTCTTCTTTTCAACGGTTTTGTATGTTTTCGAGGATGCTGAATCCGAATCTGAACTTTGCATACAAAATTTCGAATGGCATTTTGGTGAAAACTCGAAGAAAAAAAGCTAAAACTTCACCCCATTTTGTGGTTTTTTGCTTATAGAACGGAAAGTATGGGTTTCTCATGAAAAAGTTACGCACAAAAAATAAAGGAGATATAACAAGCTACAAAAATGTCAATTGCAACTTTTTTGTCAGACTAATAGTTTGGCCGCTAGAGTGCGTTGAAAAATAGCGAATTTTTTGGCCTTTCCGCAAAAAAATTAAAATGCGCGCTTCTACCCTCTACAAAGTGAAAAATATTCACGTTATCAACAAAAATTTTACACAACGTGAAAGAGCATTTAATTGTCTATAAATAGCTTACCTTAAATTATTATTTTTTGATAAGGGGGAGGGAGCGAAGCAAAGATCGAGAATAAAACTTTCCTCCAATCTGCGCTTTACCTCCGGTATATTACCAATAAAATAGTTTTTTTTTTTAATGAATTGATTATTATGCATGTTTAAAAGATAATTTTTCAAATTTATTTATAAAATATTAGGTATTTTAAGCGGAAATTCAATAATTTTTTAAAATTTGTATATTAAATTATGGGAATGTTTTGAAGAAGGAATTTATACGCTTTTTGCATCGTTAAATCCGAATTTCAAGTTTATTTTCAATTAATAGTCACCTTCATATCAAAAAATCTCAAATTTTCACTTTTTTTTTTGTTTTTTTTTTTTATCGATTTTCCCAGAAAAAGTCGCTGCTCTTCAAAACGCACACCGCTCCTTGCAAAATAAAAACGAACCAGTGCATCTTATAGGAAATTTTACGTACTTTAATTTGGTGTATGGTGATTTTTCAAGAAACGAATTTCTGAGAAAATCGGTGAAAAACTGAACAAAAGAGCGAAAATTTGAGATTTTTTTGCATTTTTTTTATATGAAGGTGACTTTTTTAATTGAAAATAAACTTGAAATTCGGATTTAACAATGTAAAAAACGTATAAATTCTTTATTCAAAACATTCCCATAATTTAATATACAAAATTAAAAAAACAATTGAATTTCCGCCTAAAATACCTAATATTTCATAAATAAATCTGAAAAATTATTTTTTTAAACATGCATAGTAATCAATTCATTCAAAAAAACTATATAATTGGTAAAACGATAATACGAGGGTAGTAGTTTGAAAAGTTCTCGGCCTGATGACGATGAAAATGACAACTTTTAGTTTCAAAAATGGTTTATTTTTCAACATTGCCTCCTTTTAAGCTGCCTCACTTCTTAGAACGACAGTCCTGTCTTATTTTACGTTCTTTTGGGGGTTGTTCTAGATTTTCGTGAAAAAAACTCTATGGAAAAAACCTATTCATCTCACAGACAGTTACTTCTTAATTCGAAGAAAAACGGTGACCAGAGAAAAAAGTTTTCACTTTGGAGGAGAGATGGAAGTTTGAAGATACCAAATCTTGGTAATAGGATAGGTGCTTTTAAAATTTTTAAACCAAATCCCTCATGGCATGGTGGCTCTTTTTGAATGTTTTTCACATGGTTCTTTAAGAACACTCTCGCAACCATGTTAAAGCTTCAACTCTAATTTTTTCACAGGGAAAACAAAGGTAAAGAGTCTCCTTACACATTTATGATCGTAGAATTAATTTCATTTGGTGATATCCCTCCTTTTAAAAAGAATTTTATAACAGCTCGGTACTCGCTTTTCTCCATTATTAAAAATAAGCTCACCTTACACCATTCAAAAAATTCCCGACAGCAGAATTCTGATCAGAACAACCCAAAAATTTAATTAGGCTCATTTGAAGAGTTGTTCTAACAGGAGAAAAAAATTCACGCGAATTAGAGTACGTGTTCTGGGTGAGGCCGAGAACTTTTCAAACTACCCTCGTATACCGGAGGTAAAGCGCAGATTGGAAGAAAGTTTTATTCTCGATCTTTGCTTCGCTCCCTCCCCCTTATCAAAAAATAATTTAAGGTAAGCTATTTATAGACAATTAAATGCTCTTTCACGTTGTGTAAAATTTTTGTTGATAACGTGAATATTTTTCACTTTGTAGAGGGTAGAAGCGCGAATTTTAAATTTTTTTGCGGAAAGGCCAAAAAATTCGCTATTTTTCAACGCACTCTAGCGGCCAAACTATTAGTCTGACAAAAAAGTTGCAATTGACATTTTTGTAGCTTTTTATATCTCCTTTATTTTTTGTGCGTGACATTTTCATGAGAAACCTATACTTTCCGTTCTACAAGCAAAAAACCAAAAAATGGGGTGAAGTTTTAGCTTTTTTTTTCGAATTTTCACCAAAATGCCATTCGAAATTTTGTATGTAAAGTTCAGATTCGGATTCAGCACCCACGAAAACATATAAAACCGTCGAGAAAAAATATTTATTCATATTTTTTTCCTGAAACATCCCTTTTTTGACCCTTTGAAGCAAACGGAGATTACTTCTTCGGTCGGCAGTGAAGGGCCGCGTGACGTCAAATTGGATCCAGCCAATTGGGAAGCGTTTGCGATTGCATCATTTGTTGACGACTTTTTTCGACTTTTATTTCCTTAATATCTTAGTAAATAAATTTTTTAGATAAATTTCGATTGCAGATTTCAATTTTGCACAACATACACTGTAATAATAAACCACAAAATCGAAATTTTGAAAAATATGGAACTAGCTCATTACGACTAAGAGCAAATTCGCAAGTTTTTCCTTTAATTTGAACAAGTTATTATTATTATTATTGTAATCTGATTTTTTGCTGGCAGGAGTTCAGTAATAGAAAACAAAATATGCATTTGAATTAATTCTAAAACTATTAGTAGTTTTTTGGGAAATTTTTAAATGCTTGGTAACGGAATTACGCTTCAGAGCAAATTCGAGGGTTTTTCCTTTAATTTGAACAAGTTATTATTATTATTTTTACTATCTGATTTTTTGCTGGAATGAGTTCAGTAATAGAAAACAAAATATGCATTTGAAATAATTCTAAAACTATTAATAGTTTTTTGGGAAATTTTTAAATGCATGGTAACGGAATTACGACTAAGAGCAAATTCACAAGTTTTTCCTTTAATTTGAACAAGTTATTATTATTATTTTTGCTATCTGATTTTTTGCTGGCAGGAGTGCAGTAATAGAAAACAAAATATGCATTTGAAATAGTTCTAAAACTATTAATAGTTTTTTGGGAAATTTTTAAATGCATGTTAACGGAATTACGACAAAGAGCAAATCGCAAGTTTTTACTTTAATTTGAACAAGTTATTATTATTATTTTTACTATCTGATTTTGTGCAGGCATGAGTACAGTAACAGAAAATAAAATATACATTTGAAATAGTTCTAAAACTATTAATAGTTTTTTGGGAAATTTTTAAATGCATGGTAACGGAATTACGACTAAGAGCAAATTCGCAAGTTTTTCCTTTAATTTGAACAAGTTATTATTATTATTTTTGCTATCTGATTTTTTGCTGGCAGGAGTTCAGTAATAGAAAACAAAATATGCATTTGAAATAGTTCTAAAACTATTAATAATTTTTTGGGAAATTTTTAAATGCTTGGTAACGGAATTACGCTTCAGAGCAAATTCGAGGGTTTTTCCTTTAATTTGAACAAGTTGTTATTATTATTTTAACTATCTGATTTTGTGCTGGCAGGAGTACAGTAGTAGAAAATAAAATATGCATTTGAAATAATTCCAAAACTATTAATAGTTTTTTGGGGAAATTTTTAAATGCTTGGTAACGGAATTACGACTAAGAGCAAATCGCAAGTTTTTACTTTAATTTGAACAAGTTATTATTATTATTTTTAGAATCTGATTTTTTGCTGGCAGGAGTACAGTAATAGAAAACAAAATATGCATTTTAATAAATTTATGTGTTCTTTGTTTTCTTTTTCCACCTTGATGACTTATGTGTTACCTTAAGAAAATACTCTCTGTTCTAAGAAAAAAGTTTTTGGGGATCGGTTTCCGGCTAGAAAAACTTGAATTACTGATTTAACAAGAATTTTTTGTTATTTTGTGTAAAAGAAAATAAGATTCTTTTACTTAATATTAATATCATTATTCATTAAATTTAAAGTGTAAAGAATTAATGCATTAAGAGAGAAAACATTCTATCTTTTCAGAGAACTGTGAGGACGACATGATCCTGGAAGTGATCATCCTGGCCGGAACCTTCTGCGCAGAAGAGGTGTGTGCAACTACCCTCCTCGAGTCCGGAATAATCAAGCACGTCATAGAGCACCTCAACGGTGAGGATTTTTGCATTTCAAGTGTTTGTAAACAGGGTTCCCACTTGTCAGGGAATACCTGAGAAACCTGGAAAAGTCAGGGAAAATTCCAGGCTCATTTTGGCCTGAAACCTGGAAAATCATACAGAATACCTGGAAAATGAACAATTTTTAATGTTTGGGCTTTAGAAAGTAGGAAAAAATAGACCATTTATTGAAAATAGTATATGTTCATTAGAGCAAGAAATATCTGAAAAATGCCGTAAATAGCCTGGAAAAGTCAGGGAATTTTATTTCTGAAATTGTGTGGGAACCCTTTGTAAATTCTGTTTTAGCATTTAACATTTCAGAATACTGTAAAACACATGGATTTGTTCATGTTTTCAAGGTTTTACGTTTCCCCTAGTTAAGATTAGTTTATATTTAATTTTACATAATAACTGAAAAATCAATCCAATTTGAAAAGGGTTTTAAATTTTCTTGGTTATCTTTAGAAGAATTTCTGGTAATTTTTTTTTTAGAATAATTTATAACAGCTCTCTTTTACTGCAGGTAATGTTTTTTCTTTTTGTATTCATGTTCTTTGTCTGTAAAATATGAAAAAAAAAATTAATCAATTATCTATTGAAAACTTTGAAGTATGAATTTTTTTTTAAAAGGGACTTTGTGTAATCCTTTTTTCACCTGAACGGTGAGGATTTATTTTCGTATTTCAAGTGTTTGGGAATTCTTTTTTAAGCTTTTACCTTTCAGAATACTGTGAAACACATGGACTATTTGTTCATGTTTTGGTGCTATTAAAGAACCGGGTGCCACTCTTCTTGGCTATTGTTGGCATTATAATCCACTATCCAGTATAACAAACAAAACAAAAAAAAAACAAGTGGCCCCCGGTTGTATAATGAAACCCATGTTTTTATTAAGGTTTTACGGTTCCCCTAGTTAAGATTAGACTGAAAAAAATCAATCCAACTTAGAAGGGTTTTAAATTTTCTTGGCTATCATTACAAGAATTACAAAAGATTTACAAAAGTGATCACATTAAGCAGAGTTGACTGCATTTGTAATTTATTTAATGGTCAAGAGGATATTGTATATTATTTTCTGTGTATAAAATCTAAAATTCTTGCCCTGTTTTTAGTTTTCCCACTGCATTACGTGTCATTGAAAGTGATGTTTTTTCACTCCACAGCTAAGCAGGAAGATGACGAGATAGTGTTGCACATTGTGTACTTGTTTTTCCAGTTGACATAAGTCTTTAATGTAGTGTTATCTCTTACATTTCTTTAAGAATGTAAAAGTTGCTATATACGCACTGGCTAATTGTTTTAGATACTTCAATTAGGACCACATAGTAGTGATTTCAATGCAAATACTTGAGTTTGCGCATTGTTATCAATCAGATATTGGGATCATTCTACTCTTGGACAAATGAAGGGGTTATGTAACATTTGGGACAGATTCCGTAATCGAGGTTTTCGCTAAAAGTCGCCAAATTTGGGTGATAACCTTTTCAATGTGAAAATGGCTTCTACCAGCACAACAGGGATTTAGATGTAGGTAAGTAGCTTGGCAAGATCCGATCTTGCCAAATTTGGCGAAAACATTGATTATTGAATCTGTCTGATGTAACATAGTCCCTTCATCCTCCAAACCCTTCAAATGTGATCACATTAAGTGGAGTTGACTGCATTTGCAATTTATTTAATATCAACTAATATTTTCTGTGTATGAAATCTAAAATTATTTGCCCTGTTTGTTTTTAATTTCCCACTGCATTATTAAAAGTGATGTTTTTTTCACTCCACAGCTAAGCAGGAAGATGATGAGATTGTGCTCCACATTGTGTATTTGTTTTTCCAGCTGATCTACCACCAGGTCACCAGGGAAATCATTATCAAGGAAACTCGTATCCTTTTTTTTGTTTTGTCTTCCCTGTTCAGAATAATTACCCTTTATTTTTATTGCTCATTAAAGATGTACTCTATTTTACTATTTGTAGCAGCAAAATGCCCTAATTACAGGGGCGGGTCCAGGGGGGGGGCCCTGGGGGCCATGCCCCCCCCCCCCCCGAGAAACCCTAACAAATAGCTTAAAAAACACTTTCTTAATGTTAAGATTCAAAAAATTTTCTGGGGGAGAACCCCCAAACCCCCCTTTAATATTTTGACATCCATAGGCGCCAACTTTTATAAAATATTGGGGGGGGAGGGCCAGTACAAGACATTAAAAAACATAAAATTAAAAGAAACAACCATTAAGTTTACATTATAAATTTTGTATCAGATGTATAGATTAAATTTCGTTACATGTCCCTTTAAATATCGCCAAGGTGTAATATTTTGAGGTGCATTTAATGTAAAAGTTTTGTGTAATTATTGCTAGCTCGAAATAAGATGGGGGTCTGGGGGATCTCTACCAGAAAAATTTTAGAAATTTCTCTGTTAAAAGTAGCATTTCAGCTTAATTCGAAAGTTTGGGGTCTCTCCCCAAGAAAATTTTTAAAATTTGACCCTTAAAAGAAATTTTTAACACATTCTGAGACCTTTTGTGGGTTACCCTCTCCTCAAATAACCGCTCTTGAAGGGGATTCCAAACCAGAAAATATCCAAACATCACAAAATATTGGGGGGGGGGGCTTAGCCCCCATTCAGCTAACATTGGATGGGGCTCAAGCCCTCTCAAACCGGTAATACTATAGTTTAAATACGCGTATTTGCAAAAATTTTCAGGAGAGGACCCCCGGCCCTTTTCAAAATTGGGCATCTATTTATAATTTCATCCTTGAAAATTCTGTGGTTTACATGCTTTTAAAATGAGCTGAAACTTTATTTTTAGAGGCAAATTTTCAAAAATTTTCTGAGGCACTGAAAATTTCGAATGTAATACCCTCCGACTTTGACATGGCCCTCCCCCCGAAAATCTGGTCTGGAACCGCCCTTGCCTAATTAATTTACAAAACTTTACTTTACTGTTTAATACAAGCTGACTTCCTTTAATCTCAAAAAAACTTACAATTCTAGAACATGAATAATAATTAACTATTGACAATTTTAAAATAATCTAAAAAACAAACAAATATCTAAAAAAAAAAAAAATTAAAATAATGCCTTATCATAAAGTTGGTTTGTAAAAAGAAGTTAAGTTATTTTTAGGGAAGTTGGTTATTAGTTTTTAAAAATTAAACAATTGTTCTTTCAAGAAAGTTGGTCTATTACCTAACACTATTACTTGAGTGCATGGGTGCCACTCTTCCGTCCCCAGGACGGAATGGACTAGTTCCACATTTTATTTTTATTTTTTTATTCTATTCAGCTTTTCGAGAAACCCCTAGCACCGAGATATTTTTTCATTCTGATAATTATTTATTTTTTTATTGCAACTCAAAGTTCGCGATCTGAAAAGCGCGCGAAAAACGGCGCTTCAGCTTCGTGACGTCACTCGGCCCAAACTCGGTCTACTACAACTTGCAGACGTCATTTGCAAAACGACGCCATGATTTATCGATTTTTTGCCAAGTTAACACCACTGGTTAACACTGAATAAGGAACATTCGTGTTTTTGTTATTAACATTAATGTTACGATATGAAAACAAACGCTTTGATATTAATTTTTAATGGCTATCTCTATTCAAATCACAGTTTAATAAGTAGAAATCTGAAATAAGCATAAAGCATCAAAAATGTCTTTTAATTTAACAAAATTGATACAACAATAAACAAAAACGTGATGCCAGCTGTGAAAAATGTAAAACTACATACCAAAAGAATTTTATGTAGTTAAATATAAATTATTTACTGTTGGAAGAATTCGAATATTCAACGATTTGTTTTGATTTATAATTGATTTTACGTTTTTATTTTACTAGTGATTTTAGGTTCGTGAAGTCACTCGGCCCCGATGGGTTCACAACCATTTCACAACTCGGGCGATTGCATCATTTGTTGACGACTTTTATTTCCTTAATATCTAAGTAAATAAATTTTTTAGATAAATTTCGATTGTAGATTTAAATTTGACACCACATATGCTGTAATAATAAACCACAAAATCGAAAGTTTGAAAAATATGGAACTACCTCATTCCGTCTTTTTAAAATTTCACTGAACGGAATTCAGTCTCAGGCATATTATGAAATGCAAAATTAGTACTAAATTCCAATACCTACATTGCACATTTGGTTCAATTCCGTTAAAATTCCTGCTAAATATTACCAATCTTTTGAGAATGCCATACATTCAAATATCAACATTTTTTTTTTACTGAAAATATGAATAGTTTTTGATCCAACTAAACATTTTAATCTGAGTCTAAAATTGTTTTAGCAATATATTACTACTTTTTTGGTATCCAAAAGAGCATAGCTGAATTTAGCGGGAACATTAACGAAATTGAACTGCACATTTTGACCACAAGTAACATGGTTTTACTCACACACAGGATTGTTCATGATATTTTATGAATTTTCATGCAATTAAAAATAATTGCTAGACTTTATGAAAATGATTAATACAATAGTTTAAAGTTCCGTCTTGCAAATTTTGAAAAGTGGCACCCATGCTTGAGTGCAATGTAAGAAGAGATGAAAGGTACTGAGGAAGAGGATTGCAATTTGGCATGCAGTTGTAGTATGTATCGTAGTTGTTTAATCAGGTAGTTAAAAATACTTTCTTTTGATAAAGTAGACTTGAGTGTTTATTTTGTGTGAAATTGCAATGAAAACTGTAATAAGTTGTTTATATAAAAAGCATTTCTCCTTGATGTACCGCTTAGAAATCCCTGGATACCTTCTGGACCTGATGCACGACAAAAACACGGAGATACGAAAACTCTGCGACAGGAGCTTGGAAATCATATCGGTACTCTTTTCGTTCTTTCTACTACTGCTCTGATAACACTAGGGGGGCAAACAAGTTTCTTTGATTTTTTTGTTTAACATTAGTCTTTATTTAGCTAAAAAAGGCAAAAACTACTTAATAACACTGAAAAACTTGTAGATTTTCAAACTTTTTCTTTTTTGAGGCCTGAAAAAGGGCTATTTTCACTCACTTATATCTCTGCGAATATTTGAGATATTTTCATGAAATTTTTTCAGTGTGTTTTTTGTTATATTGGCAACAATTTTCTAATTGAAATTTTTGCTCTATCTCTTTTAGTTTTCGATTTGCAATGGCTAACTTCCAAAGTCCGCCACTGAGGATAGGACTGCAAAGTCACTTTACTATACCGTTACCTTAACCGCATAGCTCTAGCTTGCTCCGTTAGCTATTTATTTCAGGGTAAAGGGTGTATGGTAGAAGTCTCGTTCTATAAATACCTGGAGTGAAAATTGTAATTAATTGTTGAGGTTGAAGACATAATAATAAACAGTTGTGTGAAAATATATCTGGAAGTAGGGGTACTAAAGAGAATAAGTTTTGTTCCTCGTTAATGACTTTTTTTGCCTTTCAATCCATGCTTTGATTTTTTTTCCTTACAAAAGAGTGGGGGAACTATGTAGAAAGTATTTGAAGTGTACTTAGTTTTATTCTTCCCACTTGTGTTAACTTTTGTGAAATCTCTTGTGTAAGGAGTACAACGAGGAGTTGGCCATTTAACATAAGACGAGTTAAAAATTTAGCTTAAGTTTAAGGACGTTTGGAAGTTGAGGTACTGAAGAGAACAAGTTTTGTTGCTCGTTAATGACTTTTTTTGCCTTTCAATTCATGCTTTAATTTTTTTTCCTTACAAAAGAGTGGGGGAACTATGTAGAAAGTATTTGAAGTGTACTTAGTTTTATTCTTCCCACTTGTGTTAACTTTTGTGAAATCTCTTGTGTAAGGAGTACAACGAGGAGTTGGCCATTTAACATAAGACGAGTTAAAAATTTAGCTTAAGTTTAAGGAGGTTTGGAAGTAGAGGTACTGAAGAGAACAAGTTTTGTTGCTCGTTAATGACTTTTTTTGCCTTTCAATCCATGCTTTGATTTTTTTTCCTTACAAAAGAGTGGGGGAACTATGTAGAAAGTATTTGAAGTGTACTTAGTTTTATTCTTCCCACTTGTGTTAACTTTTGTGAAATCTCTTGTGTAAGGAGTACAACGAGGAGTTGGCCATTTAACATAAGACGAGTTAAAAATTTAGCTTAAGTTTAAGGAGGTTTGGAAGTAGAGGTACTGAAGAGAACAAGTTTTGTTGCTCGTTAATGACTTTTTTTGCCTTTCAATCCATGCTTTGATTTTTTTTCCTTACAAAAGAGTGGGGGAACTATGTAGAAAGTATTTGAAGTGTACTTAGTTTTATTCTTCCCACTTGTGTTAACTTTTGTGAAATCTCTTGTGTAAGGAGTACAACGAGGAGTTGGCCATTTAACATAAGACGAGTTAAAAATTTAGCTTAAGTTTAAAGACGTTTGGAAGTAGAGGTACTGAAGAGAACAAGTTTTGTTGCTTGTAAATGGCTTTTTTTGCCTTTCTATGTTAATCCATGCAAAACTTAAAATGAGCCTTGATTTTTTTTTTTTTTCCCTCACAAAAAAGTGGGGACAGTAGCGGCTCATGGGTAGTTCAAGTGGGGGTTCGCAATTAAATTTTGAAATTCCAATTAAGTAAAATTATCACAATTAGAACAGAAGAGGGGGTGGAAGCTCATCCTGAATAAGCTGCAATTTGGAATAAATCTTTATTATTAGCTTTTGATTTATGTTATTATTGATTTATTTCGTTTTTATTGGGGGTCCCCTTGCTCATGTGCTCCTATGGACGAGCCGCCGCTGGTCTTTGAAGTGTACTTAGTTTTATTCTTCCTAACTAAAGTTTTCCTCTCCTCTCAGGAGTACAACGAGGAGTGGGCCAAGAAGATCCAGCTGGAGAAGTTCCGCTGGCACAACTGCCAGTGGCTGGAGATGATCGAGTCTCAGCAGCTGGACGACACGGATTTCTACGGGGAGGACTCCTACACCCCTCGCATACAAGACTTCCTCAACCCCTCGGACCTCCTATACGGGAGCGGTAATAATGAACGGCTTCTTTGGTTTTTTAATCTTGATGTGTTTAGTATAGATTAAATCCTCATTGTAATACATCTTTTCAAACTGTTGCTGTTAAAAATGTATGTGTTTATTAGATTTATGCTACCTATTGAGTTAGGCAGAACATGGTAGGCACCCATGTTGACTTATTAGTGTTAAAAAATGCTGTGGGTATCTTGAGTTTTAAAATCTTCCATTTTTTTTATTATCTCAATGTTGGCCGGTATGCTAACCACTTGAAATTCTTAAAACACTTGTGCACAGAGGGCTCATAGTACACAAATACAAGAGTTGCTGTTGTGACTCCCGTATTTATCCTAACCTACGCAGAGTTAAAACAGCAGCCAAAATCATCTTCAGTAAATTTGAATTGAAAGGGGAGATATTTGGTTCTTGCACCAACTGCCTGAATTGTTTCTTTAATTTTTTTAAAATTCCTGCATCACCTAATTAAAAAGTTATATCTTCTGCCTTGATTTAGCAATGTAGGATTTTCTTTACTAAAATTATCTCTTTGAGTTTTCCTAGCTCCTAAGGGAGGTTGGAACCCAGGGGCTCAAATTATATAAGGGCAGAGGCGACCAAGTGTTTACTGTTTTAAGGTTGAATTTCCAGACCACCCCTTCGATACTAGAAACTCTATTATTGACAACTAACTTAACTACCAAACAGGGCCGTATCCAAGGGGGGTTAGGGGTTCAACCCCCCCTACCCGAAATTTTGACATCAGTTTTTATACAGCTTCTTTTCTTAAAAATTATGTCTCACAAGGAGCGATCCTCTTCGGGTATAACCCAAAGGGTCTCAAAATGAGTCAAAACCCTACTTTTAAGGGTAAAATTTCCAAAAACTTTCTGGGGGAGGTTCCCCCAAACCCCCTTGTAATTTTGAAATCTATTGAGTAAGGTTTTTCCTTCAAACTTGTGTGATTTACAAAGAGTGGTCCTCTTTGGGGTAACCTAAAGTGTCTCAAACTCAGTTAAAATGCCACTTTTGGGGCAAAATTCAAAAAAATTTTCTGCCAAGTTTCAACCCTAAGTCCGTTTTCGAGGTCTTGCCGTCCCCTTGTCAGTTGCTCTCCAAACTTGGTCTTGGTTGCTTGCAGGGTTGGAAAAAAATAGGGGTTTTTTTTTTCAAAAAAAAAAAACCTAAAAAACCCGGGTTTTTTTTGGTTTAAACTGGGTTTTTTCTACTGAAATTCTTCCCTAACACATAAATACAAATATTTCTGATTGTTTTCATTTATGAATGCATTGAATAAATAGTTCATCAATTCAGCTATTAACTAAGTGACTTAATTAATTAATTAAAATTAATTTTATTTAATTAAAAAAAGTTAAAATTATACATAACCATAAAAAACCAAGGGAGTCTGTTTAGAGCATTAAAAAACCATCTGGTTTTTATAATGCATATTATATTTAAAAATCCAGTGCTTATTTGATTAAAAAAACCAATTGGTTTTTATTATGCATTCAAATATCCAGTTCTTAATGAATTAAAAAAAAACAAATAGTTTTTTTTATAAATAAAACCGTGGGAGTCTTTTTAGAGCATTTAAAACCAACTGGTTTTTATAATGCACATTTAAAAATCCAATGGATTAAAAAAAAACAATTTGGTTTTTATGATACATTCAAATATCTAGCCTAGTTCTAAATGAATTTAAAAAAAAAAACAAATTGTTTTTTTATAAAAAAAAACCAAGGGAGTCTTTTTAAAGCATTAAAAAACCAAGTGGTTCTTTATAATGCAAATTTAAAAATCCGGTGATTAGTTGATTAAAAAAAAAAAACAATTGATTTTATTATGCATTCAAGTATCTAGTTCTTAATGAATTAAAAAAAAAACAAGTTTCAAAACCAAACCACTCCAGGTTTTTTATAAAAACACCAGGAGTCTTTCTAAGAAAATTTCAATTGGCTAATTGTTTTCAAAAAATTGCATAGCTTTACAGCATTAATGTCAGAAGCATTCAACATATTTTGTTCAAAAGACAATATTTGAATGAATAAATGACTTTAAACCCAAAAGTTTAGCTAAGTTTTTTTTTGTGAAAAAAAAAACCATTTGGTTTAAACCAAATGGTTTAAACCGTGCCAACCCTGGTTGCTTGCTTGATGTTAGGAGATAAAACATCTTTAAGATATTAACCCAACTACATGTATTGTATACTAAGAACAATATGATAAACAGTAAATTTATCCCATGTAATGAATGTGAAGTAAACTTTGTGTTGTGTTTCAGGGGCCTACGAGAGTTTGTTGAGCGACGAGAGCCTCTCTCCCGATGTCCTAGATGACATGCCTTCGACACGATCCGTCGAGAGCTCCTCCGGAAGACCCAAGTCACGCTACAAGAACAGGTACTCTATCCCTCCCTAACTACACTATCTCTCATTTATATCTGTATATTACAGGCAATGGGATAAATCCTGGCATTAATAATGCCCATGTATTTCAGGCCAATACTCAAATTTTCAAATCAAATCAAAGTTTATTCCCAACAATATACAATGCAATGCATACAATAATATGAACAATTTAAGAAGGGAAACAAATTACAAGGGGGGGAAACACAAAAAGCAAAAGGACAAAAAAACATTGATATGTTATTAAATCCCAAAGGATCTAAAAGCCCTTCCATGAGTTGACAGAATTCTCTATCCTATTCCCTTATTCTTCTTCTTCTTCTTCTTATTATTATTATTATTATCTTTGTCAGGGGCATATATATGATACATAAGGGGATCACTTATCAAGCCTTCCAAATTACTTAAGTATTCAAGCTCAAAATCGCTTAAATTCTACTTCCTAAAAAAGTTTACATTAAGAGATTCACATTTCACTTATGGGAATTCTTCTTAGAAATTCAGAAATACTTCTTAAATTAAGTATTTCACTGATGGCGTTTCTCTATCCTACTCCCTAAATACTTCTAAAGTAGAAAAATGCCATGACTTGCTAGTTTTTTTTACTGAAAAATCTTAAAAATTGAACTGGATCAGTCAGGGAATTTTATTTCTGAAATTGAGTGGGAACCCTGATATATAAGATACATAAGGGGATCTCTTATTGATAAAGGGCCTTAATCTCTTTCTGCCCAGAACACTCAGATTTGATAAGTTTTGTTTGAGTGTATTTGCTTTTCTCGTTTAACACTCAAATGTTCTCCCTAAGTACTTCTAAAGTAGATCTGCGTTTGGGATCTAACTCATTCTCTCTTAACTAGGGGTTAATTCAGTTAACTCAAAATATTTTAGGACCCTAATAAGTTCTTAGTTAACATAACAGTTAAACAGAAAAACACTTAGCTTACTTAGTTAACAGAAAACATAACATGCATTCTCCATAGGGCACATCATTTTTTTATTTTGGGTCGGATTCCAACACTTAACCTTGATTAACCAAAACAAAATTTTTTCTTTTTGCTTTGAGTTTTTCATAGCTCCACACATCAGTTGGAACTTGTTTTTGATAGAGTAAAAATTATGAATTCCTCTCAAAACTTCCATATGAAATCACTTAAATCAAGTATCCGGTTATCTTAGATTTCTTTAGTGAAATGAATGTTCTGTGATTTTCGAGATCATAGTTTTCCACCACCTTTTTTGTACACTTAAAAATTTGCTTCAAATGAGTAACACATTTTTTCTTTGTGCTTTGAGTTTTTCATAGACTTTTCTTAAGACAAATCTTAAACTTTTTCAGGTTCAATTCCGTTAGAGTCCCCACTAAATATCGCCAGATTCTTTTAGACAACAAGAAGTAGAAACATTCATAAATAATTTCAAACTTCTGAATTAAAATGTTTAATTAGATCAATAACTACTCAGTTTAGTAATAAAAGTCAGAAAATTTTGCTGATATTTGGATTTATTTAGCGATTTGGATATTGGCGATATTTAGCGGGGACTCTAACGAAATTGTACCCTTTTTCATTGCTAAACTTCATAGCTCCATAGCTTACATCTCTATCCCAAACAGTTGGAACTTGTTTTTGATAGCGTGAAAAAATTCTATCAAAACTTCCATATGAAGTCGCTTAAATCAAGTATCCAGTTGGAATGATAAGGCACCTTAATCTCTATTCGCCTGATCTCTGCTTCATCAACACCTGTCGTTTCCCCCTTTAAACTTGACTTTCTCCTAGGGTTGAACTCGGATTGAGTTGATAAGGATCGTTTGAGGTGTTTTTGTACTGTGCAATTCTTTGGTAACGGAATCACAATTCAGAGCAAATTCACAAGTTCTCACTTTAATTTCACTAAGTCATTGTTATTGTTTTTCTAATCTGATTTTTTGCATGTATGAGTACAGTAGTAGAAAACAAAATATGCATTTGAAATAATTCTAAAGCAATTAATAATTTCTTGAAAAATTTTTAAATGCTTGGTAACGGAATTACATAAAAAAAGACATGGTTAAAAGTGATGTTTAGTCAAGTTCGAATTCCTGTGAATCTATCTAAGTTTTTTTTTTGTTGTTGAGTGTTGTATTACACTGTTTTTGTACTGCATTTCATTGATTCAACTTTTTTAAAATGATAAAGCAAGGGGACACAGAGGGACTTCAGTACAAATACTAATAGAATGAGTGGATTCAAATTGAATAAAGAAAATACCCACATTATATTTTTATTTATCCTATTAACTTTAAATCAATTGTTTGGCAATATCTTTGTGTTGATCATACTTGATCTTTGTTTCTACCCAAGTTGAATAATTTTGTCAACTGTTTACTTTTCTTCTACAACATAAATACAATATTGGGAATCTCCTCTCAAAATAGTGGACTTACAAAGTATCCCCAAAACTTACATTGCATTCCACTACTAGCTCCAAAACTTTTGTGTTTCACTATTGAAAATCCTGTTTGTTTTACTAAAACAAAACTCATTTGTTATGACAACTAGAGTTCTTAAGCTGACCTTCGAAACGTTTAATTTTTTAAATCTGAACAATCACTATTGAGTTCATAAATTACCAGAAAGAGATCTTTTTTGGCTGTTGCTTCTTGAAAATGACTTGTAAATATGGTTTGGCTCTTCATCTTACATCTTAAAAGTGTTGTGCCAACTGTAGTCTTGTAAATGTCCCTACATGTACAAATCCTAGTCTGAAGCCAAACTCGGAGGCAAATTTCAACAGGGAAACGTTGGAGTGAGAATTCAAATTTGATACTATTTACAAAAACATCCCATTTACAGCACGTACACCAAAAAACACAATTTCATCTCATCAATTCTTCTAATCTAATTCTCCATCTTTTTCCAATTCGAATACTACTACAATACTCTCCCACTAAAAATAATCACAACATCATCAAAACAACCATCTAATCTAAATTCTAAACTAATGCTAATTTTCTTTATAACATCAAAAACAACAATATCTAATATCAACTATCCATTCTAATCATTCTTTTAACTGATGCCAACTCAAAATTAAGTTACTTTTTACCCTTTGAACACTAGTCTTTAAACTAATAAATCGTTAACTTGTAACACTAGTCTCACTGCTAGTCTCTACAAATAAATACTAAATTTTTTCGTCGAGTTGATTCAAGTGTTGAGAAATAAACTACCCCTTGTTTTTTTTTATATTTCAAAGTTATTTGTTTAACCTGTGTCTTCTGATATCCTAATCTCCTTTTGTGCTGTGATCAGACATGATCTCTTTCTCATGACACCTGTTCTTTCTCACGAACACTTGAGCCGTGTTAACGCATCATCCCGAGATAAACAACTTTATTTTAACATTACTTCCATCCAGTGTTATTCCTAGGATTTTTTTGGTGGAGTAAAAAACTCCCTGACTTTTTTTAGGAGGAGTGAAATACGGAAATAGCATAAACTACACATATACAGAGACAAAATTTCTCTAAACCTTTGTGAAAAATTCAAAGAGTGAAAATACCCTTGTCTAGTTTTTTAAAGAGTAATTCTGATACTCTCTCAGAGGAGTTAAAAGTATCTCTGCTTCCATCACATGGATACTAAGTTGATATGGTACTTTGGGATTATCCAGGTGCAAATCTTTCCAATTTGACTATACTGGCAATGTTTTATTACTTACACATCAAAATGTAACAAAAATGAAATGAAACACTGCCAGTTAGTTGAGATATTTTATTGGTGTTTTTTTTTTTTTTTTCTTTATTCAATTATTTTGGCTGATTCAGCATAAAATTCTTGACGCTTGCTCCCTGATAATCCTAAAGTACCGTTAATGCAATTCTTTAGTTTTACATGTCTATCCACAAACTTTCTATTTGTAAACTTTACTCAAGAACACCTGGATTCGCCCTTGAATCTATAACCATGAAAAGTTCTATTTAAAAATGTGATTGTTGAATGTTCAATACAAGAAATAACTATTTTAATTACCTACCTGTTTAAGATGATCACAACTATACAATACTAATACAGTAGACTCCACTTAATGTGATCACATTAATCCAAGATCAGAATGATACCATTATCCGATTGATAATAATAAGCTGTTCTATAATAAACAGTGTAACTCAAGTGTTTACATTAAAATCACAACTATGTAGTCCTAATTGAAATAGTATTTAAAACTATTTTCTAGTATGTATTTTGCAAACATTCTTAAAGAAAAATATGAGACTAAAACATATAACACTACTAAATTAATGGTTCATTTTCTATGTTTATGTATTAAAATTGTTTTTCATACAGGTAATAAGGGAGTTTTTTTTTAGGGATTTCACCAAATTTTGATTACATAAAATGATACATTAGTTTAAGTAGGAGTGATTGGGACCAGTCAATTTCGATAACATTATCAGACTGATAGCATTAACAGTGATCACATTAGGCGGAGTCAACTGTATCTATTAGTGTTAGTGTATTGTCATGCTTTTTCCAATATAATATTATAGTAATATGTTTAGTCTCATGTTTTTTCTCTCTTGAAATTTCAGGCTAGGAGCCTCGGAGTAGTAGAAGAATGCCTTTCATCACCTCTCTTTGCACGATATCAACGAAGTCTGGTTTCGCAACGCTCTTCTTCTAGAGACTTTTTTACTAGTAACGAACTTTTCTACGTTGATTCATTTATTTATTTACGCGGCTTTTTTTGGCAGCAGTTGTACCTATATGTTAAATTATTTTTATTTATGAATGTGCAATAAATACTGTTGGTTGCTTTTAACCCTCTTCCATACTAGTTCTTCCACATTTTTAACACTGCTCGATTTTTTTTTCTCAACTTTTCCTCCGAGAGGCAGTTTGAAATCGCCACTTTAATATGTTTTCCAACTACTCAAACATTAATTAGTATTAACAACATCATTTATGAAGAATCCGGTCTCACCATCAGTTCTAAGTGTGATTACATAGTAGCTAAAACATGCTGAATGAAGATTTTTGCCGCCAAAAGTTTATGATGGCTTACATATTAGTGATCTCAAAATTTTATTTACTACCATTGCAAACCCATACCCATTTTACCATGAACATTACAAGACAAGATACTTTTGTGTATAAAAGTATTTACTTGTTTTATGTTAAGATGTTTTTTTGGGAACTCAGAAATTCTTTTATTTCTTCAAGAGGTTAGAAGAGTAATATTTCTGTTTTGCAGCCAAAAGAGCTTTATAACAGCCTCTTTCTACTTTTTATTGTAATGCTGCATTGTTACTAAGTTAACAATTTAAACAAAATGATACCAGGGGGTGTAAAATATGGTTTGTGGGGAGATTTTTGTCCAAGTTAAATGAAGAAAAACTACGAACCCAGTTGTTATTAGTGAGAAAAATTTATTATTATTCAGATTCTGTGAACACTAGAGATGTAGTGTTAAACTGTTCTGAAAATAATGTTTCCTTGGTTAGAGGAAAAGCAACACATCCATGAGAGAATTGACAATTTACACTAAAACCCTGTTTAATCACATTACTTTGATTATAAAATTTAACAAAGTTTTATAACCATGGCAAAAAATTTGGTAGTCTCTTCTTCATAAGCTTTTAGTTACAAGGATATTAGGATAGTGTCGAGATTGGCTCAGCACTGCTGTCTCATCTGGCCTTGGCCAGTTATCTACTCTTCAAACAAAACAATAAATGGCTCCATAAAATGAACCCCAGAGGGTGTCCACCCACTCCTTCTATGCTAGACAGCAACTTAAGTTGACGTCACTAACAACCCATCGCGGTGTCTGAATTTCATTGAGTGAAAAACATGATTATTTTGTTAAACCCATGTATTTATAGTGCTTTTCAACCACTATATTTGCATACTCCTCCTAGCAACCCACCAGTTTACCGATTTCTCCTTCCGCACTTGTGACGTACTGGGTTCAAGAAACGTTGCTGTCGAGGATTGGGTCATTTGTGGTTTTGTCTATGCTGCTCCAATCTTGACACTACCCTTAGGACCTATTCAAAAATTTCAGAAATTCTTGTACTGCAGGTGTTTTGCACACTTTCCCCCTCACAGTCTTTCCAATTCAAGAGAAGTTAATTATCCTTCTGGACAGTCGAGTAAACAATCCCTCTTTTAACTCTCTCAACCCCCCCCTTCTTGAATTCACAACTGTTGTGACAGGGGCTGCAAAGGGTGTGCTAGACACCTGTTTTGGATCCAGTTTCTTGTTTGCGAGAATCTCTGAAATCTATGAATGGTCCTTCCTAAAGTTAGTTAGGAGAAAAAAGTTTAGGAGCCTTCTAAAGTTTTTGGCAATCTATTGTGTGAAGTGCACCAACGGATCATTATACTCCTGCTCTGGAGGAAACAATATAGTAGGGGAGCCCAGAGTGTTTTCGGGTAGTAACTCGAGCGCGTCAGATAATCATAGGGGAGATAGATACCTTGCATGCTTTTGAGTAACTCCACCAAATATAAGCTCTCTATGTAGGGGGCTTTGTCTAGAACATCCCGTCAGATTTGTAAAAAAAAATTACTTAAATGGACATACTCGAGCGCGTCAGATAAAGATAAGGTAGGTTAGTTACCAGCTAAAAAGTGTACATTTTCTAAAATCTGCCGATTTGAGCGGTGGGTAAGGGAGCGGGAGGGTTGCAAAGTAAAGCCAAGACCGGTAACACGCTATCGCTCTTTTTGAGAAAAAAGTATGAAACAATGTTTATAGACTATAGTAGCCAGGAAACTAGGCTCAACTAGTTGTAAACTGTCTTGGTAGCCAATCTGACGCACTCGAGTATGTCCATGTAACTAGTTTTCTTTCAAATTTTGACGGGCTGTTCTAAACAAACCCACCAACATAGAGAGCTTATATTTGGTGGAGTTACTCAAACGCATTGCAAGGTATCCCCTATGATTGTCTGACGCGCTTGAGTAAATCCACATTTAGCATCATGGGCTCCCCTACTAATGTATCCACAGAAGGCTGCTGTTGCGTATAAATAAGAGTGCTTTATTGGAAGAGTGTTAAATACAAGGGGGTGTGTGCTTGGAGTTGAGATGTCTGAGCAGGGCGATCTTTCTCTGGAAGCTCTAGCGGTCCTGATAGGAGATCTGACCCAGTGGTACCAAAGGAGGATCTTGAGTGATACTTTTTTAGAAAATCCCCAACATTTTGACATTTTTCTCAAAAGGTGGTGGTCTGGAAAAGTGTTACCCACCCATGTCTCTTGATAATTTGACTGGAGGGAACATTACTTGGATCTATCTACCCACAGGTATACCTTGCCCCTTCTAGGGGTCGTTTTTGGCTTTGTTCAAAGGGTAGATAACTGGCCATCATGAGATACCAGTGCTGAGCCAATCTTGACATTACTCTTAAGAGCTCTCTAAGGGCCATATTCTGAAAGACAAACATGTAGAAGAAACTAGAACGGTTTGGAAATGGTGAAAAACCTCTCTTACAAGCGCTTTTCCGCCATATTGTTCCGAGATTCGAATTGCTTTTACACTTTTATGGTCTGTTAAATAGTTCTAAAAAATCTAGAACAGCTGCTTTTTACCAAAAAAAAGTCCTCAGACATTAATGTATTACAAAATTAATGAACGTCTAGTGTTCGCATGTGAGTGTATAATTGCGTACGGGAGCTGTAGAGTTACCTGTAGAGTCTCAGATCACTCGTTTCTGTATAGACTTCATCTCGTTTCTTCTATGTGTTTGAGTTTCTGAATTTGGCTCAACTTCGAATTAAGGGCCGTATTCAGAAACTTTAAACACGAGTATGAACTGATACAAGACCGATCTATCGAAGCGATCAATTTCAAACGAGTACTCCAGCTCACTCATCTCCTCTTAAGAAAAGAAATTCGCGTCATCGTTGGGAGGTTTGTTTACTTCCATTTGGATATTGCCACTTTACTCTTCTTTTCAGTCTGCTGAATTACTCGTTTTTTAGGAGACGAGTGAGCTGGAGTACTCGTTTGAAATTGATCGCTTCGATAGATCGGTCTCGTATCAGTTCATACTCGTGTTAAAAGTTTCTGAATACGGACCAAGTTTTTTTTGCAGTCTGTCGTGTGAAGTGAACCAACTGATCTCTGTCTATCGATCCAATAGCTTTTGCATATAAATAACCTTATTTTAACCTGATCTGGAGGGAACCATAGATCCACAGAAGGCTACTTTTGCATATATAAATAAGTGCTTTATTGTGTGGAGGGTGTTATAATGTACAGGAGGAAGGGGAGGGTGTATGCTTTGAGTTGAGGTGTCTCAGGAGGTCTATCTTCCTCTGGAAGCTCCTGGGGCAGAGGGTGCAAGAGAAGGGCTTGAATCCCGTGTGCTTGCGGCTGTGGGTGATGAGGTTGGAGGACTGGCTGAAGGCTTTTCCGCACACAGCGCACTTATGAGGCTTCTCGCCTGTTGGAATAAGGGGAAGGTAAAGAATACCCTAATTCTTTTAATAAGGTAAATAAATGTAGTTAGCAAGTGAATGAACTGTATTTGGTTTTTTGATTGTTGGACCAACCAGTTGAAGAAATCTAGTAATGGAGTTTTGCATCTCTCATTTATCAAAATGTTCTATTTTAACTTATTGAAAATTCTCTCCTGAATCTGAAAGTACTATTTTCTTTTCTTAGAAAAATTTTGTTAGTTAATTATAAGATATTTCATTACAGAAAAGTTTATGTCAAAAGTGCCTCTCGTAAGTGTGGGAAACTTCAGGCTGTAAAAACAAAAACTAGAGCACTATGTATTTCAAAGCAATGTATTTTCGCATGACATCACAACTGTATCAGCTCAGACTGAAAAGATGTTTTTAATTGAGATTAATTTTTTTTAGAGATTTTAATTTTTAAAAGTATATATTAAAAAGTTTTCTGAAGGTTTTAAGCCATACTGAACGCATTAAGATTTTTTAAAAAATTGAGTATAATCAGGGCTTAAACTCTAACCAAAGAAGTACCGGAGCGCTACTATTTCAGCATTACAAATATTCACTGATTAATAAATAAATATTTACTGAAAACCAAGAAGTACCGGAGCTCCGCTCCGGTGCAATTTAAGCCCTGAGTATAATCCATAAAGTTTTTTCTATTGGTTTGTCCAACAATCCTATTTGTTACTGTTATTTTGATTGTTGGACCAGCCAATTGAAAAAAACCAAACATATATACCTTTATAACCTAGGTAATAAAGGTATAACAGTTAAAAGAAAATAACCGGTTGTGACGTCACCTGAAAACACTGTATATTCTAATTGTTGAGAAATGATTGTAAATCTTTACCTGTGTGTATGTAGGTGTGCTTTTTCATGTCCGATTTCTGGTGGAACCTCTTTCCGCAGTAGGCACAGGGGTAGGGCCTGATGTTGAGGTGTATCAGCAGGTGTGTGGAAAGGGTGGAGGAACGCTTGAAGGACTTTCCACACTGCTTGCAGGGGTAGGCTTTGCAGCGGTCCTATAATTCAAAAATAATTCTTTAACTAATTGTACTTGCTATCTCCAAAGGTTATATTATGGTATCCCCCACTTGAACATTTCCAGTTTTCATCTTAAAAATTACTTTTTTTAGGAAATTTTTGAATTTCAGCTTATTAAAAAGGGATTTTAAGCTACTTTTACGGGGGTTTTGAATAATTTTTTTGTTGCATTTAAATGACAATAAGCAATAGTTATTTTATAGTTGCAGGTGTAGGATCCTGCGGGTGAGAAAGGGTTGAATCGGCTTGTATTCCATAAGGGCTTACCCTATCTGTTGCGATACGGCAAGACTAATAGACAAAAAATTATATCCTTGAGTTATTGTGATTCCTCTATAGCAGGGGTCTCCAAACTACGGCCCGCGGATACCTTTCTATTATCTACGAAAAAAAACTATTGTACTCAAATAAAAGATCTAAGATGTTAAAAAAAATAATAAAATAAAGGATCCAAGATCCCCCGAAATTCGGACTAAGGGTACCAGAATGAGTAAAACTCAATAAATCACATTAATTTTCATATTAAGTTCAGCAAAATGAGAATCTTACCTAAAAATGTATTAAAAAGGTACATTAAACCCATTAAATATGCATAAGAGGAGCTTAGGGATAATTTTAGGTCTCCTCCCCGGTGCAAGAAACTTGCTTTGGGCCTGATAATTACATAATTTTCTTAGAGGATATTTGGACCCCTCCCGATATAAATTTTCTTCGAAAATAACTCGCGTATGTAGTCGGCCCCCATACTGCTGTTTGGTATTGTTAATGCGGCCCCCGGGTTGAAAAGTTGGGAGACTCTTGCTCTATTTATAGTCTAGCCAAGGGGTAGCCAACCGCCCCTATACTAGACAGCAACTTAAGTTGACCCTACGACGTCACTCACAAACTAAGTAGTTCCCATAGCGGTGTCTGAATTTTGAGTGAAATGAAGAACGTCAATTTAAAAATGATTATTTTGTTAAACCCATCTATATATAAAGCTTTTCAATCACGTACCGAAACTCCTCCTACAGGGTTCCCACGGTCCTTGAATTTTTTTATGCTAAAATTAGGTCCTTGAAAAACAGTTTATGTCCTTTAATTTTGAATCCACTCCAGCCGCCTTTCGCTAATTCATCTAAATTTCCTTCCCGCAGTTATTGCTCAGTTAATATACAGTTGGCGTTTTTTGAAACGCTCCGATCATGAAATTATGATAGTAACACCCTCTACATCGGTTCCACAAATGAACCAACAAGGTAGAACCAATTTCTGGTTGAGTGAGAAATGCAATTTTTAAATGTCTGCGAAAAAAGGTCCTTGGAAAAATTTTGTTGAGGGCTTTGAAAAGTCCTTGATTTTCAATGTTTTCAAAGAGTGGGAACCATGTCCTATCGGCTATCCGATCGATTTCTCCTTCCGCATTTGTGACGTACTGATAGGTTCAAGAAACGTTGCAATCTAGTATAGGAACTAAGGATGTCCCTCATGGACTCGCCAGCCAGTTTGGAGCAAAAGGACGCTCTGGTGGGGGAAGAGCTAAGTAGGAGTATGTGCTCCAAAGTTTCCTCCTCCCTGCCGCACATCTCACAAAGAGGGCTGACCGCCATGATCATATCATGAGTTTTGAGACTCATGAGAAGAGAAGCTAAAACAACTCATCGCAACTCACCGTCGTCGTCTGCTTGATGGGGTGTAGCGTGTTCCTCGTGTCCGTCAGCACCTCTCTCTTGCAGGGGGTGGGGGGAGTAGGGGGGCAGTGGTTGTTCTCTTTGGACATAGGGAGGCTGTCGAAAGCCGGCCGCCACAACCTTTGCACTGGGGGCTGCTGATGATGTACGAAGTAGCAGCACAGACGCAGAAAGTTCTGAAGGTTCTGCTCGGAGAGTAGCCCCGTTCGTGCCAGGGGTGACGGTGGAGGGGGCAGACCTAGGAGGAAGGAAATAGATGTTACGAGACGCTTTTAAAAAACTTTAAAATTTGGTATACATGCGTTAAAAATCCAAGGAAAAACATATAGAGTAGTTCTAGAACAGGGATTTCCAACTTGCGGCCCGCCGGGTCCTTCTGTGCAGCCCCTTAAACCCCCCCCCCCCCAAAAAAAAAGTAGCTGCTTCAAAACTCTCATTAGCATACTGAAATTCAGAAATTTTTCGAACCCCCTCTTTACAACTTAGAATGATTATGGAGTAGCTTTGCTCAGTTGTTTTCTATGGTGAAAAATTAAAAGTTTGAGGTTTCGAGAGGGAGGTTGTATACCCTGAATTTACCCCTGAGCTTAGCAAGGGGTAATAAAGTCTTAGGTGAATTTTTATCCCAAGGAGGGACTTAATAGAGTATCCAAAAGTTAGATGAAACACTTTTTCAAAGAAATTTACAAACATTTTCTGGAGGAAGACCCCTTATTAATATCCAGTATTAAAAGATGTGTTGGTTTATTGGTTTTGAAAATTACTTGGAATGTTCAGTTTTTCGTAGATTTTTTAGAGTTCGTTTTTGAAGCCTAATTTTTAAGAAAAGAAAATGGAATTTGGATTAAGTGCTTCTATGGTGACTTCCTGAGCTCATTGAGCTTACTAGACAGCATTTAATGTCTGTCTGGCGTAATTATAGACAGTATTTTAACGGAGATTAGAGTCATGTTTTAAGCAGACCTAGAAGGAGGGAAAGAAAAAAAATTTACGAAAGCGAATTTTAAAGATGACACATTGCTCCTAATTTCTTTGAGAGATATTCTAACAATTGTAAGAGCTCAGTTGTAATGATTGAGCATGTTGAAAATTTTAAAGATGGAGGGAATTCTGGAAAACTGGGCAGCTGCTAGCCTGGGTATAAAACAGGAATTCTATCAGTATTCCTGTTTATTATGTTATGTTGGGGTTTATTAGTATTATGAAACGCCAAGTGGCAGCGATTTGTACTAAATTTCTCACAAATTCACATTTTGTCCACGTAAAAACTATTTTACTCAGATAAAACTGAGTTTAAATTTAGGGACCTATTTTATTGTTCACATGATATAAGTTTTTCTACAAGTTTAAAAAAAAAAAATTGCAAGATTTTTTCCTGTTCTTTGAAGCCTGATTTTTAAGAAAAGAAAATGGGATTTGGATAAAGTGCTTCCTCCTTTCCTTTGGAATTCCTGAGCTCGGGAATGTCTGGAACTGGAAACACAGCATTTAATGTCTGCCCCTGGCGTAATAACAGACAGCATTTAATAGTACAAATAAGCATTTTATTGGAGATTAGAGAGTCGTGTAAGAAATTTTTTAAGAAAATAAATTGGAAAAAAAGTGTGAGCCGGTGTTTGAAGCCCATTTGATCTACAGACCGGGAATCCTTGAAAAACTCTCTTTTAAGTGAACATTTATTTTCTTCAAATAATTAGCTCAAAAACAGACCTCCGTAAGTTCATCAAAGGGATTATTCTTCTACTCTGAAGTGTTCCATGAAAACCTCTCCTTTGATGAAAAATGGTAAGTATAAGAAATGGTAAGTATCGTAGAGGATATTCCAATTTCTAACGAGATGTACCCCGGAACACCGTTCCGCCACAAACAGAACCATCTCTATTCAAAAGGTCCTCAGTGGTAAATTTTTACTCAAGTCTGTGCTCCGTAATAATTGCTCTTAATAATAGTGCTTCGTAAATCTTTCAAAAAGTGCTCAGAAATTCAAAAAGATTCAGATATGAAGAAATAAATCAGGGTCCCTCTCTGAAATTCAAACAAGTGTGTCAAAATGAGTTCAAACTCTCTTAGGGTCAAAAACAAAATGGGGGAGGACTCTATTTTGTACTTGGAACTCGATTATTCCCATATGTTTTAACATTAATATAAATTTCAAGAGGGGCCTTGGTAATAATTTTGGGTCCTCTCTTCCGGTGCAAAAAATTCAACTTTTAGAATGCCACTGAAATAAAAATCAACAACTAAAAGAAAATAAATCCTCAACATTCTGATTTCAATGAATTGATTGGATGGTAATACTTAGAAAAATTATTTTATGGTGCTGAATTCCCTTAAACCAGTGCTCCGTAGTAAATTTCTCTTAATAATAGTGTTCCGCGACTCAAAAGGATGGAAAACCGCTGAATACAAAGAAATGAATCCTCAACAATGAACACACTAATAAATCTTCACAAGATTCAATCAAGAAATCTTACTTGTGGGTGTCAGGGGAGGGACCCTGGGGGTCCTCCTGTGAGTCTTCTTGACGAGGAAGGAGCGGGTTAAATTTCAAGAAAAAATTTGGTCGATTATTTACAAATTTTTTAACATTTATATAATTTTTTTAACATCAAGAGGCAAATTTGATAGAAAAATGTATTAACATAACAAGCTATTAAATCAGTGCTACGTGATAATTTTCTCTTAATAATAGAGTGCTCCGTAACGAGTATTATATTAAAAAGTGCTCCTCGATTCAAAAAGGTGGAAAGCCACTGAATACAAAGAAACAAATCCTCAAAATTCAATCAAGAAATCTTACTTGTAGTGGGTGTGTGGGGTGGGGGAGGGACCCTGGGGGTCCTCCGGTGATTCTTCTTGACGAGGAAGGAGCGAGGCATCCCGAGAGAGCGACAAGCAGACGAGGAATGAGGAGCAGGCAGCTCTCTCCTCCTCCGTCACCCCTCGATCAATTTGTGGTGGCGCCATCTGTGGCCAAGAGAGGGAAATTCCTTTATCCATGGATGGGTGAGTTTTCCGTCTAGAGAGGGGAATTATAATCCTCCACATGTTTGAATTCAGGAGGGGGCCCAAGAAAAAATTTTGCGGTCAAGCTAACTGCACTTAAGTTTGTTTTTAAGGGGTTGGTCCCCTCACGAATTCTTAGTGCAAAATATTTTGTAAAAAAATACTGGAGCTTAAGCAAAAAGGGGTGTCTGAGAGTTCTCCCCGGAAAAAGTTTCGAATTTTTTTTCTTCTTATAATGGCTTTAACTCATATGGGTAACTTATAAAATATTATCGCTCCCACACCGAACCGCAAAAGTTCAAGTCAAAAATATAAAATGAAGATTTTACGTAAATTTTCCGGTCCGGTCCCTTTGCCCTTATGTATGAGCGCCCATGCCTCCTAGTGTTCCCCCCTAATAATTAGGACAATTCGCATCCTTTTTAAAAAAAAACTTTATTTTTAACTTTTGAGGGAGACCGAAAATTCTCTTATGTTTCTCCAACCTTTAATTGTAAAGGATGGTGCCCAATTCCCAATGGCACCTAACAACAGAAGAGGGGGATGGACCCCCCCCCCAGTGGCGTATATAGGAATTTATTTCGGGAGGGGCCCAAAATTACTCCCCAGACCCTCCCCCACATATTTAATAGGTCCAATGTAGCTTTTTAGGTAATAATTTAGGTCCGAAACACTTAATATAGGAATAGTAGTTGTTAGTAATAAAAATACAAGTACCAAAGGGGGGTCTGGGGGTCCTCCCCCAGGAAGTTTGACTAAAAAAAAACAGGTTTTTAACTAGTTTTGGTACACTAAGCCCGAATTTCGGATGTACATTTTTATGAACTTAATATTTAAAAAGTTATTAAAATAGAGTTCCAAGTATTAAAGAGGATCTGGGGGTCCTTCCCCAGATAATTTTTGGAACTTGACCCCTATAAACAGGGTTTTATCTTGTCTTTGGTACACTTATCCGAATTTTGGACATATATTTTTTGATAGGATTTGGATGAACTTATTTATAATGAAGTTGTTAATAAAATTCTAAGTACAAAAGGGGGGGTTTGGGGGTCCTCCCCCAGAATTTCTTTTGAAATTTGACCCTTAAATACTTGTTTTGGTGCACCTAGTCCGAATTTCGGGGGGGGGCAGGGCCCCCTCGCCCCCCCCTTATATACGCCACTGCCCCCCCATGATTTATAACACGATTTCATTTAGAATGGGTTGAAGCCAGTGATGAGATTGGGGGACGGACATCATCCAAACAAAAAAAATTTGTTTTTAGCAAAAAAATAAGGGGGGGCGAGTCCTCCCTAAGAACATTTTTTCCCCGCTGCAGCACTGGCTAAAGCGTAGAAAAATTTATTTTGAAATTGTCTATTCACGTAACACTGAAATGAGTTTGACCCTGTTTTAATAGGTTCAATTTCAAAAAAAATTTCGGGGGGAGAAGTTAAATTCCCTAGTTGCCCAGCTCCTACTGTGTCAAGTTTACGTAACTGCTACGAAAAACAAAATGACGGAAAAAATCTCCTGATAGCGGATTCCGCTGACGGGTGTAGGAATTCAGTGTGATCGTTCGAAAAAGGGATGATGTGAGTGTGAATGAAATCTGGAAGATCAAAGTTGATCAAAGTGGTCGGATAGCAAAACATCTGTCTGTTTCAGAGTGATTCTTTAGGAGCAAGAGAAAAAGACAGCTGCAATCACGAGTGTGTTGGCTACTTCACCGAATATTATCATTTTGATGGGAAAACACTCAAAGAGGTTAGTTTTTGCTGTTGCTATAAGCACGTGGTTCATTGTAACTTTCCAGCGATTCTAATTAATAAGATCTCGTTCATGATATTCTATTTTTCTCTATTGTTTACCTTTATATTGTTTCACTTATAGACAAATCGGAAGTAAACCTTTTCAAGCATTCATATTTTTCATACGAATTGTAAACTTTAATTAAGGCTTGAGTTATGATGGATGAAATTTTGTTCTTCTAATTTTTTAATCTATCAATGATTTAAAAGAATGAAGTGGTGTTTACATCAACTTTCCTTCATTGATTAATGATTTCTAATTAAGATCGTTTGATATTCTGTTTTTTTTTAATATGGCTTTATTGGAATAAATATTAATCCATTGAAAATGGCAAATACATACAGAAGAGTCTGGGTTAACATATAAAGGAATACAAGAGAAAACATGAACAGCGTCTCAAGTAGGAACATTATGCTGGAGTTCAAAGAGATGAGTCCTGGCTTCCCAGTATAGTTGACACTGGTCGCCCCTCAGTTGGGCATCTTTGTTTAGTCCTTTACATGAATTAAGATGGGCTGCATTCAGAGTGCCCTCTCCACAGATATGACAGTCCTTAGAGTTGAGGAAACCCAGTCTTTGTAGTTGCTCTGCAAGCCAGTCGTGGCCTGTTTTGATTCTGAAGAAAGCCACCGCTTCCTTTCTTGGTCTTTGACAGAATTTAGGCCAGTCTTTTTGAATGTCTTCCCATGTTTTTTCCTCTAGAGCGATCGACATGAATGTCATTTTGAAGTTCCTGTACTTTTCTCTGGGCAACTTTCTTTAGGGTCTCAGTGGGTATCGGTAAGCTCTGAGATAACAGTCAAAGAGATGAGTCCTGGCGTCCCTCGTCCCTCAGTTGGGCATCTTTGTTTATGTTTTTTGTTGTTTTGTTTTTTGATATTCTGTGTTTCTCTGCATTTTTCCGATTTATTAACTCGGTATGTTAGTAGTCAAATTTTAAAGCTTATAATCTTGACTTTAGTCACGAGGTGTTTTCAGCCTGCTTGTCACTTACACAATTAATACTATTGTAAACAATATGAATCCCTTGCGAAATTGGGGGGTTTGGGGCTCTCCCTCAGAAAAATTGTGGATATTTACCTCTCAAAGTAACTTTTTAGCTCATTTTGAGACCTTTTAGATTACCTTAGCGGATCCAGGACGGCTCCAAAGGGGGGGAGGCACTTTTCACCGGCAAATTTTAAGGCAAAATTTCAAGGGGAGTTTAAGCTAGGGTCCTACTTCAGAAAAACATTAGAAATTTGCTAAATTAAAGGATTAAGGCCAACTAAAAGTAATGTATAACTCATTTTGAGAGCCTTTCTGTTACAAAAGTGGACCACTCCTGGTAAGTCACAGAATTTTTAAGGGAAAATAATATATTTCTTAAAAGGAAGTCATCCCCCAGATTTTTTTTTGTTATTTTTACCCTTAAAAGGGGTATTTTGACTCGTTTTGAGACGCTTAGGATTTCACCGCTTCTTGTAAGTCGTATAATTTTCTAGGGAAAAACATCATAAAAATTGATATCTAAATTTCGGGGGTTTGAATCCCTTCCTTGCATAAACGTTCAAATCACTGTTAGACAATAAATAACTGTGATTGCAATATGGTTCGTTGGCGAATAATTTTAAGTAAAGTTGGGCATCTGAGTTTTCAGTTGTTCAATCCAACAATTAAAAAAAATCAATTATACAATTGCGCAATGTTTTCGATTGTTGAACAACCGACCAATTGAAAATTCTATTGTTTTTCCATATACCTTGGTAGTTGACACGAACCACACAACTTCTTGCGTGTACTTGATACATGCATTACGAGGGTAGTATACACTTTTCTGAAAGTGGGTAATTATTTCTCCCCATCACTCAGTCACTGCTGTCGATACAAGAAAAGTCACACCCGTAGAGAAAACGAGATATAGAGTAAGCGACGAATTGTTATCCCTTGCGTGGCAAAGAGGAATCCAGTAGCTTTTTTTTAGTCTTAATACGATATTAAGTCCTGGACTTCCATATTATTTTGACCATATGGACTGCAGTCAGTGTTATTCCTAGGATTTTTTTGGAGGAGTAAAAATACTCCTTGACTATTTTAGGAGGAGTGAAATTCAATTATGAGGAGTGAAATACGGAAATAGCATGAACTACATAGACAGAGACGATATTTCTATTATAAACGCTAACTTTTTAATAGACAAAATGAAATTGAAGATACAAAAAATGAGAATGTTATTTTGGGTTTCAATCAATCAAACTCCCTAATAGTCCAGTCGCCAAATGAGAAAATAGGCTTGAACCTGGAAATCGGGTACAACTAATATTTTATGATGGATTCTAGTACTATTTGATGTCCTGAATCATAATATGAAGGGTGCCAGAGTGGCACCTTTGGGCAAATTTAAATATCGAACGTCAAAGTTCTAATTAGTAAAAATAGTCCATTAACCAGGAAAAAAGTATAGTACTACTCGTTTTTTTTGACGGGTTATTATGTTTTTGAGGGTGCTGAATCTGAATCTGACTTTTTCAGCTAAAAAATCGAACGGCTTCATTGAGAATTTTCGAGATTTTGTAAAAATTTCACCTTTTTTTATGGTTTTATGCTTAAAAAACAAAAGCTACGGGTTTTACAAGAGAACGTTCAATTAAAAAATTAAAGTTTAATAAACAAGCTACAAAAAAGTCAACTGCAACATTTTTGTCAGACAAATAGTTTTGCCGCTACAGCCCGCCAAAAGAAGGGTCAATTTTGGCCAGATTGGGAAAAATTCGGAATGTAGTACCTGTATCTCGTGATTGGGTGAAGTTTGGAAACATATTACCTAAATATGAGTGTTTTTCTAATTCCTATGATTGATTCTAGTACTATTTGAAATACTGTATCATAATATGAGGGGTGCCAGAGTGGCCCCTTTGGGCATCTTTAAATATCGAAGGTCAAAGTTCATCACGGGATCAAAAAATTAGAAATCACCCATTTTATTGCGAATGAAAGGGAGTCGGCTGACCAAAATTAAACATTTGTAGTATAATGTGCCTGCCTTTCTTGAAAACGTGATTTCTGAAAGTCTAAAATCTAATTAATTTTAAACAATCGAACAATTTGAAAAATCAAAGCAGACATCTAATAACAAAAAGAACACGAGACTGCAATCGTACTGATTCACTCTTGTCTGGCGGAGTAGATCGACTAATGAAAATTGCTGAAAGCAGTAGAGAGTGTGGTGATACCATCCACACACAAATTAAAGATGGTTTACAAGATGGAAGTTTAAAGAATTTGCAATTTCATAAGGTTTATGTAAGCAGTTATACATCCAAGGACCATATTAAACGTGGATTGAAGAAGAAAAGTGAACAACATTTTCAAACAGCTAGCAGCAGAGAACCCAAGCGTACCAGACGATCATATGAGCGCTTTCAATTTCTCGTGCACTGTTTCTTTTGTGGGAAGGAATGCGTGTCACCTGACCCTAAACACCCAGAACGGTGGAATACTTTCAGAGAGTGCAGTACATTGGATAAAAAAAATGGTGACTTATTTAAAAAAAACATTATTCAAGTTTGCCAAAATCACGGTGATGAATGGGGAGATGAGGTTTGCGTACGTGTTTTGGGAGCAACGAGTGATCTACATGCAGCAGCAGGACGGTACCATCTTTCATGTTACACAAAATTCATGGCCTCTCGAAATGTTAAGAGTTCACAAAACAAAAGGTTCGTTAGTGTTTCAAGCAAAGAGGATGAATCTTTTACTATGGTTATTTCCACTATGAAAAGTAATCGTAATCGTATGTGGAATTCTGTAGAGCTGTATGCTACGTATATGAGCAATGGTGGTACAAGAAGCCTTAAAACTTTAATATCTGATCTTTTAGACTATTTTGGTAATGATCTTGTGGTTCTCACTTCATCAGGAATAGCTAATATCATTTGCTTCCGCAAAGAAGCAGCACACATTCTTAGTTTTGAAAATTGTGAGGATGATGACCTTAACATGTTCAGAATGGCTTCTAAAATTAAGTCTGAAATTAAAGCAGTTCCTGATAAACAAACGAAGTATTACTCTACACGCATTTGCACCCCGAGGATGCGATGAAAGCGACAAGTGAAACTTTGATAAGCCACCTGGGGCCTAACCGCGATCTCATCGCCTATAGTTGCTATCGACAATAGGCGAGCTCGCCTAGCCGAGAACACGCTTTTCTCTAAGCGAGACCTTCCCAAAACGCGCTTTTGGCCCGACCGCGAACCGGTGGTAGAAAAGGATTTACTGATGCCTCTCGCTTTCGTCTCGAGAAGAGAACTGGCCAATCAAAAGAGAGCATCCTATTCGAAGGTAGTATTCATCCGTATGAGCTGCAATATCGTTCGCCATCTTGTATTAAGTTTCGAACCGTATTCGGATTTCTTTTACACTTTTGGTGGTCCGTTAAATAGTTCCAAAAAATATAAAACAGCTGTTAATTTCCAAAGCAAGTCCTCAGACATTAATCTAGTACGAAAGTAATGGACATTAGTGTTCGTTTATACAAATTTGTAGGATCAGTGTAGAATTACTTGTGACGTTTTTCCATAGATGGCTCCACTATCACGTTAATGAATAAATCAATTTATAAATGGAAGGGCTATACTTTTCAATTTGTTTTCGTTTCTTAATCGTGTTAAAGTTTCTGAATGCATCCCTAAAGTCCCAGCCATAATGAAAAATTGTCTTCGGATTTAGAAAATGCAAACAAAACACTACACCGCATCACTACTCTTCCCAAAGTAAACCGTGCGCAGACATAGAGAAAGAGTTCTTAAATAAAATACTTTAAAAAGTACAATCGAAGATTTTTAAGCATAACCTCAAAGAATGATAAGGTTAAAAACTAAAAGAAACGTCATAATATAAGGAAATAATAGCAAAAAAACGATACATAGCGTATACGATAATTGCGAAAAGACCTTTACGAGCCCTCCGAAGCAGTCGCTTCGTAGGCGAGGGAAAATTTGCCGTAGGCGAGGTTTCGAATGCTTCGCGGTTCGACCATTTGCCGAACTATCGTAATGTGACGTCACGAGCTCGCCTAGACTGGTTCCATCTCGCCTATTGTCGATAGCAACTATAGGCGATGAGATCGCGGTTAGGCCCCTGATGCAGCTAATGCCAAAAGAGCATCTGGCTCCATGTCTTATTAGAAATATTGTAACTGGAATTGTGTCAAAAACGTATACCCCTCTACAAGTGTCTCTTGGTGTAACACTTCATTACGCTTATTCATCAAGGCAACTTATTGACTTGCTGTTTTGCCGAACCATGCAATCAGGAAACTTCGAATTACAGGGGGTAAATAAATTGAAATCCGACTGTCTAATTCAAACGGTGTTATCAAACGGTAACAAAGTGTGGTTATCTAAAAAAATTCCTCCTAAAATTAAGAACCTCCCTCCGACATCAGAGGCATTTGAACTCCATGTAAAACGATGTTATTTGCAAGCTAGCACGTGGAACGCAGCAGCATCTTCGTTCCCTCCACCTTTGAATCCAACTGATTTTGGATGGGCAAAGAATGAAGCAACACCATCTTTGGTACCCATTCAACTTCCAGGTAACAAAGGGTTGGCATCACCAGAATTGCTGAAAAATTTAAGATGCAACTGTTCAAGTGAGAAGCCATGTTCAACAGCAAGGTGCAGTTGTGCACATGTAGGTCTGCCTTGTCAAGAATTTTGCGCGTGCGAAGGCGGCCAATTGTGTGGCAATTTGAAGACTCATGAAGCTCAGTTTGATGATAGTGACAGTGAAATGTTCACCATGTAAAAAATATTATGTAATTTTTAATGAAAGTTAAAGAAAACTACATACTTCCTATTTATTACCAATTTTACCTGTTTCAAAACATATTTTATGTTGAATCGCTATCTTATAATGGTTTCAAAAGTATAGTATACCGTTATATCACATAGTAGGTATTCACATAATAAACATTTATCAAACTACAAATGTTTAATTTTGGTCAGCCGACTCCCTTTCATTCGCAATAAAATGGGTGATTTCTAATTTTTTGATCCCGTGATGAACTTTGACCTTCGATATTTAAAGATGCCCAAAGGGGCCACTCTGGCACCCCTCATATTATGATACAATATTTCAAATAGTACTAGAATCAATCATAGGAATTAGAAAAACACTCATATTTAGGTAATATGTTTCCAAACTTCACCCAATCACGAGATACAGGTATTACATTCCGAATTTTTTCCAATCTGGCCAAAATTGCCCCTTCTTTTGGCGGGCTGTAGCGGCAAAACTATTTGTCTGACAAAAAAGTTGCAATTGACTTTTTTGTAGCTTGTTTATTAAACTTTAATTTTTTAATTGAACGTTTTCTTGTAAAACCCGTAGCTTTTGTTTTATAAGCTTAAAACCGTAAAAAAAGGTGAAATTTTTACAAAATCTCGAAAATTCTCAATGAAGCCGTTCGATTTTTTAGCTGAAAAAAGTCAGATTCAGATTCAGCACCCTCAAGAACTTTATAATCCGTCAAAAAAACGAGTACTATACCTTTTTCCTGGTTAATGGACTATTTTTACTAATTAGAACTTTGATGATCGATATTTAAATTTGCCCAAAGGTGCCACTCTGGCACCCTTCATATTATGATTCAGTACATCAAATAGTACTAGAATCCATCATAAAATATTAGTTGTACCCTATTTCCAGGTCTCATGGCTTGGCGACCGGACTATAAGCATCAGAACAATAAATGAAAAAAAAAATACTATGGCTGTATGAAAACGCAATTAAAAAGTATGATGATTAGAATGCCGTGGCTGAAGGTTTAAGCTAAACCTTTGTGAAAAATTCAAAGAGTTCCATGGCTAGTTTTTTAAAGAGTAATGAGGGAATGGACTCTAACCGCCTATCTGGTTCGAGACTTCACGGAACCAACACGTGACCTACAACTGAGCTTGCGATTGGTTACCACAGATACTACACTAGTAGATCTACTAGTAATAGATACTACTAGTAGTAGATCTACTGGTAACCAATCGCAAGCTCAGTAGGTCACGTGTTGGTTCCGTGTGACGTCAGACGGTTAGAGTCCATTGCATAGGTGAGGGATTTGCTAAATTTTACACTTTTTTGATACGTTGTAGTTTAAAACTCTCAAATATCAGATTTTAAAGTTCAAAAATATGTTTTAAATAACTTAAAATTCGATTTTATTTTTGCCAAAACACTAGTAAAGTCATGTGATCAAAAAACGGGATTTGACGTCACATCGAAACTAGTGAATTATTGTTGAAAATAAAAGAAATCAGACTTATCATAAAACCAAAACACGCATAAAACTCATCTGTTTCTCTAGTGAACGGCCAGAAAAGGAAAAAATTTAAACTTTGAATCCTAATAATTCCAAAACCAATTAATATTTTTTGAAAAACAAAATGCCAATCTTTTTATAAAAAATATTTGTATGTGTCTTTAAAATATCATAGTTTTTTAGTTAAAACTTTGTGAAGAATAGCAGAATGAAGCAAGCTAAGCATACAATAACATAGCGGGTCCAAGTGGGTCCAAGCGCTGTGACGTCACACAGCAGCCATAACGAAATTACTGTTTTTCCCGCCAATACTGGAAATGACATTTTAAAAATAAATATCTTGGGGAATAGTTTTCCGATTTCAATAATTTTTACGTCATTTTTCATGGATTTTCATCCTCTATCATAATAAAATTTTAAAAAAATGTGCGATTCCCTCATTCCGATTTTCAAGGAGTGAAATACTCAGAGGAGTTAAAAATATCTCTGGGTAATACCTTTTGTTGAAGTCGGGGCTCGATATTATTTTGACACTGAAAAACTGATCTTCAGCGGTTGAAAACGGAGAAAGTTAATTCATAGTAGACTGAACTTTTTCTGTATGCTACGATCTTTTCGCAACTTAGGGAATTTATCCCCATCGGAAAGGAAATTTATTTAGATACACATTGTCTCTCTACACAAATACAAATAATATAGTCGATCAACTACAGGCTAAAAGCCCAGCAAGGTTGACACCCTGGGGGTGTTTCATTTCCCCCCAACTTTGGAAATTTTAGTGACATGTCCCTGCATACTTTCGCAGAAAAGTTCCCTAAAGTTTAAAAAAGAGAAGAAAGAAAGAAAAGAAAAAGCATACAGAGAAAGTTCATCAGTCAACGGAGAAACCCCGTGTGGAAAGGAAAGCTCTTGCGCTTCCCCGCAAAATTTTTGAATTTAGTATGATTAAAGTGCAGGAGGGGGCCCAAGAAATATTTTTTTTGCAAGTTAGCCAGTTTCTTAGCCTAGACCCTAGTTTCTTTTTAAGGGTTATAATTATTTCAAAGGGACCCCTCACCAGTCCTTAATGCTAAAAATTTTGTATGAAAATACTTGAATTTCAAGCGGGTGTCTAAGAGTCCACCCCAGAAAAAGTTTCGAAATTTTTTTCTTAAAAGTAGTGTTTTAATTCATTTGGGTGAATTCTACTTCTTGGGTAGTTACCGGTAATAGAAAGTCCTGATGAGGGGGAAGGGAAAGAAGTTTTTTTGTCGTAGTAAAATGGTTGTCTAAAGAGGTTCGCCGTGCCCTCTATGCAGTCAGCACCTCACCGAATCGATAATTCCATTCCAGCAAACGATAAATCGAAGACGTAACTTCCTCTCCTCCGGACGTAAACAAATCGGTAACCAACAAGAACACAGGTGGCCACCCCCTTAATATTATGGACAACAGGTGAATTCCATAAATGAGTAAATTTCTTTTCTATTTAAACGTATAGCAACGTCCATAAGCCACTGAGCCATAAGTTAAGACAGTGGCGTAGCTTGTTAAAATCTCTGAAAATCTCGGAGGGGTATATTGGAATTTTTTTAGGGATTATTTTAGTCGTTTTCTCAATCATCTAACTGTCTAAATCAGGGGGTCTTTAAACTTTTTAGCGAGAGGGTCAATTTAATTATCACCGGGGGGACAAGCCTAGAGCGCTTTCTGTTAAAAAATATTTTTTTCCCCATCAAGTTTAGAAGAGGTTTTTTAGACGATTAATTCCAAAATCGTGAAAAAATTGTAGAAAAAGTTTAATCAAATTTTAAAATTGTGTATTGTGGGAAAACTGCTTTAAAAATTCCATCATTTTATAAGCATTTCCTGATGCCTAAAAATGTATATCCGAAATTCGAACTAGGTATATCATAGAGTAAAAACCTTGTTTTTTAGAGTCACTTTTCCAGAAATTTTCTGGTGGAGGACCCCCTCTTTAGTACTTGGAACTTTATTGGTCCCAACTCTTCATAATAAGTTCCAGTGGCGGATCCAGGATTTGGTTTTGGGGGGGCTAAGAATTTTTATAATCCAATTGTATCTTATTCTTGATTATCTTAATATGGAAAAGGTAGCGAATTATCCTGCTCCAACCACTAAAAGGGGGGTCTGGGGGTTCTCCCCCATAAATTTTTTGGAAATTTAAGTAAAAAAACCCCACTTTTCGTTTTGTTTTGGTACGCCTCATAAGATTTCGGATATAGATTTCGTGGTAGAATTTTTGTGTTTTTATAAACTTAATATAAAACAAAGTTGTAATAATAGAGTTACAAGTACTAAGGGGTTCTAGGGGTCTCTCTCTAGAAAATTTCTGAAAATTTAAGTAAAAAAAACACTTTTTCAACTTGTTTTGGTAAGTCTCATCCGAATTTCGGACATAGATTTTATGGTAGAATTTTTGCTTTTTGACAAGCTTTAAATAAAATTGAGTTTTAATAATAGAGTTACTACAAGTACTAAGGGGGTCTGGGGGTTCTCCCCTAGAAAAGTTTGAAAATTTAAGTAAAAAAAACCATTTCTTCAACTCGTTTTGGTACGCCTCATCCGAATTTCGGATATAGATATTATGGCAGAATTTTTGCGTTTTGACAAACTTAATATAAAGTAGAGTTGTAATAATAGAGTTACAAGTACCAAGCGGGACTGGGGGTCCTCCCCCAGAAATGTTTTGAAAATTGTACCTTAAAATAACGGTTTTAACTCATTTTGGTGCATAAAATTCCATATTAAAGAGTGTAAAATTTTTCATTTTGGGGGGGGGAGGCTCAAGCCCCCTACCTAGCCCCCCCCCCTGGATCCGCTAGTGATAAGTTCATACAAATGCAAATTCTACAAATTAATCTGCAATGGTAATGACTAATTGTTTAGATTTAGAGAATATTTGAGCCCTCCCGAAAAAACATTCTATTTACGGCTGGCAGGTGTGTGTGAGAGGGAGCGCATAGCAGGTGATGCCTCCACTCGATCCCTCCTGATGATAACTCTTCTTATCACCATCGTATTAGCGATGATAAGAGCTAGAAATTTGTATATTCAAGTACGGCTCGAAATTTCATCATACCCTGATGGGAGCACATGTTTTGTTCTCGGCACTCTACTACTTTTCCGGGAAATACGGTCTTTTGTTTACGTCATTAAATCCCGAAAATTTCGATCTCAACTAGAAAGCGCAAAATTAGAAAATAAGTGCCTGGGTTTCAGCTCCCGCCGTCCCTGCAGAAGGCGGCATCCATAAATTATCAATCAAATGCTTATATTTTTAGAAATTTGAACTTACTACCTCTAAAATATGACTTCTTATTCCGTGTAGCCCTTTTTTTGTAAAGAAACCAATCAATATGTGACTTAAAATTAAATGTATCTCTAAGAAGACCTAATGAAATGCATAAAATTCCTCATTTTTCTAAAGAAATATTTCGGAAGCATTTTTACTTTTTAGCACCCAAAATCTACAACCATTTGCCTTCTTATCTTCAAAATATTAAGATATATTCAACATTTAAACGCGAGCTTTTTAATTTCCTAATAAATTTGGACGACATAGACCGTCATTTTCATATTTAAATTGAGGCAACTATACCTAAAGTAACCAGCCTCTTGCCAATCTTGCCAATTTTGTTTTATTATTAAACGTTTGTTATTTGATTTTAAATTTTTGTATATTGTATTGTTGTTGGAATATGCAAATCAATACAAGAGGAAGAAAGGAACTGAACTGTATTACGTTCTTACGTAGAAGGCTTCTGCGTCATATCTCTGTTAGTATACAGGGTGTCCCACGAGAAGTGGCCCAACCCCTTTAACTTTTGAACCCCTACAGATATAGTCATGAAAGTGGGGTCTAGGTATAGTAAAGTGACCATGCCCTATCCGATTAGATAACTTTCAACGCCCTCTAGCGAAAACTTTAGGAGTTATAATTTTTATTTTAAAAACTATGTGAGGTATGTGAAAAAAGTCAATGACTAAGTTGTAGAGCAGCATCGATTCATTATAAATCGACACCTCTATCACAAAAATGACTACAATAAAACTCACTAAACGCCCGTTTATCTAATTGTGATTTGGAACACTCAACCTCACGAAGCGCTTAAAACGCTTGCTTGTTTATTTGAGGTCTCTGAAACTTAACCTCATGAAACTCCTCATGAAAATGAACTGTTTACATTTACCAATCATGCTCTATGTGCTTCCCGTCTGCGACAATGCACATTTGGACTCAAGATTAAATATCGAGCTGCACATTTTACTCCTCACACACAATTACGCATAATTAAACAATAAAACCCAAAATTGAATAGCCTCTTAATTATTATATCCAATAAAATAGTGCGTTTAAAGCACCAAGTTAGTACATGCAAAAGCGTTTCGTGAGGTTAAGTGTTCGAGACCTCAAATAAACAAGCAAGCGTCGTGAGGTTGAGTGTTCCAAATCACAATTAAATAAACGGGCGTTTAATGAGTTTTATTGTAGGCATTTTTTGTGATAGAAGTGTCGATTTATAATGAATCGATGCTGCTCTACAACATAGTCATTGACTTTTTTCACATACCTCACATATTTTTTAAAATAGAAATTATAACTCCTAAAGTTTCCACTAGAGGGCATTGAACGTTATCTCATCGGATAGGGCATGGTCACTTTACTATACCTAGACCCCCACTTTCATGGCTATATCTGTAGGGATTCAAAAGTTAAAGGGGTTGGGCCACTTTTCGTGGGACACCCTGTATATGTTGGACTGTGTGTTACGTTTGTTGATGATGTGTATGCTCTTGATACTGTCTGATTCGATCCATGTGTGTTGTCCTTTTATGTACAAGTTAAGAGTATTATAATAAATACTAGGTTACCCACTGACTGCTGATTACTCAATCGGACGCCCTTTTTCTAATAATTGTATTGTTTGTTTTGCTTTATTATAGTAATCTTATTAAATCTATCTGTCACCTGAACGGGACAAAAGTCCCCTTGGTGATAAATATATTACTTTGTCAGTTTTGTTGTAATTTTCGTTATGAAAATAATAAAGCTTATTATTATTTAAATTAACAAGTTTTCGATGCCGTGCCTCCATTTTATAATTTCAAAGGCACTTATATTTCTTTGAGAGTATTAGAGCGTCGTTCAGGTTCACACACCTCATTTTAATAAAAATTCTAGAAAAGACAAATTTTCTAGATTTTTTGGAAGCGAGAAAAGGTTTTCCTTAAGAAAAACTTCACCTTGAAGTTGAGTACTGTGAAAGTGTGAAAAGTCAAAAGGGAATACTAATTTCTGCCTAAAATTTTCCAACTCCTTTACAAACACAAAATTTTTAAACCTCTTGATTGGACTTAATTTTTTCTCCTTTAAAATCAAAAGATTGAAGACTAGTAAGCTTAATTTTATGTTATGCGAAAAAAACCCCTAAACTTTTTAATTCTTTCGAAATTTCTCTTTTTGCCAAAACAGAAGATATTCTAAAGCTTGTAAAGTACAGCTAAAAAAATATACTGGAGCACTTAAAAGACATGGTGGAATTTCTTTTGAAAATTGTTGTAAAAAAAATATTGTTGTGGCCCATGAGGGGATCGAACCCGCGACCTTCGCGTTATTAGCACGACGCTCTAACCAACTGAGCTAATGGGCCGTGACCTACTTTTGATAAAAACAATTCTTAAAATATTAGCTGTATTTAATTCTAGACAGCAACTTATGTTGACGTGACTAACAAAGTAGTAGCTGAGTAGTTCCCATCGCGGTGTCTGAATTTTGAGCAACTGATCCTGAATCTGATCCTAGCAACCCAACAGGCTTTGTGTTTACCCAATTTCTACTTCCGCAATGAAGGATATTTCACTTTTTCTAATTGACTCTCGGTGAATTTTGTATTTTTTTTTATTCTTTTAGAAAAATATGTTCCTTTGAAAAGTCTGGATGTGACTTCAGGTGAATTTTGTAATTTTTTTTACCATTTTAGAAAACTATGATTCTTGGAAAAGTCTGAAATTAGAGCGTCGTAGCAAATTTGAAAGAGATTATATCCTCCAATTTTGGAACTTTATTAACCACAAAAAACAGTAAATTCCTAATTAACAGAACCGTAGAAAGACTCCATTTTGAATTCCTTCTTCCGACTTTCACCGAACGCATAGAGCTTTTTAAACACAAGCGCAAATTACCATAATTTTTTATTAAGGCAGACATTTTCTGAATACATGTATTTGTATACCACCCGTTATAATTTTGATGCCTATTATTGTAATTAAATGCAGATTTTTTATTTACTGGTACGAGATAAAGGAATTGCAGTAACAACTAAACTTGATTTCATTTATTAAAACTGAGCAATAGATGTAGCATCGGTGGTTCAGTGGTAGAATGCTCGCCTGCCACGCGGGCGGCCCGGGTTCGATTCCCGGCCGATGCAGAGAATTATTTTTTGCCCGATTCGCTATTTTTTTCATGTTTTATGTTTTTTTTGTACTTTCTCAATTAATTAATCGTCTCCTGAAATTTGCTTCATTTTTTTCAAAAGCCCTTAAAACTCCTGAAAATTACATTTTTTCTCCTGAATTTTCCCTCTAACTCCTGAAAAGATGTATTCGAGAGCAAAACGAAGTTTTATTATTGATTTGGTGGAATTAATTGTTTTTTTAAATCAATAAAATTCTTTTGAAATTCTGACCTCTTTAACAATTCTTAGTTCCATACTTCATTCTGAACTTATGGTCCCTCCACCTAACATGGTTATAAGGTTATTCACGTTACCTCCTGATATTTTTTGTAATTTACTCCTTAAAGACACCTGAATTTTACTAAGTTAGAACATGAAAACCCTGATAATTTTGTTGCATTTAGAAACAACATGCACGGTTCAATTAGTTTAATTCAGTGTTTCCCAACGTGGGGCGCAATATAATTTTCTAGGGGGGGGGGCAATTTGAAAATTTTCAACCAAATTGTCACCCAGGTGGGTCATGGGCATGGATCACCAGGTTTTATTTACTTTCCAAGAAGGAGTTAAAAACAATAAATGACATGGGGGGGGGGCAAGGAATATATAGAAAGGCTTTGGTGGAGCATGGACCGAAAAAGGTTGGGAAACACTGGTTTTAATACTCGTACTATTATAAGAGAGGTGCAGCAATTAACTTATTAAACGTTAGCTAAATTCCGTTTAAGGAATTAAAGAAAGCTAATTCGAAAGAGGTTGCGTGAAAATCTCTTGGATTGATGAATATATGGAGTCCAACATTCACTGGATAAAATAAAAGGTAAAAACACTTTTAAATCTACATTTTATTTTGACTTATGCTACAGCACAAAGGATAAGAAAATAAAGACAAATTAACTGAAATTTCAAATTATAAAAAATGAATGGACATTGATTTCGACAAATTCAAGGAGATATATCTGCGGATAGGGGGTAGTTATTTTTTCCCCTCTTTCCACTCATGTGTAGAGCGAAGCTTGGAGATTTTTTTTGAGCATAAAAAGTCAATTTGGCCATTTTTTAGACACTTCGCGGCCCCCCTCAGGAACACTGGTGTAAGGAAAGGTCGGATATAAATCCAGGTTGTTTGATCCAAAAAGGTGAAAATCTTAGTGCAATATTTTTTATGTGCTTTCTTGATTGGGATTTGAGTTTATACGTAATTTTTGTTGCAGACACATCATGTAAGGTATATGTACCAGTAGTTAACACTTTTGCAAAAATCTTTAAAAAAATATAACTAATATTCATTTCAAATGTTACGTATCGGCAAGTTTTTGATAATTTTTGACCCCCTCCCCCCTTGTCAGCAAAAATAAGCAAACCACAACCCCCCCTTTCATAATTGCGCAAGAAAATTGCCCCCCCCCCCCCTTAGTTATTTTTTTTTTGTACAAACTCTTTATAAATGCTTAGATTTCTGAAATTCAATGTTCTCAATGAACACCTTAACCTATCCTTTGTTGTTTGATCCCAAAAGGTGAAAAATCTTGGCGCAGACGGTTGTTAATCACACTTGAGGGTCATCCCGCCCCCGACCGTTATTTGCACCTCTGCCGTCTGTCGTCGCTCGCGTGCCGTCGACCATACAGAAAGGACACCCCCACGAAATCGTTTGAATCCGCGATATTAAGTTTTTTCATGTTTGAACAACGCAATAATAAACTACGGTTGTGACAGTGGCCAAGTCAGATTTAAACTCCTTTAATAAACTATTTCCAATTAAATCGTCAGTTTGAAAAAGGGAATAAGCACATTTTCAAAAATATTTTACAGTTGAAAAAAGATGTTGGATTTTTTCATGTTTAAACAACGCAATAATAAACTGTGTGGTTGTGGCCGTTTTAATAAACGGTTTATAAACATGTTGACGATTGAATAAACATAATTTAAATTGAAACATTCAAAACATTTTCTAGACAAGAAAAAAATGTATTTTTTCATGAAATTAATACAGCGCAATTGTCTTGGACTTTTCAGAAAAGATTGTTTCAGCTCTAATGACTTATTGATCAAAACTTTTCCATAAGCTAAGCAAGCTTATTTTTAGGAATCCACCTCTTCTTAACTTTTGGAATTGGAAAATTAAGAGTCTTAAATAAAGGGGTGTACTCTCTAGTTGGATTTCTAAATAGTAAAAAAAGTGGGAAAACGAAGTTTTACTCTATTTTTAACAACTTATAGTAAACACTTTTGAAATTTGCATTGCACAGAATTTGCATAATGGGACCCGATGTGGACTACCCCATTGCATAAGCAAATAATAACATAGTTATCAAAGTTTAAGTGGGGGTAGGCGCGTATATAAGCCCCCCCCCCAATAATTCGGACTTAGTGTACCAAAATAAGTTAAAATTCTGTGGTTAGGGTCAAATTTCATAAAAAATTCTGGGGGAGGACCCCCAGACCCCACCTTTTTTACTTGCAACTCTATTGCTCATAACTTTTTCTTTTATTAAGTTCCTTCACAGATGCAAATTAATTAAATTACTTAAAATTCTCATCTCTAGATACACATATTTTAACATCAATATAATTTGAGTTGTGTACGCTATCTTCTTAATTAAGTCGTTATGGTAAACTTAACTGTTTTTAATTGCCTTTAAAACCGTTTCACAAAACAGAAAATCAAATTTACTTAAAAAATTTATAAAAAAAAAATATTATGACCGGAATGACCACAGTTATTTTTCGGAACCTTGGACGCTTTTCGATTGTTCTATCGAAAGAGAAAGCAGGGAGGGATGAACCCCCTCGCGCTCCGTGATGCAGAAAGAGAGCGCCGATCGTCTGCCATCATAACACCGGTGCGGAACAGTTGTTCGTAATCGCAGTCAATCCGCCGGCACGTGCCGTACACACTCCCCCTGCGGCTGATTGGGATGAGCTGCGATTTTATGAGGTTTTTTTTCGGTGTTATTGTTCGACTCCTCTATTAGCGCCTCTTATGGAAGTCAACCAGGGCCGTGACAAGAGTATATAATAAACAGCTAAATTCTAAGGAGGCAGTGGCGTATATAGAAATTTATTTCGGGAGGGGCCCAAAATTACTCCCCAGCCCCACCCACATATATTTAATAGGACAAATGTACCTTTTTTGTTGATAATTTAGGCCCTATAAAGTTAATATAGGAAAAATTGTTAGTAATAAAAATACAAGTACCAAAGGGGGGTCTGGGGGTCATCCCCCAGAAAATTTTCTGAAGTTTGACCAAAAAAACCCAGGTTTTTAACTAATTTTGGTACACTAAGTTAGAATTTTGGATGTACATTTTTACGAAATTAATGTTTAAAAGTTATTAAAAATAAAATTCCAAGTACAAAAGAGGATCTGTGGGTCCTTCCCCAGAAACTTTTTGGAACTTTACCCCTTAAATCAGGGTTTTAACTTGTTTTTGGTACACTTAGTCCGAATTTTGGACATATTTTTTGGTAGTTTTTGGATTTTGATGAACTTATTTTAATAAAGTTGTTAATAATAAAATTCCAAGTACAAAAGGGGGGCTTGGGGGTCCTCCCCCAGAAAATTTTTTGAAATTTGACCCTAAAAAACAGGGTTTTAACTTGTTTTCGCGTACACCTAGTCCGAATTTCGGGGGGGGGCCAGGGCCCCTTCGCCCCCCCCCCCTCATATACGCCACTGTAAGGAGGATTTGGGGGTCCCACTCCAGAAAATTTTGGAAATTGGATCCAACTTGGATCCGCAATGGATTAGACTTGGATCCAAAGGGGGACACTCTGGACGGTTCCCCCTCCCTTGGACCTCAAAAAGTTCTCAAAATGAGTTACTATTAAAATTAGTAATCTTTCTTATCGCTCTTTTTATGGTGATTCGATAAATTTCAAAAGGAAAAAACACGTTTGTAAAAATTGTAAGAAAGATACTATACATATTCAGACAAAATTAAAATCTTGTCGCAATCCACAGTTTAGGAACCTCGGGCGGTGAATACAGCCGTGAATGCCTATTTTATTTATTCCCTGAAGCCCAGGGCCGTATCCTAGGGTGTTCAAACCCCTCCTGAAATTTAGACATAAATTGTTTTTTACAGTTTTTTCCTTAAAAATTATTGACTCTCAAGGAGCGGTGTAAGCTCAAAGGGTCTCCAAATGAGTCAAAGTTTTTGTCTTTTTGAATCTACTTTCTTTATTCTCCTTTTTCCCTATTCTCTCTTTTCCAGCCCACTTTCCGGTTAGTAAAAAAACACAAAAGTCTGGTTCTGCTGAAGCCTCATCGGATCGGAATCAGTGTGGTGGATAGGTGAGTGGTAAGTCACGCCTTATAGAGCATTTTCAATAGTGTTCGGCAACTAGTGGCCAAAAAGTAGTTAACTACTAACTAGTCTGGGAAAATCTAGTTGCAACTAGTAGTTAACTATTTTTTCCTGGGACTAGTTACAACTAGTAGTTAACTATTTCCCAAAGTTGTTAACTACTAGTTAACTAGTCTATTTAATTTCATAACCTATTTTTTGCCCAAATTCTAATACATCTTTCTTATCTATGTCACAAAAAACTTTATGCTTCGCTCAAAACGGCGCTTTATTTCTGGTTATGGTATTTAAGTACTCTACCATGACATTGGAGTTATAAATAGCAGTGTAATTTTTGTATATTTTGATAAAAATTTTAAACAAATTTTTTTTTAAAGTAGTTGAAAATTTGAAAGTAGTTTCAACTAGTAGTTATTAAAAAAAGTAGTTCAACTACCAGTTAAACTAGTTTAAACCAAAAGTAGTTAAACTACTAGTTGATCGGTAGTTAACTACTAGTTGCAACTAGTTCTAGTTAACTAGTGCCGAACACTAATTTTCAATCACATGACTCGGAACTATAACAACGGCCTTAGCAACAGAAGAGTTACAGTTTTTTTTCCTTACAGAAGGTTAACAGTTACAGAAAATGACTGGCCGTGGAATTCTTCTATTGGAGCATTGGCAATCACGTGACCCCATACCTAAAAACCAACAGATACCTCGTTACCTAGCAACAGTTAAAAGCCCTACTAATACTAAAGGTTAACAGTTAAAAGAAAATAGCTGGTCGTGACGTCACCTAAAAACACTCTGTAGGGATAAGATAGTATCTCAGAAGCAAACACATAGAACATTAGTAAAAAACACCAAACTATCGTTACTGCTGAAGCCTCATGATCTGAATCAGTGTGATAGGTGTCGGGGGGGGGGGTGAGACGCCAGGCGGCAGGTAGGGCGCGTGGGCGCACCCGAGCGAAGAACTCAACAGATGGGAGGCACAGAAGACCCTGGTTACAGATTAACGCCCAACGATTGTTTTAATCAGCGGCTCCCCCGGGCCGAATTACATCGATACCTCTTTAGGGGAGAATCACAGGGAAAATGCTATGGGCATCCTAAAGTTAAAATTTTTTTTACAGATTTTAATTTATTCAAAAATTGTTCATTTTGACTTAATTTCATCATAAAACGCGTAGATGCGAAAAAAAATACAATATATACTTGACAGCAACGTTTCTTGAACCCTGTACGTCACAAATGCCGAAGGAGAAATCGGTAAACACAAAGCCTGTTGGGTTGATAGGAGGAGTTTTGGTACACAAATCGTGATTGAAAAGCACTATAAATACATGGGTTTAACAAAATAATCATTTTTTTAAATTGACGTTCTTTATTTCACTCAAAATTGAGACACTGCGATGGGAACTAGGGTGAATCGCAGGGGAAAGGCTTTGGGCCCCCTAAAGTTAACATTTTTTTCTCCAGATTTTAATGCTAGTTTATTCGCTAAATTGAATTTAATATCCTTATTTTCATGAAACTTTATAATATTTGTGTATAAAAAAAGTTTTAAAATTTGCAGCAATAAAATCAGTTTATGACCTCAGCCTATATAGGCTTACCATATTTTCTTGGGACCAACTCGGGACATATTTATCAAAGATTAAAAACTTGATAAAAAAAAACGTTAAACAAAATATTAATTTTTTTTTTTTCATTTGACATTACTTTTTTCAAAAATTGTTCGTTTGATTTCATTTCATCAATCAATCAAATCAAATTTATTAACAAGAAAGAAACAATAGAACAAAACAAAACTAATACATAAATACATATAACACAATAGATGTCCCAAATTATTAATGAATTTTATTTCCCAAAGGGGCAAACACCCGTCCATGGGGTCACAGAATATCAAATAATAAAAATATAAGATGGGACAAAAAAAGAGATAGTGGAAGAAAAAAAAACAAACAAAAATATGTACTATTTAATATTAAATAAAAATAATAATAATAATAATAATGGCTTGGCTGGCAATTAAGTACTAGTTTAAGATAATAAAAGTATGTGTATACCTGACAAATTTAAAATAGAGACTCGATATTATTAATATCCAAGATAAATGCAATGCAAAGCTTTTTAAAGTGGTTAATATTAGTTTCTGATTGTATTTCATTAGGCAGATTGTTAAAAAAAGTGACGGAGAGATACTGAAAGTGTTTTTTATAGATTTCTTTGTGAGGGATAGGCACGTGATAATATTTATGATTACGAATCATAAAATCCACATCAAACACCTAGCGGAAAATCGAGACAATTTTCAAAAACTATGCTATGGGGTTGCAGCCCCCCAAAGTTAAAATTTTTTTCCAGATTTTAATGCAAGTTTTTCACTAATTGAATTTAATATCCTTATGCTTTGGCTTTCCCCTTGGAAGCTGATACATATTTTTTGTATTCGTATGTGTAATTTTTTATCAATGTAAATAAAGATTATTATTATTTTCATAAGTTATGCATAAAAAAAGATTTTTAAAAAACTCTTTCAAAGTTTTAAAATTCACAGCAATAAAAACAGTTAATGACCTCAGGGCTATATTTTTAAGTTTTAAAATCCTAATCATAAATCGCTGTGACGGAAGTTGCACTTTTAGGGCGAGCGCGCACGGGCGACTTTTGTCACGGTGACAAAGACAAAAACAACGTTGCTAAGGCCGTTGTTAGGTAAAGTCATGTGATTGAAAATGCTCTATTGTTTTCTAGTGATATTTTTGATACTAGTAATCCTGGTCGCCGTGACTTTAGTCACTCGTGCGCGCCCAGCCTTAATGTGAACTTTTGAAACAAAGGGAATTTGTAGCTATTTTATTATCTCTCTGTGAAATCCAAATACTCCAGAAGAGAATTTATCGGTTTGTGGTGCTGCCATCTATCAGTAAAGGCGAGAAAGAGAAAAGGGAGTCCAGAACTACTAGGTACCCCAAAGTTGATTAAACGAAAATTCTAAAAAGTTCTAAAATGAAAATTCGAATTAAAAATGTGTTAAGAGAAAAGAGTTTTCTTGAGTACATCGGAGATGTTTGGTTGGTTGAGTAACAAACCCATAAAGTTTAAACTTATTCGTTTCGTGGCCAACGAAGTTAAGTATACTAATACGTACAAAACTTCTAAAACATAAAATTTCTGTTGATAAGAGTCAAAAACAGAAAATTTAAACGAATTTTAAAAAAAATTCTCGAAATTTTCCAAAAATATTCTCCAAAAGCTAAGGTAATTCTATATTTTCTATTATTCTAAAAAGGAGCTATGATTAAATTATTATAAATCTGAGCCTGGTACATACAGAACTTTCCTTCAAAAAGTGTGCTTTTAGATTTTTCAGGTCTTATTTATATAGGTTTGGGAGATTCTCAGCAACATTAATGTTAATAAATTAATTACATTTTAATTGTGAAAAAATTAAATCATCTTGTGTTTGGTACCTTTAAAAAATTGTTTGCTCCCTCATTGTGAACCTTTCAAATAAAATTTCATCTTTATCTCTTTCTCATCAGATGATTTAAAACTGAACAGTTATGTGATAAAGGTTTATAAGCACCCCATAGCGAAAATGAACAATTTTAAATCCATATAAAGGATGCGTTTTGGAAGGTTTACTCTTAGGTTAGGATCTCTCTAACTATGTTCTTTTCTAAGCAAGCTTTTTTTTTTATTTTCAACCTTGATGACTTCTAAGAATTTTCCATTTTTTATTAACGGTGGTAAAAATGATGTTCCTTGAGAAATGATGTTTCTTTAGAAATGATGCTTAAAATCTTTAAAAATAAAAAAATTTCTTAAACTTTCAGAATCTAGGGCATAAATTTCGCCCTTTTAACTTTAATAATCTGGAAGATTCCACGAAAAAAGATCCTGGCTTACTGTTACTGAACAATTTTTTTTCCCACATAACATCAAGGGCGGATCCAGACCAGATTTTCGGGGGGCCATGTCAGAGTCGGAGGGTATTACATTCGAAATTTTCAGTGCCTCAGAAATTTTTTTAAAGAGTGCTTGCTTTTAAGCAGCTTTTTAGGGGTTTATAGTAACTTAGAGGATATCCAGGGCCCGTGCCATTGTTTTAGAAAGTGGGGGGGGGGCGAAACCTTTTTGGTAGGGGCATAACAATACTTATGTTTCGCGAGGTGTTTGGCTCCCAATTTTCCGAGTATAACGTAAATAAAATACGAAACTTCGTTAAAGTTATAAAGGTTTCATCAGATAATGCTAGCTCGAAAGCTAAAGGGGGGTTCTGGGGGTCCTCCCCCAGAAAATTTTGTGAAATTTGGCTTCCAATAGAAGTTTTTTTACTCATTTTTGTACATTTGGTACCCATTGGATAACACCTACAGAGAGCAACTTCTTGTACTCCTAAAAGGAGAGGAGAGAAACAAATTCAAGTAGAAAACAGTAAATAAGTAACCATGAGAAATTAATAGGGGGTCTGGGAGGTAACCCCCAAGAAAAATTTTAAACATTTGCCTCTAAAAATAAAGTTTCAGCTCATTTTGAAAGCATGAACCACAGAATTTTCAAGGATGAAATTATAAATAGTATAGATATAGATGCCAAATTTTGAAAAGGACTGGGGGTCCTCTCCCAGAAAATGTTTGCAAATGCGCCCTTTCAAACTATAGTATTCATCTATTTTAAAACTTCCCAAAAGAGAACAGCTTCTTTTAAGCGGAAGAATTTTCAAGGGAAAACACTCTAAAACAGATGTCACATGTCAAAATATTAAAGGGGGGTTGGTGGTTCTCCCCCAGAATTTTTTTTGAATTTTAGCATTAAGAAAGTGTTTTTTAAGCTATTTGTTAGGGTTTCTCGGGGGGGGGGCCATGGCCCCCAGGGCCCCCCCCCCTGGATCCGCCACTGCATAACGTGGTCACAAATCTTATTTTAAGGAAGAAAAATGTCTGTTCTTTTCAATTTTAGCATCAGTTTTGAGCTAAAGAAAATTATAGCAGATTTTGACTATATTTGACAACACTTAAAGGAGATTGTAGATTGGAATCAGGTACTATACTTTTCCCGAACATATATAGACAATTGCGAATTGTTGTGACTTGTGTGAGAAAAAGTAAGTGTTAAAAAATATTTTAAGGTCGTAAGGTTGTGTTCTGATAGTGTTGCGATGCAAATTTAAGAACACTTTCAGATTCCAAATACTACATTATTTTACAACATTACAACAACACTATTTTTAGAACACATTTAAAGCAGCACATTCAGAACACTAAGTTGGTGCTACGGACGTTTCGCCAACCTCTGAAATTTCCTACCCCCCACTCATTAAAGCGAATATTAAGCAGGAAACCAGGGGGTAGGAAATTTCAGAGTTGGCGAAACGTCCGCGACACTGTTAATTTGAGGTCAAAAAAGTGTTCTTGTATGTGTTTATTTTTGTGTAGCTGTAGAACGTTTCTAGTGTATTTGTTTCAGGCAATGTGATAAATCACGGCATTAATAATAATGCCCGATGTGGAGGCGGGCAATGTGATAAATTCAATGGCATTTATCAATGAAATTTATCACTTCTGCCTGAAAATGCCTTCTTCTGAAATGTCTGCCCGCCTCGACTTCGGACATTATTAATAATGCCCGAATTATCACTTTGCCTGTTATCCAGGAGATAACCTCCCGACCCTTGTATCTGAGAGAGACAAAATTTTCGGTCACAAGTAAAAAAATTAAGTTTTTTAAACAATTCCTTTGGGGAGGGGGAATGGGGCAGTAATCTGTGGATAGGAAATGAGACGTTGGAGGGAGGAAACAATCTTCTATACTATAAATTTTTATATCATGTATTTATAGTATACCACATACCACATGGGTTTAACAAACTAATCATATTTTTAAATTGACGCTCTTCATTTCACTCAAAATTCAGACACCACGATGGGAACTACTTTGTTTATTAGTGACGTCGTCTGGTCAACTTAAGTTACTGTCTAGTATAATAGGTATACTATCGAGTTACTGTAGCCATATTTATTACATAAATTGCAGGAAATAATCTCTCGCGGAAGACGTTGAATTTTCGGTCACAAGTAAAAAAATTAAGTTTTTTAAACAATTCCTTTGGGGAGGGGGAATGGGGCAGTAATCTGTGGATAGGAAATGAGACGTTGGAGGGAGGAAACAATCTTCTATACTATAAATTTTTATATCATGTATTTATAGTATACCACATACCACATGGGTTTAACAAACTAATCATATTTTTAAATTGACGCTCTTCATTTCACTCAAAATTCAGACACCACGATGGGAACTACTTAGATTATTAGTGACGTCGTCTGGTCAACTTAAGTTACTGTCTAGTATAATAGGTATACTATCGAGTTACTGTAGCCATATTTATTACATAAATTGCAGGAAATAATCTCTCGCGGAAGACGTTGAATTTTCGGTCACAAGTAAAAAAATTAAGTTTTTTAAACAATTCCTTTGGGGAGGGGGAATGGGGCAGTAATCTGTGGATAGGAAATGAGACGTTGGAGGGAGGAAACAATCTTCTATACTATAAATTTTTATATCATGTATTTATAGTATACCACATACCACATGGGTTTAACAAACTAATCATATTTTTAAATTGACGCTCTTCATTTCACTCAAAATTCAGACACCACGATGGGAACTACTTTGTTTATTAGTGACGTCGTCTGGTCAACTTAAGTTACTGTCTAGTATAATAGGTATACTATCGAGTTACTGTAGCCATATTTATTACATAAATTGCAGGAAATAATCTCTCGCGGAAGACGTTGAATTTTCGGTCACAAGTAAAAAAATTAAGTTTTTTAAACAATTCCTTTGGGGAGGGGGAATGGGGCAGTAATCTGTGGATAGGAAATGAGACGTTGGAGGGAGGAAACAATCTTCTATACTATAAATTTTTATATCATGTATTTATAGTATACCACATACCACATGGGTTTAACAAACTAATCATATTTTTAAATTGACGCTCTTCATTTCACTCAAAATTCAGACACCACGATGGGAACTACTTTGTTTATTAGTGACGTCGTCTGGTCAACTTAAGTTACTGTCTAGTATAATAGGTATACTATCGAGTTACTGTAGCCATATTTATTACATAAATTGCAGGAAATAATCTCTCGCGGAAGACGTTGAATTTTCGGTCACAAGTAAAAAAATTAAGTTTTTTAAACAATTCCTTTGGGGAGGGGGAATGGGGCAGTAATCTGTGGATAGGAAATGAGACGTTGGAGGGAGGAAACAATCTTCTATACTATAAATTTTTATATCATGTATTTATAGTATACCACATACCACATGGGTTTAACAAACTAATCATATTTTTAAATTGACGCTCTTCATTTCACTCAAAATTCAGACACCACGATGGGAACTACTTTGTTTATTAGTGACGTCGTCTGGTCAACTTAAGTTACTGTCTAGTATAATAGGTATACTATCGAGTTACTGTAGCCATATTTATTACATAAATTGCAGGAAATAATCTCTCGCGGAAGACGTTGAATTTTCGGTCACAAGTAAAAAAATTAAGTTTTTTAAACAATTCCTTTGGGGAGGGGGAATGGGGCAGTAATCTGTGGATAGGAAATGAGACGTTGGAGGGAGGAAACAATCTTCTATACTATAAATTTTTATATCATGTATTTATAGTATACCACATACCACATGGGTTTAACAAACTAATCATATTTTTAAATTGACGCTCTTCATTTCACTCAAAATTCAGACACCACGATGGGAACTACTTTGTTTATTAGTGACGTCGTCTGGTCAACTTAAGTTACTGTCTAGTATAATAGGTATACTATCGAGTTACTGTAGCCATATTTATTACATAAATTGCAGGAAATAATCTCTCGCGGAAGACGTTGAATTTTCGGTCACAAGTAAAAAAATTAAGTTTTTTAAACAATTCCTTTGGGGAGGGGGAATGGGGCAGTAATCTGTGGATAGGAAATGAGACGTTGGAGGGAGGAAACAATCTTCTATACTATAAATTTTTATATCATGTATTTATAGTATACCACATACCACATGGGTTTAACAAACTAATCATATTTTTAAATTGACGCTCTTCATTTCACTCAAAATTCAGACACCACGATGGGAACTACTTTGTTTATTAGTGACGTCGTCTGGTCAACTTAAGTTACTGTCTAGTATAATAGGTATACTATCGAGTTACTGTAGCCATATTTATTACATAAATTGCAGGAAATAATCTCTCGCGGAAGACGTTGAATTTTCGGTCACAAGTAAAAAAATTAAGTTTTTTAAACAATTCCTTTGGGGAGGGGGAATGGGGCAGTAATCTGTGGATAGGAAATGAGACGTTGGAGGGAGGAAACAATCTTCTATACTATAAATTTTTATATCATGTATTTATAGTATACCACATACCACATGGGTTTAACAAACTAATCATATTTTTAAATTGACGCTCTTCATTTCACTCAAAATTCAGACACCACGATGGGAACTACTTTGTTTATTAGTGACGTCGTCTGGTCAACTTAAGTTACTGTCTAGTATAATAGGTATACTATCGAGTTACTGTAGCCATATTTATTACATAAATTGCAGGAAATAATCTCTCGCGGAAGACGTTGAATTTTCGGTCACAAGTAAAAAAATTAAGTTTTTTAAACAATTCCTTTGGGGAGGGGGAATGGGGCAGTAATCTGTGGATAGGAAATGAGACGTTGGAGGGAGGAAACAATCTTCTATACTATAAATTTTTATATCATGTATTTATAGTATACCACATACCACATGGGTTTAACAAACTAATCATATTTTTAAATTGACGCTCTTCATTTCACTCAAAATTCAGACACCACGATGGGAACTACTTTGTTTATTAGTGACGTCGTCTGGTCAACTTAAGTTACTGTCTAGTATAATAGGTATACTATCGAGTTACTGTAGCCATATTTATTACATAAATTGCAGGAAATAATCTCTCGCGGAAGACGTTGAATTTTCGGTCACAAGTAAAAAAATTAAGTTTTTTAAACAATTCCTTTGGGGAGGGGGAATGGGGCAGTAATCTGTGGATAGGAAATGAGACGTTGGAGGGAGGAAACAATCTTCTATACTATAAATTTTTATATCATGTATTTATAGTATACCACATACCACATGGGTTTAACAAACTAATCATATTTTTAAATTGACGCTCTTCATTTCACTCAAAATTCAGACACCACGATGGGAACTACTTAGATTATTAGTGACGTCGTCTGGTCAACTTAAGTTACTGTCTAGTATAATAGGTATACTATCGAGTTACTGTAGCCATATTTATTACATAAATTGCAGGAAATAATCTCTCGCGGAAGACGTTGAATTTTCGGTCACAAGTAAAAAAATTAAGTTTTTTAAACAATTCCTTTGGGGAGGGGGAATGGGGCAGTAATCTGTGGATAGGAAATGAGACGTTGGAGGGAGGAAACAATCTTCTATACTATAAATTTTTATATCATGTATTTATAGTATACCACATACCACATGGGTTTAACAAACTAATCATATTTTTAAATTGACGCTCTTCATTTCACTCAAAATTCAGACACCACGATGGGAACTACTTTGTTTATTAGTGACGTCGTCTGGTCAACTTAAGTTACTGTCTAGTATAATAGGTATACTATCGAGTTACTGTAGCCATATTTATTACATAAATTGCAGGAAATAATCTCTCGCGGAAGACGTTGAATTTTCGGTCACAAGTAAAAAAATTAAGTTTTTTAAACAATTCCTTTGGGGAGGGGGAATGGGGCAGTAATCTGTGGATAGGAAATGAGACGTTGGAGGGAGGAAACAATCTTCTATACTATAAATTTTTATATCATGTATTTATAGTATACCACATACCACATGGGTTTAACAAACTAATCATATTTTTAAATTGACGCTCTTCATTTCACTCAAAATTCAGACACCACGATGGGAACTACTTAGATTATTAGTGACGTCGTCTGGTCAACTTAAGTTACTGTCTAGTATAATAGGTATACTATCGAGTTACTGTAGCCATATTTATTACATAAATTGCAGGAAATAATCTCTCGCGGAAGACGTTGAATTTTCGGTCATGAGTAAAAAAATTAATTTCTTTTAAACGATTCTTTTTTTGGGGGGATGGGGCAGTAATCTGTGGATAGGAAATGAGTGGTTGGAGAGGGAGGAAGAGCGCGCGCCGCCGCTGATGAGTCGGGCGCCGCTCCAATCACCGCAATTAGAACGACACACAGATCCTTCCCTCCTTAATGCCACAGGTTTTTCGATCGTAAAAAGCGGACGTTTCTCTAAAGAGGGGAGGTTAGAATCTTTATTTTTATCTTTCTTTCAAAAAACAAATACAAACTATAAAAAACGATATAATAAACGGTAATATATCAGAACGACACAGATCATGACCAGGTTTTTCATTTGAAAAAGCAACGGGACACATTTATACAGGGTGTTTCAGATAAATGTTTCATAACTTCTAGGGGAGGTAGGGTATATCAAGATGAACAAGAATCGGTATAGAAAGGGGGGTCGCAAGTGGGGTCTAAGGGGTGAAAATCACGGGTGAAAATTAGAAAAAAACCTCGCATATCTGGGCAGAAAGCGATACAATTGTTCGATTCCGGTATTTCTTACATTCAACCAATTCAAATTTCTCATGTAAAAACGGGATGCAAGTGTTTATTCTAATCAAAAACAGACCAATAAATGAAACAGGCATACGTTGTAAGTTGATAGACTGCAATAGAAAGTGTCACGACAAAAATATCTTAATATTAGAGTTTTGTTGGTTGTTTGGTTGGTTAGAGTTATATGGCGAAAAGAACTAATGTCTGACCAAGGGACAATTGTAACTTTAATCTACCTACAACGCATCCCTCATTCAATTATTGGTCTGTTTTTGATTAGAATAAACACTTGCATCTCGGTTTGCACCACAGAGTAGTAGAACAGAGAGTCCACGGCCATAGGCCATAATGGAAATCGAAAATCATGACATCTTGTTACAGGTTGGGAGAATTGTGGCGCTGGGATCGCACTAAACTCACTAGCGTTTGGATCCAGTCTGAATCGTTCGCCGGCTGCCTGTTGGAGATCGAAAACACCTTTCTGCGCATGCGCTGAGTTCTAATTTGGCGAGAGATTTAAGCGGCCGGCATACGTTCCAGAATCTAGTGTGGCGCCCTCACATCAGTAACGCATTTGAAAATAGCCTCGTGGACCCTCTGTTAGGATATTTCTCTGTGGTTTGCACGACATTTACTCGACGAGGTCGGAACGACATTTCTCTAAAGAGGGGAGGTTAGAATAGTTTTCTTTTTCAGATCTATGTTCAATACATGTTGACACTGTAGTGTTCAAAAATTGACCTATAGACCCCCCTTGCGGTTCTTTATTACTGTTTGCTTGGTACTCAATTAATCACAATTATTTTACTCAGTCTATTGTTAATGTTTTCAATCGGATAATGCGTGTTATCGAAATTGACCGGTCCAGATCACTCTTATTTAAATTAACGCAAAATGTACAGTTTTATGTTATCAAAATCTGGTGAAATCCTCTAAAAACCTCCTTTTTAATTTTAAAATATTAATAATTTATTTTAATACATAATCCAATTTTAATACATAATCATACAAAATGAGTCATTAACTTATGTGTTCCACTGTCTCTTTAAGAATGTTAAGGCCACAGGTTTTTTCAATCCAAAAAAGCGGCGTTTCACTAAACAGGGGAGGTTATAGTCTTTATTTCTTCTTCAGATGTAAGCTCAATACTTAAATGTTGTGATAACTAAATGTGGCCTATTGAAGTCAAAGGTATGTTTTGGGTCATTTTTGACCCCCTTCCCCCTTGTCCGCGAAAATAAGCAAACCCCCCTCATAATTACTGCCAGACCCCCCCACCTTTATTGATTTTTTTTTACAAAATCTTAGGTAATGCTTAGATTTTTGAAACTTTAACCTAACATGAAACTTTAACCTAATGTGATCCTTAATGTGATGGACAGGTTTTTCAATCCAAAATGACAGCAGCGGGACATTTTTCTATGAAGAAGGGCGGTTAGAATATTTTTTTTTATCTTCAGATGTATGTACAAAACTAAATGTTGTGACAGTTTAATGTTGCCTATTGAAGTCATGCTTGCAGCACGGTATATAAGTGTATACAAAAGGGTTGTTTTTTTTTTTTTATCAACTTCCGTTTTGCTCCTGAAAAAAGTAGTAGAAATTTCGAAATAATTTTGGTACTGGTACTTAGATCCTTCAGGATCAATTTGCATTTCTATACTGGAAAAAAAATCTCTACAGCATTTAACATTAAACAATGGGTGATGGGCAGGTGATAATCGCAGGAGGGGAAAGAGCGAAATTATCCGCGGCGGGAAATAAGTTCGAGGAGGAAATAAGTTCGATCCAAGGGGGGGGGGGCACATTTCCAGACCATCACATTCACCTTTGAAGAAAAACTGCAAAATGTTGGGGATTTTCTAAAAAGTATCACTCCAGTTTCCCTTTTAGTACCGCTGTGGTGGGTCCTCTCCCAGAAAAAAAATTTTGAAATTTGACCTTAAAAAATAGGGTTTTAACTCATTTTGAGTACTTTTTTTGGGTTCAAGGGGGGCACTCTGGACACTGCCCCCCTTAGATCCGCCACTGACTCTGAGTAGGCGGCTGGGGTAATCCCCAGAAAATTTTGGAAATTCGACCCTTAAGAAAGAAGTTCTTAACTCATTTTTGGATATTGTTCACAATTTAGTGACCCCAAGGGATGGGCTTTTTCTGAAATGAAGTTAAGCCTAGGTTCCTTTGAAATAATGATTTATCTTGAGTATGAAATTTTAGTGAGTTATGATCTCCTTCTCATAATGATTTATTTCAGGGGTCTGGGGTGGTACTCCTCAGAAAATTTTTTAAAATATGCCCCTTAAAAACTAGGAATTTACTCATTTCCGGCCTTTTGATGGGTGAACAAATTAATTTCCAAAATATTCAGAATGCAATCCCTCTAAGTACCCAATATGAAAATCTCTGGGTCCCGGGGATTGTACCCCCCCCTCTGGTCAGGCCTGCTGACGAGAAGAGAAGAACAAGGGGCCATCCATTAATGATGTCACTTTTTTCTTCAACATTTTTGACTCCTCCCTCCCCTATGTCACAAAGTGTCACACTCAACCATACCCCTCCCTCCCCCCCTTCGTAACATGTCAGGGACTGCTACCAATAATAAGTTTAGAATAAGGTTGGTAAGAATTTGGGACTCGATGTCTCCATTGATATTTAAGTACACCCTACTAAGATCAAAGTGAACTCTTATTTTGTTTGGGAGCCGATGTTTTTATTGAAGTGCATCCCTTATAGTGAACTCTTATTTCGTTGGTATGAATCTTATAACATCTTTTTGATTTTCAATCTGTGATGTCACAATTCTTGAACCCCCCCCCTTGTAACAAAGTGTCACAGATTGATGAAACCCCTCCCTTCCCTCTAAGCATGACATCATTTATGAACGGCCACCAAGAAAAAATTAATAAATCTGAAATGATCCGGGTTTTAGAGCATTTCTTGAATTTGACCGACGACCGGTACAGTGCGCTGACTGCTATTAGCGTGGTTGACAGCACGTAATCCAACTAAGCCGCCCTGTCCCCAACTAAATTTCTATATATGTACCCACTGTCTGCGCAGGCTCCGGATCGCCCATCTCCAAGCTCAACGTGAAGAGATTGCTGCTGTTTTCGGATAAGTCTTTGTTTTTATTATAATTTATAAGCCTCTTTATTTACAGGATATTAGTAGATTGAAGTAATGTTAAATTCGTACTGTGCTATCGATGATATTCCGCTTGCTTAACAACAGTGTTTTGTAGACGTGTCCAATTTCGTGACGAATTTTAACCCTCTAGTTTTAGTACATATCTCGTAATATTTTGTACTGTTAAAGCTGTACTGTTCGCATTGTGTGTATCAATTTCAGTAGGAATATTGTAGATATCATTAATCATTAGCAAACACTTGGGCTCGGTGTAAACTGTTGAGATTATTACATTTAGGCTGAGTACGATACATAACATAAAACGGGGTATTTTTTTATGTATTTTGATATGAGCCAATAACTGGTACATTAGAGCTTTTACAAGTGTTAAATGAAATTATGTACAAAACTTTGATTTGATTACTATTTACAGTAACGGTAATAGTTTCGAATGCATCGAATGATCTGATCATGAATTCGATCTACTCTTTTCTGTAACATTAAATTCGCAATGCTATTCTTCTAGCTTAACAGCAACGTTTTGTTGACGCTTCCAATTTCGTGACGACTTTCAACACTCTACTTTTAGTATCTTGTAATATTTTGCACAGCAGCATACTTTTGAACTGTTAAAGTATACTGTTCGCATTATGTGTATCAATTTCAGTAGGAATTGTATAGATATTTATTAAATTAGGGCTTTGCAAAGACTTTTAGGCTAGGTGTGAAATGTTGAGATTTTTACGTATTTAGGTAATGGCTTATTATTTACTTATTATTCACATTTTTCACAGAAGCAGTACTTTTGAACTGTTAAATCTGTACTTATATGTGTATCAATTTCAGTAGGAATTGTTATATTTATTGAATTTGGGCTTTGTAAACACTTAGGCTCGGTGTACACAAACTGTTGAGATTATTACGCATTTAGGTAATGGCCGAGTACGATGCATGACATAAAACGGGGTATTATGTATTTTAATATTATACTAATAGTAACTGTAAATTAGTACTTTTACACAATCTTCATAAGTGTTTAAGTTCAATGATATTATGTGCATAACTTAACTTTGATCGGATACATTAGCAATTATAGTACGATTTGCCGGATTAGAAATTTATGAATTTGATCGAATGATCTGATCATGAATTTGATCTACTTTTTTCTGCATCTGTAACATTGTCATGTTAGCAAATCTATAAAATCTACAGATATTTCTATAGATGTTCTATGCCTGTTTCCGTCCGTTTGTACGGATCAGATGTGGCTCAATTTCGAATATATTTCCGAAAAATACAACATAGCAAAAATCATTTCGATGCTAAATTTACAAAGCCCGTTTTGATACCGAAATTAGATTTCGGTTAGATCGCAAAGATTCAACAGCTGCGATCAAGCTACAAAATGGTCAACTTGTAAGGTTATTCATTTTCAGTTCAAGGGATCCCCCTCCTGATTTTTTTTCAAAATTTTGGTTGAATAAAAATAAATTTTTAAGGTTCGGAAGTTTTGCGAACATATTTCCGAAAGATATAACATAGCAGAAATAATTTCGATGATTAATATCAAAATTTATACGTGAAATAGATTTCGGTTAGATCACAAAGATTCAACAGCTGATCTGTGATCAAGCTGCGAAGTGGTCAGTTTTTAAGGTTATTCATTTTCCAGTGTAAAGGGATCAATCCCTTCCTGATGCAACAAGATTTTTTTTAAAATTTTAGTTATATAAAAATAAATTTTCATGGTTCAAGAGGGAAGTTTTGCAAATGAGCCCCTTGCTAATTAATTGCATGTTAACTAATTTTAAACTAGAATTCGGGGTTTGGAGATTGATTTGCAGTCTGAATTGTCAATTTTTTTAGTTCAAAGTTTATTCCATTGGGTATTTGGTTACTACCTCCAAAATGCGTGAACACGGAACACATTTGATTCCAACAAGTGGAACGAAGAATAAGTAATTTGGGATCTGAAGTCATGGGTGGGTCACGAGGTGTCTGCAAATCTATTTAGATTTGAAAAAACTTAAAACCCTTAAACCCAACTTTTAGGGTTAAGGGATCCCCCTCATGTGATGCAACAAGATTTAATTTAAATTTTAGTTGAATAAAAATGAATTTTCATGGTTCGGATGTTTTGCGAATGAGGTGGTATCCTTGAGACGTTTGGACGTAAGTTAGATTAAAGTTGAATACTTAAGAATGATGAAGGCTATTAAATTTAGATACACGAGTGTTTATGGAAACGTGAGTGTTAGGCTTATCAGGTTCCTTCCGCATCTAGTTAAAATCTTTTATCTTCAAACTGCATAAAGTTCCAAAAGGTTTAACTTGTGTATCTAGAGCAGGGGTGGACAACATCCACATCCAAGTACTCGAGGACCGCAATCGAAATCACAAGTCAAGTAATGGCGGGCCGCAAAGTAATCTGGCTACTTTTTATCCACAGTATAAATGGAATGGGCTATTTTTATTTTAATTTTTCGGGGGGAGAGTCTTTAATATGGAACTTTTCCAGCGAGAGAGGGACGAAGGTTATTCACATATTGTGAAGGTACTACTACTGTATTTTTAAAAAATTTCAGGGGATGTATAACTACATTTTTTTTTACCCTATACATCTTTTAATACTGAATATTAAGAGGGTCCTTCTCAAGAAAATGTTTCCATGTCCAGACATGACCACAGTATTTGGCTTATCAGGTTCCTTCCGCATCTGGTTAAAAATTCAAAAATGCGTTCCAAAGAGTTTTAACTTGTAGTATATTTCAGGTAACAAGGGATAGTTTCCCCAAAACTGCATTAAGTACCAGTTAACCAATGTAGCTAATAGAATTCTGTGGCCTTAACAGGGAGAGTTATAATCTAGATTAACAATCTGAATATATTCAAATAGCAGTTTTGTGCTTTTTATTCCGATGGGAGTTGGTTTGTACCAAGCCCATAGAGTAGGGTAAGGTTGGTTAATTTGGAGACTGATGGAATTCGGAAATCAGTAAAAAATTCTGTGGGAAATTCTGAATTTCTATATCAGGTTGGGTGTGTCATCAATGTCAGATTGATTTCATCGAAGTTGCCATCTCCGTCATTTTTGTTAAATCCTCAAGATCGGTAGTTTGATCTTGGTGTTCGGTCCCCTCCCCACGATCATTCGGACCCCTGGATTTCACTTTTTCCGATAACTATTTGAAAACTCTAAAATGAAGGAACTATGAATGTTTCATCAAATCTTATTGCTTCCCTCCCTCTGGTAGTTATTTAATCACGCTGTGGTCACAAAGTTGTGGTCAAAGCCCATTCTTAAAAACAGGCTTCAGTTTTGCATATACCTTCAAACTGCTACGAAAATTAAGGAAAACTTGGGAGGAACGGAACTTTTGAGTCACGCCCCCCCCCCCCTTGCACTGGAAAAGTTACGTAATAATTATAATTGTAAGGCTGTTACTTAATTGTTCTTTCAAAATATAATTGAGAACCCCCATTTGAACTACCCACGAGCCGGCAGTGATTTTGATTCTTTTTTTTTTTTTTGGACCTCGATTATGTAGTTGGCCCACAAACTGCTGTTTGATGCGGCCCTCGGGCTGAAAAGTTTGGAGACCCCTGCAGTAGAGTCACGCCCCCCCCTTGCACTGGAAAAGTTAGTTTCTGAATTTGAAATTAGCAGCTGCCTCGAATCGCATCCTTCGGTTTGTTGAAAATGGAATCGCCATGGCAACCGATCACTTTGCAAAGGAGAAAAAGTGCACCATGCCATGCGGAGTAAACAACCAACGGCAAGCTGTTTTTTTTATTAGATTCTTTCAAAATCCCGACAACTCTGATAGGAATGTGTTTAAATATGAGGGGGCTCACACAATATTTTAGGTCTGATATGTCTAGTTATAAACTGAGATTAGCAATCTGAATATTCAATTTTGTATAGTCAAAAGGTTTATTCCGTTTTGAGTATACCAAAGAGCATATCAGAGGGTAGGTTGGTTATTTTGGAAAAGACTGGTGGGATTCTGAAATCAGGTTGGGTGTGTCCCGTTAGTATTGGACGAATAAGTACTGGTGTTTATCGTCCGTGTAGTTCTCGAAATTTGGACCACTTGTGTTAGGGGTATCCTCCTGCCTCTGAACTATAGAATGCGGGGTTTGGGGGGCGTCAGGGATAGTCATGGGTGTCATTTAGGGGGGTTTCCATTGTTATATGTGAATCTAATAACTGCAAGTCACTTGAAAATTCTGTAACTTCCACAACGAGCATCGGGCGCAACACAAAAAGTCTCAAAAGGAGTTAAAACACTACTTTTGAGGGTCAAATTTCAAAAAACAAATTCTGGGGGGGGGGAAACTCTCGAGCCCCCTTTAGAAGTCTGACACCTGAAAATTGACTTAAACTTACTGCTTCTACTCTAGTTTAAAATATATTTAAACTAGTCAAAATTAAGCAACTCAGACTTTAATCATTACGTATTTTTTTTAATTTAGAAGGCAGTCCTGCACTTCTCTTTTGGAATTAACCAACGAAAAATCTAAGAATTTTAAAAATTAGTTTTTTTATATACATTTTATTTGTGTATGAAGTTTATTTTACATAAATGTATACTTATGTGTATTTTTTTTCAGGTTGTGACAACAGGCTCCAGTGAATTGAAATATTTGTGTGTGTTAAATAAAGACAAAGTTTTTTTTTTAAATGTGTTTTATTTCAGAACCAAGACACTGGTGGTAGGTAGGTAGCAGTACACAAATCGCAATGAATGATGGGACGTCTATACCCGGGATTTGAGGACTGGTCATGTAAACGGGTTTATAGCACGGTTTTCAATTTCCCTACCCGAGTATAAGAGTGGCGCATGTAAACGGGGGCCTTAGTGACCGGGTTCTATCCCCGTTTTTATTCTATTTAAATTCAATAAAGTTATTCAAAAGAGACCTAGAAAGGAGCTTTAAACAATCCGATGCGCATGCGTCAAAAGTTAACCCAATAAATAAGGAAGAGTTGTAATAAGTTTTTAAGATACTGTGTCTCCACTGGCACAGTGGTTAGGAAGCTTGCTTAGCATGCGGTAGTTCCTAAGCTCTATCCCCGGCTATTATTTTATTAAAAAATAATTATATTTTCATAGAGAAATTTCAACCAATCACCCAATTTTTTCTATTTGAATTCAAAAATTAAAGTACCAACCAATCAACCAACTATGAAAAATTAAAATCCAGAGCTATTATTAGTTTCTGTCGTAGTGTGAGTCGATGGCTCAGTGGATGCGTGTGTGACTTGCATGCTCTAGACTGGGGTTCGATCCCCGATTTTTCATATTTATAAACTTTAATTTTCTATTTATTCTATCTATTATATTCTATCCCTATTCTATTATTTCTATTTATCAACTTTAAATTAATTAGAAGACTGTCATAGCTGCAGGAACGGATGGCTTGGTGTGTTAGTGCTTGCATAGCATGCGGCAGTTCCCGGGTTCTATCCCCGATTATTATTTTATTAAAAGAAAAACTTGTATATTTTCACTAGAGAGAATTTTCAACCAACCAATCAAGAGCATGCTCTGTTAAAAGTGCTTTCTAGTTAAGAACCTCTTGTATTATCTTTTGGGTTATAAAACCTCCCCTACCAATCAACCAAGCTTTTGTATTATACAAGATAGCTATTATAAGTTTACCTCACCAACCAATCAACCAAGTTCTTGTACTTTATACAACACAGCTATTATATGTTTCAGATGCTGTGTGAGTCGATGGCTCAGTGGATGCATATGTGGTTAGCATGCTATGTACCTGGGTTCGATCCCCAGGTTTTTTTTTCTATTTAAATTTAAAAATTAATATCCAGATTTATTATTAGTTACCTAAACAGAGTGAGTCGATGGCTCAGTGGATACATACGTGGCTAGCATGCGTTATACCTGGGTTCGATCCCCGGCGTTTCCTATCTTTAATTTTTCTATTTATTATCTATTTCTATTCTGTCTATTATATTCTCTATCTATTCAATTCTATCTATTATATTCTATCCCTATTCTATTTATTCTATTACTATCTTCTATTTATCAAATTTAAATTAATTAAAGAACAGACTAGTTGCAAGAACGGATGGCTTGGTGTGTTAGTGCCCGCGTAGTATGCGGTAGTTCCAGGGTTCAAACCCCAGTTAATACTATTTTATTAAACTCTCCTATAAAATTGCAAAAAATAAAGTCTACACACATGCGCATTCGGCTCTATGCGTCACACAGTGCTGGCGCCATCTATATTACAAAAAGTTAAATAAAATTTATAATATAATGGAGGAGTATCAAGTTCATATTAATTATAAGACTGTCACAGCTGCAGGAACGGATGGCCTGGTGGTTAGCACACCAGACTGCCATCCGAAAGGCCCTCAGATCGAACCCCGGTTCGAGTCTGAGCCTTCTCAACGGGTATAGCACTCGTACATAAATACTGTTTGGTATTTATAAATTTTCCTGCGCATTCACGGGGGGACATAATTTTTCTAAATTTCGGCCGTAACTGTAACCGTACCGAACAATTTTTTGAATTTTCTAAGACTTTAACGCTATTTTCCCAAGATTTTTACACTATTTCTTAAAATATTTCAAGATTTTACCTCTTTTGCCTACGACGGACACTGAAAAAAGAGTCTAAGGAAAGAAGGGGGCAGTTGAGGATCCATCCACAAACCCCAACCACCTACCCTTGGCGTCGCTTTTCCTACATAGATTTTTCACTAATTCTTTCAGAGGTGACTGAATTAAAGGATTTGAATTTTAAAAATTGTGGATTTGCTCGACTTCAAAACTTTTTCTTAATTTTATGATTGGTGACTGACTGAGCTAGTAGTACTTGGAGATTGATTTGACTTTTCTAAATATAGTTATCCTGCTCAATTCACAAGGAGGGGTATCTTATTAACACTAGACACTACACTTATTATACTAGACTTATTAACACTGTAACTATTATCTTCTTTTAACACTAGAAGCCACTGAGAACCCTCGGAGACAGTCATTTTGACTGCGATGATTAGATGAAACACATAGAACTAGATGAGAAACTCACTTTTTGAACTGTTGTATTAACATGGAAAACCATGTTCCTCCCTTTGATCCAATACCCGTTTAATTTAATAATTTGAAACTTGAAGCATTTGACTGCCAAATTGTAATGGATAATTTGAATTAAACACGCTAAGCACTAAAATGTTAAGGAGGATGAGCCGTTACAACAGTTTGTTGTTCGATTTAATTCTCCTTTTTATTAAGCTTTTAATGGAGAAAATATTAAACAGTGGGTTGTTTTTAAGGACAGCACTATACCCGTTCAATTTAATAATTTTGTCGCAGTACTTTTCCTAAGTGTTTTAGGTGGGAAAATTAAAGCGCAGGATAAAATGAAACAAATTTTTTCGCGATGCTTTAAAACAGTGAAATTTGTGACAAATATCACTCTAGGGAAAGTGTGTCATCTCGTCCTACCAACTCACCGATTTGAGCACCTTCAATCTCCATTATATACAGCTTCTTAGTTAGTTTAGTCTCTGAAACAGAATAAAGTTAGTAGTTACATTAAATACACTAAGAAAGAGGTCTGACAACCTCGCTTTTATGGAGGTGCAGCAAAGGCTATAGTAGTAGCTTAGGACGAAGTTTAGAAATGTCTCCTCTCCGAACCTTCTATCAGTACACTGTAAAAACATTCCCGTAAAATTTACGGTTTTTAAACTGGCAGCTGGGTTGGTTGTGGAAAACTGTCAAAATTACTAAGCAAATCCGTAAAAACGACGGCGTTTTACCTTGTAATCCAAAAAAAACATGGATTAAAATGGTAAAACACCGTCGTTTTTACTGGTTTTACTTCGTAATTTTTACGGTTTTCCCACAACCAACCCATAGCTGCCAGATTAAAACCGTAAATTTTACCGGAATTTTTTTACAGTGTAGGGAAGGTGTGTCATCTCATCCTACCAACTCACCTATTTTAGCACCTTCAATCTCCAGTATATACAGCTTCTTAGTTTAAGTCTCTGAAACAGAATAAAGTTAGTAGTTACATTAAATACACTAAAAAGGGAGAGGTCTCCTCTCCAAACCTTCTATTCAGTACACAGTAAAAAAAAATCCCGTAAAATTTACGGTTTTAAACTGGCAGCTGGGTTGGTTGTGGAAATCCGTAAAAATTACTAAGCAAATCCGTAAGAACAACGGTGTTTTACCTTGTTAAACACAAAACATGGATTAAAATGGTAAAACGCCGTCGTTTTTACGGTTTTACTTCGTAATTTTTACGGTTTTCCCACAACCGACTCAGCTACCAGTTTAAAAACGTAAATTTTTTACACTGCAGTGTTTATCAAAGAGATTTCTAACTGTCTGCCTCCTTTTGTGTGAAGCCCACTTGAGAACCCCCAAAAGTAGCTTCAGGATACTTTTTAGCAGTTAGATATACCCAAGGAAGGCAGATAGGGATAGCTGATAGATCAGGGATTTCCAACTTACAAGCAGGCCTGACGAGAGAGGGGGGGGGGCGAGGGGGTACGATACGCCCGGGCCGGTAGGGGGCCCGGTACCCAAAGCTTTTCATATTGAGTACTAAGACGGGTATCATTTTGAATATTTTGGAAATTAATTTGTTCACATAAAGGTCCAAAAATGAGTAAATTCCCAGTTTTCTAGGGCATATTTTCAAAAATTTTCTGGGGAAGACCCCCAGCAGACCCCCTTTATTACTTGTTACTCATTGTATTATCAAGAAAACGATACTTTTAAGTTGAGTGAAATTCAGATCTTGCCTAGAAATATTCTAAAAATTACATTAAGCCTATGAATACATGGGTGGAGGTACTTTAGAAAATTTCGCCGCCTACCTCGAAATGAGAATATGTCATTGGGGGGCCGCTTCTCAACCTTGTACCCGGGGCCCGACTTGGCTGTCGGCGGCCCTGCTTACAAGTACACAAGTCTTAATGGCGGGCCGTAAAGTAATCAGGCTCCTTTCGTATCCATGATATATTTCTTTGGGAGTCTTTAATATGAGGGAATATGGTTTTAAATTAGTTAAGAAACTACAACAATAGGGTGGATAGGCTACTGTCATTTTCAGGCACCTAAATAGCGATTTGTCCCACACGAACTATTACAACTTTAGATATTTTAACCAAAATCATTTACAAATCTTTGGGGAGGGGAAGATTCAGAAGAGAGCTTAGAGAGATGAACAGAGTGCTAAAGCCACTTTGATAAACATTTTCCCTTATTCTTCAGTGCCTTTGAGTGCCACTTCTGATGTTCTAACTCCTCTAACTAGACTCGGTTGTTAAAAACACACCCTGAGGAGCACTAAATGGAATTCTCAACTTGATCTGAAATTTTTGCCAGGATTAAATTAATAGTACAGAAAATGTGCTGATGCGGTAAATTTACCAATACATGTTTTGAGCTGGAATTTCACACAGAGATGAAAAATCAAAAGTTAAGGAAAACTCAAAAGCCAAAACTGTTGAGAGAATTCCATAAAGAGGTAAAGGAAGGTTCACAAATTGTCAGGTTAAAAAGGGGGAAAAGCATAATCTCCCCAGGGGGGAGTCATTTAAAATCTCACGTCAACTTTCAGTTTAAAGTATATACGTTTTTTCTTTTTTTAGAACGCGAGTTCAGGAAAAATGTGCACATTAGTCAAAACAGCGAATCATTACCCAGACAGTAGTGATAATTACTAGCATAAGACCCAGTGGCGGCTCGTCCATAGGAGCACGTGAACACCCACAGAAAAAGTAGAACAAAAATCGAATATAAAGATATATAAATATCAATGGAAATATATTTTCAATTTTTTTTTAAAACTCAGAATTATGTTTCCCCCCTCCCTTCTCTACTCAATAAGAAAAATTTACTACCGGAAACGCGAAAGAAATCGAAAAAAGAATGAACTCTTATTTTTCTTTCCTTATCCGCACGTGTGAGCGTAAAAAAATATGTGATTCCGAAGAAACCCCGACTGCTTGCCGAGAGAATATTGAGCTTACGTCCTCGCTTTTTAGATTCCCGTACGCACAGATTTCGTGTGCCGAGGCCTTCACTTTTGAGGCACAGCTTTCCTTTTTTTGAGTTCTGGAATTGATTTTTTCAGCTAATTAAAAAGTACGAGTTTGAGCACTTTTTCCATATAATTTAAATCTTTTCATTAAAATATTTTAATACTTTTGTTATTAATTAGGATGCTTTTTTTAGGATGTAATGGCGTTAAGTATAATTTCCATGTTTGAAATAAAGCATCTTCATTTCTCCCAATTGCCGCTGGAAAAAAAAGTTAAAATAAAGAGCTTAAGACCAACACCTCATCTGACCATTGTGCAAATTACGAAAGGAAAAGATACGGACACTTTAAAAAGATAATTTAAAGATGACATTTATGGCAAATATAAATGCATATTTTTTTTAAAATAAAAGTGCATGCAGTGAATAACTGAATAATTTAGGTTTTCAAAATTATTTCCAAGAAAGAGATGTTTCTACTAAAAGAAGTAAGATTTATGTATATTGATCCACCATCCCTTCTCTTTCTAGATATTTTGTAAATTTTATTTTTTATATAATAGGTGTGAACACCCTATTAATTAACTCACGAGCCGCCACTGATAAGACCCCATGTTTTCGATTTCAACATGGATTTGTATCTGAACTTTTGTGAAAGTCAAGAATAACTCAAAAGCCAAAACTGTTCAGAGAATTCCATGAAGAGATTATGGGACGTCCTAATTACAACTCTTAAGGAGGAAATTATGTGAGGTCAAGAAGAGAGGTCCACCAAAATCTCACCGAGGGGGGGGGGGAGTGATTTAAAACCTCACGCAGTGTTATTCCTAGGATTTTTTTGGAGGAGTAAAAATACTCTTTGACTTTTTCAGGAGGAGTGAAATTCAATTGTGAGGAGTGAAATACGGATATAGCATTAACTACATATACAGAGACAAATTTTCTATTAAAAACGCTTACTTTTAATGGACAAAATGAAATTGAAAAAAAAATGAGGATGCTTTTTTTGGGTTTTAACAATTATAGCACATGTTAAGTATTAATAGAAAATATTTAACATTATACACGGTGCATTTTTTAAGCTAAACCATTGTGAAAAATTCAAAGAGTGAAAATACTCCTGGCTAGTTTTTAAAGAGTATTTTCGATTTTCAAGGAGTGAAATACTCTCTCAGAGGAGTTAAAAATATCTCTGACCTCCCGTCAACTTTTAGTTTAAAGCAGTCAGTGGTTCCCAACCGGTCGTGAGAGTCTTGGAAGTGGTCCGTGGAGAGACCGGAAGCACACAAAAAAATTATACCTATAAATAATATAAATTTGAATGAATTGAACAAGAAAAATATTGAATTATACTTTCGGCTGTGTATAATAGCTTGTGGGGATAATAGTCACCATTAAATTGTTAACAATACTTTCTTCTACAATTATATTTCAGAGCATTATTATATAAATTTCCAAGCTTATAATTAGGGATAGTAAACTTTTATCTTGCAATTTTGGGAATTTCTAGAAAGGGTGGTCTGTGAAGGTCCCAATTTTAGACTTAGTGGTCCGCGGACTTCTCTGGGTTGTGAACCACTGGTTTAAAGAATAGACGTTTTTCTCAAATCTTTTTTTTAGAACGAGTTAAGGAAAAATGAGCACACTATAGTAGACAGCAACTTAAGTTGACCCTACGACGTCACTTACAAACAAAGTAGTTCCAATCGCGGTGCCTGAATTTTGAGTAAAATGAAGAACGTCAATTTAAAAATATGATGATTTTGTTAAACGCATGTAGTATAGTGCTTTTCAATCACGATTTGCGTACCGAAACTCCTCCTAGCAACCCAAAAAGGCTTCGTGTTTACCGATTTCTCCTTCCGCATTTGTGACGTATACTGGGTTCAAGAAACGTTGCTGTCGAGTATAGAGTCAAAGCAGCGAATCCTTAACCCAGACAGTCGTGATAATTACTAGCATAAGACCATGTTTTTGACTTCCCAACATGGATTTGTATCAAAACTTTTGCTATGTGTATTTTAAACTGCCGACAAGATGAAACAAATGTGGCTAGAACATATCGAAGAAATTAATTCATTTAAGAGTGATAGAGAAAATATCAAGTGAGAATTTGAGGGGGGTCCAGCAAAATCTCACCAAGGGGGAGGGAGGGGTTCAAAATTTGGAAAAAATACCTAACGTATTTTATAGACGTCCACTAAAGCACTGGGAAATAAAAACCGTTACAGTGAGCTGTTGTTAGGATACTTTAACCACCAGTTTTTAAACTATAACCCATTCTTAATCATTACAATTCACTGTTTTACCGTAAGAAACCATCGTTAAACGCAACGCCTTATTTAATGGCGGACCCAATTTTTATTTCATATTCTGAAAGAGAACACCAAAATAAATCTTAGAACTTTAGAAACTTAAGGAACCTTGGCACTGGGAAATAAAAACCATTACAGTAGGCAAGGTGGGCTGGGGTTAGAAGGATAGTTCATCATAGGGATTTCTCGCTCACGTGTGAGAGCCGTTATTCAATAGTAATGTTCCTAGAAGATTAAAAAAAATCCATTTCTTTTCCCTGGAAGTTATACATTTATTTTTATACTATTTTCTCAAATAAAAAATAGGCATTTTTATGTAACCATTTTCTAGAAATTTATTCGTGAGTTGAGGGGGTTAACAGCTAATTTTCAATCTTTAACCCATTCTTAATAGTAATTACAATTTTCTATTTTTTTTCTAACAGGCCATTTTCATACGTAAACCAATGCAGCATGTTCCTTGGATTTTTATTCCACATTCTGAAAGAGCACATAACCCCCCCCCCCTAGAAAGTGACATTCTCATAGAGAACAACATAAAAGCAAGTTATGATACGTAGAGATTTGGAAATAACAATTTCCAATAACAAGTGTTTTAGGGGTTTGCTCTTTGCTTATTTTTCCTCACAAGGGGAAGGGGGGGGGGTTGAGTGATGCTTACGTAAAATGTTATCAACACTGCATTTTCGAAAATATTTTGTTTCTTGACTGAATAATTTCAAGCATTATGACTTCACAAGGAAAATTTTAATGATAGGATAAGTGTTCATATAGAGCACAATGAATTTCTGGTATCTAGACACTGCTAAACATTTTGTACATAAAAAAAGAACAAAGGGGGGGAACAGTTTTCTTTTTTCTTTTCATTCAATTTATTCAAAAATGAATTTCACAAAAAAATTTAAGCATTTTTTACAAGGAAAGTTTTAGCGATAGGATAAGTGTTCATGGAGCACAATGAATTTCTGGAATCTAAGCATTACTAAAGATGTTGTACAAAAAAAGAACAAAGGTGGGTTGTGCAGTTTTCTTACGTAATTATAAGGGGGGGGTTGCTTATCTTTGCTGACAAGGGGGTCAAAAATGACCAAAAACATGCTTGCGTAATATTTGAAAGGCCCTTATAAGAAACATTCTTATTTGCTGCTTTGAATATGGGCCTAAAAATCAGAGAATTTCTTTAAGATTAAATTTCATCGTTTTGGAATAATTATTTCAGTGAAAAATTCCCGTTTGAAGCTGATACAACCAGCAAAATCATCCACCTAGTCACGCTTTTTCAACTATTTCAATTTATCTAATTTTTGCAATTAAATTATCCTTTGGAATTTTTAGTGAACCTTTTTAGAGGTTAAGAGGGCTTTATAATTCAATTTTTGTTTTTCAATTTTAGGGTTGTAGATCATTCTTAAAAATTTCCCGTTTCTTATTACCCCGTTTAAACAAAACTTTGGGGTTGTAAGGAACTCTAGCAGATTATCCCTGAAAATTTATTAATCGTATTTTTCTCATTATTTTAATATTTTATTGTTTTTATTTTATTTATCAAGTTAAATTGAATTAAGTTTATCATTACTTCATTTTCCTGAAAACGGTGGGATCTGTGTTATTTCTAGGATTTTTTTTGGAGGAGTAAAAATACTCCTTGACTTTTTTTTTAGAAGGAGTGAAATTGAATTATGAGGAGTGAAATACGGAAATAGCCTGAACTATTACACAGAAATACGAAAACCGCAGTTAAAAAGTATGATAATTAGGGCTTTTGGCAATTGGCTTTGGCCAGCAGCCGGGCGAAAATGTCTCCGCTGAGATCAGTTGGTGTTTTGAGTAGAAAAATCTTATTTGTTGATTTCGGTGGGGCCACGCGGTGCATTTTTTAAGCTAAAGTTTTGTGAAAAATTCAAAGAGTGAAAATATTCCTGTCTAGTCTTTTTTAAAGAGTAATTCCGATTTTCAAGGAGTGAAGTACTCTCTCAGAGGAGTTAAAAATATCTCTGGGTGGGATAGTAAGAAACACTTTTGCTCACCACTTTAATGTTTATTGAAAAATTTAAACTATTAAAATTCTTTTTAAAATTTGGGTTTTAGGTTATGGGAGTAAAATAACATATTAAGTGGGTTTTTTTTATTTTATAAACACTATTGGGGGGGAAACACTGTGGGGTGGGGGTTTCTTCACGTCTCCTGAGGCATTAGAACCTGAAGGAAAGGGGTAGGACTGAGTTTGCAGAAAAAAATGGAGTTCTGACAAACTGAAATGAGAGAAACGCCATTTTATTTGTTGTGTCATGAATTTCAAGTGTTATATTTAAAAATATAGGGTTGTGTAAAACTTTCAGCTTGTTTCAGCTTTTAGCTAAGCATATTTCTAAAGATTTTGAATGAAAATTTTTGAAAGTTACTGGGGTTATAAAATACACTTTAGATGAGGAGTTCTCAAACTTTTGAACATCGAGACCCACCTCATATTCAGTTAATTTTCCCTCTAAGTTAATTAATCTTTAGGTATAATTTTTTCAGGAACTTTAAATTTTCATCAGTGTTTCTCGTTTTTTCTCACACCTTACTTTCCACGTCTCCCTTACAGGACCAAAAATAAAACATAGGTTTGGTCATCATTCAGGTTTGTTCAGTGGCGGCTCGTGAGTTAATTAATAGGGTGTTCACACCTATTATATTAAAATTTACAAAATATCTAGAAAGAGAAGGGATGGTGGATCAATATACATAAATCTAACTTCTTTTAGTAGAAACATCTCTTTCTTGGAAATATTTTTTTTTTATATTTCACTTTTATTTTTTAAAAAAAAAAATGCATTTATATTTGTCATAAATGTCATCTTTAAATTATCTTTTTAAAGTCCGTATCTTTTCCTTTCGTAATTTGCACAATGGTCAGATAAGGTGTTGGTCTTAAGCTCTTTATTTTAACTTTTTTTTTCCAACGGCAATTGGGAGAAATGAAGATGCTTTATTTCAAACACGGAAATTTTACTTAACGCCACAACATCCTAAAAAAAGGATCCTAATTAATAACAAAAGTATTAAAATATTTTAATGAAAAGATTTAAATTATATTAAAAAAGTGCTCTTACTCGTACTTTTCAATTAGCCGAAAAAATCAATTCCAGAACTCAAAAAAAGGAAAGCTGTGCCTCAAAAGTGAAGGCCTCGGCACACGAAATCTGTGCGTACGGGAATCTAAAATGCGAGGACGTAAGCTCAATATTCTCTCGGCAAGCAGTCGTGGTTTCTTCAGAATTTCATATTTTTTACGCTCACACGTGCGGAAAAGGAAAGAAAAATAAGAGTTCATTCTTTTTTCGATTTCTTTCGCGTTTCCGGTATAAAATTTTTCTTATTGAGTAGAGAAGGGGGGGGGGAACATAATTCTGAGTATAAAAAAGAAATTGAAAATATATTTCCATTAATATTAATTTATCTTTATATTCGATTTTTGTTCTACTTTTTCTGTGGGTGTTCACGAGCTCCTGTGCTCCTATGGACGAGCCGCCACTGGGTTTGTTTAATTTAAAATGTTTTGAATCATTGTTTGAACGAGTAGGGGAGAGTGGGGCACCTTGGGGGCAGTGTTATTCCAATAGGATTTTTTTGAAAGAGTAAAAATACTCCTTGACTTTTTTTAGGAGGAGTGAACTTCAATTATGAAGAGTGAAATACCGAAATAGCATAAACTCTTATACAGATACACGAAAAAAACGCAATCAAACTCCCTAAGCATCAGAACAATAAATGTAAAAAAAAGTACTATGGCTGTATGAAAACACAATTAAAAAGTATGATAATTAGGATGCTGTGGCAGAAGGTTTAAGCTACTAAATCTTTGTGAAAAATTGAGAATACTCCTGTCTAGTTTTTGAAAGAGTATTTCCGATTTTCAAGGAGTGAAATACTCTCTCAGAGGAGTTAAAAATATATCTGTCTAATGTAATGGTTTTTAGTACGGGGCACAACTTGGGACACTCCACTTTTGAGACTCAATTTTATAGTTACGATCTCAAGCTTTTAGGTACTATTAAAAAAAGAAATAAATTAAATCTACTCTTCAACGTGTTTTGGAATCTTTGGTGCGGCTGGATAATTATTTACAACAATTTTCTCGTTTTGCGTTGTACAAAGTTACCCTCACTTGTAGTCTGAAAAGCAGATTTTAATAAAAGAAGCACACTTGAACACTGGACTTCAAAAACGAGCCAAACTAAAAAAAAAAATGAGTTAGACCCGAAAAGCATAAGTGCCATCACCAACACCCTATAAAACCAGCTAAGTGCCCCGACTATGATTAGTAGGTCAAAAAAGCCCGAAAGATGACTTATTATGTGTATTTCTATGGAGAATCAAATTTAAAATGATGAAATACGGGGAATTTACTTTTTGGCACATTTCTTCATTTATGTTTTTATTATTATATTGAAATTAAAATAATTGTATCTATTAATAGTTTAGAAAAGAAACCTTTTTTGCTAAACCTAAAAGAGTAATTAAGTTTAATATCCAAAGCGTCAAGTGGGGAACCTTGGGACATGTCCAAAGATACCCCAAACCACTCACCAGTAAAACAATTGTTTTTATTAAAAGAACCTCAAAATTTAAGAATTTAAAGTATTATTTGGAAACTGGTGCAAAAAAGTATCTGGAAGGAAATCAGTGACAGAAATGGGGAAGTCGGTGAAAAATTTTGAATGTAAAATAAGTTCGATGTGGAATTTAAGATAAAACATAGATTTTTCATTAATTGATGTTATTTTTGCCTTTTTCGAAATAAAATTTATTATTTTTATGCTACTATTGAAAGTTTTCCAAGGTGGACCACTAGTGAAGCACCTTGGGGTACACAAAGAGGTTTAAAAATTTGTTATTATAAATTCTCTAAAAGAGATAATTGGTCGGAATTTTTTTTATTAGATGCGCAAAGGAGTAATTTAATGTATTAGAATGCGTGTTTGAATAAATGTAATTGTGTAAAAAATTAGAAAAAAAATAATACTGTATACATCGAAATAAAAAATAGTCACTGGTTTTTTCCACGAAAGTAACAACTCAACTCTAACTAATCTCGCTACTTGTGAAAAATTACAAGTTAAATTGAAGCAAAATACTTAACAGGAGGGGACTTAGCCGGGGACCATTAGGTTACCAGGCGCACACTCTACCACTAAGCCATCGGTACTGATGCCAAATAGTTCAATAACACAATTTTAATGTTATAAAACACGTAATACAAACTACTTCAACTGTCGTGGAAATAACCACTTCGAATAAAAAATAGTCACTGACAGAATGATTTACCTTCAGTGTTCAACTCTCTTGGAAGTTGCCGGGAACTGCTACAAAACACAAATAGGGACCAAGAGAATTCGACAATTAAACTCAAAAATTATTCAGAAACATGCTCTTGTTGTTGCTCATCCCCCTGGTGTAGGGAAGCCTGCACCAGTTAGTCCAAAAAAGACTCATCAGAGCATCATAAATCCTTTAATTATGGAGAAAAATAAACCAGCAGCTGCTTAAACAGTTGACTGTGACTAGCGGAAAGGGAGGAGTAAAAATATATTTTCCATTTGAAATTTCAAGTGTCCACTCCTGATTCTTGCCGAGGCCGCTGCAAGACAGAGACTCGCGACCCTTTATTAATAGGGCGTTAGGCCCTTTGCAACGTAACATAAGTAAGGGTTAAGGGGGGGCTGGCCTCACCTTGCCCCTGAAAAGTTACGTAAAATTTTCATTAATAATTTTTTTCATTTTAAATTTTGAACTGTATTGAACATTTTATTGTGATTGTAGTAAGTAAATGCAAAAGTAAAATGTTAATAGTTTCTAATAATGTTCACCACTATTTGTATAATAGTTTCTTACTTCAAATTATGCGGCTCAGCCTAGGAGCGATCCTGTTTTAGAAATCACCCGAAAGAAGTCTCTGACAGAATGATTTTACCTCTCTTCTGGAACGAAACCTCCCTCAGTGTTCATCACAGTGGAACTGAAAATGCCACAAAACACAAAAAATAAATTGTACAATCCAAAAATTAATCAGAAACATGCTCTTGTTTTTACTCATCCCCTGGACACCACATAGAAAAATCCTAACAGAGTCCTAAAGGTTATTTTCAAGTTTCCTCATTAGGGGACATCCATAAATTACGTGAGGTCAAAAGGGGGAAGGGGGAGTCGATTAAAATCTCACGTCAACTTTTAGTTAAGAAAATATACGTTTTTTCTTTAATATTTTTTAGCGCAAGTTTAGAAAAAATGCTCAGATTTGTCACAACAGCAATCATTAGCCAGTCAGTCGTGATAATTACAAGTTAGAATCATGTTTTCGATTTCAACGTGTTCTTGTATCAAAATTTTGCAATCTGGATGGTAATTTTTATGCCGATGAAACAAAACTAGTGGTTGAGAAAATCTCACGTGGAGGGGGGTTCCAGCAAAATCTCACCAAGGGGGAGGGAGGGGTCCAAAATTTGGAAAAAACACCTCGCGTAATTTATGGATGTCCTCTTAGGTAGCAAAAAAAATTCAATGATTGACAGAGAGGTATAGGCAGTACATTTCGTTTCTCCTGCATCAATATAATCTATTCTAGGTTGAAAAGTATAAAAAAAATTAATGGTTTAAAATTAATTTAACACTAGACAGTGTCATTCCTAGGATATTTTTGGAGGAGTAAAAATACTCCTTGACTTCTTTAGGAGGAGTGAAATTCAATTGTGAGGAGGGAAATACGGGAACAGCATTAACTACATACAGACAAATTTTTTATTAAAAACGCTTACTTTTTAATGGACAGAATAAAATTGAAAAAAATATGAGGATGCTTTTTTGGGTTTTAACAATTTTAGCATTTGTTAGAAAATATTATACATTATTACACGGTGCATTTTTTAAGCTAATTATAATCACTGTGAAAAATTCAAAGAGTGAAAATACTGCAGTCTAGTTCTTCAAAAAGTAATTCCGATTTTCAAGGAGTGAAATACTCTCTCAGAGGAGTTAAAAATATCTCTGACACTAGATTAAATTAATTAAAATGTAAATAGTGCGCTAAGTGCAGCAACTATAAGCCATAATGTAAATTAAATAAAAATAATTAAAACCTGGAAACCGCCCAAGGACTTCGTCAGGGGTCACCCTCAGGCGGATCTATCCAGTTCTCCTGACACTCTTTTCATCAGAACAGTTCCTCACTTTAATATCAAAGACTACAGGGCCGTATGCAAGGGGTGGTTTAGGGGTTCAAACCCTTCCCGAAATTTTGACATCAATTTTTATAGTGTTTTTTCCTTAAAAATTGTGTCTTTACAAACAACCCAAAGGGTCTAAAAATGAGTTAAAATAGGGTTTTAAGCCCAAAATTTTTCTGGGGGAGGACCCCATACCCCCTCGAAACTTTGAAATCTACTGGTACTATTTGGAAAATTTAATTTAGGTTTTTTTTTGTGCGAAAATAAGCTCAAACACTATTTTGAGGGGTGAATTTCCGAAATTTTTCTGGGGGAGGATTAGGGATCAACATTGTAAACATTCTTATGAAATTTAGTGCAACAAAATTCAAATACTACGTGGAAGTCATGTAAAACTTATTGTATGGAAATACTCGTACCTCAGAATTAGTGTGAAGTCAAAACCCCTCCCGAAACAAAAGTCTGGTTACGGCCCTGAAAGACTACTATCTCCGTTCGGCAAACTTCGGGAATCCCGATCCTTAGCGATCGGATCTTTGAGAAACTCATTTGATTGGTTTCGATCTTTCCAGCTCGACGATGTCGGCCAATCAAATGAGCTTCTCCAACGATCTGATCGCCAATGATCGGTAATCCCGAAGTTTGCCGAACTCAGAGATAGTTGATGTTAAGGTGACGAACTGTTGGATCTTTTCTGTAGGGGGCCAAAAGGAAAACTTGGCATCCCTGTGACCCGAAGATCCCTTAAGACAACTCTAACTAAAAACAAGACAAACACTATGACATGCAGAAAAACATACACCAAATGCTAAGAATAAGCACCCACACTCCTAGTAGGGGAGCCCATGATGCTAAATGTGGATTTACTCGAGCGCGTCAGATAATCATAGGGGAGATACCTTGCATGCTTTTGAGTAACTCCACCAAATATAAGCTCTCCATGTTGGTGGGTTTGTTTAGAACAGCCCGTCAAAATTTGAAAGAAAACTAGTTACATTGACATACTCGAGCGCGTCAGATTGGCTACCAAGACAGTTTACAACTAGTTGAGCCTAGTATCCTGGCTACTAGTCTATAAACATTTTGTTTCGTACATTTTTCTCAAAAAAGAGCGATAGCGTCTTACCGGTCTTGGCTTTACTTTGCAACTTTGTAACCCTCCCGCTCCCTTACCCACCGCTCAAATCGGCAGATTTTAGAAAATGTACACTTTTTAGCTGGCAACTAACCTACCTTATCATTATCTGACGCGCTCGAGTATGTCCATTTAACTAATTTTTTTTTACAAATCTGACGGGCTGTTCTAAACTTACCCACCAACATAGAGAGCTTATATTTGGTGGAGTTACTCAAAAGCATGCAAGGTATGATTATCCCCCCTATGAACCCTATGATTATCTGACGCGCTCGAGTTACTACCCAAAAACACTCTGGGCTCCCCTACTATCCGCTTAATGTGATCACAACTGTCTAAGATCAAAATGATAACAATATCAGGTTGATAACAATAAGCCCTTTTGGTACTATAAAGTTTCAAACAGCGTAACTGGAGTGTTTGCATTAAAATTACAACTATGTAGTCCATCATATTGAAGTATTTAAAACGATTTTCCAACTATATGTATTTTGGAACTTAAAACATTTTTAAAGAAAAATAAGAGCGGATCTGATAACGCTGCTAAATTAATGACTCATTTTGTATGTTTATGTATTGAAATTGAGCTGGATTTACAATCGCAATCTACCCTAATTCCAGCTACCTAAACTCGCATACTGCAAGATGAATTTTAATGCAAACCGACCCACAACTATCGATTATATTTCAATCATCTAATCTCCTCCCGCCTCAAAAACGCTGGAGAAAGAAATCTAATCAAACAGTATTCAGAAGAGTAGACATTAGGGTGGGCCGAAAACACACTTTATTTGTTATTTATGTTCTAATAGCGCGGAAAGGGTGCCACTTGGGTCCAATAAGAACGGTGTAAAATGGTTTTTCGATTGGATAATATCTTAGGCTCCCGCATCGCACTTAAAGTTTGAAAAAATAGATGACTTTTTTGCAAAACAACTAAAAAACCTAAGATTAAACTCTCAAATATTGTTCATGATTTTTTTATGAGGAACTAATATAGTTATAGACATAATGTCTCAGGTTTCATTCTTCTATCACTCTTTTTTCGTTAGATATAATTTTTTAATGTTCAAAGAAATTATGTAAAGTTGTTTTTCCTGCATTTTTAAAAAGCTAATAACTCTAGAACTATACAACTTAAAAACCTGAAATAAGTCCCCAGTTTGTTCGTTAATTTTTTGTGTTTGATTTGGTGTGCATAATGGCCATCATTTTCAAAAAATTCAGAATTTAAAAAAAGTGAAAAAAAATTTAAAAAAAAATATTTTTTTGAAAATTTTTTTGAAAAAATATTAAAAGCATTTTAACTCTTAAAATAAATATTTCTACCAAATTTCAAGTTGAAAATAAAATTTAATCATGTATAAAAAAATAAAAATAATCGTAATTTAGGCAAGTCCCTTAAATATTCCCTAAAATTATACAACAAGAGCGATTCTCTCATGGAGAGTTCATAACTTCGCTTGAGGGTGTTCAAGAACAGTGTAAAATATCTTTTGCCCCTGCTTTGCACTAGAATTTCAGAAATTTGGGTAAAAATAACCAACTTTTACTTTAGTTCATTTCTATAGTGTTTAAATCTGTGTTTTTCTAGAAAAATTGCATGATCTTAAGTGCAATGAGGCTAAAGACCTTTATTAATTAAATAAATATTTAATTCTATTCTTAATTAACCTTTTGGTCACCTATTCTGCAACATTTGATCAGCAGTATTGAAAAATAGCTTTTCTTCCTGCATTGAGAAAAATTGTCAATTTTTCTCAAATTACGCTGAGTAAAAGTTGGTTATTTTTACCCAAATTTCTGAAATTCTAATGCAAAGCAGGGGCAAAAGATATTTTACACTGTCCTTGAACACCCTCAAGCGATTTTATGAACTCTCCATGAGAGAATCGCTCTTGTTGTATAATTTTAGGGAATGTTTAAGGGACTTGCCTAAATCACGATTATTTTTATTTTTTTATACATGATTAAATTTTATTTTCAACTTGAAATTTGGTAGAAATGTTAATTTTAAGAGTTAAAATGCTTTTAATATTTTTTCAAAAAAATTTTCAAAAAAATATTTTTTTTAAATTTTTTATTCACTTTTTTTTAATTCTGAAATTTTTTTTCGAAAATGATGGCCATTATGCACACCAAATCAAAGACAAAAAATTAACGAACAAAATGGGACTTATTTCAGGTTTTTAAGTTGTATAGTTCTAGAGTTATTAGCTTTTTAAAAATGCAGGAAAAACAACTTTACATAATTTCTTTGAACATTAAAAAATTATATCTAACGAAAAAAGAGTGATAGAAGAATGAAACCTGAGACATTATGTCTATAACTATATTAGTTCCTCATAAAAAAATCATGAACAATATTTGAGAGTTTAATCTTTGGTTTTTTAGTTGTTTTGTAAAAAAGTCATCAATTTTTTCAAACTTTAAGTGCGATGCGGGAGCCTAAGATATTATCCAATCGAAAAACCATTTTACAACGTTCTTATTGGACCCAAGTGGCACCCTTTCCGCGCTATTAGAACATAAATAAAAAATAAAGTGTGTTTTCGGCCCACCCTAGTAGACATGTACACAATTCACCCATAAGGCAGGTGTTTATTAATCCTCTCTTTCCATGCATTTCCACAAGAGAATATCAGATTCCCTTCTCCTCGGTCGCTCCTACAGAAAACATCAGTAAGTGCTCTTTTTTTCCAACAGAAAACATCTGTAGGAGCTCTTTTTCTCCCGAAAATGCAGCGTCCATTCCACAATTTAGAACAAACAGATCACGTGAGCAACTCTTTCTCGCCTCAAAAACAACAATGAAATTTTTCCGTCACATAACCCGTAACCCATAACCGTAATGGACTTTTATATAATGAACCCTTTATCCGGAAATCTAAAATCCGGAAATCCCCCAATTCGGTAGGTCTTTCTATTTGTTTTTTCATCTAGAAATTGTGTTTTTCTTTTTTTTCCCCTCGCAGGTGGTAGAGTTTGTTATGCTGATTGATTGTTATTAGGAGTTGATTATCGCAGCGTTAGAAATTGAGAAAAAAATTCACTGGTCCTGCGGACCAGTGCTTTGCCAATCCTACTGGTCCTCAACCAAATTGACTGGTCCACCAAATTAAAGAGCACAGGTTTCAATTTTTTTAACCCGTCTAGTTAGCTGTCGCATGTCGCCTAAAATTCAACCAATTCCTCATCCTTGAAATTTTGTTAAAAAGAAATTATCTGGATTCTTATATCAATGATCGTTGAACAAGGAAGTTTGAAGGACAATGTTTTAATGAATGTAATAATTTGGTCAGGTGTATAGCAGGAAAAACTTAAAAACAAAAAGCGGGGTGAAAATCATATTAGATTTTTCTTTTATAAGGCAGATCCCTCACATATTCCTAGCAAAAAGAAGCATGTGGCTAGATTTGTGAAGTGGGATGAATTTTCGACCAGTGATTTTCTGATCGTACTGGTCCGAGCCATTTTTCAGTGGTCGCGGACCAAAAAAAGTACGACGTCACTAACAAACAAAGTAGATCCTAGCGCGGAATTTTGAGTGAAATGAAGAACGTCAATTTAAAAATATGATTAGTTTGTTAAACCCATGTATAAATAGTACTTTTTCATTTCATCACGATTTGCGTACCGAAACTCCTCCTAGCAACCCAACAGGCTTCGTGTTTACTCATTTTTCCCCTTCCGCGTAGTGACGTACTGGGTTTAGGAAACGTTGCTGTCGAGTATAGAAACGACTTCAGAAATACATTTACTACAAACTAAAATTAGAATATCTACCAATCAAGAGCGTTTAATTTCTGAAAGAGGACTCAAAATGTGTATAAACAAAAATGCTTGAACTTGCGTACACATTAGGAGATTTATTAATGGATTTACTAAGCATTCAACATATAACGAGAAAATGAACAAAAATACCCGAATAACTGAACGATTGTGAAGCACCAAAAACAGTGCAGAGCTCTTCCCACGGTATACCAAAATAAAGACAGCTTATCTACTTTCAGAAATTCGAAATGACAGAAATGATTTTAGAAAGTTAGAATTGTTGTATCTGCGAACCAAGATACTAGACGGCAACTTAAGTTGACCCTACGAAGTCACTTACAAACAAAGTAGTTCCCATCGCGGTGTCTGAATTTTGAGTGAAATGAAGAATTTAAAACTATGATTATTTTAATACCACGTGTATATATAGCGCTTTTCAATCACGATCACGATTTTGCGTAGCCGAAACTCCTCCTATCAACCCAACAGGCTTTCTGTTTACCCAATTTCTCCTTCCGCATTTGTGACGTACTGGGTTCAAGAAACGGTGCTGTTGAGTAGTATAGGTATACCAAAATAAAGACAGCTTATCTACTTTCAGAAATTCGAAATGACAGAAATGATTTTAGAAAGTTAGAATTGTTGTATCTGCGAACCAAGATACTAGACGGCAACTTAAGTTGACCCTACGAAGTCACTTACAAACAAAGTAGTTCCCATCGCGGTGTCTGAATTTTGAGTGAAATGAAGAATTTAAAACTATGATTATTTTAATACCACGTGTATATATAGCGCTTTTCAATCACGATCACGATTTTGCGTAGCCGAAACTCCTCCTATCAACCCAACAGGCTTTCTGTTTACCCAATTTCTCCTTCCGCATTTGTGACGTACTGGGTTCAAGAAACGGTGCTGTTGAGTAGTATAGGTATACCAAAATAAAGACAGCTTATCTACTTTCAGAAATTATTCGAAATGATAATTTTACAATTGTTGTATCTGCGAACCAAGGTACTAGTTAATTTTTTGAAAAATTCAATTAGGACTCAAAACGTATAAGGGGAATTTCACAGTAATTGTTGAGTCCGTTTTAAAGTTGTATAAATTTCAAATTTTTTCAAACTTTTCTGTTCTCATACTAACATAGCCTGTATACATCAGATAAACACAGAAAAACTATAAAAATTTTAAACTTATGCAACTTTAAAAGACAAAATGAAATGTTACGGACTCAACAATTACTGTGAAATGACCCATAAACACAAAAATGTTCGAACTTACGACGTGGACACATATCAGGATCGTCGACCTTCGGACGTTGTTCCAAGAGACACACTCCCCGGGTTGCCACCCGTAACACTGATTAGGAGAACTAACGTAACCTCCGATTTCAGAAAGGAGGGTTTGCTTGCTTGATTGGGTACAACATTCAATTCCGTCTCTGCAGAAAACAGGGTTCGAGTCCTCGTTGGGGTTGACCGACAATTCATTTAGATGGGAATCTATTACACTGTTAAATTATTTGTGTTAATTGTGTGTAGTTGTTAGGGTAATTGTGTAGATTTTGGGTGGTTGTTACGAAGCTACCGAGCTATCGAGGCAAACAGCCTCGGATGCTCGTAATAAGAAGTAAGTTACGAAGCTCACTAAATTTTTGTTTCGGGAACTTTTTTAAAGTCAAAATTTCAATGACTTCATACAGGGTGATTCAGATAAGTGTTTCATAACTTCTAGGGGAGGTAGGGTATACATCAAGTCGAACAAGAATCGGTATAGAAAGAGGGGTCGCCAGTGGGGTCTAAGGGGTGAAAATCACTGGTGAAATTAGCAAAAAACCTCGCATATCTGGGCAGAAAGAGATTGTTCGATTCCGGCATTTTTTACATTCAACCAATTCAAGTTTTTCTTGTAAAAACGAGATGCAAGTGTTTATTCTAATCAAAAACAGACTAATTCTTTCTGCCCAGATATGCGAGGTTTTTTGTTAATTTTCACCCCTTAAACCCCACTTGCGACCCCCTAACCTATAGCACCGATTCTTGTTCGTCTTGATGTACACTACCTCCCCTAGAAGTTATGAAACACTTATCTGAAACACCCTGTAGAATGACGTTATACCGTACTAGCGCGGGAGACACGATTCTTACTTTCAAAAAAAAAAAAAAAACCCCATCCCATCCGACGAAGGGTGACGCAACCACTCCGCAGTTAATTGGTCTCCCCAATCTGCCCCCCCAATCTGTTAAAAATAATCTTCAGTTCAAAATAATGGGATTTCTTTTTTGTTTGATTTCAAAATCGTTGAAATTAGTCGACATGAAATATGAGAAGTTTCTAAATTTGCCGACGGCCCTTTTTCGAGGCTCAAAAAAGTCTCCTCGAATATTCAAGATAATTTCATGGAACTTTTTTCTGTGTGGTGTTTAAGATTTTGCCAACAAAATTTAAACTATTTTATTTCGCCGCTAGGGGAGCTGTAGATCATCTCAATGGATTCTCCAGTGTCACTTACCTAGGGGTAAACCTTACTTCCTTGACCTTATAGGAGACGTTGGAAAAAATGGGCAACCCATCAGCTGCCCAGTTTTTCCAAGGAAAGTGGCAAGATTTTTTTTACAGTGCAGAATGTCCCCCTGGGTCCGCCACTGATAGAATGCCATAGCGCTGGGGACACGTTCCTTACTTTAAAAAACCGTCCCATCCGACGAAGGGTGACGCAACCACTCCGCAGTTAATTGGTCTGCCCAATCTGTCCCCACTTAATCGCAAAACAAAGAGGAGCCAAGGACTGTCGTAAATCGCGCTACGGGGGGGAGAGGATTCCGTGGAACGTGATTAAGCCTCAATTAACCACCCCCGCAGTCATGATTCCACCGGACTGGTTTTATTTTTTTTTTACTCGCTGGTGGTGGTTAGTGATTTAGAAATGTCGTTCAAAAGTTGATTGTCCACGTGGAAGTGTGCCAACAACGGGTCCCTTTTTTGCAGAGTAGATATAACCACGGATTTTAACAGATTTAACAGATATTTTTTTATTTCGAAATCACTATGTTGAGGCTAAATTCCACGTGCAAAATCCAAACAAATATACTACATAACTTAAACTTATTTTTAACGCATTGTTGAAAAAGTCATTGTTGGGTTTCATGGGATTAAGTGTATGAAAACTCGAAAAAAAACCGCATTTTTTTCGGGATTTATTTTTGTCATTTTTGTGTACATTTTTTCGTATAAAATAGAGAATTCTCTACAACTTTATCATTGACATTTCTTTCGCATCTCTAATAGTTTTTTATCACTCTGGCTGTCCTTGAAGGGAACTTAAAGACCTACCGAAAGAGCCCCCCCTCGGTTCAGCGGAAAGCGCATAGGCGTTTTACTAGGGGTAGGCACCACGTTTATGGAAAGAGTGAAGGCCGTGATACGACTGGACACCCTGTATAGTAAATGTCTTCTTATATAAAATAAGTAAAAAAAAGCTTTTTTAAAAAAACGCTTTTATTAAGATGTCCTAAAAATTCAAAAAAAATTTTTTGGGTTTTGTGAAATAATTTATTGGGGAGTAGAAAATAACCTTCCGGTAAGTAAAAATTAACTAATTTTCTGATCACTAAAAATAAAAGCGTGGGCGCTAGTAATTTATAATTTTACATAAAAGAAAATGAGAAAAGAGAACTTAGAATAAATAGTGAATAGATAATTACTAGCGCCCACGCTTTTATTTTTAGTGATCAGAAAATTAGTTAATTTTTACTTACCGGAAGGTTATTTTCTACTCCCCAATAAATTATTTCACAAAACCCAAAAAATTTTTTTTTAATTTTTAGGACATCTTAATAAAAGCGTTTTTTTAAAAAAGCTTTTTTTTACTTATTTTATTTTCTACTTTTTAGTCTTAGAATTTTGCCTAAAATCTTAATTTTTAAAACCCCTTAGAATTTAATGCTAAAAATTTAAAACATTACCCCTCTATTTAGGTACTTATAAAATTTTTCAAAGCAAGTCATTTGTAAGAAATAAACTTTTCCAAACACCAGTGAAGAATTTACAAAAAAAAATATTCCAAATGAAAGAGATTTTATAATTTCTTTTTTACTGAAAAAGCGCAACACCCCATGCAAACATATTCAGTATTTCTTTAAGCTATAAATAATTCCATCTGAACGAAAGCGAAATCTAAAAGAAATGAATAGCAATAACTGTCATAATAAAAGCATCGAAACTCCCATTTATCCATCAAATGAAAATAAAAGTATTTCCAAGCTTTTAGAACAAGTGGTGTAGGTTTAAATTCACATTACTATCTTCGTTAATTATCTTAATTGAAAGGTAATAATTCAAGGTTTAAAGATTGAATATAGTTCAAATATATGTAATACGCCGTTGTTTTAGTTTTGGGGGTCATATTCCTTTTAGAGCGTCTTAAATTCGAGTTAATTAAAATACTCTTTAATTACCCTAATTACGGAGATTTTGACTAGCTGACAATTGAATATTGCATTGTCATGAATATTACACTATGCTGCAAAGTTTCAAGGCTTAATATCATTTAGAAGTACCTGAAATTTTATGTGCAAGAATCTAAATGACAACCTTAAAATTTGCATAAATTTGTCTTTAATTTCTTTAATTATTTTAAAATTGCCGTTTTGATGATTGAATATAGTAGTACTATGCCTATTACACTATTGTTCCTTTTTTTGGGAGCTAAAATATTTTTTAAGGGTCTCAAAATCGAGTTAATCGGATAATCGAAAATACTCTTTAATTACCCTAATTACGGAGATTTTGACTAGCTGACAATTGAATATTGCATTGTCATGAATATTACACTATGCTGCAAAGTTTCAAGGCTTAATATCATTTAGAAGTACCTGAAATTTTATGTGCAAGAATCTAAATGACAACCTTAAAATTTGCATAAATTTGTCTTTAATTTCTTTAATTATTTTAAAATTGCCGTTTTGATGATTGAATATAGTAGTACTATGCCTATTACACTATTGTTCCTTTTTTTTGGAGCTAAAATATTTTTTAAGGGTCTCAAAATCGAGTTAATCGGATAATCGAAAATACTCTTTAATTACCCTAATTACGGAGATTTTGACTAGCTGACAATTGAATATTGCATTGTCATGAATATTACACTATGCTGCGAAGTTTCAAGGCTTAATAACGTTTAAAAGTATCTGAAATTTTATGTGCAAGAATCTAAATTTTTTGCGATAATTTGCCGTTAATTAATTTAATTACTTGAGAATTGTCGTTTTGATGATTGAATATAATAGTACTATGCCCATTACAGTATTGTTCTTTTTTTGGGAGCTAAAATCTCTTTGGAAGGGTCTCAAATGTCAGTTTTTCTGATAATTAAAAATACTCGTTAATTAACTTAATCCTTTGGTTATTGATTAGATAATAATTGGATATTGGAGTGTCATGAGGGTTACATCGTTGTGTAAAGTTTCAGGGCCCTGACATATCAGGAAGTGCCCGAAAATCGAGTTGTAAGATTTCACCCGTGACCTTGGCCCAGAGCAAGTCTAATAAAAGCGTTTAAAAACACACCAATTTATGTCATATTTCGTAAATTTGGAGGCTCTCTTGTAGTCACGAACACTGTTTGCCTTGAAATGTTTTACGTCCCTTGAGCTTCGTCACTGTACTATCTATATTTCTAATTTCCGAAATCTTGAATGGGGAAGAATGATTCACAAGAAATCTTGAGCAAAATCAGTGGTTGAGGGAGGAATGCAGCCAATTGAGGGAGACGGATGGAGCCAACAAATCTCGCGCTCGCACTTCCGTCGTGTGCGAACATGCGATTTATCGCATTCCAAAACCTCACCGTTTCCGCTCTCTCGAGAAAACGATATTCCCAAACTGTTCGCCTCGTAATATTTTTCTTTTACTAAAATGAGTAGTAAAAAAAGATCAATCAGTGTTATTCCTAGGATTTTTTTTGGAGGAGTAAAAATACTCCTTGACTTTTTTTAGGAGGAGTGATATTGAATTATGAGGAGTGAAATACGGAAATAGCATAAACTACATATACAGAGACGCGAAAACCGCAATCAAACTCCTCCCTTAGCATCAGAACAATAAGTGACAAAAATATAATCTATTCCTAACCTAAAATGACCAAAAGTAGATCCAATCTTTCCAAATTTTCTTTGGAAAAGCTATAACGGCTACTCCATTATGGCCACAAACCATTTATATAAAGTTAAACTTCATAGGTATTTGCAAAGTCTAATTGATTAAAAAAAAATTTCGGTGGGGCACGGTGCAATTTTTAAGCTACTAGGGGGCCTGCCCCCTGCTCGCTATCGCTCACCAACCCCCGTAACTGCTTCGCAGTTCTTTTCAGATCGCTTCGCGATCTTAGCGAGCAGAGCTCGCTTGTTCATCTCAACAATCCAGCACCACCCTCATGGCTTAATTAATCCTAATTAATTAATTAAGCTTAATTAATACCGAAAATACCTCTCTCTTGCATAAATAATTTAATTCGGATCATTCCTCCAAATTAACAGAAAAAAATGTTGTTGAAATATATTCTTTTCTAGCTTATGAATAATTTAATCGAAATGTTAAAAAAATATCCAGCAAGCCTGCTAATAATTATCAACCAGTTTGAAGAAAAAAGCATTGTTGAAAATAAAATAAATCAGACTCATCATAAAACACGCTTAAAACTCGTCTGTTTCTCTAGTGAATGGCAAGAAAGAGAAGAAAAAAATTAAAACTTTGAATCTTAATAATTCCAAAACTAATTAGAATTCTTGAAAAAACAAAAAGACAATCTTTTTATAAAAAATATTTGTATGTGTCTTTAAAATATCATAGTTCTACAATGATTAGTTTTGCTTTTATAACGAAAAAACAGAAACATCGTCAAAATTTTCGAAACTTTAAAACTTAATTACTCCAAAAGTAATTCGAAATTCGAAAAAAGGGCGACGTGGTGCAAAACTGCACATCTAAGAGTATGTGTCTGAAAAAAATCATATTTCTGCTGCTAATAGCTTTTGCTGGGGGTGAACTCGCAGCAGAAAAAAATAATTTTCGACTTTGACATTAAATAACTCTAGAACTAATTATCTCATCTATTAGCTTTTAGAACGAAAACGATCCTCATACATTTGTCTAGCAATGTTTAAAATTTCACAAATTTCCGTGGAATAGTTTTTGCGTAGTGAGAGTTCAAAGTGTTCAAAAATAAAATTTTCAAAAGCAGCGGCAGCGGCAGCGGCGGCGGCGGCGGCGGCAGCGGTCACTGTTACTTTTTTTTAATATAGAGAGAAACCTTTGTGAAAATTCAAAGAGTGAAAATACTCCTCGCTAGTTTTTTTAAAAGAGTATTTCCGATTTTCAAGGAGTGAAATACTCTCTCAGAAGAGTTAAAAATATCTCGGATACTCCCCTAACTGTTCGCCACGTAATTTGCTTATTTTTTCTTTTACCAAAATGAGTAGCAGAAAAAATTCCAATTTATGGCCAAATTTCGTTTAATTCTAATTGCAGTTACGTAAACTTCACGTACTAGGTAAGAGCCTTGTTCAGCAACATTTCCTGAACCCAGTTACGCGGAAGGAGAAAATGGGTAAACACAAAGCCTGTTGGGTTGCTAGGAAGACTTTCGGTACGCAAATCGTAAATGAAAAGCACTACTGTTATACATGGGTTTAACAAAATAATCATGTTTCTAAATTGACGTTCTCTCAAAATTCGGACATCGCGATACTTTGTTAGTGACGTCATAGGGTCAACTTAAGTTGCTGTCTAGTATATACTCGACAGCAACGTTTCTTGAACCCAGTACGTCACAAATGCGGAAGGAGAAATCGGTAAACACAAAGCCTGTTGGGTTGCTAGGAAGAGTTTCGGTACTGATATCGTGATTGCAAAATTGCTACATTATAAAAAAATTTAACAAAATAATCACATTTTTAAGTTGACGTTATTCATTTCACTCAAAATTCAGACACCGCGATGGGAACTATACTTTGTTTGTTTGTTTGTGACGTCATAGGGTCAACTTAAGTTGCTGTCTAATAGTATAGTATAGGATTCTTGTGTTTACTTTGCAAAAAGTGTTACACGTCAAGATGCAAGTGCACAGCCGAAGAAATACGTTCCCCCGCACTTAAGAAAAAACGTTTTACAGAGATTACGATTTTTTTCCCCCAAAAAAACAAAAAGAGGGTTAGAAGAAAAAAATCAAATTAATCTATTTCCCAAGAAACAAACTTCATTCGATTAGCGGGGGAAAAAGCGCTACAATCTTTAAGAAAAGTTTTTTTTCTTGCGTCAAATCGCGGAGCATTATTAATCTGATGAGTGTTAGAAGAAATTGGAAATTTTTATTATTAACATTAGCGAAAACAATCAAGATTTAATAAAGCGTGGCCCCGAGCACCTTCTTTTAATTCGGAGTAGGGGCGTTAATTTTTTGAACGGAGGGCCCTGATTAAACTTTTTTCCAACCTCCCCCCTTGTTTGTCGTGTTTATTAATTTCGAGGGGCGTAGGGATGGGGTAGGCTTAGAGGGACCATGGATGTAGACCCTGGCACGCCCAACTTTGTGGCTAGTCCAGTGGTTCCCAAACTATTTTGCTCGTGGACTCCCCCCCCCCCAATTTGTTGCCAACGATCGCGGAACCCTGAATGTTTTTTAATTAACGACTTTTCCAAATTTAATACCTGATATTAAATGAAACAAACCAATTTAATGTTATAAAAGTTTTGATTAAGCGAGTTACAAGAACCATCAGGGGGGTCTGGGGGTTTTCGGAAATTTGACTGTATAAAGAGGGTTTTAACTTGTTTTGGTACACCTAATCCGAATATCGGACATACATTTTCAAGAATGAATACATATTTTAGGTAGGATTTGCATTTTGATGAACTTATTATAAAAAAAACACCATTCTTATTTTCTTTGAGGAAATAAAATTAGTCACACGAACCTCTAAAAATCCACTTTGGGAACCACTGGTGTAGTCAGGCCTGGCATTGGAGTCTAACCCTCCTAAAGCGTATCTACCTACAGGGTGTTTCAAAAGTCCGTTTCACGGCTTTTATTTGGAACCTTACTTCCAGGACCCTAGGAGACGTTGTTCACAATGAAAGCCGAGAAACGTTTTTTGAAACACCCTGTTTATGAGCCCAAAGCAGTGGCGTATATAGAAATTTATTTCGGGAGGGGCCCAAAATTACTCCCCAGCCCCTCCCACACATATTTAATAGGTCCAATGTAGCATTTTAGGTGATAATTTAAGCCCTAAAAACTTAATATAGGAAAAGTTGTTAGTTATAAATATACAAGTAGCAAAGGGGGGTCTGAGGGTCCTCCCCCAGAAAATTTTTGTTTTAGTTTGACTAAAAAACAGGGTTTTAACTTGTTTTTGGTACACTTAGTACGAATTTTGGATGTACATTTTTATGAAATTAATGTTTTCAAAGAAATTAAAAATAGAGTTCCAAGTTCAAAAGGGGATCTGGGGGTCCTTCCACTGAAAATTTTTGGAACTTTACCCCTAAAAACAGGGTTTTAACTTGTTTTTGGTACACTTAGTCCGAATTTTGGATGTATTTTTTGGTAGGATTTAGATTTTAATGAACTTATTATAATGAAGTTGTTAATAATAAAATACAATGTACAAAAGGGGGGTTTGGGGGTCCTCCCCAGAATTTTTTTTTGAAATTTGACCCTAAAAAACAGGGTTTTAATTTGTTTTGGTATACCTAGTCCGAATTTCGGGGGGGGGGCAGGGCCCATTCGCCCCCCCCTTATATACGCCACTGGCCCATAGTTATTCCTCAGCCCTCCCATTCATATTTAATACGTTCAATGCGGATTTTCAATACATTTCTTGGAATGGAATACAAGACATGGAATTTGCGTCTTAAAGAAATTAATAATAAAGAAAAATTGTGAGTGAAAAGGTTTCCCAAGTTCAATTTTTGGAAATTTGACTCTAAAATACAGGGTTTTTTTTACTAGTTTTGGTACATCGAATCCAAATTTTGGATGTACAACTTTAGGTAGGATTTGCATTTGATGAAGTTGATATAAAAAAAAAGTTTTAAATAATAGAGTTCCAAGTGAAAAAGGGGAGGGTTAAAGGGTCTTCCCTCAGAAAATGTTTGGAAGTTTGACCCTAAAAACAGGGTTTTAACTTTTTCGGTACTACATCAAGTCCGAATTTCCCCTGCTGTGATTGTACTGTACAGTATAGATGAATCGTCAGTTTGAGAAAGGGAACAAGTCCAAAAAATGGCAAATTGACTTTTTGTACTTAAAAAAATCTCCAAGCTTCGCTCTACACATGAGTGGGAAGAGGGGAAAAAGTAACTATAGGCAGGATAGAGCTCCTTGAATTTGGCGAAATAGATGTAGAATTACGTCTGTTACGTACGATTGTAGAATTACGTACGAAAACAATTTGAATTAAAATTTTATGTGCATGTTATCTAACACTTAACGTATAAAAATACTCGAAAGGAGACCGACCGCAAAAACCGCTCTTTTATTTGCAAAAAATAGTCAATTTTTTCAATTTTTCCTGGATAAAAAACCTGTTTATTTTTTTCAAGTTTTTTCCACCTTCACAAAATTTCTGTAAATTTTGCATCTCTTGTCAAACCCCTCCCGAAACAAAAGTTCTTTTACGGCCCTGAGCCCCCCCCCTAAAAAAATTCCAAAGTCATCTTATGAGCCTTCTAGCTCCTTCCGACTCTACGCGTCTGCGGCTTTTTCTTCCACACACCGCTTCATAAAGATGCGTTTTTAATTAGCTTCTTCTTCGGGAGAAAAAACCCTCCTTTTTTCTCCTCTCTGGATTTAAAATTAATTTATCATTTTTTCTTCTCGCAGGACGAGTGAAAACATCGCGAAAAGTTGGAGGAAAAACCTACGCTTTTAATTTATTACAAGTTTTAATTCATCAACAAACCGGGAGCAATATTATTCGGTCGAGGGTTTTTTTTTATTTTGTACCTTTCGAAAACTTCGTTATGAGGTCTGGTTCGAGAGTTTTCTTATGTCCAATCGTAGAGGTATTAAGTATAGACTGTGTTTTGAACATCCATACAGAATAGAGTGCATAACAGGAAAGTCCCTTTAAATTTTGAACCCCAATAAACAGTATAGTCATAAGGGTGTCCCAAAGAAAGACTGACACATTTTAAAAAATCAATAACTCAAAAACTAAAAAAGATAAAAATACACGGTTTCTTGCATCCTACTCTAAAGACCAAAGAATTTTAAGTCACAAATTTTCGTAAATCGTAGTTCCCAAATCCCCCGACAGGTGGCAGGTCTATTTTACATTATCTCCTATGGGAAGATTGATACTTTTATACCCTGTCGGGGGATTTGGTACCAATGATTTACGGAAATTTGTGTTATAAAATTCTTTGGTCTTCAGAGTAGGATGCAAAAAAACGCGTATTTTTATCTTTTTTAGTTTTATAATTAAAATTTTTTTTAAATTTATCATTTTTTTCTCTCTCCGGACGAGTGGTGAAAACATCGGGAAAAGTTGGAGGGAAAAACCTACGCTTTTAATTTATTACACTTTTAATTCATCAACAAACCGGGAGCAATATTATTCGGTCGAGGGTTTTTTTACTTTTTTTTTTATTTTATTCCGTTTGTACCTTTTCGGAAACTTCGTTATGAGGTCTGGTTCGAGAGTTTTCTTATGTCTTGTTCCCAATCATAGAGGCATTAAGTGTAGACTGTTTTTGAACATCTAGTCCAGAATAGAGGCTCTTTATTAAGGGGGACCACTCCCTTTAAACACTTTTAAACCTCAACACACAGTACTAGTCATGTCTAGGTCAGTGGCGGATCCAGTGCCCCCTCTTGGACCCAAAAAATCACTCATAAGTACGAAAAAAAAGTCCCAAAAGTACACAAAATGAGTTAAAACCCTACAGGTCAAATTTCAATTTTTTTTTCTGGGAGAGGACCCCTATACCCCCCAGCGTTACCAAAAGGGGACCTTGAGTGATACTTTTTTTAGAAAATCCCCAACATTTTGACATTTTTCTCAAAAGGTAAAGGTGATGGTCTGGGAAAGTCCCCCCCCCCCCTCTTGGAGCCGTGCTGGATCCGCGCCTGTGATTTAACCATGACATATTTTTCAGGGGCAGAGTCTTTAATATGGAACTTTTCCGACGAGAGAGGGACGAAGGTTGACCATAAGCAACGTTATAAATTGGGAAAAAAAAAACACTGGTCCTGCGGACCAGTGCTTTGCAAATCTTACTGGTCCGCAACAAAAATCACTGGACCGACAAATTAAAAAAGACCGGTTTAAATATTATTATAAAGTAACTTTTCACTGAATGTGAGTACCAAATAGTAGTGTTCGGCACTAGTTAACTAGAACTAGTTGCAACTAGTAGTTAACTACCGGTCAACTAGTAGTTAACTAGTAGTTTAACTACTTTTAGTTTAAAGTAGTTCAACTATTAGTTAAACTACTTTTTTAACTAAATACTAGTTAAAACTACTTTCAAATTTTCAACTACTTCAAAAAATTTTTATTTAAAATTTAAAAAGATATTTTAAATTTTTATCAAAGGTAGAGTACTCAAATACCATAACCAGAAATAAAGACCATTTTTGCGGGAAGTGTAAACTTTTTTTGTGATATAGATTAGAAAGATATATTAGAATTTTGCCAAAAAGTAGGTTATGAAATTAAATAGACTAGTTAACTATGTAGTTAACTACTTTGGGAAATAGTTAACTACTAGTTGCAACTAGTCCCAGGAAAAAATAGTTAACTACTAGTTACAACTACAATTTCCCAGACTAGTTAGTAGTTGGTAGTTAACTATTTTTTGCCCACTAGTTGCCGAACACTACCAAATAGTAATGTTAAAATTAATACATATTCAGAATAATATTTTTTCTTTTTCGCCGGGGCTGTCCTATCCTATATCGCCACATTTCGGATTGCTAGAACTGGAGGGTGAGATATTTTTTCACCACACACACACTGGTCCGAGCCGTTTTTTAGTTGTCCCGGACCAGCAATCCAACGCAATTTCGAACGCTGGCTGCCTATAAGCCTTTATATTATCAAAAAATTAAAAACATGTCCTTTTTAATTTGGCAGACCAGTCATTTTGGTTGAGGACCAGTAAGATTTTCAAAGTAGTGGTCCACACAGGAACAGTGAGGTTTTCCCCGCAATTTTTACAGTTGTAGTAGAGGCTAACACTGGTGTGGCCTCTATCCATGTATGGTCGCCATAGCAAAGCGCCTCCTATAACATAGCACCTCCACACAATACATCGGGGCACATCAGACAACCTTTAACATCCGCCTAATTTTAATTTCACATTTTCCCGAGTGTCTGGGTGGACATATACAGAGAAAAGGGAAAAAACCTCTCCAATTGTGTGTTGGGGCGATAATTGAAACTGGAAAAATCCGGTCTTATTGTGATTTTAATGAAATGAAACTCGGTTTTCAATTATATCGCGGAAGATTTTTTCCAATTTCCACACGAGTTTTTCTTCGCTTCCCTCGTTCTTCTTCGTAATTGAAGAAAGAGGTGTATGGGACATTTTTTTTAAATGAGTTTTTTTCGGGGGTGAGAATACTAACAGATATGCTATTTCATACTAAAATTTCACACGTTTTGTCGAAAACTTATAATTTTTAGTGTGATAATGAGGTATTTTCACGTTTTGAGATTAAATTTTATTAAAATAGTAGATGAAAAACAATGAAGAATGACGCTTAAAGGAAGTATTTTCGTAACTTAGTTTCTGAGATAGAAATTTTTGAAATTTAGTTTTGCAGAAACACTGTTGTTAACATGCGCTGTGACGTCAAATCCCGTTTTTTGATCACGTGACTTTACTAGTGCAAAAATAAAAGTGAATTATATTTAAAACATGAACTTGTAAATCTGATATTTGATAGTTTTAAACTGTAACGTATCAAAAAAAGTGTAAAATAAAGCAAATCCCTCACTTATGCAAATACCTCATTGAAGAGGGAAGAAAGAGGTATGGGACATTTCTTTTAAATGAGTTTTTTTTTTCGGGGGGGGGGTGAATACTTACAAAACTTCAAGAAATGCTATTTCATACTAAAATTACTTAGAATATTATACAGCCCCATAAGATGCTATCTTCGAAAGAAGCATAACTTATGCAGGAAATTCAGATTCAAGTGAGAGATTCAAGCTTGTAGCGAGAGAGAAAAATTACATTTAACATACTTTTTTTGGGGATATTTCTATCCAACCGGATTAGTTACACATCCGGAAGGACTACATGAGGGAAAAAATTTCAACGAAACAGAATTGGAAACGAAATAGACACTGCTAGCTAAACCCCTTTAACATTAGTTAATAGAGTGGTGATCATTTAACAGGGCTTATTTTGTAATTTATGCAAAAAAGAGATTTTTGAAAACTCAGTGTTTTTAACATCTTACGTAAGCATCACCCTAGGTACCCCTAGGTGCTTACGTAATATTTGAACGGCCCCTGAGAGCATTATTGTTTTGGATTGCATGACGTCAGATCTGTTTTGTTGGCCCTACTCTCTAAAAACTCTCCACCGCCCTTTACTTAGTCTTCGGCAACTAGTGGTAAAAAAATAGTTGACTACCTACCAACTACTAACTAGTCTGGAAAATTGTAGTTGCAACTATTAGTTAACTATTTCTAGTGTTCGGCACTAGTTAACTAGAACTAGTTGCGACTTGTAGTTAACTACCGATCAACTAGTAGTTAACTAGTGGTTTAACTACTTTTATTTTAAAGTAGTTAAACTATTAGTTTAACTACTTTTTTAATTAACTACTAGTTAAAACTACTTTCAAATTTTCAACTACTTGAAAAAAAAATTTATTTAAAATTTAAAAAGATATTTAAAATTTTTATCTAAGGTAGAGTGTTTCAAATATCATAACCAGAAATAAAGACCTTTTTTGCGCGAAGTATGAATGTTTTTTGTGATATAGATAAGAAAGATGTATTAGAATTTTGCCAAAAAGTATGTTATGAAATTAAATAGACTAGTTAACTACTTTGGGAAATAGTTACCTACTAGTTGCAACTAGTCCCAGGAAAAAATAGTTAACTACTAGTTACAACTACAATTTCCCAGACTAGTTGGTAGTTAACTATTTTTCCACTTCCGATCTCTTCACCAATTGACACTTTTCTCTTTGGAAAAAACACACAAAAAAAGGGAAAAAGTGATAACTCTGAATGAGACTCATTCATGAGGAGAGCGGAAAGTTACAGTTAGTGGCACGTGGATGCCATAAATTCTTCCCCAAACGATCGCATATCCGCGCGCGCGAGCGTTCACCCCCCTCTCGCTTCCTTCCGTTCGAACTGTCTGTCACTCGTTCCTCATCCAATCAGTGGGGCAGTATATTACTTTTCAACTCGAGAGAAAATCTTTAGTGCACCAACACTTCTCCATTATTATACTAATCAAAATTATTAATTATAACCAAAAGCATTCCACTGATGGCGGTTCTTATTCTCAACGCTTTTGGCTTTATATAGTCTACTTTAGGCTAGGCTTTATACTAGGGGGACAATTTGAAAATTTCCAACCAAACTGCTCCCCAGGTGGGGCATGAACCACCGGGTTTTATTTACTTATCAAGAAGGATTTTCGAAAAAATTTAAAGATGGGGGGGGGCATGGACAATTTAGAAAGGCTTTGGTGGGGACCGAAAAAGGTTGGGAAACACTAACTCAACATGAAAACGACAACAACAATCAAAAACGTTTTAAGATTGTAGTATTGCGATTGCGTTGCTCGAAAAAAAGATAATGCTGTGAAAGTGTGTTTAAAGAATTAGACACATAATTATAGTCATATGAAAAAAAGAAAGGGAAAAAAGTTCAAGTTAATTATGAATTACATACAGCCTTAAAAGACTATCTAACACAACTGATGCAGGAAATTCAGATCTTTTACACATGTAGTGAGAGTAAAGCCCCATGGGTTGCGTATTAAAATTCGTCGGCGAAAAACGCTTCCCTACTTTCCCTACATTTTCTGAGAAAGAGCAATCCTTTCTTTTAAAACTACATGATCACATGTCATAAAGAGTCCAATCATAGGCCTAGAAGAAAAAACGCAGCGCTCAAAATTCGCACGACTTTTTTCTTAGATTTAATTTAAGAAATTTGGGAAATACGCTTGCGTTTTTAGTCACATGATTTCCTCCAACCGATAAGAAAGCCCTTATAAAACAAAACAGCATCCATTTTATTTTGATGGTTCAAAGCAGATCATAATCGTCTATATCACCGAATTTAAATTGTGCATCCTAAAATGGAAACTAATTAAGATGAGTTAACCACTCACAAAGTTAATAAAATTATAAAAGAAGCCTCTTTGTTAGAATGAGCGGCTTCTAGATTGCAGGAATATTTAAAAAAATAGACGGCATGGGAAGTAGGCAGGAATTCAGGAGGCAAGCGGTGAGTTAAATGTCTTAAAATGGGACATTTAAATTCGTAAAGAGAACTGTAATTCGAAATAACTTTTCATTATGCTTTTCTGAATTGTTAGACTCCATACAGATGTACAAAATATACAAATAAAACTTATGTAGAACCATAATTGTAATTTAAATTAATACTTGATAGCTCATTGGTATAACTATTTCTTCCCATGCCGTCTGTATTCTGCATATTTTTGTATTTTTCTTAGTAAGTTGTCTTTTTCTATTATGATCCAAATCAGAAATAGCCCCAATTAATTCGAATGTTTGGAGATCTACTGTATTTTAATACAAATACACTACTTATCATGATTTGGATAGATACAGTGAAACTAATATTTTCATCAGAACATGTGAGGGAATAGAAAAAAAAAAAAGAGTCGATAGGCATGTGCAATCAGAATTTATTGATGTTCATCCTGAAGGAGTTTCAGTGAGAAAATTATTTTTATTTAATGTTCTTAAACCAGCTTAAAATATATATTGGTGGTCACAAAAGGCAGATATGACGTCAGAAATCCAAGATGGCTGGCATGTAAAATGAATTTCTTTAGTTTTTTATTCCAAAAAATTTTAATTGGGAATTATTTTATCCTTAAAATGACTTTATTACAACATTAATAAAAGTATAATAATTCCCAAATAAAAATTTTTGGAGTAAAAAACTAAAGAAATTCATTTTACATGCCAGCCATCTTGGATTTCTGACGCCATATCCGCCTTGTGTGACAAAGAATGAAATTTCCATTGCTGGCATTTTAATTATGAACATATTTTCTTTACATTCACGTTGAAAAGAGCATCTATTTAAGGTATTACATGACAAAATACTGTAGTTCTGTCTTTCACACCTAATATTTCGATGCTATTTTCAGGAATTTTAAAATGTTTTGTTAAATTTTATCCTCAAAATACCTTTATTACATTCATATAAGTGTAATAATTCCCAATTAAAACATTTTTGAATAAAAAAATAAAAAAATTTATTCTGTGTGGCAGCCATTTTGGATTTCTGACGTCATATCCGCCTTTTGTGACCACCAATGAAATTTCCATTGTTGTTTTTTTTATTATGAACATATTTTCATTACATTCACGTTGAAAACAGCATCTTTTTAAAGTATTACATGACAAAATACTGTATTTTTGGTGAAAATAGCCATTTTTTGGTTATGACGTCATAAACGCAATTTTTAACCGATTTAGATGCTTATTTTTGTATAGCTATTCGATAAAAATATATATTTCTGAGCTTTTTGTCCAAAAATAGTTCCGATAACATCCCTAGATCGCCATTTACAGCTTTTTTCCTGCGGCGGCCATCTTGCATTCATGACGTCATAGAAACCCCCTGCACGGAATTCGGAAAAAACACCCGGTACCACGTTAATGTAGACGTCATTACGATTTACGAATCGAATGATACCACTCACTAAGCTTCTGCCAAAACTTTTTCGAAACATGACATAAGCGACCCCACTATAAGAAAAAAATTAACATTCACATACTTACTTTTTTTGGGATTTTTATATCCACCCGGATTATAGTGTCAATTCCGGAAGGACTGCGTGAGGAAATTACGGGAGGAGGTGAAGCTAGATTAGGTACCGAAAGAGACGCTGTTAAATCATTTTAACTTTAATAAATAGAGAGGTGATCATTTTAAGGGCTTTTTTTTTGTAATCTCTATCTATAACTGAAACCTCCTGTGTTTGTATTACGCTCGTTTATCTTCTGCAGAGCTATATAAGGAAACGCAACGAAGAACACTTCTAATTGCAATCAAAATAATTCTTCTCTTTCTTCTCTTCTTGAATAATAATCTTCTTTGAATAATTCTTTTTCTTTCATAAGTGAATGTTTTGGAAAATTTTCATAGTGCCATACTTGTGACAAAAAAAAAACCGTTAAATGCGGGAAACTTTTCAGAGTGATAACGTTAAATGCGGGATTTTATAGCACTACATGCATAGGAAATCATTTGGGACCAATGAAATCTGACGTTAAATGCGGGAAACGTTAAATCGGGGTTTCACTGTAGGATTACAAAATAAATCCCGTTATGATCACCACTCTATTTATTAATGTTAAAAGGGTTTAGCGGCGTCTATTTCGGTAGCAAATCGAGATGATCGTATCCCTTCTACCTGTCTCCCGTAGTCCTTCCTGAACTTTTCGGGAGGATATAAATATCCAAAAAAAAAAATATGTTTTTCAAAATTTTTCTTACTCGCCCTAAAAACCTTGAATCTGAATTTCCTGCATAAGTTGTGTCACTTACGAAGATGGCCCCTTACGGCACCATAGGGGAGAGTGGGGCACCTTTTTTTTTTTTTTTTTTGAAAACAAAGCACCTAGGACCGTAGGGCCCTTATCTTTGATCAACAATTAACACAACTTAGGATACAAAAACACGTTGATTGACAAGTCAAAAAACTTTAAAATAAGACATGAATAAGTTAAAATAGTAAAATATGGGTTTAAAATTTAATAAGAAAAATGCAATAAAAACCAACACTACCTACATATTTGTATCAGTATCTAGGCCCCCAGGGCCCACATCCCCGATCAACAATCAACACAAATCAAAAAATGCAAATACAATGAAGAGTGGGGCACCTTGGGACACTTTTTACTGAACTATTTTTCTAACTTATTTATACCGTTATATTCATTCAAACAAAGCTAATATATTAAATATAGTCCTTTGCGCATCTAATAAATTTTTTTTCCGACCAATTATCTCTTTTGGGGAATTCATAATAACAATTTTAAAAAACCTCTTTTAATGTCCCAAGGTGCCCCACTAGTGGCCCACCTTGGGACACTTCCAATAATAACATAAAAATTCATGTTATTTTGAAAAATATAAAAACAACACATTAAATTACGATAAAGCTATGCTTAAGAATCTTAAATTGGCTATCAATAATTTATTAGTACCTAGAAGCACGAGTTCATAACTATAAAATTGCGTCCGAAAACTTGAGTGTCCCAAGGTGCCCCACTCTCCCCTATTCATAATTAACTTTTTTCCCTTTTTTATGCGACTATATGTGTAAATTTTTATAGCAGCGCAACACTTTCACAACACTCGCTTTTTCTCACGCAACCATGGGCGCCCATATGTTTGAATTCAGGCTCCCAAAAATTTTTTCGCAAGTTAGCCTATACAGTCACTCCAGAAAGTATTCGTTCACCCACGGCTTACTAGATACTTCTACAGGCGAGTCGACAACTTTTCCCGCCACAAGACCTACCTATATCCGCCTTCAACACTGCTTTGGATATGCTTTGCCAGTTGGTCCACCATCTGGATTTGCAATGATTTCCGTACTCGGCTAGCCTGTAATAAGTATCTAGTAAGCCGTGGTTCACCCAACAAATTTGCACTAGTATACCTCCTATAGAGTGTTTTCAGGTGACGTCACAACCGGTTATTTTCTTTTAACTGTGTACCTTCTGTAGGGCTTTTAACTGTTTCTAAGGCCGTTGTTTATCTGTTGCTAAGGCGGTTTTTAGGTATGGGATCACGTGATTGCAAATGCTCCAATAGAAGAATTCCACGGCCAGTCATTTTCTGTAACTGTTAACCTCTGTAGGGCAAAAAACTGTAACATTTTCTGTTCCTAAGGCCGTTGTTAGGTCCGAGTCATGTGATTGAAAATGCTCTATTACGGCTAAATTACACAATCCAAACAAAAATCATATCCTAACAAAGTAATATGTTATTCTTCATTATAATCGACCAAAAAAAGAGCAAAAAAAATGTTAAAACAGCTGGAAAAAAATTATTTATAAAAACGAAGCGATTTGAAAGCCAAAACAAATATTCGTATAGCCATAGACTTAACATGGGATCATTGCATTTCTGAAAAGTATAATATGTGTTTTGTTCCTAATCCTAATTGAAAAGCACGTGCATGCATTTTTTTTTTCTTGAGGTTCAAAATACCAATAGCTTTCAAATCACTTTTGATTTTTTTAAATATTTTTATTTCTAACTGTTCTGATACTTATTTTGCTCTTTTTTTGGGTAGATTATAATGAAGAATAAACATGCTATGTTAGGATAATTTTTGTTTGGATTGTGTAAATTAGCCGTTATAGGAGGTATACTAGTGCAAATTTGTTGGGTGTACGAATACTTTCTGGAGTGACTGAAGTCAACAGTTGAAGAAAGCAGTTCCAAAAGCTTATTTTGACAACGAGCAATGTCTGATTCACACAAAAGGAGAGGACGATGCAAATGACGATGAGAGAACAAAAAACCGGATATCCCTTTTTTTTCTCCCGACGACAACCCACACTCGAATCAGTAGGGGGGGGGCTTAATTGGAGTGACGAGAGAGAGAGAGACAGCGCATCGCCAATCAGGGGCATTTAGCTCCAATCTCCCGGGCGACTCGGCGGCGCCACGGACACCTTTGGCTCTCTCTGTGTCATCAGTTAGTTGACAACACTCACCTAAACACTGACCCTCATCTTTTATTAGGGGGGCTATAAGAAATATACTCCCCCCTCTCCAGTGGCGTAACTAGAGTTGACTGATGGGGGGTGTTACTCCGACCAGTCAACCCCTCCAACATATTACTCCCTTTTAAAAAATGTCTCATAATATAGTTATAATATAATTTTTTTTTTTTTGCAAAACTTCCGAAGGGAAAACTTCATCTAAGAAGCTTAACTTTCAAGGGAAAAACAAAGTATAACAGACGTAAAAATGTTAGAGGGGGGGTTTGGGGGTTCTCCCCCAGAAATTTTTAAAAAATTTGTCTCTCAATGTAGCGTTTAAATTCATTTTGAGGCCCTTTGGGTTAGTTCCTAAAAGAATAGCTTCTTGTGAACTGCCTTCCTTATAAAGAGAATTTTTTTCAGTTTTTCATGTTTTAGAAACCGTCGATGTAATGGGGGGGGGGTTACAACCCCAATAACCCCCCCCTCGTTACGCCTATGCCCCTCTCATAATTACGTAACAAAACTGCCCTATACCCCCCTTTGCTCTTTTTTGTAAAAAAATCTTTATTAATGCTTAGATTTCTTGTTCTCCATGAACACTTAACCTATCGTTTAAACTTTCCTTGTGAAAAATGCTTAAAATTCCATTCCTAGTTCAGTTTTTTTTTGTAAAGTTTACTTTTGGTTGAATTTTGAAGCTATTTATGCAAGAAACAAGAGATTTTCGGAAATGCAGCGTTTGTAACATCTTACGTAAGCATCACTCATACTCCCCCCTTGTCATGAAAAATAAGGAAATAGCAACCCCCCTCCCTCCCTTTGGTGCTTACGTAATATTTGAACGGCCCCAGAAAATGTATAACAAAACGAATTTAGATCCTACCTCAGTTCAGTGGCCTTTTACTTTCCAAAGGGAAGCCAATCTACAATTCACAGCTGTAGACAACAACATCAGAGGTGAAGAATAATGGACAGCAACTCGGTGTTCTCAACATCACAGCTAGGCAAAAATAATTCTCTTTAACATTGCAGCTCCATCACAGACGCGTAGATTTCGAAAAATTTCACAAGGCTTATCCAAAGTCTACTTTTTGAAGGGCACTGGTTATTTCCATTAAAGTAACAACACAACTCTAACTAATCTCGCTATTTTTTGAAAAATTACAAGTTAAATAAAAGCTTACAAATCAAAAGTAGCAGCCTGGAATCAAACCGGGGACCAATATTCCTTCTCGTTAAGAGAGTGCATTTCCGATCCCCCATTGCTATCCCCAAAGCAGCACAAACGATTTTCAAGATTCGTCCAATTTAAGACCAAATTTCGTTTACATTTAGTTGCAGTTACGTAAAATCGACATATTTGGTATATGAGCTGTGGGAATGTGATTTCGAGTAGCAGTTTATTTTATATCTATTTGTTTCTCGGGTTTTGGCATCAATGTGGGGATGGTTGTTTACAATCAAGGTTGAAGCTTTTTTTTCTGATGCACCAAGGCCTTACGTTCGATCATGCAAAAGGCTCGTATAATTGTTCTATTTTAATTATACATTTAAATTAATAGATAATTATTATTGTTATGATTGATGTAGATCAATTTACTTGATGAACACTTTTCTTCTAATAGGGGACTAAACTACTATGAAAAGATGTTTTTATGAATGGACTAATCATCTATATTCTTAATTGAGGGACGATCTGTATGTAAGGAAGCTCTCTATGATTGGCGTATGAAATTGTAAGTATTGATGTTAATTTTACTCGACAAATTTTTGTAGTTTGATTTTCTGAACTCCTGTGTTGTTCAAATATTTAAGCACGTTGATAGAGCATTTGCACATGACGTCACGACTCTTTCAACTGTTAACTACTGATGGACACATACACCTGTTGCTAGGGTGGTTGCTAGGTACGGGGTCACGTGATTGCGAATGCCCCAATAGAAGCATTCACTCATGACGTCACGACCAGTTATTTTCATTTAACTGTTATGCTTGACAGCAACGTTTCTTGAACCCAGTGCGTCACTACTCGGAAGGAGCAAATGGGTAAACACAAAGCCTGCTGGGTTGCTAAGAGGAGTTTCGTTACGCAAATCCTGATAAAAAGACACTATTTATTCATGGGTTTAACAAATTAATCATAATTTTAAATTGATGTTCTTCATTTCACTCAAATTTCAGACACTGCGATGGGAACCACTTTGTTTGTAAGTGGCGTCATAGTGTCATTTGCTGTCTAGTATAGACATATAGGCCAGAGCAGCTCAAAATCTTGTGTGACGTTTCTACCTTCTATTTCGTGTCATCATCGCTTTTTTGGACAACAGCCCAACTCCAGTCGGAAGGGAGCGTGCAAGATTTTAGACTGGAGTTGCGCTGTTGTCCAAAAAAGCGATGATGACGCGAAATAGAACGTCGCTCATCAAGATTTCGAGCTTCTCTGGCCTTATGTGTCTAGAAGGCCAAGCTTAAATCCTATAGGATCCAACAATATGGAGAAAACGAAGGATTTCATTTACGAAAAGCCATTAATAAATAATCATAGTACAGTTTCGGAGGGGGAGGTAGTAAAACCCTTATATGTGATCCTCTTTTGGATTGGACAAGAAAATTTTTCAAGGGAACAACTTTTGACAAATAATAGCTATACTAGACAGCAACTTAAGTTGACCCTATGACGTCACTAACAAAGTAAGTTCCCATCGCGGTGTCTGAATTTTGAGTGAACGTCAATTTAAATATAGGATTAGCTTGTTAAACCCACGTATATATGGTGCTTTTCAATCCCGATTTGCGTACTCCTCCTAGCAACCCAACAGGCTTTGTGTTTACCCATTTTCTCCTTCCTCATTTGTGGGTTCAGGAAACGTTGCAGTCGAGTATAACAGATTATTTATCACTAACACGAAGATTAGCGGGGGACATTAGAAGAGGTTTTTTAAAATTTGTTATTATGAATTCCCTAAAAGAGATAATTTCATTAGATGCGCAAAGGACAATATTTAATATATTAGCTACGTTTGAATAAATATAAGGGTATAAATAAATTAGAAAAATAATTTAGTAAAAAGTGTCCCAAGGTGCCCCACTCTCCCCTATATGTTTCGGAGTGGGGGGGTTGTAAAACCCCTATATGTAATCCTCTCTCGGATTGGACAAGAAAATTTTTCAGACGGAACAACTTTTGACAAATAGCTTAGCGAATAAGCGTTTCGAGAAGGTTGCCAAAGTAATAACTTGGTCAACAGTGGAAGTTTTATTTTTCAAAACACAACAGAGAAGTGAATAAATTTTTGGGGAAAGTGAATCGAAAAAATCAAAAATTCCATTTACATTACTACAGCCGCTCGAACAATACTGGTTGGGGGGGGGTTGAGCGAACTGTTGAATTATTCACTCTTGCGCCAATTTCCGCCTCGCACTGAAATCCGAAACCGTATACGTATATCGAAGGTATCTTTTGGCCATCACTCATTCACTGAGGGGTGGACGGCACATCTTTTCGTTCCTTATTCACTCACCTGTTGGGAAAGTGACGGAGGTATAGTTAGCGGTAACCGCACGAAAAACAATATTATACTATAGGAATAAGAAAAAGATTATCAAAGTTATAAAACTTAATTATTCGGATAATAGAATTTTTAGAGTACTAAAACCTAAAAAAATAATTGGAATTAGGGAAAGATCAGAAAATTCAGTTCTGTAAATTAAGAACTTTTTTTACTCTTTGCGTGAAAAACTTCGAATTTTTTAAAAATATTTTTTTTTGCTTGCTATCGCTCACCAACCCCGGAAGTACTTCGCAGTTCTTTTCAGATCACTTGTTTCATCTCACCAATTCAGCACCCCCCCGCTGCGTCGAATAAAATAAATAAAAGTTTATTCTTTTGTTTTTCTTATTTATTGTTTTTCTAGTCTAACCTTTCAGTTTTGTATTTGTGTGTGCATCTCAGTCCTTTTAATGTGCTCAGAATTTTCAGAGTAGAAACTCTAAAAAAAATTGGAATTAGGGAAACAAGCTAAGTTTAGAATACTAATTTGCTCTTAATTCCAAAACTCGTTAATGTGTCTCCAAAATTAAATGGTGTATCGTTATTTCAGGACACTTCCCAAAGGAGAATTCTGTCCCATGCAGCGAGGAAGGAAAACGTTTATTCACCCCACATCATGCTTGCGTCGAGATCCAACTTGAAAACGGCGACAAAGAAGGGTAGAAGTATTTATCTCAAGGTGCTCTATCTAACTTCCAACTTAGTTTTTTGATACTTTGGAGTCTTATAATATTTATTGTGTTTAATATTGTTTGAACTTGGCGCAGTAAAAAGTGTCTATACTCGACAGCAACGTTTCTTGAACCCAATACGTCACAAATGCGGAAGGAGAAATCGGTCAGAAAGCCTGGTGGGTTGCTACAAGGAGTTTCGGGGATAAAAAAAACGCTATATGGGTTAGAAGAGAACACCAAAGAAGATCTCAAGGAAGGCTCTCTAACTTTAAGCTTAATTTTTTAATACTCTTTGGAGTCTAATAATATTTATTGTAGGCGATTGAACACTGTGCAGTGCAGTATACTGCACAATACTAGTACTACAGTAAATACTAGATTGCAATGTTACTTGACCCTATGACGTCACTACGCTGAAGGAAAATCTGCGTTAACAGAAAGCCTGGTGGGTTGCTACAAGGAGTTTCGGGGATAAAAAAAACGCTATATGGGTTAGAAGAGAACACCAAAGAAGATCTCAAGGAAGGCTCTCTAACTTTAAGCTTAATTTTTTAATACTCTTTGGAGTCTAATAATATTTATTGTAGGCGATTGAACACTGTGCAGTGCAGTATACTGCACAATACTAGTACTACAGTAAATACTAGATTGCAATGTTACTTGACCCTATGACGTCACTACGCTGAAGGAAAATCTGCGTTAACAGAAAGCCTGGTGGGTTGCTACAAGGAGTTTCGGGGATAAAAAAAACGCTATATGGGTTAGAAGAGAACACCAAAGAAGATCTCAAGGAAGGCTCTCTAACTTTAAGCTTAATTTTTTAATACTCTTTGGAGTCTAATAATATTTATTGTAGGCGATTGAACACTGTGCAGTGCAGTATACTGCACAATACTAGTACTACAGTAAATACTAGATTGCAATGTTACTTGACCCTATGACGTCACTACGCTGAAGGAAAATCTGCGTTAACAGAAAGCCTGGTGGGTTGCTACAAGGAGTTTCGGGGATAAAAAAAACGCTATATGGGTTAGAAGAGAACACCAAAGAAGATCTCAAGGAAGGCTCTCTAACTTTAAGCTTAATTTTTTAATACTCTTTGGAGTCTAATAATATTTATTGTAGGCGATTGAACACTGTGCAGTGCAGTATACTGCACAATACTAGTACTACAGTAAATACTAGATTGCAATGTTACTTGACCCTATGACGTCACTACGCTGAAGGAAAATCTGCGTTAACAGAAAGCCTGGTGGGTTGCTACAAGGAGTTTCGGGGATAAAAAAAACGCTATATGGGTTAGAAGAGAACACCAAAGAAGGTTAGAAGTATTTATCTCAAGGTGCTCTATCTAACTTCCAACTTAGTTTTTTGATACTTTGGAGTCTTATAATATTTATTGTGTTTAATATTGTTTGAACTTGGCGCAGTAAAAAGTGTCTATACTCGACAGCAACGTTTCTTGAACCCAATACGTCACAAATGCGGAAGGAGAAATCGGTCAGAAAGCCTGGTGGGTTGCTACAAGGAGTTTCGGGGATAAAAAAAACGCTATATGGGTTAGAAGAGAACACCAAAGAAGATCTCAAGGAAGGCGCTCTAACTTTAAGCTTAATTTTTTAATACTCTTTGGAGTCTAATAATATTTATTGTAGGCGATTGAACACTGTGCAGTGCAGTATACTGCACAATACTAGTACTACAGTAAATACTAGATTGCAATGTTACTTGACCCTATGACGTCACTACGCTGAAGGAAAATCTGCGTTAACAGAAAGCCTGTTGGGTTGCTACGAGGAGATTCGGTGATAAAAAGACGCCATAAACTTGGGTTTAACAAACTAATTGTATTTCTAAAATTAAGTTTTAACTCAAAATTCAGACAGCGCGCTGGGAACTTCTTTCTAAGTTTACTCTCAGTTTGTTTCTCCAGGGCCAAATAACGTTGCAGTCTAGTATAGTAAGTGTATGATACAATCATGTGCGGATTTGGGGGAATTAAGATAGCAGTCAGCCTCGGATGATAGATTCTGCCACCATCATCTATCGCCACCGCCACAATTTTTCCATGTCTGAAAAGGAGGGAAATCGTCCCATGGCGAAATGGGGACATGGCGAAATTGGGGACCCCAGACGACCTGGACCCATGGAAAACTGCGCCATGACATACCACAACCGGAAATACGATTCATTTCTTCAATGTTACGGAATAACACCGTAAGTTCTCGCGGTCAAAGTAACACGTTCTTTCGATTAAATTAAGAAGGGCGGTTGCGAATCATTTCACTTTTGCTGACAAGGGGAGGGAAAGAGAGGGGTCAACGAAAGGAGGTTACGCAATATTTGACCGACCCCCCTCCCTCTCCTAAACGAACAAACGGATCAACCGCTCTCCGCACACTCAATATATCGACGACAATACCCGAAGAGAGATATTAAAATTCAATCTCACAAATACCTCGAGGAGCGGCGATGATTTTTTGCTCTTTCGGCGGAGGCACAGATAAACGGAAAAAACCGCAAATTACTAATTCCCCAATCGGGCGCCGATTGGTACAGAGCAGTTCACACACCGGAAATACGATTCATCTTTCAATGTTACGGAATAACACCGGTCAAAGTAACACGTTCTCTCGGTCAAATGAGAAGGATGGTCACAAATCATTTTACTTTCGCTGACAAGGGGAGAGAAGTAGGCTACGCAATATTTGAACGACCCTTCATCACAAACCGCGAATGATTCCACCCCCCATATCCCCCCCTAAACGAACAAACGGATCAACCAACTTCCCTCCACACACTCAATACCCGAAGAGCGATATTAAAATCCAATCTCACAAATACCTCGATTTTTTTTTCCCGCACAGCCCAGATAAAAACCGCAAATTAGTAATTCCGCAATCGGGCGCCGATTGGTCGTCCGGGGCGTGGCCTGAGGGAGGCCCCTCCCCCTCCTGGGGTTAGAGAGTCCCATTCATTCCGCGTCGCCCATGACGGAGGCTGCTTCTCCTCCGAAAGCGGTGCTCGGCTGCGCCGAAATGGGCAGCGCCTTCCGCGTCGTCACCCCCAAGCGACCCAGGGAAGGTGAGTACCCCACCCACGTGTTGGTTTCGGCAATTAAAATGCTGTCAAAATTTGGTTTTGGGATTTTTTGGTTTGATTGATTTGGTCAATGACTGACCGCAGTTTTCACTTTTTAATTGTTATGAACAACAGTGAGAAAAATAAGTGGGTCATCCGATGAGGCTTCTATTTATTTATTTGGTATTGTATTAGTCTATTTGTTTATTGGTTCAACAATTAAAATGCTATCAAAATTTGATTTGGTCAATAACATTTGGTTTGGTCAATGACTGACCGCAGTTCACTTTTTAACTGTCAACTAACTGCGAAAATTAAGTGGGTCATCCGATGAGGCTTCTGTTTATATATTTAGTGTTGTATTAGTCTATTTATTTATTGGTTCAACAATTAAAATACTATCAAAATTTGATTTGGTCAATAAAATTTGGTGCGGTCAATGACTGACCGCAGTTCACTGTTGTGTGAAAAATAAGTGGGTCTTCCAATGAGAGTTCTAATTCATTTAGTGTTGGTTCAACAGTTAATACTATCAAAATTTTGTTTGATCAATAACTGCCTGGATTTCATTGTTGAAACAATTAATTGAAATTTGAATCCCCCACGTGTTTATTTCAACAATTAAAATACTGTCAAAATTCGGTTTCGTCAATGGTCAATGACTGACCGCAGTTTTCACTTTCTGTTCATTTCAACAATTAAAATACTATCGAAATTTGGTATAGTTCACTTTTTAATTGTTTTGAACCAACTTACTGAGAAAAATAAGTGGGTCTTCCGATGAGCGTTCTTTTAATTTATTACTATCAAAATTTGATTTGGTTCACTACAACCTTGGTTGGTTTGGATTTGGTTGACAGTTCAATAATTGCCTTGAGTTCATTATTTAATTGTTGAACCAACTATGGAAGGCTCATTCAGTCTTATCTCTTTTGATATTCCTTTTGGATCAATTGCTTTTTCTTTCAATTAATGAGTCCAACAATTAAAAAATTTCAAAACTTGATTTGGTCAATGTTCAATGTTGGTTCAACAGTTAAAATACCTAAATTTGATTTTGTAAATGTTCAATGATTGCATCAGTGCACTCTTTAATTGTTGAACCAACTGATTGAGAAAAATTGATGAAATGTTCAAAACTGTTTGTCTAGTTGTAAGAGCATTCAAACAATGACAGTTCAATCTTTGAAGTTTTAGTGATTTTTCTCATTGTTGTAGCAACCTGCCCAAAAAATCCATTGATTGAATACTTATTTAATTAATCAGTCCAACAATTAAATTATCAATTACATCTAAATCACTGCTATATTGTGTTTTTGATTGTTGGAATTGAATAATTGAGTTGTTTTCATTGTTGTACATTCCATCTGTTAATTTTCTTAATTCCTCAATCTCATAGTTAAACAATAAGTTCTTTTCAATCACAATCAAATCACCGAAACTGTTTTTATTATATTGTTGAACCAACCTACCAAAGTAAATCAACTGATTACATTATAGTCAAGTCAGTACTCAGTTGTAAGTCTTACAGATTACATTATGTCTTACAACTGAGTGTTGTTCAATTAGTTGCCGCTTTTCATTTCTAAAATTAAAATATGAAAATAAATTTTCTCTTTAATGAAAATTCAATCACTGTGCAATTTAATTTTGGATTGTTAAGCTAAACTGCAATTCCAGTAGCTGAAGCTCCATCTTGGTGCCAAGTGCTGAGCATTTAATAAGCATACAAATATAAGTATTATATGATTGGTTAATTAAATTTCAATTGATTTCAATAAACACTTCAGTTTCTGCGACTGATTTTTTAACCAACCAAATAAAAATAACACTAATATCTATTACCGACCATTTACCCTCTGCCAGTCGTTTCTACAAGAGGGTGTTCAGGGAAGAGGTGTATATCTCTTTCGAAATTCAGAAACTCCTCCCTTCGTATTTCTCCAATGCTCCTTTTGTGATAGTGTATAGTTAAATCAACAAAAAATACAACAGTTTATGTTTCCTGGTTTAAAACCTTGAGTGTTTGGAATAAAAAAAATACTGTTCAACAACCTTTTAAATTCTCCCATTCTAAGGTTTGTGTATTTGAATACTTCAAATCTGTATATTCATGGGATGACATTTACTTTCATAATAAGGATTTTTCATGTATGTTAGGGTTTTACATTTTAGTAGGACTTTGAATTCATTTGAGTAAAATTAAATGCAGGCCACAATTAATAATAGAGTTACTGTGCAATGTATTCAGAAAATACATTAACTAACAAATGATAACCTTATTCAGTAGTTTTTTATAGTTGAAATAGTTTTTTTGAGAATTTTTATTATAATTTTTCTTGCCAAGAACGGCTCTATGTATGCTCTTGTATTGTTATCAGGAAAGAGCTTTTCAAAAGCTTTTCTAAAAGAAGCTTTTAAACTGAATGAAATTATAACCGTTGAACTCTTTAACTTTTAACATAGTATTCTATATTTGTGTGTGAATCAATGTTCAATGTTCCTCGTGCATTTTCTAATGAAGTATAAAGGTTTAATTTTCTCGGAAAATACGTGATACCAATGGTGTATGCTTGTAGAGTAAAATTGTATTTGGATATACTTTAATGTATTTGGTTAAGCAGTATATTATGCACATTTTTTTACATTGTTGTAGTTTCAATTTTTCTAGTTTTTTACATTGTTGTAGTTTAATTGTTGAGTGAATGATGAAGGATCTTTTGATTGAATTATGAATTAGAAATACTTTCCCAGAGTAAAATCAGTTAAAATTTGCTGACGAAAATATATTTAAGTGTTTTATTCTTTAGCCTTCATTTAAAGGTTCATATCTTCATGTAAAGTTTCACTGTCCTATTAGAAACAGTAATTTTGCACAACATGTTAAATCATCATTATCTACGAATTAGTTTTATTAGTTACGCTTATTAATCGATTACGAATCCCTTGCTAATTAGTTTTACAAGTTGCGCTTTTTCGCATAAAACGATTAAGAATCTGAATTTTTACTTCTGAAAAGTTATGTATTAATGTAAATTACATAGATTTACCTTATTAATTGATTGTAATACTAGTTAGTGTTTCTTCGTTAGGAAACATCCGTAGTGTGCTTTTGCTGTCTATAGTCCTTCTTCCAATTTTATTCATAATCCGTTTTGAATGGAATTCGTAAAGTTTTTTTTTCTGCATTATCAAAGAGACCTAAATTGAGTTCTATCTGGCCTAAAAGGTTAAAGTTTTGCTGTTTTTATTCTTCACAATGTGAAACGGCTTTCAACCTAAAAATGATTAGCTATCCTGCCCCCTAAGAATTAAAATCGCTTCATTTTTTGTAAATAATTTTTACTGTTCTGATATTTTTTTTGGTAGATTATAATGAAGAATACCATACTATGTTAGGATAATTTTTGTTTGCCCGTGTTATTTAGCAGTAATAGGAGGTATACTAGTGCATATTTGTTGGGTGTACGAATACTTTCTGGGCACCCATATGTTTGAATCCAGAAGGGGGCTCAAGTAAAATTTTTGCAAGGTCAAACCCGTAACTATAGACAGTTTTTTAAGGGGAGAGGGTTGGTTCAAATAATATGCAAAAAAATGTATAAAACACTGGAGTTTCAAGCAATAATAAGGGGTCTAAGGGTATTTGCAAGAAAATTTTTGAAATTGTATTCTTAAAAATAGAGTTTTAACTCATTTGGGTGACAAATTGAATCGATCCTTACGCCGAGCCGCAAAATTTCAAGTAAAACACTAGTATATAAATAGTAGTCATCATTATTAGAAACTATTACATTTTGCTTTTGAATTACCTAACAGTCATAATAAAAAGATTAATAGTGTTCAAAATTTAAAATGAAAAAGAAAGAAAAACGTTTAACCTTACTATAGTCAAAGGAAGACTGCAAGGGGGGGGGGCCCTTTGCCCTTGTGGTATTAAATGGAGAATTGCATATAGTGAGATATGCGTTTGATTCAATTGAGATGAACAGTCTTCTCAATTCATTCAGAATGAGAACGTTGTACGGGGACATAAATTATTTTCTCATAATTTGATTTTTGAAACTGACGATTCAAACTAATACGAATGAAACCAAGTCATTTTAATAAAAGCGATAATCCAAAATATAAAATCAAGTAGAAAAGAGTCCAATTAAGTGTATCCGAAGATAAACAAATCCTCTACTATATACTTTGTTCATTTAGAATTGGCGCCTGAGACGAAATGTATTAGAAGCTGTTACTATTGTTGTAATTATCATCGAAAGCATTTTCTTCTGCAATGACAAGGCAGCCGAAGTAGTTAAAATACTGTAAAAGGTCACTGAAGTTGACCGTTATGAAGCATTATTGAGCGTTTTTTATCCTGTTTCAGGCGCCAATTCTAAATGAACAGACTATAATGACACGCTACTCGCTTAACATCACGGTATACTAAATCCGAAATAAAATCAATTGTATATATCCGAAGTTATCAATAAACAAATCGCCCAGAGTTACTTAAATTAAATTAATGGGACGTTACTCGTCCCATTGTTCCTATGGTACTTTTATTCCTCCAGACAATAAACTCGCGGAGAAACCACTCGACCCCCCTTTCTATCTTTCCGCGGTAGCGTTTTACGGCGGGCGGGAGTATCCATCATACGGGTGGGGAGAGGCACTTAACCCCCCCCCTTCTCATTGTTTTCGCTGATTGACGCAACAACACTTTTGAGATTGTGTTGTGTCCTCTTGACTTCTGAGCACCGCCTTCGAATTATTATTGCTCTTGACGGGGATATAACGATGATAGAAATCGATGTGGTATCGGAAGCTGTAGTTATAAGCAGTAGCGTATCCAGGATTTTGTAGCGTATACTGCCCATGGACTACACGTCCCAACTAAATGCTGCACGTCCCAATTACTAAGGAGAGTTCGTTGGTTGAGCTGCCGCGTCAGCGCAACTTTCTTCTTTTCTTGGGGAGCCCTGGTGGGATTTCCCTCCCGAGATTCTTCTCCTTTGGATCTCTCTGCACCAATAAAAGGCCATTTGGGGAAATGACGTTTAAATGGAGTATTTTCGTGTAGCCTAGTTTCTGAGATATATATATTTTTGAAATTTCGTTTCGGCCAGAAAACAGAAACACTGTTGTTTTAGTGCGCTGTGACGTCACATCCAATAGAATCCCGTTTTCCGATCATTGATAAACAGTAAAAACACTATACTATACTTGGTTGCAACGTTTCTTGAACCCAGTACGTCACAAATGCGGAAGGAGAAATCGGTAAACAAGAAGCCTGTTGGGTTGATAGGAGGAGTTTCGGTACGCAAATCGCGTGATTGAAAAGCACTATATATGCACTAGCTGTTACGACCCGGCAAAGCCGGGTCTTACAGCTAGGCTAGCCTTTTATGCGAGCTTCGCTCGTTACTACTTCAAGTTCCTATTAATTATACATTAAATAAGAAGTTTAACTTTAATAATTTATTATTGTTGAATTAGAAACCAACTTCCCTAAAAGTAACTTTTTAACCTTTATTAAGTAAACCAACTTTCTTGAAAGATATTTATTTAAAAGCTATTATATTATTTTAAAATTTTAATTACTTTTATTTATTTATTTTTCTGATTATTGCGAGATGGCATCGAGTCAGTGAGTGACGTGGGCTTTTATATTTTTCTGATGATTATGATTATTATTGCGAGATGGCATGGCATCATAGTGTGCGAGCGTTCCAGAATCAGTGAGTGACCTGGGCTTTTATATGAGAGATGGGTTTAACATGGGTTTAACAAAATAATCCTATTTTTAAATTGACGTTCTTCATTTCATCCAAAATTCAGACACTGCTATGGGAACTACTTTGTTTGGTAGTGACGTCGTAGGGTCAAGTTAAGTTGCAGTCTAGTATAGACAGCAACTTAAGTTGACCCTACGACGTCACTAACAAACAAAGTAGTTCCCATAGCAGTGTCTGAATTTTATTGAGTGAAATGAAGAACGTCTATTTAAAAATGTGATTATTTTGTTAAACCCATGCATAATAAAGTGCTTTCAATCACGATTTGCGTATAGAAACCCTTCCTAGCAACCCAAGAGGCTTCGTGTTTACCGATTTCTCCTTCCGCATTTGTGACGTACTGGGTTCAAGAAACGTTGCAACCAAGTATAAATGCACGCCCCAATTACATAGAAGACCCCCTCCTTCGTTTGTTGAGCTGCCGCGTCAGCGCAACTTTCTTCTTTTCTTGGGGAGCCCTGGTGGGATTTCCCTCCCGAGATTCTTCTCCTTCGGAAAAGAAATCTCTCTGCGCCAATAAAAGGTTCCGTTTGTTCTGTAAAACTCGGCCTAATTGCTTTATCCGGGATTTGAGAGGAGCAGGAAAAACTGTAATTGGATTCCTGAGTTTTCTTCTTTTCCTTTTTAAATGGAAATCGACCGATGCTTATATGATGCGATGACACTTCTTTCATCATGATGAATACCTGTGATGTGGGAATGTTCACAAATTGCAGGTTTTTGGGGGGTTATACCCCCATGTCTCGACGACATGTTGCTGCATTTCATTGACCCAGTTTCTTTAACCCTTTTTCACCCCCAAAAAACCCCAAATTTTCTATAGGAATTAATGTAAATGTCGAACGATCTATAGTCATACCGCTAGGAGAAAAAAACTTTTCAAGTCTTCCAGTATTGTTGCCATTGTTATGGTAACGGATTTTTACACTCAATTTTAGGGGTCATTCATAAGCGATGAAAACAAACGTTTTGTGCAAAAACATCTGCGTGATGCTTTCATTTGTACTTCTTTTCAGAACTTGGTGTTTTTTTATCAAAATTTTCCTAAATTCTAACTGTAATTGGATTCTTCAAGAGAGTTTTCTTCTTTTCCTTTATAAATGGAAATCGACTGATGCTTATATGATGCGATGACACTTCTTTCATCATGATGAATACCCAGAGATATTTTTAACTCCTCTGAGAGAGTATATATTTCACTCCTTTAAAATCAGAAATAATCTTTAAAAAACTAGCCAGGAGTATTTTCACTCTTTGAATTTTTAACAAAGGTTTAGCTTAAAAACTGCACCGTGCCCCACCGAAATTTTTTTTAATCAATTAGACTTTGCAAATACCTATGAAGTTTAACTTTATATAAATGGTTTGTGGCCATAATGGCGTAGCTGGAAAAAAATTTGGAAAGATTGGATCTACTTTTGGTCATTTTAGGAGAGGAATATATATATTTTCACTTATTGTTCTGATGCTTAGGGAGTTTGATTAAGGTTTTCGTGTCTCTGTAGTACGCTATTTCCGTATTTCACTCCTCATAATTGAATTTCACTCCTCCTAAAAAAGTCAAGGAGTATTTTTACTCCTCCAAAAAAATCCTAGGAATAACACTGTGAATACCATATATGATGTGAAGATTCACAAATTTCAGTTTTTTGGGGCCTTTCCCCGGACCCTAGAACCCTTTTGGGGGGTTATATGTTGCTACATTTCATTGAGCCTTTTCCCCTCATCTCAGTGCATCAGGCGCGGATCCAGCACGGCTCCAAGATGGAGCACTTTTCCATCGCATCACCTTTACCTTTTAAGACATATGCACAGAATGTTGGGGATTTTCTTAAAAAGTATCACTCAAGATACCTTTTTGGTACCAATAAAGGGTGTGGAGGTCCTCCCCCAGAAAATATTTTGAAATTTGACCGGTAAAAGTAGGGTTTAACACTTAACTCATTTTGAGTACTTTTTTGGTCCAAGGGGTGTCCAGAGTGCCCCCCTTGGATCCGCGCCTGTCTCCCCTTTTGCTCTGATACACCAAAAATGACACTATCTTTACTTTAGAGTCAATATGGATTTGTGTTTGGGGGGTTTGGGTACCAAAAGGGTTGTATCGCCGAGTGTTTTTTAAAATTTAAATTACAAAGTTGTTTATGTACGAGGGTTGTTGTTGTTTTTTTTCAAATTTAGTTTTGCTCCTGAAAAAAAAGTAGTAAGAATTTCGAAATAATTTTGGTACTGGTAGTTATAGGAACATCCTTCAGGATCAACTTGCATCTTTTTTTTTCTATTAGTTATCAAATTTACCAAGGCGCTCCTCGAACTTATTTTCCGCCAACCCATATTAGAGAATTTCACCTTTCTCCTCTCTCCGTTCGTCTCAGCATTTAACATTAAACAATGGGTGAGCAGGTGAAAATCGAACTTCGAATCGAGAAAAAAATCGCAGGAGGGGAAAGCGAAATTCTGTTGCAGGGTTATGAGAACTCTTTAACACCTCTTAGCACTTAGCATTGTGTTATGCTTGTGATGGTGTTATGATCGAATATCGTTAAAAAAGTGTTTCTATCCAAAATGTGTTCTGAAAATATCAATCAATCAATCAATTTACTAACAAAAACAAAAATTTACAAAATTTAAAACATAGATTCACAAAAATTTACATAGAATTAAAATAAGAAAAGAAAAGAGACAAAAAAGTGTGGTTAAATAGGGTCAGATGGGGTAAAAGTGATTGGTTATATAATGGTTAATGGGCTCAATAAAAATCAGCATGCCAAAACACATTACATTTTATAAACTGTTAAAATATCATTTTACCCCACCTCACTCTTTGTTTATAGAATCTGCAAATTGTTATTTGATCGAATAATTATATAATAAAACATTTTCTGTCACTGTTATTTTTAACAACACTTTTACAACATGTTGTTGTAAAAGTAAACTTTAACGTTTTGTAAACTTTTTTCACACAGCTCAATTGCAAAACACATTGTGTTCACTTAACGTTGCAGCAATTTCTTGACGGTCCCTTTCAAATTTCTATTCCCAAAACCCCCCAACAAAATTCTCATTTCGCATTAGATATACACATAAAAAAGAAACACTTGCTTGCTCATTTCACCATTCCATTCCGCCCTTAAACAGATTCATGATGATGCCCCCCAAAACAAACACTCTTCCACCCCCATTATTCAAATTCCCCTCCCCCCGTGGGTCTGCTGATCCCCCCTAATGAAATGGAAAACTGGAAAAGTTCGCAAATTTGCAAATTTTTCAGAGTTATTATGTAGTTTTATATCTTTTTAGTTAAATGAAGGAAAATTTTAACCAAAAAAACTCGCAATTTTTTGAAGTTTTTCCTTTTTGATACCTGTAAAAGTGCTATTTTCACACGCGAATATTCACGATATTTTCATGAAATTTTTTTCAGTGAGTTACTCATAACAGTGGCAACAATACTCTCACTGAGGTGTTTTCTCACCCATAAGTTTCTTAATTAATATTTTTAACATTTTTATTTCGCCGCTAGGGGCGCTGTAAGTCTTCTCAATGGATTCTCCGCAGGGTCACTTACTTAGACCTTACTTCCAGGACCCTGTACTAGACAGCAACTTTAAGTTGACCCTACGACGTCACTAATAAACAAAATAGTTCCCGTCGCGGTGTCTGAATTTTGAGTGAAATGAAGAACGTCAATTTAAAACTATGATTATTTTGTTTAAGTCGTGTATATTAGGGCGAGCGCGCACGGGGGACTTTTGTCACGGTGACAAAGACAAAAACAACGTTGCTAAGGCTGTTGTTAGGGGCGGGACATAGAAGTATCCAATAGCAGCATTCGCACATGACATCACTGGAGGATAAAAACAACGTTGCTAAGGGCGTTGTTAGGTAAAGTCATGTGATTGAAAATGCTCTATTGTTTTCTAATGATATTTTTGATACTAGTAATCCTGGTCGCCGTGACTTTAGTCGCCCGTGCGCGCCCGGCCTTAGTATTTATAGTGCTTTTCAATCACGATTTGCGTACTCCTCCTATCAACCCAACAGGCTTTGTGTTTACCCATTATCTCCTTCCGCATTTGTGACGTACTGGGTTCAAGAAACGTTGCAGTCGAGTATAGGAGACGTTGGTTCCAAACATGGGCGTAGCTAGGGGGTGCAGGGAGGGGCAGCTGCCGCCCCCCCAAATTCTCAGTTTGTTAAATCCAGCGTTAGAAATTGGGGAAAAAACCACTGGTCCTGCGGACCAGTGCTTTGCCAATCTTACTGGTCCGCAACAAAAATCACTGGTCCGACAAATTAAAAAGGACCGGTTTAAATATATAAAGTAACTATTGCACTGAATGTGAGTACCAAATAGTAAGGTACGTCGAACCGCACTTATTTCAGCGGACCAAATCGTAATAGTGAGGAAAACTTGCCTACCCATAACAGTAACTCGTGTGTGAAATTTAAGCCCTATCAAATAATATCTTCTGTTCTGTCTTTTTGCCTAAAGTTTTGACTTTTTACCAAAAAATTGCTATTTTGCCATATTTCTTACCGTTCCGTGACCTTCTGATGAACAGAATTTTTTCAGGTGGTGTGGTAGGGGTCTAGGGAGACTTTTCCGTGAACCCCATCCTCATACCCCCCATTCCCTCTACGCGAACCGGGGTTTTGTGGGCGGGCGCGCTGCTCAAAATGTTGGCTTTCCCTCCAAACTCCAGCTCTGCGCCCGCCTTCGTTGCCCGTTTTCTACATCAAAACCTCACGTAAACCAATTATTTTCATAAAAGTGACCCAGAACACACTCTTGAGAGGTATCTTTCCATCAGGATCCATGGATTTATAATTATTTTTTAAAATTTTCATTTACCTTAACTCCTTTTTCACATACTAGCATTTTTATTACAATCTGCTACGACATGTCTGTTGGTTAATAAACTCTGTTACATCTGTTCAAACCTGCCATTGAAATAAAAAAACTTATTTACCAACTGGAATAGCCAGGAGGATTTCTATGGTGGATGCACTGCGCCTAACTAGTGTTGCTATAAGCAGTCAGATTTTGTCAGTATTCTCCTTCCTTGATTTAAGATTGATTCCTATTCTTATTATAACATAAATATTATTTTACATATAAATGTGCCATGGATGGAGGAAAGAGTATAAAACCCCCCTGAAAATTGTGGTACGTGATTTGTGAAACGACCATTCCATTAAAAACTAATCATATAAATTTGGGAGATATATTCTATTATCTGTTTAGCTCAAGCATAGAGCCCCTCTTATATGCGTCGAAATATAGGGTATGGGGACAATAGCCCACACTTAGGATGTAGGTAAATGAGTTCATGATCACACAACAGATGAAATTTCAGACTGATATCCCGATCACTACATGTGGATTGGCAAAATAGAAAAGAGGTACAACAAACATTTTCATTAATTACCATATCCATGAATTCCAACATATCTCATCTAGCTCTACAGGTGTACCTCAACAACCGACGGTGGTTTTGGGCCCTGCCCCGTCTATGCCATGTACTTGCTCCTTACATACTCCTTGTATACTTTCCACTATAGTTCAATATCATACTTCAGAAGTTTATCAAAGATGGTTCGCGGCATCTCTTTGATGCTGTCATACGTACCTGATATTTACCTGTTCAGTATAGCGAAATAGTTTACAAATGCATTAAAATGCCATTTTTGCATTACCAGAAAACATCTTGCTAGGCATAACGCCTTATGAGAGGAAATTTGTTAGAAAAAACGCCCTTAATAAGATTTTCTTGGCAAGAGAACAAGCAATTGGTTGTAAGTGTTCACAACTTAGGCATAATAATGTTCTTACTTAGCATTTCAAAACTAAACGCTATTTTGAAAGGATAGATTATAGGAAAGTGTTCAGATAACGTTTCCACCAGTTCTTAGGAACTCATACATTAGCTCACATAGAATATTTGTCGAGTGGGAGTTCTCCAAGTTCCCACCACACACCGTTACAGTGGAGAATAGGGTACAGTTAGTTACTAGAGCTTCCAGAAAGGTGTGTGGTTCCAGGGGCATAATGAAAGGGGGTAATATCCTTCGGTAATCAGAATTTTCCTTTTTTAAAGTAGAAAACACTGAAACTACTTTAAATTCACCCGAAATTACACTATTCCCCTCCAGATTTTTTTTTTCTGGCTATGCCACTGAGTGGTGCCTCTTGCTCGGAAGATAACTTTCTTAAATCAAGAAAAGAGCTGCCTCAGACAAGATCAGACTATATAGCAGCACTAGTTAGACGCAAATCATCCACCATAGACATCCTCCTGGAAATTTTCAGTTTGTAAAAAAGTATATTGTAATTAAAATGCTAGTTTGTGAAAAAGGAGTTAAGGTAAATGAAAATTTTAAAAAATAATTATAAATCCATGGATCCTGATGGAAAGATACCTCTCAAGAGTGTGTTCTGGGTCACTTTTATGAAAATAATTGGTTTACGTGAGGTTTTGATGTAGAAAACGGGCAACGAAGGCGGGCGCAGAGCTGGAGTTTGGAGGGAAAGCCAACATTTTGAGCAGCGCGCCCACCCACAAAACCCCGGTTCGCGTAGAGGGAATGGGGGGTATGAGGATGGGGTTCACGGAAAAGTCTCCCTAGACCCCTACCACACCACCTGAAAAAATTCTGTTCATCAGAAGGTCACGGAACGGTAAGAAATATGGCAAAATAGCAATTTTTTGGTAAAAAGTCAAAACTTTAGGCAAAAAGACAGAACAGAAGATATTATTTGATAGGGCTTAAATTTCACACACGAGTTACTGTTATGGGTTGGCAAGTTTTCCGCACTATTACGATTTGGTCCGCTGAAATAAGTGCGGTTCGACGTACCTTAACCAAATAGTAATGTTGTCCAAAACATATTGATATTTTTTTCTTTTTCGCCGGGGGCTCCCCTATCCCATATCACCACATTTCATATTCTGTCAAAAATATATAGTACTTGCTTCACCAAATGCAATCATCAAACGAACTTAAAATACCGCTATCACTGAAAAAATCGTCTAATTGATTTTACACGTGCTCGAGAAATCACTGGTCCGGCGGACCAGTGATTCTGTGATTCCACTGGTCCGAGCCGTTTTTTAGTAGTCCCGGACCAGCAAAACACCCCAATTTCGAACGCTGGTTAAATCTTTAAAAACTTTTCCGAAATCTACAAATCTAAATTACTTATCTTGCACTTTTTGTTGCTTTCAAAGTTAACTGAACAATGTCTGAATCTTGAGCTAAAACACTACTTTGAGAGGCGAATTTTAAAAAATTTTCAGGGGGAGAACCCCCAGACCCCCCATTTTTAAGCTCACATTCATTACACATATTTTTAAGTTGTACAAAAGTTCACATCCTTTGTATAAGTACTCTAAAATTTAACGTGTAAAAGTACTCGCCATGGAAGATGGGGCCATGGGAAATAATGTTGAGTCAACCCCTAGTCACTAGTATTCGCAACATCAAGAGCAAAGTTAAGTTTCCTTGCCTCCCCCTAACATGAAACCTGGCTACGCCCATGGTTCCAAATAAGAGCCGTCAAACGGACTTTTGAAACACCCTGTATACACATAAAAAAGAAACACTTGCTTGCTCATTCCATTCCGCCCTTAAACAGATTCATATGATGATGCCCCCCAAAACAAACACTCCTCCCCCCCATTATTCAAATTCTTCCCCCCCCCCAGGGTCTGCTGAACTAATGAAAAGGGGCTCTAATGGAGAGAGAGGTGGGGATCCGACACCCCCATAACAGGTGAAAGTTAATGCTCGACATGACGATTATTGCCCTTGGGGGGGGGGGGGGTCGGACGGTCCAGTGGTCACGGGGTTGATTGGCTGGGTCGGGTTATGCGGTGAGATCTTTGCTCTTATGTGTGCCAGTTTTCCTTTTATTTCGATATTAATTTTTTTATTTACTAGCTGATATGCCCGGCTTCTTGCACGGGTGGAGTTTTAGCTTTCTTCTTTAAAATTTTTAAAACTTTCTAAACCTAATTTTGTTGGGTGAAAGGTATTGAAATCCATACAGTTGTCGAGCCTTATAATTTTTGAACGATTTCTACATTTACCACATCATCCCCCATGAAGAACAGAATGTACACTGGAAAAATATTCTCCCAAAAAAATGTTTAAATGCTTATTTAAAACGCTTTATTAATCATATCTTCAGGTTTTGATTTATTTTCTCTGTGAAATTATTCAATAATTAAAGCATATTCCATTCAGCAATTTAAGGAAAAAATAAATATCTTCTTGTGGAAAAGAGGTTTCATTAGTTTTTGGTTTGTTAACCAAGCATCACTTAGCACAGTGTGTTTCTTACACATTCTAAACACATTTAAGACTTGTGCTTTTGGGTGGAACACTTGTGTCGTGAATTACCTTATTGTGTTGTCATAGTGTTCTGATTATGTTTGGAAGGTGTTAGAAACGTGTTCTATCCATGAATGTGTTATAAAATATTGTTTCAAAATATGTTTAAGATTTGAAAAAGGTTCAAATTTGTATCGCAACACCGTAAGAATATATTTTCTGTCTCTAGCAACACTATCAACATTTTACACCATCTTTTTCTCACACAACACTATCTCAACAAAATCGAAACGCTTTGAGTAATAAGTGTTACACTTATACTCACACTTATACTAATAATTATTATTGTGTATTATTGTGTTTACTTAAGTGTTGCAGTGTTTAAATGAATAAGGTAGTAGAGCTTAAACTCTGAATTAATAAACATTCATGGAATGGTTTACATGTGCAATTTGATTTTATTTGAGGGGGCCATTCAGAAAATAAAGATAGTTAACATTAAAAAAACCCCAATCGTTGGGGGGAAAAAATTCTGTTACACACCTTGAACCGCAGATTCTTTGAGTTGGGAACCATCTGATATTGAGAATCTCATTTCGATTTATTACTAGTACATCAAAAGACGGAGAATTACATCTTGAGGCGTTTTTTCCCTAATACTCCTCCTCAGAAATCTTTTTAATAATGTCACCCATCCCGAAACAAATCCCTTCTTATTAGGGGCACATTCGAATCAATCAGAGGGGGCGGATCCTCCTTATTCCGAAAAGAACAAAAAAGGAAGAGGAATGGCGGTTTTTGTCTCCGCAAGATCGGAAATCGAAGCAAAAAGCAATTAGGCTGCCGCGATCTTTTAATTAAACGACATAATCTGGTGTGACCGCGCCACGATTTTAATTACCACTGATTATAATTCCCGCAAGAGGGAAGAATTTTTCTTCCTTCTGCCTCCCCCCTTCAACTTAATTAAGGGGGAATTAATCAGGGGGGAGTTATCGACTTCTGCTTGAGAGGAAAAATAACACTCTCGGCAATTAGTCGCGGAGAGGTTTCGACCGTGGTCGAATATATTTGGTTTTGTTTATGTGGGAGATATCATACGTTGTATACTCGACAGCAACGTTTCTTGAACCCAGTACGCAGTGGCGGATCCAGGGGGGGGGCAACAGGCCTTTTGCCCCCCCCCCTTGGGCTCAGGCACTTTTTGAAAAATTAAGGTAAGAAAAAGAAAAAATTGTAAGTGGGAAGGAAAAATAGGATGCATGAAATGGAAACACTAAATAGGAAGCATGAAGCATGAAGATGTAAGTCAATATGGGAGGGCTGGCACTCTAATAGCGCAGATTCAGGGGGGGGGCAACGGTCAGTTGCACCCCAATGGGCTCGCACTAGACTAGGTGTACCAAAACGAGTTTAAACCCTGTTTTCTGGGGGAGGAACCCTAGACCTCCTTTTGTATTTATATCATTATTACTTACAATTTTTGTATGTTCTTCAAGACGCAAATACTATCTAAAAACGTATTAAAAAGGTTTATTGAACCCATTAGGGGCCATCCATAAAGGACATCACGCTCGGAGGGGAGAGGTTTTCAATTTGTGACAAAGGAGAGGAGGGGAAAAGTTATGACATCACATCCTGCAGCTGAAAACAAATAAAAAAAATTTTTTTTTAAATACACTTTTTTCAAAACAAACCAATTTAAACCCCATGAATAAAAAATAAAACTATTTGGTGAGGTAAAATTAAGCTTAAATGAAAAAGTTGGTTTTGGGAATATTTTTGAGTCCTCTCCCCCGGTGCGAAAATCTAGATTTTGGCCCGATAATGACTAAATATTTTAGACTTTAGAGGATATTTGGGCTCCTACCCAAAAAAATTTCTAGTATATGCCCCATTGGAGTGATGAAAAGAGAGGGAGATAAGAGAAGACCTGTGGGGCAATCAGCCCCATGTGTCAATCCCCTCATGTGTCTCACCTTGACCATCAAGAACAGTTCATCTCTAGGATCTCTCTCAGATGATGAGACCTTAATTCCCGTCTTAAAAGTTCAAAAATAAGTCAGGAGACTACATTTTAAGGTATAATTTTAAAAAAAATTCTGGGGGAGGACCCCCACACCCCCTTCCTTCCCTGGGGTGTAAACTAAGCATCGTCAATAAAATACTTGGGGGAGAGACCTTGGGAAAAATATGCATATGGGAATCTAAGCCCTTCCCGAAAAACAAAAGTGGTTGTACGGCTCTGTAGAAGACCTCAAATAGGATTTAGGGTAAAATTTTCGAAATTCTTTTTGGAGAGAACCCCCAACCTTCCTAAAATGTGGTTGCCCCCCCCCCCCTTAGGATCAGGCTGGATCCGCCACTACCAGTACGTCACTACGCGGATGGAGAAAATGGATAAACACAACGCCTGTTGGGTTGCTAGGAGGAGTTTCGGTACGCAAATCGTGATTGAAAAGCACTATACACTTGGGTTTAACGAAATAATCATATTTTTAAATCGACGTTCTTCATTTCTTCGTTCTTCAGAGGGTCGACTTAAGTTGCTGTCTAGTATAGTGTGCTGATCTTTTATGAGGGACTGTAGGGGGGAAAACGTATTGATATTGTATTGAATGTGACAGTAATAAAATACAGTCCGCTTAATATGTGATCACTTTTGTCCAATAAGAGTAGAATGATAACAATATCCGATTGATAACAATGAGCGATTTGATACAAGAAAGTTTCAAGAAGCGTATAATTCGAGCGTTTGAAAAGTATTTTAAATGTGTTCCGAACATATGTAAAATGTTTTGAGAATCTGAAAGAGTTCTTAACTTTCATCTTAAAAAGACCATCAAAAACACATATTCTGTATCTAGCAACACTGTTAGAACAGTATCTTTTTCTCATACAACGCAATCGCAACACTTTCTATTAGAAATGTTCATTATTGTGCTTAATTAGTGTTGCAAAAGTGTTTTTATGCACAACACAAGTGTTGTTAATGATATAAAATGTTAATAGATGTGTTTATTTTTGTGTTAGAGCGTTTGCAATGCGCTGTATATAAAATATGCTTAATGATATTTTTTAATTCTATGTACAAGAAGGTTTTCAATTTCATCAATCCAGCTTATAAACTGAGTATCAACATTGTAAATAACACAACCTTGACTTTTGGAGAAATGCAATTCTCTACAAACAGTGTACTACGAGATATTCGATTGTTTTTATTCCCTTTTGCATCTTAAAAGAAAAGAAAATGCAAATATTTACCTGTGCGGGGTTTTGCATTTCGGTTTGAAAACAAATAATGTCACAACGTCTAGGTAGAATTTGAGTAAAAAAAAAAGGTTTTTGTTCGAATTTTTCTACGTTCTTGGATTCCATTTATTTTAAGGTCTCAACACTATGAACACTCATCGTCACTTGTGTACCCCTAGGCCCACTGATACTATACTTGGTTGCAACGTTTCTTGAACCCAGTACGTCACAAATGCGGAAGGAGAAATCGGTAAACACGAAGCCTGTTGGGTTGATAGGAGGAGTTTTGGTACGCAAATCGTGATTGAAAAGCACTATGCATGGGTTTAGTAATCTTATTTTTAAATTGACGTTCTTTATTTCACTCAAAATTCAGACACCGCGATGGGAACTACTTTGTTAGTGACGTCGTAGGGTCTAACTTAAGTTGCTGTCCAGTATAGTGCACAACACCCCTACATTTGACGACTCAAAATGGCCGAAAATTGAGTTATGTCTCGACTTAAGCGAAATACAGTGAAGCGAGATATAAGGAATTGATAGAGGGGGGTGTAGACTTCAGATAGAGGGGGGAATAGAGCAGTTCATCCATCTCATCATCATCCCAGCAGAGAGCCGGTGGTTTTCCGCTGGAATGTTCCAGCAGCCGTTCGCTTTTCCAAGGGGGAGGGAGGGAAGTGGAATTGATTGAGATGGGGGTGGGGGGGGGGGAAATCTGGCTGGAGTTCCTGTGGTGGCGGACACTGAATGAGGAGCGTGTATAGAGGTTGAAGTAGAGGGAGCATAGGTGCGGTGGCCCGGCGTGGCAAAGAGAGAAAACCCGTGTAGCATCATTCGAAGTACCGTAGACCAGGGGTTCTTAAACTTTTGAGCATCGAGACTCATTTTTTATAAACAAAATCTAACCCGATTATTTTTTTTTGTTGCAATAGTAAATTACATGCGGCCATTGTTATTCCTAGGATTTTTTTTGGAGGAGTAAAAATACTCCTTGACTTTTTTAGGAGGAGTGAAATTCAATTGTGAGGAGTGAAATAATATATAAACTACATATACAGAGACACGAAAACCGCAATCAAACTCCCGAAGCACCAGAACAATGAATGAAAAAAAATTACTAATGACTGTAGGAAAACGCAATAAAAAGTATGATAATTAGGGTTAGATTAAACCTAAGTGAGAAATTCAAAGACTGAAAATACTCCTGGCTAGTTTTTTTAGGAGTATTTCCGGTTTTCAAGGAGTGAAATACCCTTGGAGTTAAAAGTATCTGGCGGTTATATTGACTTTTTAGAAAATTAAATGGGAGGATTTGAACCTGAATGTATCAAATTGTTTAACTGTGGGAGCCCCCAGATATATTTTTGAAATTTGACTCTTAAAAACAGCGTTTCAACGCTTTTTTAGTGATATGGGATAAATTGTAGCTAAAATAAAATTTCCGTACTATGAAAACCGTATAGCATCATTCGAAGGAGGTGCTAAAAAATAAAAAGTTAGCATGACAGTAGTCACCAGTAATAGTTTTTGAAAAAAAATTTCAAGTAGTTCGGCATACTCAATGCGTTCTACTCAAGATGGTTGCTTCAACTTAAATTATTGCGTTGCTTAAGACGAGACGGTGCCATTTCGATAAAGTGAGATTATTTGTATTGTACAATTTAATGTTCGAAAAGTATTCATTTTCTGTGTTTTATAAGTGTTCGTTTCTCTTTTTTTTCTCATGTTCACTTTCTTTTTTCACTCCCATTTATCTCTAACCTTTCTTTCGTATTTATCTTACTTTTATCATTCTCTTTTTTCGCACCCGTTTTTCTCATTCCTTCCGTTTCCACTTTCTTCTTCTGTCACTTTCACCTTTTTTTTCTTTTTTCTCCCTGTCATTCATATCACGTTCTCATTCTTCTCTTCATATCTCATTCGTTTTTCTCTTCGTTTCTTTCAACGCTCTATCTTTCCGTCTGTTCTCTCTATCTTTTTAAGGAACACTTAGTAAAGAGAACGAGTCATCTCTAAATTACTCGAGATACCCCTATACTGAAGATGTAAAGTATTCTAGTCGCAATATGGCACGGTTATTTTTTCGGTCCATGGGAGGACACTGTCCAGAGTGCCCCCTTGGATCCGCCACTGTCCCCTAGATAATTTTTGAAAATTTGGTACACTTATAGTCCGATTTTCAAGAGGCCCTGCTCTTATATAGCTACGCCACTGAAATGAATATAGACTGGCATCCTGGGTTTACATTTTTTTTCTGTAAATTCCACATGCATTTAACAGATAATCCCTGCTGACTGATGATACACTGTAAAAATATCTGTAAATGGGTTGGTTGTGGAAAACCGTAAAAATTACGAAGTAATTCCGTAAAAACAACGGTGTTTTACCTTGGAAAAACCAAAATCACGGGTTCACCCCCATTATTCAAATTCCCCTCCCCCCGTGGGTCTGCTGATCCCCCCTAATGAAATGGAAAACTGGAAAAGTTCGCAAATTTGCAAATTTTTCAGAGTTATTATGTAGTTTTATATCTTTTTAGTTAAATGAAGGAAAATTTTAACCAAAAAAACTCGCAATTTTTTGAAGTTTTTCCTTTTTGATACCTGTAAAAGTGCTATTTTCACACGCGAATATTCACGATATTTTCATGAAATTTTTTTCAGTGAGTTACTCATAACAGTGGCAACAATACTCTCACTGAGGTGTTTTCTCACCCATAAGTTTCTTAATTAATATTTTTAACATTTTTATTTCGCCGCTAGGGGCGCTGTAAGTCTTCTCAATGGATTCTCCGCAGGGTCACTTACTTAGACCTTACTTCCAGGACCCTGTACTAGACAGCAACTTTAAGTTGACCCTACGACGTCACTAATAAACAAAATAGTTCCCGTCGCGGTGTCTGAATTTTGAGTGAAATGAAGAACGTCAATTTAAAACTATGATTATTTTGTTTAAGTCGTGTATATTAGGGCGAGCGCGCACGGGGGACTTTTGTCACGGTGACAAAGACAAAAACAACGTTGCTAAGGCTGTTGTTAGGGGCGGGACATAGAAGTATCCAATAGCAGCATTCGCACATGACATCACTGGAGGATAAAAACAACGTTGCTAAGGGCGTTGTTAGGTAAAGTCATGTGATTGAAAATGCTCTATTGTTTTCTAATGATATTTTTGATACTAGTAATCCTGGTCGCCGTGACTTTAGTCGCCCGTGCGCGCCCGGCCTTAGTATTTATAGTGCTTTTCAATCACGATTTGCGTACTCCTCCTATCAACCCAACAGGCTTTGTGTTTACCCATTATCTCCTTCCGCATTTGTGACGTACTGGGTTCAAGAAACGTTGCAGTCGAGTATAGGAGACGTTGGTTCCAAACATGGGCGTAGCTAGGGGGTGCAGGGAGGGGCAGCTGCCGCCCCCCCAAATTCTCAGTTTGTTAAATCCAGCGTTAGAAATTGGGGAAAAAACCACTGGTCCTGCGGACCAGTGCTTTGCCAATCTTACTGGTCCGCAACAAAAATCACTGGTCCGACAAATTAAAAAGGACCGGTTTAAATATATAAAGTAACTATTGCACTGAATGTGAGTACCAAATAGTAAGGTACGTCGAACCGCACTTATTTCAGCGGACCAAATCGTAATAGTGAGGAAAACTTGCCTACCCATAACAGTAACTCGTGTGTGAAATTTAAGCCCTATCAAATAATATCTTCTGTTCTGTCTTTTTGCCTAAAGTTTTGACTTTTTACCAAAAAATTGCTATTTTGCCATATTTCTTACCGTTCCGTGACCTTCTGATGAACAGAATTTTTTCAGGTGGTGTGGTAGGGGTCTAGGGAGACTTTTCCGTGAACCCCATCCTCATACCCCCCATTCCCTCTACGCGAACCGGGGTTTTGTGGGCGGGCGCGCTGCTCAAAATGTTGGCTTTCCCTCCAAACTCCAGCTCTGCGCCCGCCTTCGTTGCCCGTTTTCTACATCAAAACCTCACGTAAACCAATTATTTTCATAAAAGTGACCCAGAACACACTCTTGAGAGGTATCTTTCCATCAGGATCCATGGATTTATAATTATTTTTTAAAATTTTCATTTACCTTAACTCCTTTTTCACATACTAGCATTTTTATTACAATCTGCTACGACATGTCTGTTGGTTAATAAACTCTGTTACATCTGTTCAAACCTGCCATTGAAATAAAAAAACTTATTTACCAACTGGAATAGCCAGGAGGATTTCTATGGTGGATGCACTGCGCCTAACTAGTGTTGCTATAAGCAGTCAGATTTTGTCAGTATTCTCCTTCCTTGATTTAAGATTGATTCCTATTCTTATTATAACATAAATATTATTTTACATATAAATGTGCCATGGATGGAGGAAAGAGTATAAAACCCCCCTGAAAATTGTGGTACGTGATTTGTGAAACGACCATTCCATTAAAAACTAATCATATAAATTTGGGAGATATATTCTATTATCTGTTTAGCTCAAGCATAGAGCCCCTCTTATATGCGTCGAAATATAGGGTATGGGGACAATAGCCCACACTTAGGATGTAGGTAAATGAGTTCATGATCACACAACAGATGAAATTTCAGACTGATATCCCGATCACTACATGTGGATTGGCAAAATAGAAAAGAGGTACAACAAACATTTTCATTAATTACCATATCCATGAATTCCAACATATCTCATCTAGCTCTACAGTAGGGTGTCTCATTTTTTCCGACTTTGGAAATTTTATCGGGCTAAAGGCCAAAAAGTTTCCTAATTGCACAAATAAACTTTCCTGAAATTTTGAGAATTTTGGTGCAATCCTAACTATTGCCTCAAAGCGGTTGAATTTACGAGCAAAGCCTGGTAGGGAGCGCAGCGCTAGTTTTACTACACAACGCATCCTATTACACAACTAATTACTTTTGCTTCCCTTTCTTACCAATTTTCGACTGTTTAAGGTTAATATAATGTAAATAACACATACATGCCTTTTATATACTATAACAGGTTTTCATTGCACTAAAATGCACCTTTTGTTCATGCTCCATGATCATCTTAAAACTCGTGAGCTAAAGTACTCGTCTGTCTTGGAAAACTTTGAGCGATATTTTTTGACTGTTTGTAGAAGTTTTTGCTTCTGGGCTTCAGTCTTCAAGGTTTGGAGGTATTCCTGGGTTAAGGCCACTCTTCGCTCAGCAACATTATTGACGACCGCCAAGTTGTTGAAGAAATGTTAGCACCGCTGAAATTCGTTTAAGCTTTCCCATTCAGCAGTAGACTTCGAAAGGAAACTGATTGGCAATCCAAATCTTTGAAATAAGTTGGAATAAGTTAATAAGAATAAGTTTTTTTTTTATGCGAACTCCTCTAACCCCTGTTTGGCGAATGCTGGGGCGTCTTTTGTTTTGAGCATAATTTGTTTTGTAGGTTCAGGAAGACCCTCATCGTACTTTAGACTGATGATTCAAATCGTACTAATGAACCAAAGAGAGACATTGGTACAAATTCTTCTCCCAGGTACCAGAGGTGGCCACAGAATTTGTTTACCGCCAGTTCAGATGTTTTATTGTTTACCTTTTCAAAGGCCAGTAGCTCTTGCAAAAAATTTAAATTATGAAAAGGAGCAGCGGTTGCTGAAGGCGCCGTAAACCACGCTTTCACGTACAGCAATACAACGAAGAGACTAACTTGAAGCAAACCTTCTTCTTCCCTGAAGTAAACCTTCTTCTTCTTCTTCTTCTTCTGAAGTAAGATGAAATAGTGTTTTGAACATAGCTATTTTCAGGTTTTGATCTTTAAAATGAATCATGTCTCATTCTCTCAGAAAAGCGACCAACTCCTACTTCCACCTCGTGTTATTTGGAATGTTTACGCCTGAGAAAAGAATAAAATATGAAACCTTTAGAAGAAATAACTTTATCTATCCTACAGTAGATGTCTAATTAAGTGTTTTCTTTCAGAGTTAGTTTTTTTATTACTATTTTAATGTTTTGTTTGGATCTAAAAATTTAATGGATATAATTGGAATGGGATCCCTGAAATTTCCTTGGTTTTGGTGTATTCCTTTGCAGACTAAACCTTTTTATTTGTTAAGTTTGATGTTAAAGGAGAAATTTGGTCAAAAGTGACAGTTTTTCAATGTCATTGCGTTGCGGTTAGTGTTTTTAGTGTTAGTGGTTAGCGGGAAGAGACTGGGGTGCAGATGTCAATACTCTTAGATTGACATATACCTCTTTGATAAGACCTATTTTGGAATACGGCTCTCAGGTTTATTTCTGTGCATCAGCCACTAACTTGGAAAAGTTGGAGAGAGTGCAATCAAATGCTGCTCGCATCATTACTGGCATGAGACATAGCTGTCCCACAGATTTGGTTTTATTTGAATGTGATATCCAGCCTTTAAAGCTGAGAAGAAATATATTACTGGCTAAGTATTTTAATAAGCTCTACAGTTTTGGTGTTTATAACCGAACAGCAAATTATCTCAGTAATTGGTCAAATGGACAGAGATTAAAGAGAGACAGCCCTTTTTCTCGTGTTCACTTGATGGAATTATTAAATAGGGACGTTGAGAGACACTCCTTGAGAACAATCTTTAACCCTTTGGAGGGCTTTCCTGGGGTGCATTTCCAGCCTGATCTTGGAATCCATACCAACAAAAAGCAAGACTTGCCTGATTATCTGCACCAACTTGCTCTGGAGATCATTAACCAAATCCCAAAAATAGATATTCAAATTTATACGGATGGAAGCAAAGACGATAACGACTCTTGTGGTAGCGGAATCTTCATTAAGGCCCCTGACTTTTCATGTAGTCTTAAGATCAGGAATCCAGATTTCTGCTCTGTTTTTAGATCGGAGCTAATTGCCATTGATGAGGCACTCAGCGCTGTTGGGTCTCTAACATCATTCGATAACATCTGGATCTTGTCTGATAGCCGCAGTGCCATCCAGCACTTAAGTAACTGGAATAAGGTTGGCGATAAAACATCTGTGTCTATTCTAAATAAAATTAAACAACTATCTAATCGTCATAAAATCTTTATCCAATGGGTGCCCTCTCACATTGACCTCTTCGGCAATGAAAAGGCTGACCTTTTGGCCAAGAAAGGAGCTTCTGATGGGGCAATTTCAAATCAGTCTTTGACTTTCTCTGAGATATGCTCCAAAATCAGAGCCTCAAACCTGCGACAATGGAGTGTCCCCCCGACCCACCCTTGGTATGATAGACTGGCTCCTGGTGGTGCCCTTGCCATGAAAGCTGATAGAGCCACGCAGACCATCATAAGCAGGCTCATAAGCGGACACATCAGGTGTCTCTCTTTTAGGCACGGGCAGAAGACCTATCTCACGTGTACCAGGTGTAACTCTGAACAGGCTTCTCCCGATCACATTCTGCATTGTGTTGGTCTGGAAAAAATTGACCTTTTATCTGATCC